>CM076847.1:77909099-79109099 GCA_039519185.1 Astragalus membranaceus
CTTCCTCCATTGCCAGCTACTGTCCTTTTTGCTCATTCAAATAGCTGTCCTTTGTCCTTTTGATTCTTCCTCAATTGTCGTCCTTTTTGCGCCACCTGCTGTCCTTTTTGATTCCTCAGCACCTCACCAATTGGCCTATAAATACCAAATAGTAGCACACAATTAGAGGAGGACAGTGACTGAAATACACACAAAAAAGACAGCCACCAAAAATACTCATACCTACGCACACACACTGAAAAATACACACACACACAAACAGAGAGAGTTCATACGTTTCAAGAACAAAATTTAGGGTTTCACCGTAAAGCACCAAATTTTTTGAGGCAGCAGAGGGTAGTAGCTGTTAACAACAGAACATTAAAGGCTCGAAAAACGAAAGCAACATTTTTTTGAAGAGCTAGCAACTTAAGTTGATTCTCAAACCCTTTTTATGCATACCGACTTGTGTTTTCCTTTCATTTAATCGTAGGACATGTTTTAGTTCAAATTTGTATGCATATCTTTGAAAAAAACAGAGTTTGAAATAGAGTATTAAAGGACATAGAGTAAGGAGAAACAAATATGAGGGTGAAGGAGAGGATTAAGATACAGTGAGGAGAAAAGGGGAGAAAAGGAAATGAGTTTTACCTCCGGCCATTGTTTATGGTGGCCGCCGCCGTAGCCTCGCCGTGTTTCAACAGAACCCACGCGACCACCACGCCACCTCAACAACCACCACAGAACCCACGCCAACACCCCTCCCCTTCGCAACCATCACGTCCCCCTCTCCAAAACTACCCACGGTCACCACCCCAAAACCATCGCCCCGCAACCAAACACAACCACCAACGTAAACCCATCACCGTATCTCCCTTCATTTCGTTTCCTCTCCCCCATCGCATCTCCGTCTCAGCCATACCCCTCCTCTCACAGTCACTGTCGCTCGCCGTGGACAACCCCCCCGCTGTTGAGCTCCGATGGAAACCATTACCACTGTCGCCATCGCACCATCACGCGATCGCACCATCGCCAGTTGCGAAAACCACCCGTTCCCTACTTCCTTTGTTCGAAATGTTCCCCCTTTCCCTCTCCATCGCCACTCTCAGTCTTTCCATCTCGTGGATCTCCTCCTCTCTCTCTCTCTCTCTCTCTCTCTCTCTATCTCTCTCTCTCTCTCTCTCTCTCTCTCCATACTCGAAGCGTGTTTCCTTTCCCCCATGTTTCGATCTAACGGCACCGTGAGGTACAAAATAACTAGGGTTGTTAGCGGCGGTGAGGTGAAGAGGGAACGAGATTAGGTTCGGTGAAGAGAGAAGGGAGTGTTGTGGCTTGGTGAGGAGAAGAGAGATCGGGCGGCGTTGAGAGAGAGAAAAAATGAAAAAATTAGGGTTGAGGGAGATAGTTGGTGCGGCGCCGTGAGGAAGAAAGGGAAGGGATTAGGGTTTTCGTTTTTTTGTTTGCTTATATAGTCTGTTCATTCTGATTTTGTTTTATTTTAATTTTAATTTTAGATTAATAGTAACACCCCCATTTTTTATTCGCACAACCCCCCCCCCCCCCCCCCCAAAAGCCCGTGATTTGTGGGCTAGTGTTTATGAAGCTAAAATGGGTCTCCTGCTGCTCGCACCCCTAGACTGTTAAGTACAACCCATGTTTATAATTGTACCCCTCTGTTTTATTAATACACTCCCCCCTGAGTGGGTTAATAGATCTGAAACAGAGACTGGGCCTTTACTATTTACACCCTTTCGTTTTAATATCAGCGCCCCCCTCTCTTCTATTTTATTTTCATTTCAAAAGTTTATCAATCTGGTTTATAATGGCACCCCTCCTTTTCCTTGTCATACCCCCCTCGCTAAAAGCCCATATTCGCAATCTGGGCCTCAGATACGGATGAGGCTCGCTGTTTGCACCTCCCTTTTTAAAAATATAACCTCTTGCTCCTTTTCACACCTCTTTTTAAATATGCACCCCCTTTCTTTCCTTTTTTTAATTTCTTTTCTACAAATAAACATTTTCTTTCACAAACCTATCTTTTCCCAAATAACAAATAAACATTTTCCCAAACATAAAAGTAGGTTGTTATTAATGGTCACTCTGAGTTTAACTTGTTTGATCGTCAATAACAACTATATTTTTCAAATAGGCTATAAGTAATGACCACTCTGAGTTTTACTTGTTTGGTCATTACGAATACCTATCCCAATTTCAAAATACCTAAAAAAACACCAACACACAACATTTTTCTACCCAAGAACTACGTAGCTTTGATTTCTCCATCGCACCTGGGGATACGTAGGAGCAGGGGCCCACTCCTGTCAAACGCAAAAAAACTAAAATTTTTATTAGGTCTTCCTTTTCAATTTCGCAAATAATAAAAAGGGTAAATTAGAGTGTTTTCTTTGAATTAACTTTTTTTCTACACATTAAATTAAAAGGTAACCTTTTTTTTAAATGATGTTGTGGGGTGCTAACACCTTCCCCACACATAATCGACCCCCAAAGCCAAAAATAAAGGTTTTTCAATGTTTTTCCTATTTAATAAATATTGATGGCGGCTTCATTGTTGAATGACGAAGAATCCCCTCCTCTGTATTTTTCGGTCGCTACAGCTGGCGACTCCACTGGGGACAATTTAAGAGGGTCGAGCCTAATTTAATTAAATGTGTAGATTGTTGTTAATTTAGTACATTGTTTACCCTTAACGCTTATATTTGCATGTCTATTTTATTTATTTATTTCTTTGCTTTATTGAACCTTAGAGTAGAAGACCTTTGTACTATTATCTATATTTCTTTTGCAGCTTGGGTAGTCTAGGTATTATGCCCATATCACACACATCACTTACACATGTTTATTCACACACTTCTGAGTGGGGTCTTATACCCGGGTCTGAAAGTAACCTAGGACGAGTGGAGATTATTAGTGACAGTCATTCTGGATTTTATCTGTCTGACTCTCACGAAAGTCTCAGCCAGAGTACTCTCTTTTATGGTATCCCACACCTGGTAGCTAGCTATCGTTGTGGATCATATCATGAAGGGGATTTTAGCTCTGGAGACCTTTGTGAGGAAGTGAATAGAGCCACCTGAGAGGTTGATCACATAAGTGACCCTAGACCATGACCTATATATAAGACATAACCTGTTTAGGACACAAGGGCATTTCACCCACCCGCTACATCATTACAGATAATTTTTTTTTCAAAAACGAAATCATCAAAACCATTTGTTTAGTTTTCCTTTTTACTTGTGACATATAGTTAATGCTTTTTCAAAGTTGAATCACCAAAAATTTTCTTTTACTTTTCATTTTTTTTAACACGCGTGACATCATCCTTTCATTCATCATACAACATCATTATTTCACAAAAAATGTTAAAAAAATCCTCACATGCATGTTATTCATCTCATTTAGGTTTGCCGGGAATTGTAAGAGGCTTGAAAATTTTGTCATAAGCAAGGCGATATGGGATCAAACAGTGAAGCAATTCAAACTTTGAACTACCCTATAGTGAAACAGCCTAATCTGACGAGTCTAAGGGAATGTGCGGGTTGGTTGCCGCCCATCGAGCGCAGGTCTTTTGATAGAACTTATGGGAAGATTATTATGTTACTACATTTGGAAGTGAAAACAAATGCCATTGCTGCTTTGAGCCAATTCTATGACTCTTCCTTGAGATGCTTCACCTTCAAAAATTTCCAAATGTCACCTACCCTGGAAGAATACACACAGATCCTTGGTTTTCCTCAACAAGACATTAGGCCCTACCAGTATCAGGGGAACTACTACACAGATGAGAAACTTGCCTCAATGTTACAAATCAGTAAAGAAAATTTGAAGCTCCAAAAAAATATCGAAATCACATTATAGGGTTCCCACACTACAAGAAAAACTGTTTTTACCGGCCAGGACTTTCCGGCGGATTTAGATCCGCCGAAAAATTTCAGGCGGATTTTATCCGCCGAAACATTACCGGCGGATTTGTTGGTTTTTCCGGCGGATTTTTTTCCTCCGAAACATTTCCGGCGGAATTTTAGGTATTTCCGGCGGATTTGAGTCTACGAAAAAAAAAAATTTAAAAAACACATCCGCCGGTAAGGTTTTTTTCGGCGGATTTTTTTGAAAAAAGCGCGGGGTAAATCTGCCGGAAACCCCCTAAATCCGCCGGAAATCCCCTGATCCGCCGGAAACCCCCTAAATCCGCCGGTAAATGACATTTCCTGCGGATTCTGCCTTTTGACTGTTTGACTCCGTTTCTTCTATATAAATCCCTTCTCCAGATGCTGTGTTTGATATGTTCGGTTGCAGGTATGATCCAATTCGTTACCCTTATTGAACGAAATGCTGGGAGGATTTCCATTCCAAATGAGATTTGGGGCAAAAAAACCATTGTGGGGCAAAAAAAAGTTATATACCAAAGTAGGGCAAATTATTTTTTTAGTACAAAAGTCGCCCCCTGCAGCAGCGACTTCAGTACTGTGTTTTGCAAAAAAAAATTAAAATTCAGTTCAGAAGTCGCCCCCAGGGTGACTTCTGAACTGTGCTTTTTTATTTTTGTTTTATTATATATTAAAATGATAAAAATGTAAGACCCATCACCCGATTCCATAATAGAAACCAGAGAAGAAAACATGGTCTCACCAACATCTGGTGAAGACCCACGTTTAAGAATCGGTTATTTTCTCAACCCTTGCATAGAAAAAGAAGACTCACCTCCACCTCACTGTCTTCCACCCCATTTTCCCATCTTCTCTGAAACTTGTGAAAACATGCCAATAGAAGTAAGATACCAGGGGTGGCGTGCACCACCAGACGAATGGAAAACATGGGTCCAAAAATTACAACCCAGGTATGAATACTTATGGTCAAAAGCTGGAATACATAATGTTATCAAAGCTTCTACATTTGAAATCAAACGTGATGATGAGTTGATTCTTGGAATACATAATGCTATCCGGCTCTATTGTTACCCAGTTGTAGTTTTTTACTGTTATTTTGTTTATCAATAATTGTAATTGAACGTCACTGATTTAGTAAAGAATAAATATTGGGTTGATTATTTTTTGGTTTACAGTACCGTTCAAATTAAACAACAATTTTATTATTAAAAAGCGTCACCGTACATAAAACTTGAAATACACGAAAACGATAAATGGACATCATTGCTTGAACGTCATCGTCGTTTTTGACATCCATTGTAGACCAGTGCACACATCCATCAGACCAATCGGTTTCCGATAAACTATACGAGTTATCTCTCGCTCGTCGCCCTCCACTTGCACCTTACCCAGCAGTTTATCTTTTAGGGTTGTGAATGTTATGTTGTGTTTAAACCTACACTGCATTGTGTCTCGCCCCTCGAAACAGACACCATCAACTTTGTTGGTGATGATGCCCTGATGATGAATGATAGTGAGGGAAGAAACCTCTGAGTATTGTGTTAGGGGCATTTTTTTTGTTGTGTTTATACGATTTCGTGGAGAAGAAGCAGAGACGGGGTTAGGGTTTTTGTGAAGTAGAAGGGAAAGTTGAAGCCGAATTTATAATAGGCGTGGGGAAACATGAGCCGTTGATCAAAATTTTAGATCACAAATTTGAGCCGTTTATTTTTAGGTATTTCCGGCAGATTTTTAGGTCTTTCCGGTGGATTTTAGGTATTTCCGACGGATTTGGGTCTTAGAAAAAATCCGCCGGAGATACCTAGAAATCCGCCGGAAATTCCTAAAAATCCGCCGGAAATACCTAAAAATCTGCCAGAAATGACCAACCGACTAAAATCCACCGGAAACGTCATTTCCGGCGGATTTTTTGAAAAGAGCGGGGAATTTGATTTTTGAAAATCCGTCGGAAATCCCCTAAATCCGTCGGTAAGTGACATTTCCGGCTTCTCCTTTTGACTGTTGAACTCCGGTTCTTTTATATAATCCCTTCTCCATTCTCCACTTCTTCTTCACACCTCTACCAATACGCTCATTCTCTCTACTAAATCTCTTCTTGAAATTCCTTTCTTCCTCTCTCTACTAAATATCTTCCTCTCTTTGGCAAATTTCTTCGATCTAAGGTATGTTTGTAACATGAGTTAATAGTTTTAGTTTTTGAATTATTTTATAATATGAGTTTGTTACTAATTGTGGTGTTGTTTGTTTAGGTATTGTTTGAGTTTGCGTTCCTCATTTTTCCTCTTGGTTCGAGTTGGGGATACGCTTCAAGTCAGAGCCTTCTCTTCACTATGGTTAGTTATCAAAGTAAAGTAATTAATATATCAATATATATGGATTTTTTGTTTCTAGTGTCTAAAAAAATTTTACCAACTTTTGGTCACCGTAAAATTTGGATTTTTTTAGTACTTGGTGACTTTTAATAACACTTATTGTCGATGATTTGAATACATGTTCCTGTGTCTCATTGTAGTGTCTTAGAAGTTGGTTTTTTCAAATTACATTTTTGGTACAATATTAAAATCAATAAAATATTAATTACTTCACTATTTATAGTAAAATTTTGTTACAAATTTTGTTTGCAATAATAATACAAAATAATTTATATTTAAAAAACTTATTTATTAAGTTCACTTATAAATTTTATTAACAGATATTGTCTTATAAAAATTGAAATTTAAAATTAAATTTGCAATTATTATTTATAATTTTTAAATTATTAATATATAACATAATATAAAAATTCATTGTGTTGTGGTAATTGATAGTTTATTGATATATCAAAATAAATAATTAATATATCAATATATATCAAAATATAAAGTAATTGATAGTTTATTTTGATAGTTTATTTCATTAACGTTGTAGTGTAGTACATAGATCGATCTTGAAATTATGGATCGTAGTTGGATGTATGATCGATTGTTTCGTGGAAGATCCGATTTAAAGCAACGTTTTGTTGAAGGAGTAGAAGAGTTTATTTTTTGTGCTAAGGCCCATGAAGAATTTGCGCGACAAGGCGGTATTAGATGTCCGTGCTTGAAATGTTCCTTTCGATTTATAAGAAATGAAGAAGAAGTTAGACTTGATTTGTACAATAATGGGTTTAAGCCCAATTATTGGATATGGACTCGTCACGGGGAAGTAGGACCAGGGGTAGCTGCTGCAGTTCCTGCGGTTAATGTTCCGGTTGAAGTAGTAGCTCCCACATCAAGTAGTTATCCAGCGACTACGACATTTGAAGACCAAATTATACAACCGTTAGATGTTTATCAGGAAATGATATCTGACGTTGTTGGAGTAAATTTGGATTTTGAAGAACCGGAATATGATGCTGAAGAAGTTCCAAATGAGGAAGCTCAAAGGTTTTACATGTATTTGAGTGAGACAAATAAACCATTATTTGAAGGATCTAAAGACTCAAAATTATCAATTTGTGTTCGGTTGTTGGGTCTTAAGTCTCAATTTAATGTTGCTGAGTTGTGCATGGAATATATGACCAAAATGATGTTGGATGCAACCCCCATTAGAGGGCTTTTGCCGTAAAGTTATTATGAAGCTAAAAGACTGGTATCGAAGCTTGGCTTAAAATCTAAAAGAATTTATTGTTGTGTGTCTGGTTGCATGCTCTATTATAACAATGAGTTTGGCATAAATGATGGAGAGTTATCGGAATGCAAGTTGTGTGGAGAGCCACGCTATCGTGTCAGTAGGAATGGGATGAGCAGAGGCAAACCGGTTCCACGAAAAGCAATGTTCTATCTGCCGCTTATACCAAGGTTACAGAGGATGTTTACTTCAATGGAGACCGCGGGTAAAATGACGTGGCACCATCAAAATAGAAATAATTTTGGTGAATTACGTCACCCATCTGATGGTGAAGCTTGGAAGCATTTTGATCGTGTTCATCTAGATTTTGCCAGTGATCCACGCAATGTTCGGCTTGGTTTATGTTCTGATGGTTTCACACCATATATTCAAGCCTCGGTAACACCGTATTCATGTTGGCCAGTTATTGTTACCCCATACAACCTTCCTCCAGAAATGTGTATGTCTAAACCATACATGTTTTTAAATTATATTATTCCAGGGCCAAGTAATCCAACAGCTGGTATTGACATATATTTGCAACCTTTGATTGATGACCTAAAAAGGTTGTGGAATGGTGTTTTAACTTATGATGTAGCACGCAAACAAAATTTTGTGATGAGGGCGGCTTTGATGTGGACCATTAATGACTTCCCTACCTATGGAATGTTGTCTGGATAGGGGACACATGGTAAGATGGCGTGTCCGATTTGCATGGTTGACACAAAGGCTTTTTGTCTTAAATACGGAGGAAAAACTTCATGGTTTGACTCGCACCGTAGGTTCTTACCTATGGATCACCCATTTAGAAAGCAGAAATATGTGTTCATCAAAGGAAATGTTGAAACAGCTGGACCTCCTCGTAGGTTGACACCAGAGGAAGTTTGGAATAGTGTTAGGGATATCCCTCCTGTGGAAGTCGTAGCGGGTGTTGTTTCTCGTCTAGATGGCTATGGACAATGGCACAATTGGACAAAAAAAAAGTATTTTTTGGGAACTTCCCTATTGGAAAGATAATCTATTGAGACACGATCTTGATGTCATGCATATAGAGAAGAATTTTTTTGACAACATATTTAACACTGTCATGAACGTGAAAGGCAAAACGAAAGACAATGAGAAAGCTAGGAAGGATGTAGGCCATTACTGTAGACGATAGGATTTGTTGTTGGTTGAGCAAGGTACTAGGACTTTGAAACCCAAAGCCAATTATACTTTATCTACCGAACAAGGGAAAGCAGTTTATCAGTGGATAAAAGAGTTGAAAATGCCAGACGGTTATTCTTCCAATTTATCTAGATGTGTGGATGTGGATAATGGGAGGTTGCGTGGGATGAAGAGCCATGATTGTCATGTATTCATGGAGTGCTTACTTCCTATCGCTTTTAGTTCGTTGCCAACACACGTTTTGAATCCGCTCATTGAAATAAGTCAATACTTTAAGAATTTGTGTTCTGCAACGCTAAAAGCTGATGATCTTTCAAAAATGGAACAAGACATCCCACTTATCTTATGCAAGTTGGAGAGATTATTTTCGCCTGGTTTCTTTGATTCTATGGAGCATCTACCGGTGCATCTCGCATATGAAGCTAAACTTGGCGGACCTGTCCAATACAGATGGATGTATCCGTTTGAAAGGTCTGTTAATTTTTATAATATAAGAAACAAGTTTAAAATATATGATTATTATGTTAATTAATATCATTTTCTCTAGGTTCATGGGTGATTCAAAAAGATCGGTGAAAAATAAAGCTAGAGTTGAAGGATCGATATGTTCTTCTTACTTACACCGTGAAACAACACATTTTTGTTCATATTATTTCAAGAATGAGTTTGCTCCTGGAAGCAGTCGAAATGAAATGGATACTGAATGGCCTAGACATCATTTAGCTTTGTCTGTCTTTTGTCTACCAGTCGTCCATCTGGGAAGGAGTCAATTCACTGGCTAACAGATGAAGAGTTAAGTTCAGCACATGTTCATGTGTTGATAAACTGTACTGAGGTGCGCAACAAATGTAACAATTAATATCGATCTTAATTAGTTAATATAAAGTAGACAAATGTAACAATTAATTATTTCTTTTTAGGGAATTCTTGTCATCAGAGGACGTAAGTGAGCAACAATCTTCTGCTCATATTAATGCACATTTTCCAACGTGGTTTAGGCAATGTGTTTATGACCTCCCACCAACTCCTACCAACCAACACTTGACGAACATATCAGACGGTTCTCGAAGATGTGTTAAAGAATGGCACACATACTTTGTCAATGGATACAAATTTCACACCAATGAATGGACACTGGGCAGAGAGACAGTCAATAGTGGAGTGTGCATGAAGGGTGTCACTAGAGGAGGTGAAGATGATTTTTATGGTGTGGTTCAACACATATATGAACTTTCGTACCCCCATCGAGATTTTAGTCAGAAGGTAGTGGTTTTTTTATTGTAATTGGTTTGATCCGTCTGCTCGAGGAACAAAGGTGAATCCAAAGTCAAATACAGTGGACATTAAAATGAATGGTAGATATCGACTGTATGATTCGTTCGTCATTGCACAAAATGTGAGACAAGTCTATTATGTCCCTTATCCATCAACGCGGACTGATTGGCGTGGTTGGTGTGTCGCAATTAAAACAAAACCAAGAGGTCGCATTAAGACAAATGATGACACGGTGGAAGATGTGCCATATCAAATGGAAGAGATGTCTAATGTAAATGAAGTGATTCAAGTTGAACCCATTAGTCGTTTATGTGATGAGCCAAACACCGGCGATGAAGTTGATGACGAAGAAGATACTGATGAAGATGCAACAGACCACATTGGTGTATCAAGAATTCACTCCTCTGATGATGATGATTTTGAGAATGAATGGGATTCCAATTAGTTATTTATGTTTCAACAATATATATATATATATATATATATATATATATATATATGTTAACCTATTTTTAATCAACGATGTAATTTATGTTTGTTATGTTTATATATTTTTGTTTAGTGTATGTTTGTTTGTTTAAATGTACATGTCTAGATACGGTCATGGCATCTCACTCAGGATCCGATGACGAGACATATGTTCCTCCACCTGTCATGGGTGATGCCGCCAGCACTAGCAGGCGGAAGACTTCTACTCGCCTAGGGCGTCGTGTTCAGACTTCTGGTGGCAGATATTTGTCACCACCTGGGTCTGAGGGTGCTAGTACTAGTACTGCAGGGGATCCAGCGATTCCTGCTGCTACTGAGGGCTTAGCCCCGACAGATGTTGATTCTGATGGGGTACGCACATTCACTGTTGACCGTGAGGTGGTGAGGTATACACCTGATGGGTGTATCATATTGGAGACTGCTGGCGATTCGTAAGTATATATATTATTATTTATTAATTTATTTTTGTTTCCTTTTATATAACTTATATGATTTGGTGTAATAAAATTCATCTTTTTTTAATGCAGGTTTCTTCCTTCGAAAGCTACAGCTACCGCCATCACAAAAACAATCAAGGAGAATTTCACCAGCAGCTGGAAGAATTGGACGGCTGTTAGAAATGATACAGAGGCAATTGGGAGGATGTTAAATTCATTTTTGGTAAGTTGTTCTACTAAATAATTAATTAATTTGGTGTATTATCTTATTGACTTGATTAATTAATATTTGTCTTATAATTAACAACATTATTGTAAATTTCATAAATAGGAAAAATGTACATGGTTACCAGATCAGCAAAGGGAAGTTGAGAGAGTCTTCCATAAGAGATGTTCTCATCACTATTCTGAATTACTGTGGGAGGCTCGCGGTAAGAATGCGAAGCCATCTTATATGGGAGACTCAACTTGGGCTGGGTTACAGGAGTACTGGCAGACACCAGAATTTAGGAATTTTTGTGAGAAAGCCAAGAAGAACCGTGCTTCTGAAAAAGGTGGCTGCACACACACAGGGGGGAGTGTTAATACTGCAACGCATCACAGGCGTTTGGTAAATTTATTACTTTATTACGTGATTAATTATTTATTTATAATTAACTAGTCGTTTTCATGTGTATTAATTAATAATTTGTATATATATATAGGAGGCGAGGGAACAAAGGGCAATCACTTTGCCTGAGTTGCATCGCTACTGTTCGCGCTCGTGTGTTTTATAATCGCAATATCAGTGCAAGTATACACGTCGTACAAGTAATAAAGTGGATAAAAGTAAGAGATCGTTCCCACGAGGATTGATTAACTTTCAGAGTTCAAGTCTTTAAAACACAAGTGAAACAGGTAATAAATCGGCACTAAAAGTAGGTGTTAAGACTAAGAACATAAATAAAACAAGTAAAGAGGAAGTGGTTGTGAAAATGGAAAAGTATGAGTTGGATTGCTGCATGCAAGTAAATCTCCTCTAGTCAGACGTTATAACGTTTACACGTTAACACGTACAAATGCTATGTTGTATAGACGTTATAACGTTTGAACGCTGTTGCAAAAGAGCTGTGCTTTTCAGTCACAAAACGTCAGAGCTTCAAGTACTAGAATTCCTATGTCTAGGTTCTAAGTAGGCCTACTCCTGTATTTTAAGTACCCACAGCAATGTCCTATGAACTATTATCCATTCTATGTCTAGACTTAGATAAAAATGCCTAAATGTCTTTAGTGCACCTTTTCATTCACATAAATCTTTGAGTTCTTTTCATAGACCATGTCTGTACCTATGAATCTACTTGTTTTAAGTGGCCAAGTTCAAAACAAGTTTGGAAATATTAACATGCAAAGATTTAGAACGCATAAACATCAATACATCATAACATTAAACTAGAGATTCATTACATGCAAAACAACAACCCAACTACCAATGTTTAGCTCATGCTGAGCATCCTTACAGAAATAAGAGGAGTAAAAATCCAAATACCGTACATAGAGAAAATGAGACTAAACGCAAAAGATACGCCTAAGGGGCCTTCCTTCATGCACGATGTAAAGACGTTACAACGTCTGAGCTTTACAGTAATGGTTGCGAATGAAGATGGAAATTGGGGCCTTGAGAGAATTTAAAATGAAGAAGTCTGTGTCCAGAACTTCTTTTAGAAAACTATCTCTGAAAAATGGAGGAAGGTGGATGATGAATGGAGTCGTCCCCGTTCGCATGGTGCACCCTTGCCTTTTTGTAGAGAGAGAATAGCCATGGTCAAAAGAGGGTCACATGTTGCTGATGTCATTCCCCACCTTCCAAGTTTGCTTGCGAGTTGACTCTGCCCTGAAGTGACACCGCACTGCTACAGTGCGTCAGCCGCGTCAGTGCTGAGGAGAGAGAAGATCTTCTTCATTTCCAGATCTCTGGCCATCATTACATGCGCGCCAAAATGATATATTATTTTCTTGCTCTGCTATCCTTCTTCAGACGTGATGAGAGACGCTGCCACGTTGGGATTACTGCACAAACACAAGAAGCATCAAAACGCTCACAAAGGCGCCAATTGGCACCAAAATGCCTAGAACTTGTAATTTAGCCCCTTTCTAACTAAAAGCAATAAACTAACATAAACTTTACTAGAAACAACCTACTATTGCCAGAGAACTTGCATGATTTAATTTTGAATAAGTATAAATAACTCATATAAATATGAGTTATCACACCCCCAAACTTAAACCATTGCTTGTCCTCAAGCAATTGAAATACAACATATGAAAAGATGCAAGAAACTAAATGCACCAACAGTTTACACCCTGCTCATCTATTTTTGATCAAAATTTATACTCAAGGGGCTAATTTCTTCAGACTTACACTACACACTCACGCACCAATGCACAATTACATTCTAGATTCATTACTGCCCAAAGTGAGTGTGTGATCTCTGTATCAATTCTTTTCCTAGCTAGGTTCAGAAGCTACCCTAGCCTATGAAAGAGTGGTTTCCAAATGGTGAGAGTATAACATCTTTCAAAACAAAGAGTAGGCTAACATTTTCACATAAGACATGAGGGTTATTTGAAGCACAACAAAGGTCTTATCTTGGGCGCTAGGACTAGATTAGTGCAAACTACTTTTCTGACTCACACAACGCAAAACACACACAGCTGCAACCCCTCATTACTGAGCAATTTTTCTTTTGATTTTCTTCACTTTTGGTTTGGAGTTTTTGTGATTTTCTCCTTTTTGATCCTTTGGATTTGACAATTTTGGATTGAGATATTTGGGGTACCCAGTATTTGTTTCGGGAAATTGCAGCAAACACAGAGGGCATGTGAATTTTTCCACTTATTTGAAACAACACACACTTTTTGGTCTTTTTGGAGTAGACGTTATAACGTGTATATGAGAGACGCTACAACGTTTGATAACACAGAACACAACACACAAACACACACGGCATACATTATAACGTTACGGGTAGACGTTACAACGCTGCACTCACACTACACATGCACTAATCACCCTACAGTCTTTGCACCCAGCCTTAGTACAACCTGATATACCCCCAAACTTAGTTTCTACTGCTACTCTAAGTTTTTAATCAAGTTTTACACTCACCAAAGTCAACCAAAACTAGCTTTGCATCAAATAGTCCTTAGCTAACTAGGTTTTCCTTAAAACAGAGTTTGTGCGGAAGCAGTAATCAATTCTATTCATCTAAGCATGCATCAGCTACTCACACAAAGTCACACATAGCTATTCTTAGATTTAGCCCAAAGAGAAACATTTTTGATAATTACTTGAGTAGGGAAGGTAAACTGATTTTGCATTTGATTTTATGCATACACAAAACATAAAAATGATCCTCCCCCCCCCCAAACAGAAAGATGAGCAGTGTCCCCACTGCTCACTGAATTTGAAAAATGAGAGAGGAACATTCACACAAAACAGAAACAAAACAACTACTGACTACTAACTCTCTAGACGTTGTAACGTCTGGACAGCTATTTATTTGAACTGAAATTGCAAACTATAACTATACTACTGCTAAAAAGAGGGCTAACTTACTTGTTCAGAGCACCGGACCTGAGCCTTCCACTTTGTCTGGCTGGGATGCTTGCTTGCACAGTCTTCTTTTTCTTTTCCTTCTTCTTCTTTTCTCCTTCACCGTCACCAGCATCAACTGAGACTTCAGTTTCTTGGGGCCTCTTTACACTGCTCTCAGCAACTCTTTTCTTTGCTTCCTCCCATGCTTTCTGCTTTTCCAGCTCTGCAGGATGAATCTGCTGCTGCTCTTTGGGTTCCCCCTGGGCTTTTTCAACCTCTGCCTCTTGAGACGTTGTAACGTCTGCAGCTTTTTCTTCAGCAACAACAGCAGGAGCATTCTCTGAACCACTAGCAGCGACAAATGCTGCACTGGTGGTTGTTGCTGGCTTGTTTTTAGCAGCTTCAGATTTCTTTTTTACCTGCAACTTTTGCCTTTTGGTTGCAGGAGCATCAACTAGTTGTTCTTCTTCTTCACCATGTCTTGCTTCTTCACTTGCGGCGGCTACTTCACGCCTTTTCTTCTTGCCAAATGGACTCTGGGTGGGTACAGTCTTGAATCTTTGCCTTTTGGGTGGGGGAATGAGTTGTGGGTCTGGGTTGGTTTCAACAGCAGATGGGTTAGACGTAGTCACGTCTGCACTTGTTACTTCTGGAATGGATGGTTGTGATGACTCTTTAGTTGGTTCAGGTTGAGTGGGGGTTGGTTTTGAAATGGGTTGATCTTGAAGTTCAGATTGTGGTGTTTTGGGGATGTTTTGGTCATGGGTGGGTTGGGTTTTAGCTGAGGGTTGGGATTGTTTGTCTTTTGGTGATGGAGGTGTGGGTTGGGCTGGTTCTTTGAGTGTTTGGGTTGGTGGAGAGTCAGCCTCAATATCAGTCTTATCACTGGAACTTCCTTTCTCTTCTGAATGTGTTTCATCATCACTTAGGATTTCCCTACTCACCTTCTTTGATTCCTCTGCATCACTCTCACTGATGCTATCCATATCAGCTGATTTAAGTTCTTCTTCCTCACTACTTACCTTCTTTTGCTCTTTCTTTGCTGGGATCTTTCTTTTTGTGGCTGGTTTTCTTGTTTTCTTGACTTTTTCCTTCTTCACTTTCTTGGGGTTCATTGTTGATAGGAGTATGTTGTCTTCATCTTCCTCTTGCATCCAATCTGGAAGTGCTGGTTCTTCAATCACCATCTTGCCTTTTGTTGTTTGTGCATTCACCTTCTTTTGCCACTCAAATTGCTCCTTGACAAACTTGGCTAGGCTGTTTTGCTGGTCTACCAGACGTTGTAACGTCTGCGCATCAACTGACGTGGTAGCATCTGCAGCTCTCTGCCTAGCTTTGAACTTTGTAGAGAATGCCCCTTGGGGTTCCTCTCTTAGCTCAGATGCTTCAATCTCCACTCCAGCTTCCATGCAGAGATCAGTGATTAAACAAGGGAAGTATAGGTATCCATCCTTCCTGTTCTGCCATTTGTTTATCTCCCTGTTGATGAGCTTACCCACCTCAATCTTATCTCTTGACATAATGGCATCAATAGCAATCAGCCTCTCTTTATCAACCCAGAGGGTGTGAGAAGTGGGTATCAAGCAATGCCTAATGAAATGAAACCAAGCACTGGCCTCATCACAAAGGTATCTCTTCAAAATTTTGAATTCATTCCCATGGTCGCCTCTTCGCTCCCAAACAGCTCCTTCAACACATATCCTTTCTTTGATTTCAGTCATCTCTGCCACTCCGTAAGTCTTTTGATTCACCTCAACTACCTTGCCATAGTAACCTAGCCCAAAGTAGTCATTTATGACTCTTACACCAAATTTGACTTCTTCTCCTCGAACGATGGAGGTGCTTGAAAGTTCTCCATCGGTTCTTTCAACGATTCCTTTGTAAAAGTCATGCACCAGAGTTGCAATGTATTCCTTTCTGTGAACTACAAATTTCTGCCATCCCAATGCTGTCACTGTTGCGAGAAAGTCAGGATTTGGGTTTTCCAAGTTGAAGCCCCTTTCTGGCAGCAGGGCTTTCTTCTTTGAAGGAATGGGGATTTCTGGATTTGGAACAGAGGAAGAACTTGGGTTGACATTCTTTCCTTTACCAGATGATTTTACTGCAGCTTGCTTGGTTTTAGTCATGGTGATTGTATGAGTTTTCTGGAGAGTGGGGGATTTGAGATTTGAGATTTGGGATTTGGGATTTGGGATTTGGGAGAAGGGATAAGATTGCGGTTTCTGAAAGTGTATGAAGGTGGTTTTGATGATTGTAACTGGTGTGTGTTTATTGGGGAGGTTTTATGGGAAGTTGAGAAGTAGGTGGTGGCGTGGGTTTGGGAAAAAGGGGTAACCGTTGGAAGTGACGTCATGGTCACTTTGGCAGTCACGTCTAAAAAAAATCATTAAAAATTGTTTCATTTGAAAACTACTTGACTCATTTTCTTTTCTTTTTCATTTAAAACTTTACCCAGGCAGCGAACGTGACAACATCCTAGACACGCAGAGACGTTATAACGTTTATACTACTTCAGCTCCCATTCCTGCACAAAACAAAAATTTAAAGACACAAAATTGCTGGTTAGTTAAAACCATTGGGTTGCCTCCCAAGAGCGCTTGCTTTAAGAGTCTTCAGCCAGACTATCCCCCTTTTTTTTTTTGAATTCAGGGGTTGTTGAGAGCCACTGTGGTCTTGTCCCTAACCACATGTTCTCCATAGTAATGCTTCACTCTTTGGCCATTGACTTTGAAAATGGAATTTGTTTTCTCATCAAACAGGTCCACAGCACCATGAGGATAGACTTTTACCAGCTTGAAAGGTCCTGACCATCTTGATTTTAACTTCCCAGGGAACAACTTTAACCTTGAATTAAACAACAAAACTGATTGTCCTTCTACTAGCTCTCTTCTTTGAATTTTCTGATCGTGCCACTTCTTGGTTTTCTCTTTATACATTTTTGAATTCTCATAGGCAGTGTGCCTGAATTCATCTAGCTCATTTAGTTGAAGGAGCCTTGCTTCTCCAGCCTTTGAATGATCTAAGTTCAGTTGCTTCAGTACCCAGTGAGCTTTGTGTTGGAGTTCAATGGGCAGGTGGCAAGCTTTTCCGAAGACTAACTTGTATGGTGACATGCCCAGTGGTGTCTTAAATGCTGTCCTGTACGCCCACAATGCATCATCAAGGTGCAGGGACCAATCCTTCCTGTTTGGACCAACCATCTTCTCAAGTATCCTTTTAATCTCTCTGTTGGAAATTTCTACTTGACCACTTGTCTGTGGGTGATAAGCTGTAGCAATTTTGTGCTTCACTCCGTACTTAGCCAATAGGTTTTCAATCAGCTTGTTACAGAAGTGAGAGCCTTCATCACTGATTATAGCTCTTGGAGCACCAAATCTTGTGAAGATGTTTTGCTTCAGGAATTTGCTGACTGATTTGGCCTCATTATTGGGCAATGCAATGGCTTCCACCCATTTTGACACATAATCCACAGCTACCAAAATGTATAAATTTCCATGAGACATAGGAAATGGCCCCATGAAGTCCATTCCCCAAACATCAAACAGTTCCACTTCAAGGATATTTGTCAATGGCATTTCTTGCTTGTTGGAGATGTTTCCAGTTCTTTGGCATTTATCACAGCTTTTCACTAATTCATGAGCATCTTTGAAGAGTGTTGGCCAATAGTATCCTGACTGTAACACCTTTGCTGCAGTTCTGGTTCCTCCAAAATGTCCTCCATAAGGTGATGCATGACATTGTTGTAATACATGGAGTTGTTCCTCTTCAGCCAGGCATCTCCTAAGCAACTGATCTTGACACATCTTATACAAATAGGGTTCATCCCAAAAATAGTGCTTCACGGTGTGGAAGAATTTTTTTCTTTGCTGATGGTTGAAATCCACAGGCACAATCTTGCTGACTAGGAAGTTAACTATATCAGCATACCAGGGAGCAGTAGCGTCAGACGTTATAACGTTTGAAGAAATTGTCATAGACGTGGTAACGTCTTCAGCTACTGTGGATACTGTCAGCAGTTTTTCATCAGGGAAATTTTCTTTTATCTCTTCTGCACCTGTACCTGCATCAACATTCTCAAGCCTAGAAAGATGATCAGCAACTTGGTTCTCCACCCACTTTTTATCACGAATTTCCAAGTCAAATTCTTGGAGGAGGAGAACCCATCTAATGAGTCGTGGCTTTGCATCTTTTTTAGAAATCAAATACTTGATGGCTGAGTGATCAGTAAAAACAATAACTTTTGCACCCACCAAGTATGATCGAAATTTGTCAAAAGCAAATACAACAGCCAGTAACTCTTTCTCAGTTACAGTATAATTTAATTGGGCATCATCTAAAGTTTTACTAGCATAATAGATAGAGTGAAAAATTTTGCCATACCTTTGACCCAATACGGCCCCCACAGCGTAGTCACTCGCATCACACATTAATTCAAATGGTTTGGACCAGTCAGGAGTGACTATCACAGGAGCTGTTACAAGGGCAGTCTTCAATTTCTGGAAGGCTTCATGACAATGCTCATCAAAGTTGAAGACGTTATCACGTTGCAGCAGTAGACACAAAGGTTTGGAAATTTTTGAGAAATCCTTGATAAACCTTCTGTAAAAACCAGCATGTCCTAAGAAACTTCTAATACCTTTGACAGTGGTGGGTGGAGGTAATTTGTCAATAACATCAATTTTTGCTTTATCAACCTCCAACCCTTTCTTTGAAATCTTGTGCCCTAAAACAATTCCCTCTTGAACCATAAAGTGACATTTCTCCCAGTTGAGTACTAAGTTGGTTTCTTCACACCTTATTAAGACTCCTTCTAAGTTATCCAAGCATGCCTTGTATGAGTCTCCATAGACTGAAAAGTCATCCATGAAAACTTCCATGGATTTTTCAATAAAATCTGAGAATAAAGCCATCATACACCTCTGAAATGTTGCAGGTGCATTACACAATCCGAATGGCATCCTTCTGAAGGCAAAGGTATCATAAGGACAAGTGAATGTGGTCTTCTCTTGGTCCTCAGGCACAATAGCTATCTGGTTATATCCTGAGTAACCATCAAGGAAACAATAGAATTCTTTGCCTGCAAGTCTATCCAACATCTGGTCAATAAATGGCAGAGGAAAATGGTCCTTCTTGGTTGCTTTGTTCAGCTTCCTGTAGTCCATACATATCCTCCATCCAGTCACTGTTCTTGTTGGAATCAACTCATTTTTGTCATTGGTCACCACAGTAACTCCACCCTTTTTTGGTACACATTGAACTGGGCTCACCCATGAGCTATCACTAATTGGATAAATGATTCCTGCATCTAACCATTTGATGATTTCCTTCTTGACCACCTCTTTCATTATCGGGTTCAATCGCCTTTGTCCTTCAATGCTGTTCTTAGCATTCTCTTCTAAGACAATTCTGTGCATACAGATTGTGGGACTGATACCCTTGATATCTGCCATTTGCCAACCAATGGCTTTCTTGTGCCTTTTCAAGGTGCTAATGAGATCACTTTCCTGCTCTTGTGAGAGGTTAGAAGAAATGATCACTGGTAAAGAATCATTTTCCCCTAAAAAGGCATACTTCAGGTGATCAGGCAACACTTTCAATTCCAGAGTGGGTGGTTCTTCAATGGATGGTACTATCTTCTTGAGATTGGAGTCTTCTTGCCCCAAAGATTCATACTTCTTTGTCCACACCCTGGGTACATGGGAGTTAGACGTGACAACGTCTGTGGTTGACGTTGTAACGTTTAACGGATCAGCTTCTTCTGATAACAACTCTTGAATCTCATCATTGCCCAGAATCTTCTCCAAGTGGTCATTATCTTTATTGAATTGCTTTTGAACCACATGGTCAAGGGCAACCACAAAGGAACATTCCTCTGTGTTAGGTTCTGGATACTTGACTGCGTTGAGGACGTTGAACTTGACTTCTTGGTCATTGACCCTCATGATTAATTCTCCCTTCTGCACATCAATGAGTGTCCTTCCAGTGGCTAGAAATGGTCGCCCCAAGATGATAGGAACTTCCTTATCTGCATCAAAATCCAAAATAACAAAGTCCACTGGAAAAACGAATTTGTCAACTTTAATCAAAACATCTTCTAATATGCCCTCAGGATAAACTCTACTTTTATCAGCTAATGTAAGACTTAAAGAAGTAGGTCTGGCAGTTCCTATACCAAGTTTTTCATAAATGGACTTGGGCATCAAGTTAATACTTACCCCCAAGTCGCATAAAGCTTTGCCAAGGTAAAAATCTCCAATGGAGCATGGTATAGTAAAACTGCCAGGATCTTTCAGTTTTCTAGGGAGTTTATTCTGCATGATTAAGCTACATTCTTCAGTTAACGCAATAGTTTCAAACTCCCCTAGCCTTCTTCTTTTGGTGATGATATCCTTTAGGAACTTGGCATAGTTTGGCATCTGCTGTAGAGCTTCAACTAAGGGAAGGTTTATGTGTAGCTGTTTTAGCATCTCCATGAACTTGCTGAATTGCTTGTCTTCATGAGCTTTCTTTAGTCTTTGAGGGTAGGGTGGAGGAGGATATTCAGGTACAAGCTTTGGAACAGTCTTGATTCCTGGTTCAGAACTAGACGTTGTAACGTCTGGCTTAGACATCACAATATCTGGAATATTCTTCTCTTTTTCTCTTTTTCCTTGTCTGGCACCTCAGATTCCTTAGGCATAGATGGTTCTGGATACTCAGTGCCACTTCTTAATGAGATAGCATTTACCTGTGCATTCACCACATCTTTACCATTTGACTTTGATGAAGATGGTGTTTCAGTTGTGGATGGAAGAGATCCATTCTGTCTTTGAGTAAGAGCTGAGGCTATCTGTCCAATTTGGTTCTCCAAAGTTTTGATTGAAGACTCATGGGTCTGTAAGGTTGCCCTACAATCACTTATGAAAGTTTTCATCAAGGCTTCCAAATTGCTGTTGTTGTTATTCTGCGTATACTGCTTTTGTTGTTGAGGGGGAAATCCTGGGGGTATTGCAGGAGCAGCATTGCTAGCATTCAAAGAATTGTTGTTCTTCCAACTAAAATTTGGGTGATTTCTCCAATTTGAATTGTACAAGTTGGAGAAGGGACTGTTACCTTTGTTATGTGATACAAAGTTTACAGACTGGGGGTTATGGGGACACTCTTCGTAGACATGCCCTCCTTCACAATATACACACACTACTCCCCCAGATGGTGTTGGCTCAATAGCTGCAGCAGTCTGTGTTTCAGACATTGCCACGTTTGGAGTGCTCAAGTTCTTAATCATGTTGGTCAGAGAAGCAACCTGAGCAGAAAGGGCAGTTACTTCACTTATCTCATGGACACCAGCCTTCTTTCCAGGAGTGAATCTATCAGAAGGCCAATGGGCATTGTGAGTGGCTATGTCTTCAATAAGTCTGCATGCCTCAGAGAAAGACATGTTTAATATGACACCGCCTGATGAAGCATCAAGTATAAGCCTGGTAGGTTGATCTAGACCATTATAAAAAGTCTCCATTTGAATAACTACGGGAATGCCATGGTGTGGGCACATTCTTAGTAATTCCTTCCATCTTTCCCAAGCCTCAAATAATGATTCCCCTTCTCTTTGTTTGAAGGAAGTGATGTCATTTCTTAACTTGGCATTTTTGTTGGGAGGGAAGTATTTTCCAAGAAATTTCTCAGCTAGCTCATCCCAAGTATGAATTGAATTTGGCTCTAAGGAGTTCAACCAATTCTTGGCCTTATCCTTAAGAGAATATGGAAATAGCTTCAGTCGGAAGGCATCTTCTGAGACTCCAGGGATGACAAAGTTGCTACACACATCCAAAAATTGCCTTAGATGTGCATAAGGATCTTCTTGAGGAAAACCCCCAAATTGCCCTGCAGTCTGCAGCATTTGGAACATCATTGGCTTGAATTCAAAGTGACCAGTATGAATAGGTGGTCTTGCAATGCCTGTTTGTAAATGTGCAGGATTGAGCACGGCATAATCACGCATAGGCCTGTCCCTGTCATTGACCATGTCTTGTGGCCCTGCATTGATGAGTTGCTGTCTCTGCCAGTGTTCATCATCAACATAGGTTTCTGTATGAGTTTGTGGTCCACGACCACGTCCTCCAGCATCTGAGTGCCTTCCTCCTCTTGGAGTGCGTCCACCTCTAGAGCTTCTACCACCAGTACCATGTTCAGACATGATTGGTGGCTGAAATTGCTGTTGTTGTTGCTGCCTTCTTAACCTTTGTTGTCTCCTTAGTCGCCTGAAGGTTCTTTCAGGTTCTGGATAGAATTCAGGCTCAGATTCACTCCCTGGTTCTGTTGAACTAGAGCTTGAACTGGAACTAAGCATACGCTGTAACGTTTACCTGTTCACTCACAAAAACAACAAACAACACAGCAGAATTCTTTCACCTAGTGTTTTAATTCTTGTTGGACAATAAAAGTTAAATACAATCCCCGGCAACGGCGCCAAAAACTTGTTCGCGCTCGTGTGTTTTATAATCGCAATATCAGTGCAAGTATACACGTCGTACAAGTAATAAAGTGGATAAAAGTAAGAGATCGTTCCCACGAGGATTGATTAACTTTCAGAGTTCAAGTCTTTAAAACACAAGTGAAACAGGTAATAAATCGGCACTAAAAGTAGGTGTTAAGACTAAGAACATAAATAAAACAAGTAAAGAGGAAGTGGTTGTGAAAATGGAAAAGTATGAGTTGGATTGCTGCATGCAAGTAAATCTCCTCTAGTCAGACGTTATAACGTTTACACGTTAACACGTACAAATGCTATGTTGTATAGACGTTATAACGTTTGAACGCTGTTGCAAAAGAGCTGTGCTTTTCAGTCACAAAACGTCAGAGCTTCAAGTACTAGAATTCCTATGTCTAGGTTCTAAGTAGGCCTACTCCTGTATTTTAAGTACCCACAGCAATGTCCTATGAACTATTATCCATTCTATGTCTAGACTTAGATAAAAATGCCTAAATGTCTTTAGTGCACCTTTTCATTCACATAAATCTTTGAGTTCTTTTCATAGACCATGTCTGTACCTATGAATCTACTTGTTTTAAGTGGCCAAGTTCAAAACAAGTTTGGAAATATTAACATGCAAAGATTTAGAACGCATAAACATCAATACATCATAACATTAAACTAGAGATTCATTACATGCAAAACAACAACCCAACTACCAATGTTTAGCTCATGCTGAGCATCCTTACAGAAATAAGAGGAGTAAAAATCCAAATACCGTACATAGAGAAAAGGAGACTAAACGCAAAAGATACGCCTAAGGGGCCTTCCTTCATGCACGCTGTAAAGACGTTACAACGTCTGAGCTTTACAGTAATGGTTGCGAATGAAGATGGAAATTGGGGCCTTGAGAGAATTTAAAATGAAGAAGTCTGTGTCCAGAACTTCTTTTAGAAAACTATCTCTGAAAAATGGAGGAAGGTGGATGATGAATGGAGTCGTCCCCGTTCGCATGGTGCACCCTTGCCTTTTTGTAGAGAGAGAATAGCCATGGTCAAAAGAGGGTCACATGTTGCTGATGTCATTCCCCACCTTCCAAGTTTGCTTGCGAGTTGACTCTGCCCTGAAGTGACACCGCACTGCTACAGTGCGTCAGCCGCGTCAGTGCTGAGGAGAGAGAAGATCTTCTTCATTTCCAGATCTCTGGCCATCATTACATGCGCGCCAAAATGATATATTATTTTCTTGCTCTGCTATCCTTCTTCAGACGTGATGAGAGACGCTGCCACGTTGGGATTACTGCACAAACACAAGAAGCATCAAAACGCTCACAAAGGCGCCAATTGGCACCAAAATGCCTAGAACTTGTAATTTAGCCCCTTTCTAACTAAAAGCAATAAACTAACATAAACTTTACTAGAAACAACCTACTATTGCCAGAGAACTTGCATGATTTAATTTTGAATAAGTATAAATAACTCATATAAATATGAGTTATCAGCTACCTTCATATGCGGGAGGACACTGGTGACTTTGCTACAGATCGGGCGAGGAATATTCAGGTAAAACTACTTTTACAATTATATATTAATGTTTATTATTTATATTAATTTTTATATCGGGCGGGGAATATTATATTAAGACTACTTTTGCTATAGTTATTTATTTATTTGGTTATTTTTTTCAGGAGAGCTTCCAGGGTGGGCTGACTGAGTACCATCAGTCACAACAGAGCAGTGGGGCAGCTGATATCGATCCAGTGGAGGAGGCTAGAGTAGCTCGTGATATTTGGGAGAGAGCGGTTGGTCCCCAAAAGAGTAATCGTATGGTAGGATCAGGTGGTATTGGACCGGCTGCTTTCCGAACAAGCATTATTCCGAGTCTATCAGCTTCACATTCTGGATCCTCGAGTAGTGGTCGCTCTTATGTTCCCAATGCTAGTGAGTTGAATGTTGTTACGCAATTGACGCAGCAATTGAGCGAGGCCCAGCGTCAGTTTGCCGAGCAGCAGGAGCAAAGTGAACAGGAAGTGCATGTACTTCGGGAGAAAGCCACGATAGCTGAGGAGCGCATGGAGGAGCAGGCTAGGGTAGCTGCGGAGCAGGCTAGGCTAAATGAGGAGCGCTTTAAGATTTTGCAGGATCAGCTGATGTCTCAGTACTCGAGGCCATCCTCATCACATATGCCACCCTACCTGCCGGAGCAGCATTACGGTGGTGCATTTCAGCAGTGGCCTCAGCAGCAGTATGCACCCCAGTATTCCCAGCAGTATGCACCTCAGCCATACCAGCAGCCATACCAGCAGCCCCAGCAGCAGTCACCCCACCAGCCAAACCAGCACCCCCAGCGGCGGTCACCCCAGTAGCCCCACATCGATCTTAATATTATCGATTCGATTACTGCTTTTCTTGAATCTGATGATACCTATTATCAGGATGATGAGTCAGACCAGCAGCCACCCCAATAGCTTTGGATTATTTTATTTTGTTGTATGAATATTTTTTTATTGTATGGATATTTTTTTTTGTATGGATATATATTTATTTAAATTAATGATTAATTTTCATTCCTAATTTTTATTTTTTTAAATAGTAAATTAATTAATTATTAAATTTTATTTTTTATCAATAATTAAAGTTTTTAATAAAATAATCAATTAAAGTTTTTAATAAAATAATATTACTTTTTTAAATAAAACGATTTTTAAAAAAAATAATAATTTTTATTTTTTAAAAATAATTAATTTTTTTTAAAAAAAACGGTTTTCCGGCAGATTTGTGGACTTTCCGGCGGATACTTCTCCGTGGGCTTTTTAGCGGATTTGTGGACTTTCCGGCGGATAAAATCATACGAATTTTTTTTGGATTTTCCGGCGGATTATCCGCCGGAAATTTCCGCCGGATAATCCGCCGAAAATTTCCGCCGGAAACCGTTTCCTGCGAGCTACCGGTGTCAAAAATCCGCCTGAAAGTCCACATTTTCGGCGGATTTTTGGCTTTTCCGGCGGATTTTGCCCTCCGAAAAGTCCTATTTTTCTTGCAGTGCCACAAGAATATCTGGAAAGTCAAATGAAGTCCTTCGCCGATACTAGAAATTGGGGTTCTTTTAAGCAGCTGTTGGCTTTAACCATCTTTGGCATTGTTCTATTTCCACGCCTTGAAAGGTATGTGGACACAACAGCTATTGGTGTCTTCCTATCCTTCAAAGATGAAGAAAACCCATCCAACCCAATTCCAGCCGTTCTTGCAGACACTTACTGTACTTTCACTCATTATAGTGAGCTAAAGGGAAAGAAGATATCTTGGTGCCTACACGCCTTGTATGTTTGGCTTCTCACCCATCCTTTTGTTAACAAAGTTAAAGTGGAAGGCCCAATTGAAGAAGCTAGAGGGTGTGATGTGAAGACGATGAACACTAGTGAATGGTTGCAAGTGCTAAGGGACCTCCATGAATACAAGGTTCGTTGGCACCCATCATGGTGGAAAGATAGGCCTGCAGTAGTCTTTCAATGTGGAAGCTTTCAAAATGTCTCACTCATGGGGACAAGAGGATGCATAAATTACAACCCCTCTCTGACTCTAAGACAGCCGGGGTACCCCATGCGAAACCCTCCCACCGAAGACATGTTAATCCCCTTTTACCTCAATGAAGCCCAAAAGAGATTGACATGCTCCGGAGGATTTCTCAAGCGTGGGATATGGTTGTCCGCAAAGGACAAGAGCTTACTAAAAGGGGCGGCGATAAGGAACCCACATTTCGTTAATGACTAAAAAAAAGGATCTAAGACACCCGATTGCCTTACCGAAGCGAACTATGGGTTGAGGAAGAAGCACTTGAACCTACCCTTCCCACTGTCGAAGAGTTAGATAAGCTCAAAATGGCATTGTCAAAATCCGAAGAAGAAAAGAAGGGCTTACGGGCAGAATTAGAGAAAATGCTCCTAAAAAACCAGAAATTGGAGGAGGAGAACTAATAACTCTATTTTATATAGGGTTATTCATACAATTAAACTTGGATTATTGCTTATCTTCAAGAACATTAATATATAAATATAGCTTATTTATTAAGAAACAACATTTTAAAGATTCAAATGAATAAGGACAATGAATTAGGCAAAATGCATATATCTTGTTAGGTTTGATGTTTCTGTTCAGTGCAGCTACTTCAGGTGTGCCCACACTGCCTACACTAGGAGTTCCCACACTGCCTACACCTGCTAAATCAGCACTTTGGACCAAAACATCCAAGGACCATTCCAATGCTTCAACACTTGATATGTGATGTCATGCCTAGTCATATGGAGCAGATCCACTTGCAGAATTCGGCGCCTACTATCAAAGACTAGTTGAGAAGCTCACTCACTCAAGGCCATGTGGCACTCATTCATTGGACCACCCCATGTGAGCTTCATGCAAAGCGACCAATTTGAACAACTTGCTTGATGGGAGGTCTGCAACTAACCATGGTTAATTATCTCAGTTACAATTTCGCGCCAAAGGAAACCCTCCAAGGGAGGCAAGCTCTCATGCCTATAAATAGAAGCCATATCTTCACTTAGAAATCATCCTTCATCCATTTCTTAAAGGATCGCTTAAGTTTAGTTTTATTTTCAGTTTAGTTTAGTTTTATTTACGTTTCTGAAGAGAAGGAAGGTAAGGAGGTGCTTGACAACCACTCCCTTCACTTCTACTTGGAGGAAACTTGTATAAGGATATCATCTTGTACTTCAACTTGGAAATCTCATGCAAAAGTTCTTCTACTTGAGTAATCTCTATCTCTTTTAGTTCTTTTGCAATATTACTCATCTTGTTATGTTCCTTAAAGATTCTTTCTATTTTATAATGAGTAATATAAGCTAATTTTTTTAAGTTGAGATGTTGTAAGCTGTGTAATGAACTTCTAAGTAAGTATATGTGGTTCAAGTAGTGTATGCATTTTAACTCTTGTGCAATACTTCTTTCAAAACTTATTCTGAATTTGATCACCTTAGAATAGGTAAACTTGTAACAGCGGACATGGGTTACATTTAAGACATCAAGAGTTGATAAGAATAAGTGTTTGTAACATCATCTTTGTTAAACTAGCTTTAATAAAGAATTGCTTGTTAAAACCATGTTAAGTCCTAGACATAGGATAACATAGTTCTTAGGGTGATACAGTGGGCGCTTAAGAGACAAGAGTGAACCTATTTAGCATGCCTAGACATAGGAAGCTTGTAATGAAACTCTGAAGAAAGTGACTGAAAAGCACACACTCATGCAGCTGCACTCAGTGTACCTACACTTCCTACACCACTAAAACTCTTAGAAGTAAGTTACTTGGTGAAAACATCTCAACTACTTTATCTAACTGATTTCCTTCACATATTTACTGTTTATATTGTTTAAATACAATTCATAAACTCCAACCAATTGTGAATAG
This sequence comes from Astragalus membranaceus, assembly GCA_039519185.1. Taxonomy (NCBI): domain Eukaryota; kingdom Viridiplantae; phylum Streptophyta; class Magnoliopsida; order Fabales; family Fabaceae; genus Astragalus; species Astragalus membranaceus. Next base: position 77,937,423 of record CM076847.1, read on the forward strand.
TGTAGACACACTAAGTATACACTCTAAGCAACATAGAGTTTTCATAATCCCTGTGGGTTCGACCTTTTCTTATCATTATATTACTTGTGTGACTATGTATACTTGCATACTATTTTCCACACCAAGTTTTTGGCGCCGTTGCCGGGGATTATTGTAAAATTTTAGTTGTTTAAAAGTGTTAATTTAGTGTTTTTCTTTTTAGTACTGCTGGTATTCTGTTTTCTGTGCAGAGCATCTAGTGCAGATACACTTAGTGCAGAAGCACTAGTTTATGCCCAGAGATAGACCACCAGAATTTGATTGTGATCCAGAAATTGAAAGAAGATTTAGGAGATTGCTAAGACAACAAAGACAAAGACAACAAGGCTGCAGAAGTATGTCTCACCACAGTGAAGATTCCTCAAAGAGAGGGGGACCAAATTCACAGCAACAGCCTGAAGGTGAAGCAAATCACAGACAACAATTCATTCAAATGGGACCAATAGGTATGATTAATGATAGGGATAGACCTATGAGAGACTATGCTCAAATTAATCATCAACATATGCAAACTAGTATAGCTAGACCTCATATTGATGTTGTTCACTTTGAATTTAAACCCATGATGTTCCAAATGTTACAAACAATTGGTCAATTTGGTGGATCTCCTCATGAAGATTCCCATGAGCATTTAAAGCAATTCATAGAAGTTTGTAGTAACTTTATCATTCCTGGTATTAGTGAGGATGCATTTAGGCTTAAGTTATTTCCATACTCTCTGAAAGATAGGGCTAAATCATGGTTAAATTCTTTAGAGCCCAATTCTATTCATACATGGAATGAATTAGCTGAAAAATTCTTAAGCAAATATTTTCCTCCAATTAAAAATGCTAGGATGAGACATGATATTACATCTTTTAGGCAAAAAGAATTTGAATCATTGTTTGAAGCATGGGAAAGATGGAAAGAGCTGTTAAGAAAGTGTCCACATCATGGTTTACCTGTCATTATACAAATGGAAACATTTTACAATGGTCTAGAACCACAAACCAGAGTGATGCTTGATGCATCAGCTGGTGGTGTTCTCTTGAATATGTCTTATAATGAAGCATGTGATCTAATTGATAGGATAGCTACAAATAGTTCCAGTTGGCCCACTGAGAGGGCAAGTGCCCAAAAGAAAACTTCTGGGGTACATGAGATTAGTGACATATCAGCCCTATCTGCTCAAGTAGCCTCTTTAACTAATATGATCAAACAATTCACTAGTGCACCTACATCTAGTGTAGCCACTCCTAAGGAAAACATTGCAGCAACCATAGAACAAGCCCCTCCAGGAACTACAAGTTGTGTTTATTGTGGGGGAGGCCATGTGTATAAGAGTGTCCTAGCAACCCAATCTCTGTCAATTATGTTGGTTACAATAGGAATAACAACCCTTACTCTAATACCTACAATCCAGGATGGAAAAACCACCCAAATTTTAGATGGAACAATGCCAGTGCTCCTGCACCAAGTGCACCTGCACCAGCTACTCCTCCTGATTTTCAATCTCAGAATCAACAAAAACCAAATCCACCTGCCACTGATAATTCTCTAGAAGGTTTGCTTAAATCATTCATTAGTGAAACTAGAACTGCTAGGCAAGCCCAAGATGCATCAATTAAGAATCTAGAGAACCAAGTAGGACAATTAGCAACTGCATTGTATCAAAGACCTGCAGGTGCATTGCCCTCAAATACAGAAGCATCAACTTCACAAAGGCAAGGTAAGGAACAGGTAAAGGCCATTTCTTTAAGAAGTGGTAAAGATTTAAAAGGAACAGATGAGATTGAAGGTAAAAATAAGGGAGAAAAAAATAAAAAAAAATGAAAAAAATTCTCAAGATGCAGAAACACCTAATGCTTCTGCATCTCATACAACTCCAACTCCAAGGTTAGTTCCTGAATATCCTCCTCCTCCCTTTCCTCAAAGATTGAAAAAAGTACATGAGGAGAAGCAGTTCAGTAAGTTCTTGGATGTTTTAAAACAATTGCATATCAATGTTCCTTTAATAGAAGCACTACAACAAATGCCTAATTGTGCTAAATTTATGAAAGATATGCTTTCTAAGAGGAGGAGATTAGGAGAATTTCAAACTGTTGTAATGTCAAAAGAATGCAGCTTAATCTTGCAAAACAAGATTCCAAGAAAATTAAAAGATCCAGGTAGCTTTACAATTCCTTTTTCTATAGGTAAGTTCTACACTGGTAGAGCATTGTGTGACTTAGGTGCAAGTATCAACTTGATGCCTAAGTCCATCTTTACCAAATTAGGAATTGGAAATGCTAAGCCTACTACCTTAACACTCTCTCTAGCTGATAGATCAATAGCATATCCAGAAGGAATCATTGAGGATATCTTGGTACAGGTTGACAAATTTGTGTTTCCTGCAGATTTTGTTATCCTTGATTTTATTGCAGATGAGGAAGTGCCTGTTATACTTGGAAGGCCATTCTTAGCAACGGGAAAGACATTGATAGATGTGCAAAGAGGAGAATTGACCATGAGAGTAAATGATCAAGAGGTGAAATTTAATGTATTGAATGCTTTGAAGTATCCTACAGAGGAGAGTGAAGAGTGTTCAGCAGTTTCTCTTGACCATTTGGTGGAGAAGCAATTCCACAAGCAATATGATCACCTTGCCAGAGTACTAGCACCAGATGCAGCTACACTGCCTGCAGGGGACATCATTGAGAATGGAATGCTAACAGAGAAAGAAACAACACCTAAGGTATGGGCTAGAACATATGAATCTCTTAATCTAGAAGATCCCAATCTTAGAAAGAATTTACCTTCTATAGAGCAACCTCCTAAGCTTGAATTAAAAGAACTGCCTAAACACTTAAAGTATGCTTTCTTAGGTGAAGATAATACACTTCCTGTAATTATTGCATCTGAATTATCTATAGAACAGGAAATTGATCTTATTAACACCTTAAAAAAGCATAAGAAGGCCATAGGCTGGCAAATGGCAGATATTAAAGGGATTAGCCCCTCCATATGCATGCATAGGATAATTTTAGAAGAAAACTCTAAAAACAGCATAGAAGGGCAAAGTAGATTGAATCCCATAATGAAAGAGGTTGTTAAGAAAGAAATAATAAAATGGCTAGATGCTGGTATTATCTACCCTATTTCTGATAGTTCATGGGTTAGTCCTGTGCAATGTGTTCCAAAGAAGGGGGTGTAACAGTTATAGCCAATGAGAACAATGAATTAATTCCAACAAGAACTGTCACAGGATGGAGAATCTGTATGGATTACAGAAAACTCAATAAGGCCACAAAGAAAGACCATTTCCCTCTACCATTCATAGATCAAATGCTAGATAGGCTAGCAGGCAAGAAGTTCTATTGTTTTTTAGATGGTTATTCAGGATACAACCAAATAGCCATTGAACCAGAAGATCAGCAAAAAACTACCTTCACTTGTCCTTATGGCACTTTTGCTTTTAGGAGAATGCCTTTTGGACTTTGTAATGCACCTGCCACCTTTCAGAGATGCATGATGTCCATTTTTTCTAACTTCATTGAGCAATCAATGGAAGTCTTCATGGATGACTTCTCAGTTTTTGGAGAAACCTTTTCATTGTGTCTATCCAACTTAGAGAAAATTCTCCAAAGGTGTGAAGACACCAATTTAGTTCTCAACTGGGAGAAATGTCATTTCATGGTGAAGGAAGGCATTGTGCTTGGTCATAAAATATCTAAAAAAGGTTTAGAAGTGGATAGAGCCAAAATAGAGGCCATTGAGAAACTACCACCTCCATCAACAATCAAAGGGATTAGAAGTTTTTTAGGTCATGCAGGTTTTTATAGGAGATTCATCAAAGACTTTTCAAAGATTTCAAAACCATTGTGTATGCTTTTGCAACATGATGTGCCTTTTAATTTTGATGAAACTTGTATAGAAGCTTTTCAAAAACTGAAAAAAGCATTAGTAACAGCACCAATTGTAGTCACTCCAGATTGGAGTAAGCCTTTTGAACTCATGTGTGATGTTAGTGACTTTGCAGTAGGAGCAGTCCTAGGGGAAAGATATAACAAAGTGTTTCATTCTATCTATTATGCTAGCAAAACACTAATTGAGGCTCAAATGAACTACACTGTAACAGAGGAGGAACTATTAGCAGTGGTTTTTGCTTTTGAAAAATTTGATCCTACTTGGTTGGCACCAAAGTAATTGTATACACTGACCATTCTGCCATCAAGTATCTAATTTCTAAAAAAGATGCAAAACCAAGGCTCATTAGATGGGTTCTCCTCCTTCAAGAATTTGATCTTGAAATTAGAGATAAGAAGGGGGTGGAGAACCAAGTGGCTGATCATCTCTCTAGACTAGAAAGTGATAATGCAGGTACAATTGAAGAAATCAAGGAAAGTTTCCCTGATGAGAACTTGCTAGCAATTACCATGAATGTAGCCAGTGTTTCTACACTCAGTGTGGCCACACCTCATACACCTACACCATGGTATGCAGACATAGTAAACTACCTTGTAAGCAAAATTGTACCAAGTGACATGAGCTATCAACAGAAAAGGAGATTCTTCCATATAGTAAAGCAATACTATTGGGATGATCCCTACCTTTATAAGATTTGTCCAGACCAAATCATGAGAAAATGCATCTCTGAAGAAGAACAGCAAGCAGTGCTCATGCATTGCCATGCTGCACCATATGGAGGTCACTTTGGAAGCCAAAGGACAGCAGCTAAGGTACTCCAATCAGGTTATTTCTGGCCTACTCTATTTAAAGATGCTTATTATATGGTCAAAACCTGTGATAAATGTCAAAGAAGTGATAACATATCTGATAAACATGAAATGCCTAGAACTAATATTCTAGAAATAGAATTATTTGATGTTTGGGGTATGGATTTCATGGGACCTTTTCCACCTTCTTTTGGCAATGAGTACATCTTAGTAGCAGTAGACTATGTGTCCAAATGGGTTGAGGCTGTAGCACTCCCAAATAATGATGCCAAAACTGTAAGCAAATTTTTACAAAGAAACATATTTTCAAGATTTGGCACCCCAAGAGCTATCATCAATGATGAAGGCTCTCATTTTTGCAATAAACTCATTGAAAATCTTCTTGCAAAATATGGGATAAAACACAAGATTGCTACTGCCTATCACCCACAAACAAGTGGACAAGCTGAACTTTCAAATAGGGAAATAAAAAGAATGCTTGAGAAAATGGTTGGACCAAATAGGAAAGATTGGTCACTACACTTAGATGAAGCATTGTGGGCATACAGAACAGCATATAAAACTCCATTAGGTATGTCCCTCTATAAGTTAGTCTATGGCAAAGCATGTCATCTCCCTATTGAACTTGAGAACAAGTCATATTGGGCTATCAAAAAGCTAAATTTTGATCTCAGAAAGGCAGGTGAGCAAAGGTTTTTAGAGCTTAATGAACTAAAAGAACTTAGGCAATTCTCTTATGAGAATGCAGAGATCTGTAAAGCAAAAACCAAAGCATGGCATGATAAGAAAATTCAAAGGAGAGAACTTAGAGAAGGAGGAATGGTTCTGTTGTACAATTCTAGGTTGAAACTCTTCCCTGGAAAACTAAGATCAAGATGGTCAGGACCATTCAAACTAGTTAAAATCTACCCCCATGGTGCAGTTGATCTATATGATGCAACCACTGATACCACTTTCAAAGTCAATGGACAAAGAGTGAAAATGTACTATGGAGAACATGTGGTGAGAGATAAGGTCACCACTCATTTTGAAAAACCTTAATGCAAGGTACAAGTCAGGCTGTAAGACTCTTAAAACAAGCGCTTGAGGGAGGCAACCCATCACTATATATAGCTAACATGATTATTTTGTGCAATTTGATGTTTTGTGTATTTTGTAGAAAAACAGGACAACAGAGTAGCCAGTGTTGCTACACTTGGTGTTTCTACACCTGATGCAGCCACACTGCCTACACTAAAGTTAGTATTGTGACTGAAAGACTTGGATGAAAAATGTTCATTTGCTAACTCATCACATTAGTGGAAACTCTGATTAAGGGCTAGGGTGCAGCGTGTTAAGCCTAAACACTACACGTGTCACCTTGCATGTCACTCTTCCCCACCTAACGGCTAGTTTCAACTAACCTTCCCACTAACTCACTCAAACCGCTCACATTCTCACAAAGCCACTCCTTCCATTCTCTCTCACAAAACCGACCATCTCTATTCTCTGTAAACACTCATCTTCAACCTCTAACAAAAACAATTCAAAAACCCTAAAAATTATCAATGGCAAAGAAGCAATCGGCCACCAAATCACCAGGGAAAGTACCCAGTGCAGGTACTCTTGCAAAATCCAAGAAATCAAAAGCAACCACATCTATGGACGTAATTCCTGGGTGTGAACATTTCTGGAGCATGAAGTTCTTACCACAGAGAGGTTTCAACTTCGCAAAGGCCCATCACTCATTCCTCTCAACAGTCAACAATCTACATTGGGAGAGGTTTGTGCAACCTAGAGCCTACTACCTGGAGCAACTGGTTCGTGAATTCTACTCTAGAATTCAGAACACAAGAGGAGGGACCATTTTCTACTCAATGGTCAGAGGTAAGAAAGTCTTCTTTGATCCTGCTAGAATTAATAAGCATTATGATTTGAACTACACTGGTGATGCATTTGAAGAGAAGTTAGAGACTTATGGGAAGAAACAAATGTCTAAAATCAAAGATAGGTTAGCAGTAGAAGGATCTCAGTGGGAGAAATTCACCAATACTGAGTTTAAACTTAGAACTGGAGATTTAATCCCTGAATTAGGAAACTGGCACTTATTCATTGATGCTTCAATCCTCCCAACCTCACACACATCCACATTATCTAAAGATAGGTTGATTCTCATAGATTCAATCTTGATTGAAAATAATGTAGATATAGGAAAACTGATCACAAGAGAGATAATGGAATGTCAAACCAAAACCTCTGGATTCTTGTATTTTCCCTGTTTGATCACTGAACTATGTCAAAAGCAAGGGGTAAAAGCTTCTGAGCTTGAAAAAATTCAAAGAAAGACTCCCCCTAGTGGTTTATCTGCAGAGGTAAAAGAAAGAATCAGGTCTGTCAGAATTAAGAATACTGCAGAGCAGGAAGTGCAGGAACTCCTGGTGCAGAAACTCTAAGCAGTATGGAAGTTTCAAAGAGAGCAGCATGACTGGTTAAAATTGAAGTTAGATGACCCTGAGGTAGAGGTAGAAGCTCCAGTTTTCCCTAGCTGGGTGATTGATGAAGAAGTAGAAGAAGAGGTAGAGGAGGAAGAGGAAGAAGTAGCAGTAGAGAAAGAGAGAAGAGCAAAGAGCAAAGAGAGATACTCAGAAGGATAAGAAGGGGAAAAAACCAAGAGTAGAAGAGCCTGAGTTACTGTTGAGTGAGGAAGACACTGAGGAAGATGAGGAGGCAAGGCAAGCGGTGAAAGAAATAGAGAAAGATGTGGAGGAAGATGACTCTGAGTCAATGGCAGAAAGTGAAGAAGAAAATGGCAGTTCAACAATGGAGGATAGTGCAAGGAGGAAGTATGAAATCAGAAAGAAATCAGCAAACCAACCACAACCACAATCACCTCCATCACAACAATCCATTAGCCCTTCACCACCACCACAAAAATCCCCCACCACTCACCTATCACCTACTCAACCATCACCACAAGTCCAATCATCACCATCACCTCAACCAGAAAAACAACCCACCCCTCCACCAGAAATAACCCCAACAACAGAAAAAGAAACCCAAGTCACTAGAGAAGCTACACCATTCCCATCCCAAACTCCAAAAGAAACATCTCCCACCCCTATCACAGAACAAGCTACTGAGCCTACTAACCTTGTTGTTGAGAAAGTTCAAATGCAGGTAATCACTGAAGAGCCTGAGAAAGAGAGAGGCAAAGAAGGTTCTGAGCAGGAGAAGACAGAAGAAGCTGTCAAGGAAGCTGCTGATGTGCCTACACCTAGTGCAGGAGCATCAAAGAAATCCAAAGTTATGGCAACTAGCCCTGCAGCAACAATTACAGCAGTTTTGAAAGCCTTGGCAGAAAAGAAAGAGATGTTGGGATACACTAGGAGGACAATGAAGCCTGCTCCAACAAAGAAGATGTGGACAATGAGCTCACTCTATGCTGTACAGTGTACAGGGGTACAAGCTGGTGAGAAGGAGGTAACTGAGGAAGCAACACCCAAAGAAGGAGAGAACGAAGCTGAGAAGGTAGCAGAGCAACAGAAAGAGGGAATTGAGCAGCAATCTGAGCAAACTCCAGTGCAGAGTGGTGTGCCTGCACTTGAAGTGTCTACACTGGCTACACCAGATGTTCCTACACAAGCTACACCTGAAGAGGCAGAAATGCCTGAGGCTAGTGTAGATGATCCTGATATGCCTACCTCTGATGTGGCTGCTACCAAAACAAAGCCAAGGAAGATGAGAGCCAAACATAGCCCTGCTGTGAGAGCCAGTCCCAGATTCCAGAAGAAAGAGTAAAAGGATACTTTTAATGTTGTTTCCTATATTGTATTTTGCTTTAGTACTTTACTCTATGTGTTAAATATTATATGTTAACTTACTGCTATGTGCTAAATACTTTTGATTATATCTCCCATGTTTTGGTTCCCCTGTTTACTCAACTTAGAGCAGTGAGGACACTGCTCATACTTAAGTTGGGGGGAGAGTGGAGAATACTATGTGTTTTGTGTATGCACTATATTTTGCAACATGTTTTGTGCTTAAGTAATGATATATGACTGAATATATGTATGTATGATGTGTTTAAGTAAGTTAAGTATATGTGTTTAAATAAGTTCTTATAATATGTTAAAAAGCATGTGAGTATGTTAAATAAGTTCTTAAATAAGTTCTTTTAGATGTACTTAACAAAGCATGTGATAACATGATTAATTGTGTTAACATGATGAATTAAGTGCATCAATTTCTGTTAGACTTAAATAAATATGAAACATGGTCAATTCATATTCTTCTCAAAAATTGAAGAAGTGCATCAATGAGTCAAATTTTTAAATGATGAAAAAACCTTGTTTTTCTAGAAATGATCAGTTTTATAAATACTTTGACACAACAAAATTGAGTTTTGAAAAGAACCATGCTAGATGAAAAGCTATCCAAAGCCAAGGAATTTTTGGAAATTTGAGGTCAAAATTTGATTTTTACTAAAAATATAGAAGAGCATAAGGAATTAAGTTTGGGGGAAAATTCCATGAATACAAAGGCCAAAGTATGAAAGCTTGGAGAGTTCACGCCACAAGTGTCAAAACCTTCCAAAAAGCTACACTTGCCTGAGTCATATAACTGAACCTGTCCCTTAAGTGCAATTGGTTTGAAAATAATAAACAAAGTTCAAAAAGAAAAAAAGAAAAAGAAAAGAAAAACAAACCAAGAAAAAAGAAGAAAAATGCATGTGGAGGTCAGTGAGGAGGGCAGTGTACGCTACCAAAAATACTCAAAGAGTTCCAAGTGTGGCTACACAAAGTGTACCATCACCACCTACATCAAAAGGCACCTACACTCAAAATAAGGTGTACCTACAATCCAGAAAAATGATGTCTTTGCACTCACTGCATTGCATCAACAAAAAGCAAACACCACAAATAGAAATAAGGCATTGGCTCAACAAGTTTGAAACACCAAAGCCCTTTGTTGTGCTTAAGAGTCCCCTAATTCTTGAAGAAATTGTTAGTCTAGTCCATATTTTGAAAAATCTCTAAGAGTGACCAAAAGAGTTCCATCTTTTTCAAAAAGCTAAGGAGAAACTCTTTGTTTAGTTATGGAACCAATTGAAACTCAATGGGCCACACACTCACACAAATGAGTTTTTATAACTCTGAATGTTTTAAGAAGGCAAGGGCATAGAAAGGAGGTCGTGAAAGAGAAAAGCTCATTAAGATACACTTCAAACACTCCTTGAAAAACATGAGTTGAGATGTCTTCATAATTATAGAAGTCTTGTATTTGCTCCTTGTCGTTGCTTGAGGACAAGCAACAATTTAAGTTTGGGGGTGTAATAACTCTATTTTATATAGAGTTATTCATACAATTAAAGTTGGATTATTGCTTATCTTCAAGAACATTAATATATAAATATAGCTTATTTATTAAGAAACAACATTTTAAAGATTCAAATGAATAAGGACAATGAATTAGGCAAAATGCATATATCTTGTTAGGTTTGATGTTTATGTTCAGTGCAGCTACTTCAGGTGTGCCCACACTGCCTACACCTGCTAAACCAACACTTTGGACCAAAACATCCAAGGACCATTCCAATGCTTCAACACTTGATATGTGACGTCATGCCTAGTCATATGGAGCAGATCCACTTGCAGAATTCGGCGCCTACTATCAAAGACTAGTTGAGAAGCTCACTCACTCAAGGCCATGTGGCACTCATTCATTGGACCACCCCATGTGAGCTTCATGCAAAGCGACCAATTTGAACAACTTGCTTGATGGGAGGTCTGCAACTAACCATGGTTAATTTTCTTAGTTACAATTTCGCGCCAAAGGAAACCCTCCAAGGGAGGCAAGCTCTCATGCCTATAAATAGAAGCCATATCTTCACTTAGAAATCATCCTTCATCCATTTCTTAAAGGATCACTTAAGTTTAGTTTTATTTTCAGTTTAGTTTAGTTTTATTTACGTTTCTGAAGAGAAGGAAGGTAAGGAGGTGCTTGACAACCACTCCCTTCACTTCTACTTGGAGGAAACTTGTGTAAGGATATCATCTTGTACTTCAACTTGGAAATCTCATGCAAAGGTTCTTCTACTTGAGTAATCTCTATCTCTTTTAGTTCTTTTGCAATATTACTCATCTTGTTATGTTTCTTACAGATTCTTTCTATTTTATAATGAGTAATATGAGCTAATTTCCTTAAGTTGAGATGTTGTAAGCTGTGTAATGAACTTCTAAGTAAGTATATGTGGTTCAAGTGGTGTATGCATTTTAACTCTTGTGCAATATTTCTTTCAAAACTTAATCTGAATTTGATCACCTTAGAATAGGTAAACTTGTAACAGTAGACATGGGTTACATTTAAGACATCAAGAGTTGATAAGAATTAGTGTTTGTAACATCATCTTTGTTAAACTAGCTTTAATAAAGAATTGCTTGTTAAAACCATGTTAAGTCCTAGACATAGGATAACATAGTTCTTAGGGTGATACAGTGGGTGCTTAAGAGACAAGAGTGAACCTATTTAGCATGCCTAGACATAGGAAGCTTGTAATGAAACTCTGAAGAAAGTGACTGAAAAGCACACACTCATGCAGCTTCACTCAGTGTACCTACACTTCCTACACCACTAAAACTCTTAGAAGTAAGTTACTTGGTGAAAACATCTCAACTACTTTATCTAACTGATTTCCTTCACATATTTACTGCTTATATTGTTTAAATACAATTCATAAACTCCAACCAATTGTGAATAGTGTAGACACACTAAATATACACTCTAAGCAACATAGAGTTTTCATAATCCCTGTGGGTTCGACCTTTTCTTATCATTATATTACTTGTTTGACTATGTATACTTGCATACTATTTTCCACACCAAGAACGCAAGTAAGTCATTGGCCATTTAAGATAGCCGCAAGCGGCTTAAGATTGAAGAGAAGAACAAGCAAGAGGTTCAAAAGTACCTGAGAGGGGCAAAGGAAGAACTAAAACGATGCAACTTGAAAATGAACCAAGCCGTTGATGATGCGCACAAGTGGAAGGAGTTATGGGAAGAATCAATGATTGCTGAAAAAACCACGCAGAGCCTGCTGGTGAAATCAAAAAGAGAGTCTCGGATATTGATAGCTGAATTTGAAGATCAAGTGAAAAGTATCAGGCGGGATAAAGAGATAATTGAAGAGATACTCCGAGAATACCAACAAGCCTTGAGAGGGGAACATGAAAGATCTGATGAGCTGAAGAACCATATCAGATATCAAGAGGAAATTTACCACCAGTTGAAGACTGAAAGCATCTATTGGGAGAGCCGCTTTGTGGAGTTGGTCAGCAGGATAGAAAACCATGAAGTCTTCATAGAGTTGAAGAATGAAAGCTTATACTGGAAAGACAAATTCTCAAAGTTGGCATGGCTGGCCAATCAAGCTATCATGGGTGTCCCAGAACGTCTAAAGAAGGCAGACGTGGCAATGCACCCATTTAACACCCCGATCCAAGTTTGCGAGTTTGTGGAATTTTGCAAGATTTTGATTACAGAACTTAGGGAGAAAGCTGGTCGCACTACCAGTAAAAAAAGAGACAGGAGCGGAAAAATGAAAGCCATATGTACTTGAGCGAAATTTAAAGGAGCATTGTATTTTTCCTTTCAAAGTTTTTTTATTTTAAAAAAAAGTTTTTGTACTCTCCCCCATCAATGAAGTTTGTTTGTTTCACCTGTTAATCATCTTTTCTTGAAAATATTTTGAAACGTTAATTTGTGTACTTATGACAAATCAGGATGCACTTACGATTCTCGGCCTATAACAATAAGACTCATGCACACATGCATCACTCATCTTTTCATCCATTCATATACTCATACCATGTATCCCATCTACAGAGATTAAATGACAAACTGGTGCGTCAACATCACTATTGGACCCGTTCTCAGGCTAGAAATATGGAAGCAAATCAGGACAATCCGCATCAGGATAACCCAGATCAGGACAATCCACATCAGGATGACTTAAGTCAGGGTAATCAGAACCTAGGCAATCAAGAGTTTAGGGCAGAAATAGATGGGATGAAAGAACAGATGACTGAAATCTTAAAAGTTTTACAAGCTTTGAGGAACGGAAATGCGGATGAAGGTGTCTTCGCTGGGAACACTGAAAACCAAGTTACCAACCCTCCTCTTCCCAATGGACCCGGGATCCCACATCCAGTGTACCCTACTAGGGCTAATGGCCAGGGTTACCAATGGCCTCCTTACGGACTTCCGCAAGGTTACACACCTTCGACAGCCGATGCCAATTCGGAAGATGGCCCCTCAGGAGTCGTGGGCCAAAAACAGCCTGCACCGACAGGTCACGATGGTAATCCGGGGGCGCCACAGATTCAAAACCCGAGCCTTGTCGTCGCGCCACAAAGATTCCCACTTGGCTACACTCCACCACTGATAGTTGATGCTCAAGCTCAGGGGTCCAATCTCAAGAACCCCACTATCCCAAATGTGAACCCAGCCAAAGTTCCGATGATTCATCCTTACTATGGTATGAGTGGGCTCCCTCACAATTACTCTATGGAGAACCCTCAAGCCAAGGACAAACCACAAATGCTTGAGGAAAGGTTGAGAGCAGTTGAAGGATCCAATGTAGGTGCGAGAGATGCTTATGACTTGTGCCTCGTCCCTAACGTGGTCATCCCTCCTAAATTTAAGGTGCCAAACTTTGACAAATACAGAGGGTCAACCTGCCCCGTGAGCCACTTAACCATGTATTGTAGGAGGATGGCTGCGTTCGCTCATGACGACAAATTGCTCATTCACTATACTCCCAGGACAGTCTAGCTGGGGCAGCTTCGAGCTGGTATATGCAACTAGAGCGTGCCCATATCAGGTGCTGGAAGGACCTAGCTGATGCATTTTTGAGGCAATACAAATACAACATCGATATAGCTCCCGATAGGACACAACTGTAGAGCATGACAAAAAGAGATAATGAGTCCTTCAAGGAATATGCCCAACGCTGGAGAGGGTTGGCTGCGTAGGTAGTACCACCTTTGTTAGAAAAGGAGATGGTATCCATGTTCATGGATACTCTTCAATCGCCTTTCTACGACAGGTTGATCGGGAGCGTGTCTTCGAGCTTCTCAGATATGATTGTCATAGGAGAAAGATTAGAAAATGGATGGAGAAATGGGAAGATTGCCCATAACTTTGCTGGAACCAGTAATCAGAAAAAGCCCTTCTCAGAATTCCCTAAAAAGAAGGAAGGAGAAGCCAATGCCATCTCTGGATCCGGAAATCCTCCCTATAACAATCCCCGACAAACCTTCCAAATCCCTACTCAAACACCATTAGTCCCACCTCACCAAGTCAACCCAAACTATAGACCACAAAATTACCCGGAAAGAAAGCCTGTCAATTTTGACCCAATACCCATGTCATGCACAGATATGTTCAATCACCTCATCAGTCACAACCTGATCACTCCCCGACCAATGAGACCCCTTCAACCTCCTTTTCCTAGGGGTTACAACCCAGATGCTACTTGTGGACTCCACGCTGGGGCAGTTGGCCATTCAACAGAAAATTGCAAGGCATTAAAATATTTGGTGCAAGACTTGATTAAATCTAAATGGTTAAGTTTCGAAGAAGATGGTCCGAATGTTGCCACTAACCCTTTACCGGGGCACGGGAAACCCTCCGTTAATGCCATTGGAGATTTTGAGGGACAATCCTTGATCACAGGGTGGAAGACATTATCACACCTCTAGACCTCATCCATGCTGACTTGTGTCACTTTGGAATTATCATGAAGGGATGCGCTGAAAAAGATTTGTGTGTTGACCGTCACTGTGTCGGGGGATGTGAAGCATTCAAGATGGTCCTTCAAGACTTACTAGACCGACACATAATACAGGTGGGTCTTCGAAAGAAGGAGGAAGACGTGTGGACTCTCCAGTCAAATATTGACCAGAGCAAGGATATCCGGAAACCACTGGAAATCCGTTACAAAAAGGACACGAAGCTGAATCTGGCTATGCCTAAACCGATCACTATTCAAGTGCCAACTCCCTTCCCCTTTAAGGACATCAATGCAGTCCCATAGAATTGCAACGTGAAAGTTCAGACCACTCCGGATGTCACTAACATTTCAGGGACCAGTGGAATGACTCAAAGCGGGCATATTTACACCCCCTAAGGACTCAGTGGAGAGCAAACAAAAAAATGGGAAGAAAGAGCTCGTAAAGGCAAAAGCATAGAACAAGAACCCGTTGATAACAATGTGGGTAAAAGGACGCTATCGGAACACGAAGCCTGCGAATTTTTGAAACTCATGAGACAGAGCGAGTATAAGATAGTTGATCAGCTGAACCAGACCCCTGCCAAGATATCTCTACTGTCATTATTGCTCAGTTCCGAAGCCCATCGTGCAGCATTGATGAAAGTATTGAATGAGGCCCATGTCACTCATGACATCTCATTCGGCCAGTTTGATGGGATCGTTGGGAACCTTGTTGCAAGTAATTACCTTACCTTTACTGATGATGAGATTCCAACCGAAGAAAAGGGCACAACAAAGCCTTACACATATCTGTGAAATGTGGAGATTACTCACTTGCTCGGTTGCTTATTGACAACGGATCGTCCTTGAATGTGTTACCCAGATCAACCATGGAAAAATTAGATGTGGACTGTTCATACATGAGACCTAGCTCGATATTGGTCAGGGCCTTTGACGGATCAAAATGGGAAGTCATCGGGGAAATAGAATTACAGATGTAGGTAGGTCCGGAACTCTTTGTAGTGACCTTCCAGGTAATGGATATCGCCCCATCCTATAATTGTCTCTTGGGAAGGCCATGGATCCATTCTGCAGGGGAAGTTCCCTCTTCTTTACATCGGAAGCTGAAATTCATAGTGAACAACAAGTTGGTGGTTGTTTTCGGTGAAGAAGACACGCTGGTAAATAGGTTGTCTCCCACTCGTTACATCGAGGCTGCTGAGGAGTCTTTTGAGACTGCCTTCCAAGCGTTAGAGATTGCCAATGCGTCCAGTATGCTGAAGCCTAAGCTGTCCAAGACTGCCATGATGGTTGCTAAAGTCATGGCAGACAAAGGTTACCAGGCCGAAAAGGGTTTAGGAAAGACCGAACAGGGGATCCTGACACCGATATAGCCGCAAGAGAACAAAGATAGATGCGGGATAGGGTATTGGCCTGATCGCAATGACAAGAGAAGAATTGTGGAAGAAAGGAAAGAGCGGATGTTAGCCAAACTTGAGGGCAGAGTGCCAAATATGAAGAAGATCATCATCTGCGACATCAAACAAAGTTTTCAGAGTGCGGGAATGATGAACCCCAATTAGATTGCTGCAGTGGAAGATGATCTAAATGCTGAAGAAGGCGTCGTCAGTCTTGTACACCCTTGTCCTGCAAATGAAAGGCTCAAGAATTGGGAGATCATCGATTTTCTTGTAGTTTTTAGTTCAAAGTAATGTTTCTGTAATGCAATCCCATGGCTCTGCCCAAGGCCTTAGGACATTTCATTCGGGCACGCGTGTTTCCTTTCAGTATCAGTATCAATAAAATGTTATTTCAGTTTTCTTTTGCATTTGCTTTTTATTTTCTTTTACTCGTTTTTCATTCCGTCAATTTATACTAATGCAGATTTGAAAAAAAAACATCTTTGAAAATAACAACGCCAATAATTCATACTATAACTTTGATCACCCCATTAATCAAACTGAGGAAGATATTGAAGATAACTGGGAAACTCCTCCAGAGTTAATGAGAATGATGGAACAAGAGGAAAAAGTGATTCAACCCCACGGGGAATCTACTGAGACAATAAACTTGGGCACATAGGAAGATAAGAAAAAGGTTAAAATTGGCATCACAATGAAAGACAGTGAGCGAGAGAAACTTGTTAGGCTTTTGTTTGACTATGTTGACATCTTCGCATGGACATACCAAGACATGCCTGGACTGGACCCCAACAAGTCGAGCATAAGTTACCAGTAAAACTCGAATGCCTACCGGTAAAACATAAGCTAAGAAGGATGAAGCCAGATATGTCACTGAAAATCAGAGATGAGGTCAAGAAGCAATTTGATGAAGGATTCTTAGCAGTAGCAAAATATCCTCAATGGGTAGCCAATATTGTCCCGGTTCCAAAGAAAGATGGGAAAGTTCGGATGTGTGTTGACTATCGGGATCTGAATAGAGCCAGCCCTAAAGATGACTTTCCCTTGCCTCACATTGACGTCCTGGTAGATAGCACAACGCAACACTCTCTTTTCTCCTTTATGGATGGATATTCCGGATATAACCAAATCAAGATGGCCCCTGAAGACATGGAGAAAACCACCTTCATCACTCTCTGGGGGACCTTCTGCTACAAAGTAATGCCATTCGGCCTAAAGAATGCTGGTGCAACGTACCAAAGGGCGATGGTAACTTTATTCCATGATATGATGCATAAGGAAATAGAAGTCTACGTGGATGACATGATTGCAAAATCCAAGACCGAAGAAGAACATGTTGTCAATCTGTGAAAACTATTTGAACGTGTAAGGAAGTTCAAACTCAGATTAAACCCTGCCAAATGTACTTTCGGTGTAAGATCAGGAAAACTGTTGGGGTTCATAGTCAGTCAGAGGGGAATAGAAGTGGATCCAGCCAAAGTACGAGCAATACTAGAAATGCCAGTGCCTAAAACCGAAAGAGAAGTTCGTGGGTTCCTGGGAAGGTTGAACTACATCTCCAGATTCATATCCCAATTAACCTTGACCTGCGAACCTATCTTCAAATTGCTGTGCAAGAACCAAGAAACAAAGTGGAATGATGATTGTCAAGAAGCCTTTGAAAAGATCAAGAGGTACCTCCAAAATCCACCGATTCTGATGCCACCTGTACAGGGCAGACCTCTCATTCTGTACTTAACAGTGCTAGACAAATCAATGGGTTGTGTACTAGGGCAACATGATGAGTCCGAAAGGAAAGAACATGCCATCTACCCCAAGCAAGAAGTTCACCGAGTGCGGGACAAGATACTCATTGTTGGAAAGAACGTGTTGTGCTTTGGCCTGGGCTGCACATCGTCTAAGGCAGTATATGCTGAGCCACACGACTTGGTTGGTATCTAAAATGGATCCAATCAAGTACATTTTTGAAAAACCAGCACTCATAGGAAGAATCTCCCGCTGGCAAATGCTACTATCCGAATACGACCTCTTGTATGTCACTCAAAGCAATCAAAGGTAGTGCCTTAGCTGAATACTTGGCACACCAGCCCATTGAGGATTACCAATCAATGTAGTGTGAGTTCCCAGATGAAGATATAATGGCTCTATTCGGAGAAGGGAAATCTCCAGACAATGAAAGGTGGAGAATGTCATTCGATGGCACTTCCAATTTGTATGGGCATGGGGTCGGAGCTATATTGATTTCTCCTGATAACCGCTTCATACCATTTACTGCTAGGCTGAGCTTCTATTGCACCAATAACATCGCAGAATATGAAGCGTGTGTCCTAGGCATCAAAGCGGCCCTTGAATGGAAAGTCAAAAGACTCGATGTATATGGGGACTCAGCCTTAGTCATCCATCAGATAAAAGGTGACTGGGAAACCAGGAATTCCAAATTGATTCCTTATCGCGATCACATCCAAAAGATGATTGAACGGTTCGAGGAGATCACTTTCCACTATCTCCCTCGTGAAGAAAATCAGTTGGCTGACGCTTTAGCGACTTTGTCATCAGTGTTCAATATCAATGACAACAAAAGTCTGACATTCATCCGAATCCAGCATCGAGACCTACCGGACATCATTGTGTGGCAATCGAAGAAGAGCCTGATAGTAAACCTTGGTATTACGATATCAAGCACTATATCACAAGCAGAGAATACCCTCCTGGTGCCACTGAGAATGATAAGAGGACACTTAGGAGGTTGTCAATGGGTTTCTTCCTAAACGGGGAGGTGCTTTACAAGAGTAATCACGATATGGTCCTCCTCAGACGTGTAGCAAAAGAGGAAACAAAAAGAATTATGAAAGATGTCCATGGAGCCTCGTTCGGAACTCATTCTAACGGGCACACCATGGCAAGAAAGATCTCAAGGGTCGGCTACTACTGGTTGCCAATAGAGAACGACGGCTTTAACTACGTGAGAAAATGCCATAAGTGTCAAGCTACGCTGATAATATCCATGAGCCACCTGCTTCTTTGAATGTCCTAACAGCACCATGGCCATTCTCAATGTGGGGAATGGATGTCATCGGTCCCATCGAACCTAAGGCATCAAATGGGCATCGCTTCATTCTTAACGCTATTGATTATTTCACCAAATGGGTCGAGGCCGCTTCTTATGCCAGTGTAACAAAATCTGTGGTTGTCAAGTTCATAAAAGGAGATTTGATTTGCCGTTACGGTATTCCAAATAAGATCATCACGGATAATGGGACCAACCTGAACAACAAGATGATGAAAGAGTTGTGTGACGACTTCAAAATCCAACATCATAATTCATCCCCATACCGTCCAAAGATGAATGGGGCAGTTGAAGCGGCAAATAAGAACATAAAGAAGATTGTGCAAAAGATGGTGGTGACCTTCAAGGACTGGCATGAAATGCTGCCTTTCGCTTTGCATGGGTATCAGACCTCAGTTCGCACGTCAACAGGGGCAACACCATTCTCACTAGTATATAGGATGGAAGCAGTTCTTCCCATCGAAGTCGAAATACCCTCTCTGCGAGTGCTAATGGAAACAAAATTAGAGGAAGTAGAATGGGTTCAAGCTCGTCTGGATCAGTTGAACCTCATAGAGGAAAAGAGAGTGGTTGCATTGTGTCATGGGCAGCTGTATCAGCAAACAATGAAGAAAGCTTATGATAAGAAAGTTCGCCCTCGGCAGTTTCAAGAAGGAGATCTCGTGCCCAAGAATATTTTGCCTATCCAAAAGGATTCCCGTGGGAAATGGACCCCTAACTACGAAGGACCTTATGTGGTAAAGAAAGCATTCTCTGGGGGAGCCTTAATTCTCACAAAAATGGACGATGAAGACCTCCCACTCCTAGTGAACTCAGATGCAGTTAAGAAGTACTATGCCTAAAGAAATATATGAAAAAAAGAGAAAGATGAGCCAAGAAAAAATGAGCTCGCTAGGTTGAAAACCCGAAAGGGCGGCCTAGGCAAAAATTAGAGCGACCCGGTGGATTGAAAACTCTAAAGAGCAGTCCAGGCAAAAATTAGGGTCAAAAGTTGGACTTTGAACTGATACAAAGGCAGTCAATACCTCCGAAAGTTGGATGATGAATACTCAAGGTCATGTGCATGGGTGATTGGCATTGTTACCTCAAAGATACAAACAATCTTTTCTTCCTTCTTTTTGTAGTTTAAACTCTCAATGTAATTTTCAGCCAGTGTGACCTTCTGCGCACTCGGTTTCCATTTGGATATTAAACTCCTTCTTTATTCTCTCATTTCCCTATTTGCTTTAAAAAGATGTTTTGTGGTAAATGATACTAAATTGCGAAACATGTGCATGATCAAAAGCATTACATTCATTACGAAATTTCTAAAAATCACAAAAAGGGGATGATTTCTCATAAATTTGCAAAGAAGACAAATGCATAATCACTTCAAGCAACAAATCACAATAACCCGCACTTCGGTACCACTACTTTGGGTAAACCCCATATCTCCCGTCGAGAGTCCTGCGAGTTGATGAGATCAGCGGAAAAGTCAAGAAAGAGCAAAAGAGCAAAAAAGTCGAGAAAGAGTAAAAGAGCAAAAAGAGTCAAGAAAGAGCAAAAGAGCAAAAAGAATCAAAAAAGAAAAGAACCAAAAACCAAAACAAAAGGAAAAATCATTCCACATTTCATTCATCATACCACCAAATACCGATCATTGCGCATGCTTACACTGCATGCACGCATACATCATTCATTGCATCCTTAGATGCGCTCAAATATAGATAGTTTTTATCTGTTGAGATAAATTTAAATTGTAATGTTAGCACTGAGCCTAGCACCAGTCCTTTGGACCCCCAGCGGTCCCTCAGAGTCCTAGCACTCCTTCAGACCTCCATTGGTCCATCAATTCAGATCGCACGTCGTGTTATCGAGCAATCGGCGGATCATCCGACCCCAGGTCCTTCAGACTAGCTGTGTCCGCCTAAAAAAACACAGTGCACGTCCTTCGAGGTGAGCAAATCAGGTCAACGACCTGATCTTGCCCCATGGCCCCTCGAAAAAGGCCACCCCCCAAGCAGACCGTTTTACTAGTACCATTGCTAGTTCGCGCTCCATCAGACCCATTGGTCCATCAGGCTTAGGCATGCCCTTCAGACCCCGTCGGTCCTTCAGTTTAACTCCAATCAATGCGCCAAGCATCGACTGCGAATTAGACCATCAGAGCCCCAGTGCTCCTTCAGATCCCCGGTGATCCCTATTTACTTTTGTTCAAAGTCAACCCAGTTTTTTTCATGAGTTTCTCGAAAACAAAAAAATAGTCTTGACAAAATTAGTGTCTTTTTATCTTTATTTCTATTTTACTCCAGAAATTCGGAAGCCCTTCATATTTCCTAGTAAAATATAACTAAAGAGGGGCAGCTGTCATACCCTAATTTTGTCTGTCTAATTTATCAAAAAAATCCCAAAAAAGTTTTTATCCTCGTCGTGACGTATCGTTTTAAACGGGTGTGTGTCTCTAGCACTCGTCATACAACGTCTGTTTTGATGCTCGTTTTTTATTGTTGATATCATAGTTATTAGATTTTTTATTATAGTTGGTGTAAAAATATACAAAAATAATCGAAAGCATAATAAACTTTTTGGAGCTGAATAGTCAAAGGTTTTATTACATAGTCAAGTTTTTTTACATACATAGACAAAAACAGCAAAAAGAAATAGTACAAAAATTAAAAATACAAAGTTTCAACAAAAAGAAAAAAGAGGGAAGGGGCGCAGCTGCTGCTGGCTGCCCTAGCTAGGGTTTTTCTCCTTGGATGTTGTCTTTCCTCCATTGCCAGCTACTGTCCTTTTTGCTCATTCAAATAGTTGTCCTTTGTCCTTTTGATTCTTCCTCAATTGTTGTCCTTTTTGCGCCACCTGCTGTCCTTTTTGATTCTTCAGCACCTCACCAATTGGCCTATAAATACCAAACAGTAGCACACAATTAGGGAAGGATAGTGGCTGAAATACACACAAAAAAGACAGCCACCAAAAATACTCATACCTACGCACACACACTGAAAAATACACACAAACACAGACACAGAGAGTTCATACGTTTCAAGAACAAAATTTAGGGTTTCACCACAAAGCACCAAAATTTTTGAGGCACCAGAGGGTAGCAGCTGTTAACAACAGAACATTAAAGGCTCGGAAAATGAAAGCAACATTTTTATGAAGAGCTAGCAACTTAGGTTGATTCTCAAACCCTTTTTATGCATACCAATTTGTGTTTTCCTTTCATTTAATCGTAGGACGTGTTTTAGTTCAAATTTGTATGCATATCTTTGAACAAAAAGAGTTTGAAATAGAGTATTAGAGGACATAGAGTAAGGAGAAACAAATGTGAGGGTGAAGGAGAGAATTAAGATACAGTGAGGAGAAAAGGGGAGAGAAAGGAAAGGAGTTTTACCTCCGGCCACTGTTTATGGTGGCCGCCGCCGTAGCCTCGTCGTGCATCACCGTACCCCACCTTTAACAGAACCCACACGACCACCACACCACCTCAACAACCACCACAGAACCCACACCTCACCACAGTAGCCAACACCCTTCCCCTTCGCAACCATCACGTCCCCCTCTCCAAAACTACCAACGGTCACCACCCCAAAACCATCGCCCCGCAACCAAACACAACCACCAACGTAAACCCATCACCGTATCTCCCTCCATTTCGTTTCCTCTCCCCCATCGCATCTCCGTCTTAGCCATACCCCTCCTCTCACAGTCACTGTCGCTCGCCGTGGGCAACCCCCCGCCTTTGAGCTCCGATGGAAACCATTACCACTGTCGCCATCACGCGATCGCACCATCGCCAGTTGTGAAAACCCCCCGTTCCCTACTTCCTCTGTTCGAAATGTTCCCCCTTTCCCTCTCCATCGCCACTCTCAGTCTTTCCATCTCGTGGATCTCCTCCTCTCTCTCTCTCTCTCCATACTCGAAGCTTGTTTCCTTTCCCCCATGTTTCGATCTAACGGCACCGTGAGGTACAAAATAACTAGGGTTGTTAGCGGCGGTGAGGTGAAGAGGGAACGAGATTAGGTTCGGTGAAGAGAGAAGGGAGTGTTGTGGCTTGGTGAGGAGAAGAGAGATCGGGCGGCGTTGAGAGAGAGAGAGAGAGAGAGAGAGAGAGAGAGAGAGAGAGAGAGAGAGAGAGAGAGAGAAAACGAAAAAATCAGGGTTGAGGGAGATAGTTGGTGCGACACCGTGAGGAAGAAAGGGAAGGGATTAGGGTTTTCGTTTTTTTGTTTGCTTATATAGTCTGTTCATTCTGATTTTGTTTTATTTTAATTTTAATTTTAGATTAATAGTATCACCCCCATTTTTTATTCGCACAACCCCCCCCCCCCCCCCCCTAAAAAGCCCGTGATTTGTGGGCTAGTGCTTATGAAGCTAAAATGGGTCTCCTGCTGCTCGCACCCCTAGACTGTTAAGTACAACCCATGTTTATAATTGTACCCCTCTATTTTATTAATACACTCCCCCTGAGTGGGTTAATAGATCTGAAACAGAGACTGGGCATTTACTATTTACACCCTTTCGTTTTAATATCAGTGCCCATCTCTCTTCTATTTTATTTTCATTTCAAATGTTTATCAATCTGGTTTATAATGGCACCCCTCCTTTTCCTTGTCATACCCCCCTCACTAAAAGCCCATATTCGCAATCTGGGCCTCATATACGGATGAGGCTCGCTGTTTGCACCTCCCTTTTTAAAAATACAACCTCCTGCTCCTTTTCACACCTCTTTTTAAATATGCACCCCCTTTCTTTCCTTTTTTTAATTTCTTTTCTACAAATAAACATTTTCTTTCACAAACCTATCTTTTCCCAAATAACAAATAAACATTTTCCCAAACATAAAAGTAGGTTTTTATTAATGGTCACTCTGAGTTTAACTAGTTTGATCGTCAATAACAACTATATTTTTCAAATAGGCTATAAGTAATGACCACTCTGAGTTTTACTTGTTTGGTCATTACGAATACCTATCCCAATTTCAAAATACCTAAAAAAACACCAACACACAACATTTTTCTACCCAAGAACTACGTAGCTTTGATTTCTCCATATCACCTGGGGATACGTAGGAGCAGGGGCCAACTCCTGTCAAGCGCAAAAAAATTAAAATTTTTATTAGGTCTTCCTTTTCAATTTCGCAAATAATAAAAAGGGTAAATTAGAGTGTTTTCTTTGAATTAACTTTTTTTCTACACATTAAATTAAAATGTAACCTTTTTTTTTTGAAAGGATGTTGTGGGGTGCTAACACCTTCCCCACACATAATCGACCCCCGAACCCAAAAATAAAGGTTTTTTCAATGTTTTTTTCTATTTAATAAATATTGATGGCGGCTTCATTGTTGAATCACGAAGAATCCCCTCCTCCGGATTTTTCGGTCGCTACAGCAGAAAATCATTTAACATGTCCAAGTCTAACTGTAATAGACTTATTATTTGCTAATTTTTTGAGGCAGTTTATAGTCAATTAGAAATGAGGAGAAAACTATAAACTATTATGTACAGTACACACCAGTGTTCTTCCACGATTTGGGAAATGGATATTCAGTTATTCACCGGAAGAAAAATGGGAAAAGGAAGTAAAACTGTGCAAAAGGGAACGCTCGAGAAACACAGAAGAAAGTTAAATCTTGTGTAGCACGATAACAAATAATCAGTGTTTTAAAAACCGGCTCGACCCGGCCGATTGGACCGGGCGAACCGGGAACCGGGTGGGTCACCGAATCGATCCAAGCTGTGGATCGGAAATGCAGGGAATCCGTGTGAAGCGCCTCGACTCGGCTGGTTTTGGGGAAACTCGGTGACCTGTAGAAGCATCACTATTTCCAGCACCGATGTTCTGTAAGGCCATGGTGACGTGCAAAGTTTCAGAGATCTTCAGAGGCAAGATAGGCTGAAAATTGGATTATAGTAGCTTCGATGTCGGCCTCTAAGGAAACTTGTGCTCTGGAAGATTTCCCTTCTACGAAGATGGATGGAGGCCAACCGCAACCAGATAACTCAGACAATGTATGGTATGTCTCACAATGCATACAGCTAACTCTCTGAGGCACAGGTCTGTAATTTTTTCTAGAACAAGAATCTCCAAGTAACTCAATTGCTTCGAAATGGATAGTAGCCTGTTCAAACATGAATAAGACTTTGATGTGGAGCTTTCACCTTGAACTTTGCTACACCAAAACTTGCAGGAAAACCAAGCCAGCAACAAGGAGAATCAATAATTTAGACGGATGGAAGACTGACGTCTACAATCCAAAGTCAGAAAAATAACGGATATGTGATAGGCTAGTTATTTGCAAATTATATGTTTGGTAAAACTAGCGGTTAAACCAAACGATAAATGTAAAATGACATAAAAGTTAAGGATTTAAGGTTGTTTAATTTATTTTAATGAGGACAGAGAAAGAATTTAAGAAAAATAATGAGGGCAAAAATGACAAAAAAAGTGAGACGCTATACGCTATAAGTAATGTTTCAAAAAACACTACTTGAAGTAACGTTTCAAAAAACGCTAAACACTACCCAAAAATCGCTAAACGCCAATTTTTTTTTCGATAAGCAATGTTTCATTCATTAGAGCATTAGGGATGCTCAAAGCCACAAATACATGGTGGATTCAAAAGTTGTTGATACGATTAAGTGCGTTGTTCCACCACAATGTCAATGACAAACTAGAGTTTCTACCCACCCCGAATACAAACCAACACCAAGATAAACGCTGATGCTTACTATACACGTTTATTTATTATCCCCCAGTGAAATCGGCTATTCACTAGCAGACTTGCCCCTAAAAGCTCATTTAAGTCAATTTTTATTTTAACTTCTCTAACTTTTTTCTGTCTCAAATTCGCCCTGCACAGTGCTCGCACAAACCACGGTTTCCCAAGCCTGCTCCGACAACACCGTTTTTGTTCATCTGTTGGTGAGTTCTCTTCTCCTCCCTTTCTGAATATGAATTTCAATAAACCCTAGTTTCCAAAATCTCGCGTAGGTTAGGTTCAAATTTTGACTTCCCACATCTAGAACAGTTTGCGTGAATTCGAGAAACGAGCTTGAAGGCAGAATTGCAATCCTTAGTACATCCGTTTGCTCACATCTGTTTTCAATTTCCATTTTTCACATCATTTTCAGTTTTATACTCAGTTTCAATTTCAGTTTCAGTTTCGATTTCAATTTCTCACATCTATTCTGTAACTCAACATGTTCGCTGTTTTAATTTGATTACTTAAGATAAGAGGGTTTGGAAAAACAGAGACGTTAATACTTTATTGGGGTTTAATCTTTTGGGAATTTAGGTAGATCATAATGCTTGTACTTTACTGGTCCCTTCCTTGAGGGAATATCCATTTTATGTTTGATGGGAGTTTTGGGATTTATATTGCACTAGTGAAGAGTGGGAGTTTGGTAATTTACATTGCACTAGTGTACTTTACAATGTTTGACATGTCAGACACTGAAATTGACACAAACACTTCATTTACGTGTATTTTTCAAATCAAAACCGGTGTCTTTGTGTCTGTGTCTGTGTTGGTGCTTCAAAGCTTTGTCACTTCCATCAGGTTGTTGGATCACCATGATATTCATTTACAATTCAAAACACCTCAAATCTCCCAGTATCACTGAAAAGTTTCAAGCAAAAATGTTATCCCTAAACCAATGTTGCCAGATCAAGGCAACTACGAACACAAAAATGATCATAAATATAAAACAAATTAAAAACAGAAATTTCCATCACATTCCAAATCACATTAATCCCTAAATGAAGACAGCAAACATCATGAAACTATTGCAGTCACAACTGAAAACCAAACCAGATAACATGACAAGTGTCCTCAGAATCAGTTTTGATATGACTTTTTTATATGATTATGCAACAGCAACTGTTAACTTTTACATAACTTCTATGATGGACATAAGATATGCACACAGTGACCTAACATCTTAGACAAACTATTTAATGGTTAGCAAAATTCATGAAATATTGGCTCTGTTTCTATGCATCAGCAGTTTGCCTTTTTAAATGGGGAATCACTCTCAACGTTAATGGAATTCATACATATATAAAGAGAAGGGATATAAGGGAGAGGGAACACAAAAAACCAATATAACATATATTTCTAGCATGAAGTTCAGATACAAAAGGGCTTCAACAAAATAAACAACTTAAAATGTATTGTCCTCAGAATCAAGAAGGCTTGACATATGTATTGTCCTCTCTAAACTTGGCAATTTGACTTTGTATCATCTGCTCGACATGGGGCTGAACAAACATGTGGGTACTATCCAAGATATGTATTATGAACTTGTCAGATGCAGGCATTGAAGCATTCATATTGATGATATATTGGGCCATAGGTATGTCACTGCACAAGACAATATTGCTAATCTTTTATGCAGACAACAAAAGAAATATAAAACTGAAAGAGGAGAAAAATAAATCAACAAATGGTAAAGCATGTCGATTCCAACTACTAGAAATTGGATGCCATTAGAGATCCGTGACTGTTTATATGTTGAAATTAATGGACAATTGTGACTGCTAATTACATCTTTGCAAGGACTTTGGTATTCCCCATGGTCAATGAAAGGCAAAGATGTCATTAAGCATGATTTATTTATTTATTTTCATCAAACCAGCTTAGAAGATATTTTGAAGCTTTGGTATTCCCCATTGAGCATTCCAGTACAGACTCATTCCTCCAAAACCATACAAGAAATATTTTCAAATATAAAGAATGAATGGAAAGACAGTCCTTGGAATCATAGAAGAGGTTCCAATAATTGCAAATTGCAGCTTAAAAACAAACATAAGAAAAGAAATGCAAATGGGAGTAAGAATGCACCAAGAAAAGAAAATAGTTTTACCAGGAAATGAACACTCCCTTAGTGGCATTGACCATGATGTATAACCTTTCCTATATAAAAGGAACATGAGTTAGTGATGATACAACCGATCAAAATAACCAATCCCCACTCTTCACTAGTGCAATATAAATCCCCAAACTCCCATCAAACATAAAATGGATATTCCCTCAAGTAAGGGACCAGTAAAGTACAAGCATTATGATCTACCTAAATTCCCAAAAGATTAAACCCCAATAAAGTATTAACGTCTCTGTTTTTCCAAACCCTCTTATCTTAAGTAATCAAATTAAAACAGCGAACATGTTGAGTTACAGAATAGATGTGAGAAATTGAAATCGAAACTGAAACTGAAATTGAAACTGAGTATAAAACTGAAAATGATGTGAAAAATGGAAATTGAAAACAGATGTGAGCAAACGGATGTACTAAGGATTGCAATTCTGCCTTCAAGCTCGTTTCTCGAATTCACGCAAACTGTTCTAGATGTGGGAAGTCAAAATCTGAACTTAACAGACGCGAGATTTTGGAAACTAGGGTTTATTGAAATTCATATTCAGAAAGGGAGGAGAAGAGAACTCACCAACAGATGAACAAAAACGGTGTTGTCGGAGCAGGCTTGGGAAACTGTGGTTTGTGCGAGCACTGTGCAGGGCGAATTCGAGACAGAAAAAAGTTAGAGAAGTTAAAATAAAAATTGACTTAAATGAGCTTTTAGGGGCAAGTCTGCTAGCGAATAGCCGATTTCACTGGGGGATAATAAATAGACGTGTATAGTAAGCATCAGTGTTTATCTTGGTGTTGGTTTGTATTCGGGTGGTGGGTAGAAACTCTAGTTTGTCATTGACATTGTCGTGGAACAACGCACTTAACCGTATCAACAACTTTTGAATCCACCATGTATTTGTGGCTTTGAGCATCCCTAATGCTTTAATGAATGAAACATTGCTTATCGGAAAAAAAATCGGC
Organism: Astragalus membranaceus; assembly: GCA_039519185.1. Classification (NCBI taxonomy): domain Eukaryota; kingdom Viridiplantae; phylum Streptophyta; class Magnoliopsida; order Fabales; family Fabaceae; genus Astragalus; species Astragalus membranaceus. Next base: position 77,966,207 of record CM076847.1, read on the forward strand.
GTTTAGCGATTTTTGGGTAGTGTTTAGCGTTTTTTGAAACGTTACTTCAAGTAGTCTTTTTTGAAACATTAGTTAGAGCGTATAGCGTCTCACTTTTTTTGTCATTTTTGCCCTCATTATTTTTCTTAAATTCTTTCTCTATCCTCATTAAAATAAATTAAACAACTTTAAATCCTTAACTTTTATGTCATTTTACATTTATCGTTTGGTTTAACCGCTAGTTTTACCAAACATATCATATGGAAATAACTAGCCTATCACATATCCGCTATCTACCGGTAATTATCCGTTATCCGCTACTTTTTATCCGCTATCTAGACGGATTATTATTATCTCAATAAAACCACGCACACAAATGTGTTCTCTTAAAAAATATCTATTACGGGTATCTTTTAACCAAACCTATAATGTAGTGGCATTACTCATTGCTTCTTAAATAATAAAACAGATTCATATGAATACTGAAGTATATATCAAACAGTCATGACTTTTGTTAAAGATTAGCACCCTTTCTGCATGACAAGTAAACAAACTACATGATCCTCAGTCATTATAAGAACATAAATCTCCTAAAAGTAGTCAGTTATTTGCTAGGCTACAAAGCAATTAGTTGCAATAGGAAAGTTTAAGGTTGTTAACATTGTTTCAATAAAATATCATCGTCTCGAGAAACACAAGCACAAGTACATCAGAAAATTTTGAGTTTCAAAGATTAACGATTAACGATTAATTATTCCCCAGGGTTCGTTTCCAATTTATAAAAGACGGTTAACAATTTCCCTTTTCTTGTACAGATTTCGTGTCGTATTGTAAATTGCAAACATACAAACAAAACAAACTCCAGATTGAAGGGAAAAAAAACAGTTCAAAAAGAAATGCTATTGCTACCACTTTTGATGATTGTTGTTAGAACGTAGAATAACACCAAGCAAAACAACAGGAGGAAAAACCTCAGAAGATGCAAACAGATCGTATAAAAAATACATGGAAAAACAAGAGGGAGAATAAAGCTTGAAAAGTTTTGTACCTTGAGATGCGAAGCTGCCGTGCGATGATAGGGTTTGAGAATTTGGAGGCGGCGTAGTGCTATCTGTGAATGTGAATGTGAATGCGAATGCGAAATATATATCGTTGGTTGGGGTTAAGGGATTTCTTCGCAGTCCGCTTTGTGTTTTGTTACCCATATGAATCTATCGTGGCGCTTGATATGGATGGACCCTGTTTGGGTTTTTTTTTACCCCAACACCTTCAACTTATACCCCCACCAAAAAAATTATTTCACAAATACCCCCTGTAGAAATTTACAAAGACGGAATTACCTACGACAGATGTAAATCCGTTTTGAAAAAAAAATTAAAAAAGGATTTACTGAAAATCAAATAATTTCGTTAAACTCTAAAAATAGCTAGTGGATTTACGTAAGAAATGATAAATCCGTTTTACTAAAATTGTAACAACGGAAGTAAGTTTTGTGAAATTACATCCGTTTTCTAAATTATTGCTAACAGATTTACCTATTTGTAGGGTAAATCCGTTTTGTTAATTACCAAAACGGATGTATCTACCTTATAGGTAAATCCGTTTTTATTTAATTTAACGGACACGATTCCACTGCCAGATTTGATCAACGGCCTACTTTTGTTCGTCTTGATAACTGTGCCCCACCGGATATATTTTTAACGGTCTAGATCGCACCGACAATATCAACGGTGGATAATCAGTGACGATTCCTATAAATACCCACACTCACCCTCATTCTTTTCACACCAATATTTCACTACAAAATGGAAATCTGTTCAACTCAATATTCAAGTGAGAACAGGCTTACCGCTATTCACCATGGCGGCCAAATCACCATGAGAGAAGATGGTGTCTACTTCTCATGTCCAAAGCCTATTTTATGCAGGATCCGAGAAAGCATCAGCTACGAAGGTTTGAAGGATAAAGTGGAGATCAAAGTTCAAGTGGTTGGTGATGACCGTGAGGTCACTAGTATCACTTATCGCAAACCAGAGCGCAGAGACGATAGCCGCATTTACTTCTCGTCTATGAGGATCAGGACTGATGACGACGTACGAAACATGTTGAACATCCATGACGACATTCTTCAGAGTCGTATGCCGTTGGAGTTGTACGTGGATCATCAACGGAGTGTCAATGAGATTTTACGACGTTGTTATAATGGAGGACCGGGAGTAGTTTAGTAATGTCTTTGTTTATGTTTTTGTTGTTGTTTGTGTTTTACTTTTTATGTTAGTTTGTATGTTTGCATCAACGAAAATAAAATTTTAATTAAAATAGTCTAGTAAAAATATCGTACACTACAACTACGAAAAAACCAATCACACCCCTCTACCAAATCAAGCAACCTCGTGAGCTGGTCTGTACGTCCGAGACTGAGGATGAATGTCTCCGGACGCAAGCGCCGACCGCAGCTGCTCGCTCACTATCACCTGTCTCTCCTCAGGTCCCCTCACACCCGGTGCTCGTGCTGCTGCTGTGGGTTCTACAACTGGTGGCGGTGGTGGTGCTGGAAGGAGACGAGGAACTGATACCCTAACGAACCATGGCAAGTAATCACGATGAACCTCACCCACCTCCCTGGCAGCAGTAGTAGTGCTCATAACCTCCCGAACACTGTCCCTTCTTCTAGTCATACGCATCATGATATCACTATACACTGGACGACCGTGAAGCGGGTCGCGAGGGATGACCTGAATGTATCCAAATTGCCGGAGGCACCTATCCGGCATGTAGGGAACGATGATGTCCTCCCAGATCAGGAAACCCCTATGTAATGAGATCTCGTCAAAGGGTCTCTCATGTCGGTGGTCCTCAAATGGTCTCCAGATGACATCGTCGGGTGTCAAAGCATCAATCCTCTTGCGATACTCCTCCAGTTTCACCTGGTTCGTCTTCCTCCTCTTCCAAAACCCACACCGTGGCCTGGTCGTGGTCCCAGTCTCCCTCCGCAAAGCTAACCGAGGGAAGTACTCAAATATCCACGACTGAAATACCCAAATAAACATTATCGTTAAAAATAAAATACATAACATTAAAAAAACTCGTTAAAAATTAAAAAATAAACTTACCATGAATAGCATCGCATACCCCCTAACTGACTGGTCTCCTGTAGGTAGGCAAAGTTCAACTGGTCATATAAGAAAGCTAATGCTGTTGGACCCCATGCCCATCCGCCCACTGTGGTGAAGTCCTCCAGTAATAGTAACCACATTGCCTCAACTTTGTTGCCAGTCTTGCTACAAAAAATGCTCCACCCCAAAATAACCAAGATAAATGCCTTGACACCACAAGTCTTGTCCTCCTCTCCTACGTCACGCCTAGCTATCTCTAGTAGCCAATCAAAGCGGAAATATGGCCCCCTGCTGGCCAGTGTCTCCTGTGTCGCCTCAACAAAAGTAACCCCCAGATGACTCATAGCCAGCTGGATGGCATCATCAATAGTAACAGACTGAGTAGGAGATCTGAAATATCTGCCAGCCAATGGTAGATGTAGGAGACACGACACATCATCCAAAGTAATCGTCCTTTCACCAAATGGTAGATGAAATGACGATGTCTCTGGGTGCCATCTCTCTACAAAGGCAGATAGCAGCTCATGATCCACAATAGTGTGAGCTGAAAACACAATGGGGGCTAATCCAGACTGCCTAATATACTCATAAAATTCATGATTCTGTGAATAAACTGAAAACGGAAGTAGGTAATTCTGATGCGCTGAAAAATGAAAGTAGGTAATTCCGTGAGGGTGAAAAACGAAAGTATCTCTTTCTCTCCAACGGATGTAAGTGAAAAATGGTAAATATTTTTGACTTTTGTAAAAAATTTAAGGCTTAAATATCATTTACCCCCCTGCAAAAATCACCATAATCCATTTACTTCCCTGCAAAAAAAAAAAGTTTTAAAATGGACCTTGCAAATATTAAGTGTTTCTAGTTACCCCCTTGCTGTTAGCTTTTCTGTTAAAAAAATGACGTGACAAACTGAGATGACGTCAGCACTGACGTCAGTGCCATGTGTCACCTTATTATTGGACCTTTGTGCCACGTGGCACTGACACGCCGGGTCAGCATCTTATGTCACCATGGCCAAGTGGCTCTGACATGTGCCACGTCAGCAACCAATAGATGGCTGCCACATGGCACTCACTTGGAAGGAGAGGACATAAACGAGATTGAAGGAGAGGAAATCCGAAATCGAATGAGAAGGAAAACCGCATAAGCAATTCGATTTTCTATGTCGCCATCATCAATACAACCAAAAAAACGCATAAGCAATTCTTCATCTTCAATTAGATCTAGATTCAATTCAAAATGAAATCTACAATCAATTTGGGTTATGAAAACGAAATCTTCATCTTCCAGATCTGAAATTTGAAGAAAACGAAATTCAATCTCCAATCTCCTGAAAATCAAAATCCAATCTCCAGGAAACGAAATCAAGTTACGAAAATAAGAGATGCCCCACATTAATCTCCAGGAAAAGAAAACAAACACATCTAAACACGTTTCTGGAAAACGAAAATACAAGATGAAACATTGACGAAATGGGTTTTGATTTCGCAGATTGATGGAAAACGCAGATTAATTTCGTTTTGAGAAAAGAGATTTCGTTTTGATTTCGTTGATTTCCTTTATGGGTTTATTATTGTTGTTGAGGATGATGATGATGATGATGATGATGATGATGATGAATTTGGGGATGAATTTCTGGGTTTCTACAGAATCGTTTGATGGTGATGAATTTGGGGATGAATTCGTTTTTATATAATATATATTAATAGCTTACTAAATATTCACAATAACTAATTTGGTTTAATGGTTCTAGTGAGTGGGTGTGATTAAAGGGTCAAGAGTTCAACCCCCATGAGCACCAAAATTTCTATTTATTTTAAGTAACACTATTGCGCCCCATTGCCAAGTGAGTGCCACGTGGCCATAGTGACATAGGATGCTGACACGGCGTGTCAGTGCCACGTGGAACAAAGGTCCAATAATATGGTGACATGTGGCACTGACCTCAGTGCTGACGTCATCTCAGTTTGCCACATCATTTTTTAACAGAAAAGTTAACAGCAGGGGGGTAACTAGAAACACTTACTATTTGCAAGGTCCATTTTAAAACTTTTTTTGCAGGGGGTAAATGGATTATGGTGATATTTGCATCCCAAGTAGGTAGCTCGGTTGGCGAGCTAAGGGATACGAAGGAGTGCACTAAAGGAGTGCAAGAAGGAGGTCTCAGGTTCAAATCCCGGAAACTAACATTTCCCCCACCCCCACTAACCTTGCTTATCAAAAAAAATTATGGTAATATTTGCAGGGGGTAAATGATATTTAAGCCAAATTTTAAGGGTATTTTCGTCCTTTCACACCCACCGTGGGGGTATAAGTTGAAGGCGTGGGGGTACCCAAAAAAAACCACCATGTTTTAGAGCTCAGTAGATTTCTCTATATTATTTTAGGGTTGCATTTTTTGTATTTGTACCATACCCCACACTCATAGTGAAATACTAAAAATAGCCTCGAGTCTAATAAAAATCCTCAACCCTTTCTCATTTCACACATACATCCGTTTGAGAGAGAGTGAGTCTGAAATTTTACATCCTACAGATTTATCTAAATCCGACGCAACGATTTACATAAATCCGATGTACCAAATTTTTTTCATAACGAATTTACGTAAATCTGTTTGCTTCCAGAATTTCTCACAACGGATTTAGGTAAATTCGTTTGTGTCGGGAAATTTGCAAAGCGGAATTACGTAAATCTGTTTGCATTCAAATTATGGCTAACAGATATATAGGCACTCACTAAAATGATAAAAGCTCTAACTAAAATGATTACATCAAAGCCTGTTTATAGGCACCCACTAACTACTAACAAACTCACTAACTACTAACAAACTAACTAACTACTAATAACTAACTATATCTAATAGTCCTTCGCAAGCTAGAAGGTATCCACAACACTTCTAGCTTGGGATGAACAATACAAAGATATATCAAATCAAAATAAAATTACAAGATGCCAGAAATACATCAGAAGAAATCAAAACCACAAGGCATTCGGAGGAAGCAACAATGTTATAACCACTCAGAGGAAGCGACAATGTTATAACCACTCGAAGGAAGCGACAATGTTATAACCGCTCGGAGGAAGCGACAATGCTATAACTACTCGGAGGAAGCAACAATGCTACAAACACTCAGAGGAAGCGACAATGTTATAACCACTCAAAGGAAGCAAAATTATAATTGAAAGATCAAAAAATCAAATTCAGACAAAACACATTGCAAAATTATAATCTTGCGAGTTTTAAAGAAGATTGACGGGACCCTAAATCATATTAATCAGATCAAGAAGCTGTAATTTTTTTATAGTATCCATTAAAAGATAAACAGGCCAGCAACGCACCGCATTTGTAACTTAGAAAACTGTGCGGAAGAAAATTTGAATGTTGAAGAGGAAGAGTTAAGAAGAACGAAAACAAGAAAATCGAAATCAAAAACAGAAAATCAAAGTCAAAGATAAAAAAGAAAACGAAAATCCAAATCATCAAACACGGAAAGAATGATCAAGAACTCAGATTAAGAACATCAAATATGTAAAGAGTGGAATGAAAAATGGGATTCAAGAATAGATCAGGAAACGGAAAATATGACGCAAACAGACAAAAATAGAAAGAGAAATGAATGAAAAGGAAACTAGTAAAATAAAAGAGAACCCGCCGCGGAATTAGCTTCAAGGTGAGTACCATGTTTGCTCTGATACCACTTGCTTAACTTTGAGATAAAATTTTCTCAAAACCTAACTCCGAAATAAGCACTTCATAAGTACATAATCGAGATAATACACATGACTACGGTCCAACTACAAGATAAGGTTACAATAACTACATGACCTTGACTATAATTCAACGATTTTAAATCCAAAATACATAGGAAAGAAAGATAGACAATATACATAAAGATCTCAAAAGTGATCTTCTAGCAACAAGTAATGAGATTATAAATCTCAACGAGATTATAAATCTGAAAACACCACATAAAAATAATGAGATTATAAATCTCAACGAGTTCTTTCGCACCCCTCACAGTTCTTCTCTCGGTGTTTTCCTTGTCTGTGACTTGTTTCTATGGCTTAGCACAATCCGATAAATCAAATCGCTCAATTTCAACGAAAACCCCAATTCGTATAGCTATACCGAATAATGCCAGGGCCCTAGCTAAGGGATCATGACCCCCCTCCACTAGGTATGCTACAATGAACCTTGGGATCGTCATCCCCATGGTATATTTTATTATTATCTCGGACATTAAGTCCATTACTCGACACGAGGTCGTATTCTCTCACGATACAAAACTATTCGGTTTGTACCTATACATAAATGAATTTTATTTGTTTTGTACCATGAAACATAAGCGATTCTTCATCTTCTCCTCCTCCTCCTCCTCCTCCTCCTCCTCCTTCTTCTTCGTCGTCCTCCTCCTCCCTCCTCCTCTTTTCTTCTTCTTCTTCTTCTTCTTCTTCTTCTTCTTCTTCTTCTTCTTCTTCTTCTTCTTCTTCTTCTTCTTCTTCTTCTTCTTCTTCTTCTTCTTCTTCTTCTTCTTCTTCTTCTTCTTCTTCTTCTTCTTCTTCTTCTTCTTCTTCTTCTTCTTCTTCTTCTTCTTCTTCTTCTTCTTCTTCTTCTCCTCCTCTTTTCTTTCTTCTTCTCTCGACTTATTCTTTCTCTTTCTCCCACTTTCCTTCTTTTCTTTTATTTTTATAAAATGTGTGTTTGTGTGTGTGGGTTTGACCAAAATAAAAATAGGGTGAATTCCCTAAAATACCCTCACTATATATTCCTCACTTAAAACCCCACATCAATCGATATTTAGTTTAGCAATCAATCAATAAAATCATCAATCAAGCACCATAAAAATAAATTAAATGGTTTAAGCATCGAAATAATTAAATTAATTATTTCGGGATGTTACAGGGACTCGCGTCCCATATCCAAAAACGGCCCATTGAACTGAACTTTTAGCCAAGACGCGTAACTCGTCACAATTATCTGAAAAATGTGGTTGTACGGTGAGAATCACATTCAAACTATATTAAGACGATAAGGTAAACACCAAGGCAGACACTAGTACCATTTAATTAAGCAAGACAAAAAAAAAAGTCATTGAGTGACATACATGTGAGGCAACATTTATTTTAAAATACACATAAGTTACACCTTCTTTATAAGTTCAATAAACTACGAGTTGCCAAGTATGAAATAAGAATATAAGTTATAGTACATGTTGGTAAAAGGTTGAAATCGATAAACACTTATATTAGGTAAATCAAGCAAGCCATTACAAGCATCAATTTCAACATAGATAATCACGATTTACAAATCGCCATAAATCATAAATCCTCACAAGTCACGAAGGTATGATATGCATGTCTCACTCAGCAAACACAATAATGTCTCTCCCTAGACTCAAGAGAAAAAAAGAGAACCATATTTGTCTCACCCTAGGGCCAGATGACTCGGACTCAATGACACATAACAATACATAGTAGCACCTGAGCACCATCTTCACCTCTCACAGACTAGGTAGCTCAGACTCAATGAAACTAAGTGAGTTATATTATCACTTGAACACCATTATAGCCTCTCATCACAGGCTAAGTAACTCGGACTTGGAGACTGGTGTGGTTTATTATACATAGTCACACAAGTAATAAAGTGATAAGAAAGGTCGAACCCACGGGGATTATGTATTGTAAATTTTTGTAGTTCAAAGTGTACACTTAGTGTGTCTACACTATTCAGTATTTTTGGTTTGGAGTTTTCAAAGTAAGTAAAATAATAATAAGCAATAAAATGTGTGAGAAATCAGTTGGAAAAAGTAGTTGAGATGTTTTCACCAAGTACTTTACTTCTAAGTGTTTTAATGGAGTATGTAGTGTGGGAACACTGGATGTAGGTGCATCAGTTTGTGCCTTTCAGCACTTCTCTTCAGAGTTTCATTACAAGCTCTTATGATCTTTGTTTTTTACAGTAAAGAAAGGTTTGTCAATTCCTCCCTTGCCTCCTAACAATGATCCAAGTTGCTAAATAGGTTCACTCTTGTAATTTTATTATCCTAAGGACTATGCTATCCTATGTCTAGGTTTTAGCATGTGTTTAACAAAGTTTCCTTTATTAAATACTTGTCCCTATTAACTCCTGAGTTCATAAATGTAGCCCATGTCTGCTGCTACAAGTTTTACCTATTCTAAAGTGATCAATTTCAGAATAAGTTGAAAGAAGTGTTATGCAAGAGTTTAAAGTGTTTACACTACATAAACCATAATAACATATTTAGAAGTTCATTACAAGGTTAGAACATCTCAACTTAAGGGAATTTAGCTCATGTTACTCATGTTATAAAGCAAAGAATGTGCAAAGAACATAAGTAAATGAATAATAAAGCAAAAGAACTTAAAAGAGTAGAGATTACTTGAATAGAAAATCTTTTGCATTAAGTTCCCAAGTTGAAGTACAATAAAGATTTCTTACACGAATTTCTTCAAAGTAGAAGTGAAGGGAATGGTTGTCAAGCACTTCCTCACCTTCCTCTCCTTAGAAACTTGAAATGAAAATAAACTAAACCTAAACTAAGCGAAAAGATAAAGGATTTAAAGATGTGAAAGATGATAGATGATAGCATTATTTTCTTGTGAAGATATGATATCTATTTATAGGCTTGAAAGCTTTCCTCTTGCAAGGGGTTTCCTTTGGCGTGAAAGATCAGCTGAGGAGACCGAACATGGTTAATTTGTTGACAACCAATCAAGCAAGCTGCACAGGTTTGGTCGCTTGCATGCATAACAAAAGATGAGGTCCATTGGAGAAGTGCCACATGTCTTTTAGATAAGTTTGAGTCTTGCAACTTGATTTTTATGTGTATCGCCGACTTCAGCAAGTGGCTCAGCTCCAGGTGACTAGGCATGACGTCACTAATCAAGTGTGGAAGCATTGAAATGATCTTTGGATGTTTTGGTATAAACTGCAGAATTTTAGCAGGTGTTGGCAGTGTTTCCACTCCTAGTGTTTCCACTCCTGATGTTGGCAGTGTTCCCACTCCTGCAGTAGCTGCACTGAACAAAAACATCAAACCTAACAAGATGTGTGCATTTTGCCTAGATCATTGCCCTTTATCCATTTGAATATTTAGAATGCTGTTCCTTGATAAATAAACTATAAATATATATAAATGTTCTTGAAAATAAGCAATAACTCAAGCTTGATTGTATGAATAACTCTATATAAAATAGAGTTATCACACCCCCAAACTTAAAGTGTTGCTTGTCCTCAAGCAACGACAAGAAACAAAACATAATAATTTATGAAGACATCTCAACTCATGTTTTTCAAGAAGTGTTTGAAGTGTATTGTAATAAGCCTTTCTTTTGGTGCTTTTTCTTCCATGCCCTTGCTTTAAAACATTCAGAGTTATAAAAACTCATTTGTGTGAGTGTGTGGCCCATTGAGTTTCTAATTGGTTCCATAACTGAACAAAAGAGTTTCTCCTTAGCTTTCTGAAAAAGATGAACTCTTTTGGTCACTCTTAGAGTTTTTTCAAAATATGGCCGAGACTAACAATTTCTTCAAGTATTTAGGGGACTCTTAAGCACAACAAAGGGGTTTTGGTGTTTCCAACTTGTTGAGCCAATACCTTATTTCTATTCTTGGTGTTTTGATTTTTGATGATGTAATGCAGTGAGTGCAAAAAACATCATTTTTGGATTTGTAGGTTCACCTTATTTTGAGTGTAGGTGCCTTTTGATGTAGATGGTGTTGGCACACTAAGTGTTGCCACACTTAGAACTCTTTGAGTATTTTTGGTAGCGTACACTGCCCTCCTCACTGACCTCCACATGCATTTTCTTCTTTTTATTGGTTTGTTTTTCTTTTTCTCTTTGAGCTTTGTTCATATTTTTCAAACCAAATTGAACTTAAGGGACAGGTTCATTTTATATGACTCAGGCAAGTGTAGCTCATTTTTGGGATACTTTTGGTATTTTTGAGTGGTTTTGACACTTGTGGCTTGCACTCTTCAAGCTGTCACACTTTGGCCTTTGTATTCATGGAATTTTTTTCCCAAACTTTAAGTCTTTATGCTCTTCTAAATTTTTAATAAAAATCTAATTTTGACCTCAAATTTCCAAAATTTCCTTGGCTTTAGATAGCTCTTGATCTAGCATGGTTCTTTTCAAAACTCAATTTTGTTGTGTCAAAGTATTTATAAAACTGATCATTTTTAGAAAACAAGGCTTTTAAAATTTGACTCATTGATACACTTCTTCAATTTTTGAGAAAAAAATGAATTGATCATGTTTCATAATCATTTTAATTCTAAAAACAAATTGATGCACTTAATTCACCATGTTAATACAAATTATCATGCCTTGTTAAGTACATCTAAAACTTAAAACATACTAACACTACATACTCACATGCTATAAATACTTACTCAAACATATTTTTATATTCATACATATATATTAGTACTAGGTTCAAAACATGCTGCAAATATAGTGCATACACAAAAATATATACTATTCTCCACTCTCCCCCCCCCCCCCCAACTTAAATATGAGCAGTGACCCCACTGCTCTAAGTAGAGTAAACAAGGGATCCAAAAGTTTGGGAGATACAATCAAAAGTAATTAACACATAGCTGCAAGTTAACACATAGTATTTAGCACATAGAGTATACTACTAAAGCATATTATAAATACTGGAAACAACATTAAAATGTATCTTTTTACTCTTTCTTCTGGAATCTGGGGCTGACTCTCACAGCAGGGCTATGCTTGACTTTTGTCTTCTTTGGCTTCTTAGCAGTGGCCACATCAGAGGTAGGCACACCAGGATCATCTACAGTAGCCTCAGGCATTTCTGCCTCTTCAGGTGTAGCTTCTGCAGGAACATCTGGTGTAGCCAGTGTTTGGACTTCAGGTGCAGGTACACCACTCTGCACTGGAGTTTGCTCAGATTGCTGCTCATTTCCCTCTGGTTGTTGCTCTGCTACCTTCTCAGCTTCTTTCTCTCCTTCTTTGGGTGTAGCTTCCTCAGATACCTCCTTCTCACCAGCTTGTACCCCTGTACCCTGTGCACCATAAAGTGAGCTCATTGTCCACATCTTCTTTGTTGGAGTAGGCTTCATTGTTCTCCTTGTGTATCCCAGCATCTGTTTCTTCTCTGCTAAGGCTTTCAGAACTGCAGAGATTGTTGCTGCAGGACTAGTTGCCATGACTGTTGATTTTGAAGCTTCAGCAGTTGGTGTGGGAACACTAACAGACTCCTTGACAGTATCTGTCTGCATCTTCAACTCTGAACCTACTTTGCCTTTGTCTTTCTCAGGCTCTTCAATGAGTACCTCTAACTTTGGAGAAAAATATAGTACCTCCTCTGTTATTCTGAATTCCTGAGTAGAATTCTCGCACCAATTGCTCCAAGTAGTAGGCTCGGGTTTGAACAAATCTTTCCCAATGCATGTTGTTGACAATGGAGAGGAATGAATGATGAGCCTTTGCGAAGTTGAAACCACGCTCAGGCAGGAACTTCATGTTCCAAAAGTGCTCACATCCAGGGATTGCTTCCATTGATGCTAATACTCCTGATTTTCCTTTTTTCGCATGAGTTTCCACACCGGATCCTTTCCCCGTGTTCTTAGAGGCAGCTTGTTTCTTAGCCATTTATGATTTGGAGTGTTTGAGATTGAAAAACTGTTTGTGAGTGGAGAGGATTTTTAATCGGTTTTGTGAGAGGGACGAAGAAAATTGAAACTTAGGGTATGTGAAAGGGTTAGTGGGATTTGGTAGTTGAGGTTTATAGCCGTTAAGTTGTGTGGCCTAACATGCAAGCCAACACGTGGAAGTTTAGACTTAACACGCCACTTTCTAACCCTTGATCAGAGATGATTCCACTAAGTTGATGATTTATCAAGTGACAGTTTTCTTCTAAATTATTCTAACACCAGAGTAGGCAGTGTGGCTGCATCAAGTGTGGGAACACCAAGTGTGGGAACACCAAGTGTATAATCCCCGGCAACGGCGCCAAAAACTTGGTGTGGTTTATTATATGCAAGTATACATAGTCACACAAGTAATAAAGTGATAAGAAAGGTCGAACCCACAGGGATTATGTATTGTAAATTTTTGTAGTTCAAAGTGTACACTTAGTGTGTCTACACTATTCAGTATTTTTGGTTTGGAGTTTTCAAAGTAAGTAAAATAATAATAAGCAGTAAAATGTGTGAGAAATCAGTTGGAAAAAGTAGTTGAGATGTTTTCACCAAGTACTTTACTTCTAAGTGTTTTAATGGAGTATGTAGTGTGGGAACACTGGATGTAGGTGCATCAGTTTGTGCCTTTCAGCACTTCTCTTCAGAGTTTCCTTACAAGCTCTTATGATCTTTGTTTTTTACAGTAAAGAAAGGTTTGTCAATTCCTCCATTGCCTCCTAACAATGATCCAAGTTGCTAAATAGGTTCACTCTTGTAATTTTATTATCCTAAGGACTATGCTATCCTATGTCTAGGTTTTAGCATGTGTTTAACAAAGTTTCCTTTATTAAATACTTGTCCCTATTAACTCTTGAGTTCATAAATGTAGCCCATGTCTGCTGCTACAAGTTTTACCTATTCTAAAGTGATCAATTCCAGAATAAGTTGAAAGAAGTGTTATGCAAGAGTTTAAAGTGTTTACACTACATAAACCATAATAACATATTTAGAAGTTCATTACAAGGTTAGAACATCTCAACTTAAGGGAATTTAGCTCATGTTACTCATGTTATAAAGCAAAGAATGTGCAAAGAACATAAGTAAATGAATAATAAAGCAAAAGAACTTAAAAGAGTAGAGATTACTTGAATAGAAGATCTTTTGCATTAAGTTCCCAAATTGAAGTACAATAAAGATTTCTTACACGAATTTCTTCAAAGTAGAAGTGAAGGGAATGGTTGTCAAGCACTTCCTCACCTTCCTCTCCTTAGAAACTTGAAATGAAAATAAACTAAACCTAAACTAAGCGAAAAGATAAAGGATTTAAAGATGTGAAAGATGATAGATGATAGCATTATTTTCTTATGAAGATATGATATCTATTTATAGGCTTGAAAGCTTTCCTCTTGCAAGGGGTTTCCTTTGGCGTGAAAGATCAGCTGAGGAGACCGAACATGGTTAATTTGTTGACAACCAATCAAGCAAGCTGCACAGGTTTGGTCGCTTGCATGCATAACAAAAGATGAGGTCCATTGGAGAAGTGCCACATGTCTTTTAGATAAGTTTGAGTCTTGCAACTTGATTTTTATGTGTATCGCCGACTTCAGCAAGTGGCTCAGCTCCAGGTGACTAGGCATGACGTCACTAATCAAGTGTGGAAGCATTGAAATGATCTTTGGATGTTTTGGTATAAACTGCAGAATTTTAGCAGGTGTTGGCAGTGTTTCCACTCCTAGTGTTTCCACTCCTGATGTTTGCAGTGTTCCCACTCCTGCAGTAGCTGCACTGAACAAAAACATCAAACCTAACAAGATGTGTGCATTTTGCCTAGATCATTGCCCTTTATCCATTTGAATATTTAGAATACTGTTCCTTGATAAATAAGCTATAAATATATATAAATGTTCTTGAAAATAAGCAATAACTCAAGCTTGATTGTATGAATAACTCTATATAAAATAGAGTTATCAGAGACTCTATTCACCTCTCACAAGCTAGCTAACTGAGACTCAACCACACTGGGTCAACTATGGCATCACTTGAGTACCGAATCACCTCTCAAAGACTTGGTAACTCAGACTCAAAGATACTAGGTTTGGCATAACACGACTCGATTATTATTCCCGCTTCTCACATGCTAGGTGACTCAGACTCAAGGATACCACATCACAACACGCACAACCACAATCACAGTGTAGTCACAGTATCACCAGATCACCATTCTCAGTCAACACTAAGTCCTGAATTTTCCACTGTCAACACTCCATGTGTTTTTATTTTTAGACTATTTCGTACGATTCCTATCGTAGGATTTAGTAGTATTGTTAAGTAAATGAGTTGAACTTAAGCTATATAGTTCGACTCATTTTGGTTCATGAGTCGGCTACACACACATGGGATCATATGGTTGACATTTAGTATATGATATGTTTAATTGAAGTTATTTCGTGAAGTATTAAATATTTTTTTAATTGTAGTGTGTGTGGTGTTTATTTGTCATTTCATCTAAGTAGACAAAAAAAATTAGAACTTTTCTTTTTTTGACAAAAAATTAGAACTTTTAATTCAACGATTATATTGATGAAATTCAATGTCTATAGAGAATTGATTTGCTTGATAACTCTCTACAAATATCAAAATTCATGCATAACTACTTAACTTATAATTATAGGTATCCCAAGTAGGTAGCTCAGTTGGTGAGCTAATAGATACCGAAAGAAGTGCAAGAAGGAGGTTTCGGGTTCAAACCTGGGAAACTAACATTCCCACTCCCCGACTAACATTGCCTATAAAAAAACTTGTAATTATAGGTAATAACTAGTAGGATACCCGTGCATATGCACGGGTGCTGTCGTGTTTTTTTTATGAATAAACTTAGATAGTATTTAAATGGCTAAATATATATTTTGGCCCTTTATCTTTGGGGTTGTGGTCACTTTGGCCCTTTATCTTTTTTTTTCTCATTTTAGACCCTCATGTTTTTTGTGTGTGTCATTTTGGCCCCTGCCGTTATGTTTATGTTTTTTTAGGCAAATTTTTAAGGACGAAAATGAAATCAATTAAAAACATAAGGGCCCAAAATGAAATCAATTAAAAACATAAGGGACCAAAATGATAACGGCAGGGGCCAAAATGACACACACAAAAAACATGAGGGTCTAAAATGAGAAGAAAAAAAAAGATAAAGGGCCAAAGTGACCACAACCCCAAAGATAAAGGGCCAAAATATATATTTAGCCTATTTAAATAGTCTAAACATTACCCCGTGAAAATAAAGACAAATTTAAAGTAGATAAAAAAGGAGTTTCATATAAATAAATAAATAAATATTAAAATCTAAAAAATGTAAAAGTATCATTTAAAAACAATCTATGCATTTATCCTGCATTTTTTTATATATCAGTGCAGTGTCTTTTTATATATCAGTGTTGTTATCCCGTGTTTTTTTATATATCATTGCAGTTATCCCCGTGTTTTTTTATATATCACTTCAGTTATTCCGTGTTTTTTTTATATATCACTGCAGTTTTCCCGTGTTTTTATATATCAGTGCAGTTATCTCGTAGTTTCAATTAATTATTTTAGTTGATTAGTGTTACGAAAATAACCAAAACTAGAGTAGAACAAATATGAGATGAAGAAGAGAGAAGAAGAGAATGAGAAAGTCTTTCCATTATGCTCTTCACATGTGTATCTTTACAATAAAGTATGAGTCCTATTTACAGGACACAAATAGGGAAGTGAATAATCACATACAATTAAAGGTCGCTAAAAATCATCACCAATGGGAGTTAAGGGAATGTTGAAGATATGGATAGACATCCACTAATTATTCATAACACTCCCCTTTGGATGTCCATTGAGGATATGTCTCATTAAAAACCTTACTAGAAAAACCCAGTGGGAAAAAAATCTAGTGAAACAAAAAGAGTACAATATCCTTTCAATGGGAACTGCCTCGTTAAAAACCTTTCCAGGAAAACCCAGTGGGACAAAACCATGGCAAAAGGGAAAAAGAGTGCAGTTTTTCTCCCCCCTGATTGAAGTGTTATTAAAGAATATGAATTCCAACATCTGGACTTTCTCCTTGAGTGCATATGGAGCAATCTTCTCCGCTCTATCACTTGTGATATATCCTTTTTTAATGTATCTTTGCAGGCAATATTATCTTCAGAACATCTTCCTTGAATTGTTGGCATTCGAGCATGAAATGAAGAAGCGAGAACCATAGATTGTTTCGTAGATCATAAAGATATTTCATTGTTATCGCATGTAGATAATAGCTGACATCGAATTAATCTACTTGATTTGGATCAGAAAAATACTTTGTATCTGCATAGTTATTTTCTGAAACATACCTAAAATGATTGCTTCATTAGAACAGTCAAACATGAAATATGCATCTTACCTTCTTTTTTTTCTTGATGCATTTTGGTTTGCGATGAACTATATTACTACTAATTATCACATAATATTATCATATCATACAATGTAGCATTTTAGTGATATGCATGTTCATAGCACTAGATTATAGTCTTTGGGATCGAGATATTTGTTATCTTCTTGCCATACAAAAATTTAACTAGCTAATTGTTCGGTCTCTAGATCAAGACGAGACTTTTTTTTCAAAAGATTTTATATGAAGATATTTCTTTATATCTTGAATCCTTCTGGGATTTTCCATGTAGAGATCAATCACAGGTTCAACCTCAAAAATCCATCATATATAGTTTGAGGTCATTCATATAGAACTCTTTTTTTTAGTAATCTATAATTTTGGAAAGCTCTTCAGGAGTTCAAATAATAACAAACTATAGCAAATTCATTTCTTGATCTTTTCATAAAACTATATGGACAAGTGATGTCATTTTATACCCCTCCTTTAGACTATGAACTGAGACGATTATACCACATGCGTTCAAATTATATTATCAGATGGAAGAACCGAATAAATTTGAGTAATCATCTCGAGAATCCGAAAAGTGTGTATTGGAATATTAATCCTTCGGGGATCTTCAAATAATTATGACTATCAAATGAGTCATACAAATAACTCAGCAACATTCATCTTGTGAAAATTGAACTCTTCATGTGCTACAAGGCTAATTAAGTACTGAAAAGTACTTGCATCCACCCTTAAGCAACATGTCGAGCTTTGAATGTCACAAATTCACCATCCTCATTCTGTTTTTTTTTGCACAAAAACTCATATGTATCCGACTGGTTTCACACCTTCAGGTGTTTGGACTACAGGTCCAAAAACTTTTGTAAAACGAGTTTAATTAACTCTACTTCAATTTCATCTTTCAATTTGGCCAATTTTCACTTTGTCTACAATCTTTAGTAGACGTTGGTTCATGATCCTCACTATCATTTAGCGCTATATTATATGTAAAAATATTGTCAACGTTGACTTCATTTCGGTTCCATTGTATTTCATTCTTGACATAATTCATTGAGATCTCTTTTATTTCAGAATTTTTTTAGGTACCTGATTAGTTCTTCTGGAACTGAAATGTCAATTATGTCTGAAGACTCTTTTAGAGTTTCTATATCCTCGCTTGGACCATCTTTCTTTTTAGCTCCTTTTCTTGTTCGAGGATTTTTATCTTTGGAACCGATTGGTCTACCACGCTTCAGGTGCGGTTGAGACTCGTTTGCAATATTAGATTGTCCAACATGGACATCCATTTTATTGGAGCAATAGTAGCTGATATATGATTTGGTCACGCCTTTGGATCAGTGAATGCATTTGGTAGATGATTTTCTAAGTTTTGCAAATGTTTCTGGACTGGACCAAGAGGTCCATTTAGCAAAACCAGGGGGTGCGTTTAGCAATTGGATATGGATCAGCCCAATCGATTCGGCCCATATCCACTACATAAAAGCCCAACTAAAGCCACCACGCTTGGATGGTTCAGATCGATTTTGATAATCCGACGATCCACAGACGAGCATCGATTTCCTATAAATACCGGCTCGCATAGCCATTTATATGGTACACACTCTTCCCTTGAAAATTCACTAGCTTATTCTCATACTGAGTTGAGCGTCGGAGTGGCTTTGCAGGTACCCCCCCCCCCCCCCCCCCGGCGCTCACTGACCTCCTGCCAGGGCAGCAAGAGACCTACTAACAGCAGCCGACCAAAATACTGCTAGGTACAGAACATTGGCGACCACAGTGGGAGATATCTATCTTTCACATCATCACTACTCGAACTTTTCTCTTGCTACTCCATGGCACCTAGAGGCAGACCCCGGATTCAAAGCGTTGCCATACTCGCACCCCGACCAGAGGGTACTCCTGAGGGCAACATCGCCAGCCTACCTGAAGAGGGCACCAGTCAGCCTGCCCAGCCCTCTAATGAATTCCACTGGCTAAAGCACAAAGCGCCCATGAGGGCGCCTGGCAGGGCGCCAATGTTGAAGCATAAAGCGCCCATGAGGGCGCCTGGCAGGGCGCCAATGTGGAAGCACAAAACGCCCAGAGGGCGAATGTTGCAGCAGGAAGCTCGCTTGAGACAGACTGACATGTGTGTGGCTTCCCTGCCGGAGCATTCTCCTCTGACAACTATGACTTCAAGGCGTCATCGGGGATCGTCATCAAGGAGATCCCCCTGCCGGCATAGGTATCAAGTTTCGGAACTTGAGGACACCTCCCCTCGAAGCTCGAAGAGGTTTTCCCATGAGGGACCGTTCGCTCGAAGGATGGACGAATGCCAGGTCCCAAGGTCCTTGCGGCCAGCGGCCATGGTGATTCATGGAAGCAACCCCCTTGACGATTGGGGGTCGAACAAGTCAATTAAAAAGAAGTGGAAGGAAATCTTGAGCGTTGCATCAACCTCAACCCCTAGGAAGGGACCAATCAGGCCGTCCTTATCCTTTGACGACAAGGATTTGCCTGATGGAAAACCAAATAAACACCTTTCGCTGCTCATCACTTCCATTATGGCCAATGTTGAAGTAAGAAGGATCCTGGTCGACCAGGAAAGCTCAGTAGACATCATTTTTGAAGACTTGCTGCAAGTTTTGAACATCTCTCCCGCCGACCTGACTCCATATCGAGGAGAGGATTTGACCGGTTTCAATGGATCAAAAACTAGGCCTCGAGGCCACTTGGAGCTGATGGTCACCTATGGAGACCCCGATGGTGAACCACCTTTGTTCAGAACTATCAAAACAGCTTTCCTAATCCTCCCATGTAAGTCTGTCTACCAGTGCATTATTGGGAGGTCGACATTGGGCAAGCTGGAGGCGGTAACCTCAACAGTTCACCTGAAGATGAAATTCCACAGTTTAGAGAATAAGATTGTGACCCTCCAGAAAGACCTGGACGCAGCGCGCGGGTGTTACTACATGAGCCTGAAGGACAAAAAAGAGACTACGGAAGTAAGAGAATCAGGCAGTGAATCTGGGAGAGAAGCTGAAATAAATTTGGCAGACTTGGATGCCAGATACGATCCAGACAGTGAGGAAGAAGAGGAAGATTCCACCCTCACTAAGGAACTAAAAAAGCACATGAAGAGGCCCGAGCCAGATGACGCCTTCATCTCCATCCAGGTAGGAGAAGACCCCATCAGGACCATCAAGATAGGCTCCGACCTCCCATAGGAGGTCAAAGAGAAACTTACCATCTGCCTAAGGGAGAATGCGGATCTGTTTGCCTGGTCTGCAGCTGACATGCCAGGGATACCACCCAAGGTAGCCTGCCACCATCTGGCCGTTAATCCCAACACTAAGTGGGTAGCCCAGAAAAGAAGAGTCCAGAAGGGAGAGAAAGCTGAAGCTGCTGAGAGGGCTGTGAAGGACCTCATAGAGGAAAATTTTGTAAAAGAAATTAAGTACACCACCTGGCTGTCAAATGTAGTCCTTGTTAAGAAATCTAATGAAAATGGAGCATGTGTATTGACTATACTGATCTCAACAAGGCATGTCCCAAAGATGCCTTCCCCGTCTCTAGCGTGGATAAATTAGTCGATAGCGCCTTAGGCTTTCGTCTGTTATCTTTCATGGACGCATACTCGGGATACAACCAAATCCCAATGTTCCCACCCGATCAAGAGAAAACGGAGAAAACAGCATTCATGACAGAGCAAGGAAATTTTTGCTATCGCGTGATGCTCTTCGGACTCAAAAACGCCGGGGCGACCTATCAAAGGATGATGAACAAGGTCTTTAAAAGGCAAATCGGTCGGGTAATCGAAGTGTACCTGGACAACATGATAGTCAAAAGCAAAAGCGACCCAGATCACCTCAAGGACCTGACAGAAGTATTTTCTGAAAATCCGAAAGAACAATATGAGATTACACCCGGAGAAGTGCACTTTTGGAGTCCGTGTAGGGAAATTCCTCGGTTTCTATCTCACGGAAAGAGGCATCGAGGCAAATCCAGACAAATGCAGGGCCGTGACCGAGATGGCTTCCCCAACTACGAAGAAGAAAATTCAAAAGCTCACCGGGATGATAGCAGCGTTGTCCCGATTCATTTCAAAAGCAGCCCACAAGTCCCTACCTTTGTTCAAGCTTCTTAAGAAGGAAACAGGTTTTGATTGGACCGCCAAGCAAGAGCAGGCACTGACCCTTTTAAAAGAAACCCTCTCTGAACCACCCATTTTGACACGTTCCGAGGAGGGAGAAACGTTATACTTGTACCTCACTGTGGTCGATGAAGCGTTAAGCGCGGTACTCGTCAGGGAAACCAGCACTGGCCAGAGGCCGGTATACTTTGTAAGCAAGGCGTTGCAGGGACCCAAGTTAAGGTACCAAAAAGTGGAGAAGGTCGCCCTAGCAGTCGTGATCGCAGCCAGGCGCCTTAGGCCAAATTTTGTGGCGCATCAAGTAGTAGTTCGAACCAATCAGCCAATCAGACAAATATTGCACTGTCCCGACCTGGCTGGAAGGATGATCAAGTGGGCAGTCGAGCTCTCAGAATTGGGATCAAGTACGAAACAAGACCGACCATGAAGGCTCAAATTTTGGCAGACTTCGTAGCAGAAGTGACAACGACGCCACATGAAGACAGAGCAAAAACGGCGTGGACCCTCCACGTGGATGGGTCCTCAAATAGCAAAGGGAGTGGAGCCGGGTTGATACTTGAAAACTCAGAAGGACTCATGGTTGAGGTGTCCCTGACCTTTTTGTTCTCCACATCCAACAATCAAGTGGAGTACGAGGCTTGCATAGCCGGCCTACAGCTAGGCATGGCAATGGGCGGGGCGGGAACGGGTTTAACATTCCCCATCCCCATCCCCATCCCCGATTCCCATATTCATCCCCGTTCCCCGTCTCAAACCCAACGGGGATGAAGAATTGATCCCCATCCCCATACCTAACGGGTTCGGGGATCCCCGCCCCAACCCCGTCCCCGCAGTGGAATTTATTTTTTAAAATTTAAAAGTAGTTTTTATCTGTCCCAAACCCAAACTCGAACCCGTCCCCACACCCAAAACTTATCCCACACCCAAACCCACCCCAAACCCGAAATTTAACACAACATAAAATCAATGCAATACTACAACATATAATCAAAATATCAATTATCCAAAATGTCAATGTATAGCAATGACGCTGCATATCAACATATAAAAATCAATGTTCTAAGTTAACCGGTAATCCAAATTACATCCATGTTGTCTTCGCTAAATGCTTTTGACGTCTTCACTCTTCAAAGTGGGAAGTGACACAACTAGTCAATATTTCACCTACAAAATAAAAAATACATGTTAAATATAAACACTAAAGTTGATAAAATTGGAAGGTGGTGATAAATAAATGGATAGCAAATTTCACCTTCATCGTCGGGGTCTATTTCATTGAGTAAAGTGGCATACTCATTCAATTGAGAACTCATACCACCTATAAATATGAAATTCAATACAACAGTAAATCATCAAATTACTCTATTGTGAAGCTTTAAGTTTATTACAATTTGCCATTTATATACATGCAGACATATGTAAAAACAATTTAAAACCATACCATTGTCAATTTCCTGTTAAGTTGTTCAAATTACAAAACCAATAAGTAAAAAAATAGAAGTACAAAAATAATTATGAAATAAAATCAGATTACAATTGAAAGCAAAAAATAGAATCAGATTACGATGCAACAATAATTTGTACAATCAGATTACAATTGAAAGCAAAATAATTTGTATATATGCAATATCAATTGTATGCAATATCAATTTGTATAAGCCTAAAGGTAGACAATCTTCCTCTTAAGAAGTCTTCGAATAATTCAATTAATGCTTTCACACTAATCTTGAACAGTGACTTAAAATGATTCAGTGAGCTTCACGAAAACTATGTAACTGAAATAAAATGGTTCTGCAACAAATTTCAGTAAATAGACAGCATCTCTAAAGCAACAGGATTAATAAACAATACCAGATAGAGCAACAAGATCACCAAGGTCAAGTCTGTAAAGCTTGAATTTAGATAGGATGGTCTAGGATGTATTATTTAGGGCAATCTAATTACAAACAATCAGAATTTTATAATGAAAAATAAATTTAGAAAGGAAAAAACCCTATTTTTGAATTGCAAAAAGAATGGAGAAGGGTGAGACTAACTTACCGTTACTACCAAGACGAAACCAAACAGGTGCAAAACATTCACGCAGAGAAGAAGAGCAGCTGCTAAAAAGCGCGAGAAGAAGAGAAGGCTGAGTGAGGGACGGACGGAGGCGCAGACAAGAAGGCTGGAGAAGAGAGGGAGGGAGGCGCTGTGTCTGAGAGAGGGAAGGAGGCGTTGTACGTGACTGACTGGAGAAGAGAAGGAGGGAGGCGCTGTGTGAGAGTGAGAAAGGGATGGAGGCGCTGTCACGGTTGTGTGAGAGTGAGAGAACGTGTTAGGTGTTTGTGTTTTTAGGGTTTGAATGTTTGATAGGGTTTCTAATTTTGGAGGGGTATTAATGTAACTTCCTATATTCGGGGCGGGTTCGGGGACGAGACCTATATCCCCATTACCCGTCCCATCCCCATTTTTCACTTTCGGGGAAAACCCAAACCCAAACCCAAACCCAGTCAAATCGGGGGAAACCCGTCAAATCGGGGGAAACCCGTCAAATCGGGGCGGGTTTGGTTTGGTCCCCGCGGGTATGGGTTTCGTTGCCATGCCTACCTACAGCTGGTCAAAGACTTCAGCGCCACACAACTTGAGCTCCGCACAGATTCACTGTTGGTCGTCTCGCAGATCAACGCAGCATTTGGAGCCTATGACCCGGTGCTGCAGAAATATCTTGCTAAGGTACGTGAGCTCCTTGGATGGTTCAATAAGGCGGAGGTAAAACATGTACCCAGGGGAGAGAATACCAGGGCTGATATACTCTCCAAGCTGGCCAGCACCAGAACACCAGTGAACCTTCGGAGCGTCATTCAAGAAACTCTGTCTAGTCCCAGCATCCTCCTAAGCGATGAATCGCCTACCTCCGTTCTCACCGTCGAAGCGAGCCAGAACTGGATAACCCCCAATCCATCAGTATTTTCTGGAGGGGCAAGAGCCCGCTGACGCCAAAGAAGCGGCTTCCATGAGGAGGCGCGCAGCATCATACTCGATCATCGAAGGACGAATTTTCCGTAGAGGCTTCTCTATTCCTCTATTAAAGTGTGTAGAAGGACCAGAAGCAGATTACGTGCTCACAGAAATCCACGAGGGAATCTGTGGACAACACCTGGGAAGACGAGCCCTGGCAGCAAAAGCACTCAAGGCAGGTTATTACTGGCCTACCATGAATGAAGATTCACAGAATCATGTAAAGAAATGTGATAAGTGTCAAAGGTACGCCGACATGCATGTCGCCCCCTCGTCGGAACTGACATACCTAAACTCCCCCTGGCCTTTCGCTTGGTGGGGAATCGACCTTTTAGGTCCCTTTCCGCCTGGCCCAGGGCAGGTAAAGTACTTAATCGTCGCGGTCGATTACTTTACCAAATGGATCGAAGCTGAGCCCTTGACCACTATCACGGGAAAGAATTGTATGAAATTCTTTAAGAAGAATATCATGGCTAGATTCGGCATACCGGAGGTGGTCATCACCGACAACAGCACGCAATTTGCAGACAAAGGTTTCAGACAACTGATGGCCGACCTGGGCATCGCATCAAACACCGCTTCACGTCGGTGGAACACCCCCAGACCAACGGACAAGCCGAAGCAGCCAACAGAGTAATTTTAAGAGGTTTAAAGAGGAGGCTTGACGAAGCAAAAGGTTGCTGGCCGGAAGAGCTACCTTATGTCCTATGGGCCTACAGAACCACCCATCACTCGTCAACAGGCGAATCGCCCTTCCGGATGGCATACAGGACAGAAGCAGTCATACCCGTCGAGATCGGAGAGCTGAACTGGAGAACCAAGAACCCAAACCCCCTGGAGGCCAATGATCAAAGACTCCGAGAGGAGATGGACTTCGTCGAGGAAGTCAGAAACCAAGCAGCATTAAAGGATTTGGTGATCAAACAAAGGATGGCTGCAAGATTTAATACCAAGGTGGTTCCCAGAACCATAGAAGTGGGCGACCTAGTCCTACGAAGGGCAGACATAGGTTCAAAGTATGCATTCCAAGGGAAGTTAGCCCCTAACTGGGAAGGCCCATACAGGATAGCTGCAGAGACCGGAAACAGAGCTTTCAAGTTGGAAACCTTGAGCAAGGAACCAATACCTAGAACTTGGAACGCGGATAAGCTAAGGAAGTTTGTTGTATGAACAAGACAAAAATGTTATACCGATGTAATAACATAGGGTGTTAATGCGCATGAATAAAGGGAATTTTACTCTTGTGATTCAAAATACCGTTTTGCAATTACAGTTTTTGCTCTAGCTCACTAGCATTAACACTTGTTTCCAACGAAAATTCCTTAAGATCAAGAAAGAAAAAGGGTTCAACTCCATAGTCAGGAGTGGAGTGAGACAAGTCTGAGACCCAACATCCCATGCAGGGAGGAACTGCCTGGATTGCAGGGGCAACCTCAACATTAGCTCAAAGCCAAGATCATCTCCCCAACCATGGGAGTCCCACAAGCTCATCTTCCTAAAGCAAAGCAAGCTTAGCGACTATCTACTTAAAATCCAAAATCCAAGGCTGAGATCCCCTTAGCAAGGTAAAAGCAGCGCAAAGATCGCGGAAGGGTTAAAAGGATAGTGGCACAAAGCAACCAAGGTCACGACACCCACCCAACATGGATCCAAGGCTTGATACCATAGAAGGCGCCCAGCACCAAGGCACAAAAAGAAAGCAAGGCTTGGCACCATAGAAGGCGCCCAACACCCAGGTGCCTATAAGGGCGCCATCAACAACAAGGCACCCAGGAGGGCGCACTCAACAGAAGATGGAAAACTATGGCCACTGACCCCGCAACCTCTGAGGGTGAAGCTTCTGTGTTTGATGGCAAAGTACCTACTGGTCTTTGCTGCAAAGCAGTTGCTAATTGCCCTACTTGGTTCTCTAGGTTCTTAATTGATATATCATGAGCTTGCCTAGCAGTTCTAGAGAGTTGGCACTGGCAGGTGGGTTTGATCTTTGTTGGCTTTGAGGTAGGAATCCAGGAGGAGTACTTGGTGCAGGTGCACTTTGTGCAGGTGCATTAGAATTGTTCCACCTAAAATTTGGGTGGTTCTTCCATCCTGGATTGTAGGTATTAGAGTAAGGGTTGTTATTTTTATTGTAACCTACATAATTGACAGAGACATGGTTGCTAGGACATTCTTCATATAGATGGCCTCCTCCACAATACACACAACTTGTAGTTCCTGGAGGGGCTTGTTCTATAGCTGCTGCGGTGTTTTCTTTAGGTGTTGCTACACTAGATGTAGGTGCACTAGTGCACTGTTTGATTAGATTGGTTAAAGTGGCTACTTGAGCAGATAGGGCTGATATATCATTAATCTCATGTACTCCAGAGGTTCTCTTTTGAGCACTTACCCTCTCAGTAGGCCAACTTGAACCATTTGTAGCAATTTTGTCAATAAGATCACATGCTTCATTATAAGACATATTCAAAAGAACACCACCAGCTGATGCATCAAGCATCACTCTGGTTTGTGGTTTTAGACCATTGTAAAAAGTTTCCATTTGTATAATGACAGGTAAACCATGATGTGGACATTTTCTTAAAAGTTCTTTCCATCTCTCCCATGCTTCAAACAATGATTCAAATTCTTTTTGCTTAAAAGATGTAATATCATGTCTCATCCTAGCATTTTTAATAGGAGGAAAATATTTGCTTAAGAATTTTTCAGCTAATTCATTCCATGTATGAATAGAATTGGGCTCCATAGAATTTAGCCATGATTTTGCCCTATCTTTCAAAGAGTATGGAAATAACTTAAGCCTAAATGCATCCTCACTAATGCCAGGAATGATAAAGTTACTACAAACTTCTATGAATTGTTTTAAATGTTCATGGGGATCTTCATGTGGAGATCCACCAAATTGACCAATTGTTTGCAACATTTGAAACATCATAGGTTTAAATTCAAAATGAACAGCATCAATTTGAGGTCTAGCAATACTAGTTTGTATGTGCTGCTGGTCATATTGAGCATAGTCTCTCATAGGTCTATCTCTATCATTAATCATACCTATTGGTCCCATTTGAATGAATTGTTGTCTGTGATCTGGTCCACCTTCAGTTTGTTGATGTGAATTAGGTCCTCCTCTTACTGAGGCATCTTCACTGTGGTGAGACATTGTTCTGCAGTCTTGTTGTCTTTGTCTTTGTTGTCTTAGCAATCTCCTAAATCTTCTCTCAATTTCTGGATCACAATCAAATTCTGGTGGTCTATCTCTGGGCATAAACTAGTGTTTCCACACTGAGTGTTTCTGCACTAAGTGTTTCTGCACAGAAAACAGAATACCAGTAGTACTAATAAAACACTAAATTAACAATCTAAACAACAAAATTTTACTATAATCCCCGGCAACGGCGCCAAAAACTTGGTGTGGTTTATTATATGCAAGTATACATAGTCACACAAGTAATAAAGTGATAAGAAAGGTCGAACCCACAGGGATTATGTATTGTAAATTTTTGTAGTTCAAAGTGTACACTTAGTGTGTCTACACTATTCAGTATTTTTGGTTTGGAGTTTTCAAAGTAAGTAAAATAATAATAAGCAATAAAATGTGTGAGAAATCAGTTGGAAAAAGCAGTTGAGATGTTTTTACCAAGTACTTTACTTCTAAATGTTTTAATGGAGTATGTAGTGTGGGAACACTGGATGTAGGTGCATCAGTTTGTGCCTTTCAGCACTTCTCTTCAGAGTTTCATTACAAGCTCTTATGATCTTTGTTTTCTACAGTAAAGAGAGGTTTGTCAATTCCTCCCTTGCCTCCTAACAATGATCCAAGTTGCTAAATAGGTTCACTCTTGTAATTTTATTATCCTAAGAACTATGCTATCCTATGTCTAGGTTTTAGCATATATTTAACAAGGTTTCCTTTATTAAATACTTGTCCTTATTAACCATTGAGTTCATAAATGTAGCCCATGTCTGCTGCTACAAGTTTTTACCTATTCTAAAGTGATCAATTCCAGAATAAGTTGAAAGAAGTATTATGCAAGAGTTTAAAGTGTTTACACTACATAAACCATAATAACATATTTAGAAGTTCATTACAAGGTTAGAACATCTCAACTTAAGGGAATTTAGCTCATGTTACTCATGTTATAAAGCAAAGAATATGCAAAGAACATAAGTAAATGAATAATAAGGCGAAAGAACTTAAAAGAGTAGAGATTACTTGAATAAAAGATCTTTTGCATTAAGTTCCCAAGTTGAAGTACAATAAAGATTTCTTACACGAATTTCTTCAAAGTAGAAGTGAAGGGAATGGTTGTCAAGCACTTCCTCACCTTCCTCTCCTTAGAAACTTAAAATGAAAATAAACTAAACCTAAACTAAACTGAAAGATAAAGGATTTAAAGATGTGAAAGATGATATATTCTAGGATGATGGATTTGGCTTCTATTTATAGGCTTGAAAGCTTTCCTCTTGCAAGGGGTTTCCTTTGGCGCGAAAGATCAGCTGAGGGGACCGAACATGGTTAGTTTGTTGACAACCAATCAAGCAAGCTGCACAGTTTTGGTCGCTTGCATGCATAACAAAAGAAGAGGTCCATTGGAGAAGTGCCACATGTCTTTTAGATAAGTTTGAGTCTTGCAACTTGATTTTTATGTGTATCGCCGACTTCAGCAAGTGGCTCAGCTCCAGGTGACTAGGCATCACGTCACTAATCAAGTGTGGAAGCATTGAAATGGTCTTTGGATGTTTTGGTATTAACTGCAGAATTTTAGCAGGTGTTGGCAGTGTTTCCACTCCTAGTGTTTCCACTCCTGGTGTTGGCAGTGTTCCCACTCCTGCAGTAGCTGCACTGAACAAAAACATCAAACCTAACAAGATTTGTGCATTTTGCCTAGATCATTGCCCTTTATCAAGCTTAATTGTATGAATAACTCTATATAAAATAGAGTTATCACACCCCCAAACTTAAATTGTTGCTTGTCCTCAAGTAACGACAAGAAACAAAAACACAAGATTTATATAATTATGAAGACATCTCAACTCATGTTTTTCAAGAAGTGTTTGAAGTGTATTGATGAGCTTTTCTCTTTTGGTGTTTTTCTTCCATGCCTTTGCTTTCTTTAAAACATTCAGAGTTATAAAAACTCATTTGTGTGAGTGTGTGGCCCATTGAGTTTCTAATTGGTTCCATAACTGAAAAGAGTTTTTCTTTAGCTTTTTGAAAAAGATGGAACTCTTTTGGTCACTCTTAGAGATTTTTCAAAATATGGCCGAGACTAACAATTTCTTCAAGTAATTAGGGGACTCTTAAGCACAACAAAGGGCTTTTGGTGTTCCAACTTGCTGAGCCAATACCTTGGTGTTTGATTTTTTTTTTTTGATGATGTAATGCAGTGAGTGCAAAAACATCATTTTTGGATTTGTAGGCTCACTTTATTTTGAGTGTAGGTGCCTTTTGATGTAGATGGTGTTGGCACACTAAATGTTGCCACACTTGAAACTCTTTGAGTATTTTTGGTAGCGTACACTACCCTCCTCACTGACCTCCACATGCATTTTCTTCTTTTTCTTGGTTTGTTTTTCTTTTTCTCTTTAAACTTTGTTCATATATTTCAAACCAAATTGCACTTAAGGGACAGGTTCAGTTTATATGACTCGGGTAAGTGTAGCTCTTTTTTGGGATATTTTTGGTATTTTTGAGTGGTTTTGACACTTGTGGCTTGCACTCTTCAAGCTGTCACATTTTGGCCTTTGTATTCATGGACTTTCCCCCAAACTTAAGTCTTTATGCTCTTCTAAATTTTTAATGAAAATCTAATTTTGACCTCAAATTTCCAAAATTTTCTTAGCTTTAGATAGCTCTTGATCTAGCATGGTTCTTTTCAAAACTCAATTTTGTTGTGTCAAAGTTTTTATAAAACTGATCATTTATAGAAAACAAGGTTTTTTTCATCATTTAAAAATTGACTCATTGACACACTTCTTCAATTTTGTTGAGAAAAAATATGAATTGATCATGTTTCATAATCATTTAAGTCTAAAAACAAGTTGATGCACTTAATTCACCATGTTAACAAATTATCATGCTTTGTTAAGTACATCTAAAACTTAAAACATACTAACACTACATACTCACATGCTATAAATACTTATTCAAACATATTTCTATAATTATACATATATATTAGTACTAGGTTCAAAACATGCTGCAAATATAGTGCATACACAAAATATATACTATTCTCCACTCTCCCCCCCCCCAACTTAAATATGAGCAGTGTCCCCACTGCTCTAAGTTTAGGAAACAGGGGAGTACTAATGTTGGGAGAAACAAACAAAAGTTTTTAACACATAGTAGTAAGTTAACACATAGTATTTAGCACATAGAGTATACTACTAAAGCATATTATAAATACTGGAAACAACATTAAAATGTATCGTTTTACTCTTTCTTCTGGAATCTGGGGCTGGCTCTCAGAGCAGGGCTTTGCTTGGCTTTTGTCTTCTTTGATTTCTTAGTAGTGGCCACATCAGAGGTAGGCACACCAGGATCATCTATAGCAGCCTCAGGCATTTCTGCCTCTTCAGGTGTAGCTTCTGCAGGAACATCAGGTGTAGCCAGTGTTTGGACTTCAGGTGCAGGTACACCACTCTGCACTGGAGTTTTCTCAGATTGCTGCTCAATTCCCTCTTGATGTTGCTCTGCTACCTTCTCGGCTTCTTTCTCTCCTTCTTTGGGTGTAGCTTCTTCAGATACTTCCTTCTCACCAGCTTGTATCCCTGTACCCTGTGTACCATAGAGTGAGCTCATTGTCCATTTCTTCTTTGTTGGAGCAGGCTTCATTGTTCTCCTTGTGTATCCCATCATCTGCTTCTTCTCTGCTGAGGCCTTCAGAACTGCAGAGATTGTTGCTGCAGGACTAGTTGCCATGACTGTTGATTTTGAAGCTTCTGCAGTTGGTGTGGGAACACTAACAGACTCCTTGACAGTATCTGCCTGCATCTTCAACTCTGAACTTCCTTTGCCTTTCTCTTTCTCAGGTTCTTCAATGAGTACCTGCATTTGAACTTTCTCAGAAACAATGTTAGTTGGCTCAATAGGTTCTGTGCTTGGGGTGGGAGATTTCTGGGGTGGGATGGTTGTTTCTGCTTGTGCATCTTGTTTTGGATTTTCAGATTGGGGAGTATTTTCTGGTGGAGGTGTGGGTGATTTTGGTGTTGAATTGTGACTGGGGGTATGGTGGGTGGTGGGGGATGGAATGTTGGTTTGTGATGGTGGTGAGGGGGTGTTTGATTGCTGTTGTGATGGTGGTGATGGTGGTTGGCTTCATTTGTAGATTTTTTTCTTAATTCATACTTTATTCTGGCACTAGCTTCCATATCATCACTGCCATCATCATCACTGTCACTAACTTCCAGTGACTCAGATTCATCCTCCTCTACATCCTTTTCAATATCCTTCACAGCCTGCCTTGCCTCTTCATCTTCTTCAGTATCTTCATCACTCACTTCTTCAATTTCTTCCTCCACTCTTGGTTTCTTTCCCTTCTTTTCTTTCTCAGTATCTCTCTTTCTTTTTACTTTCCTCTCTTTCTTATCAGTTTCTTTTTTCACTTCTTCATTTTCATCAATCACCCAATTAGGGAAAATTGGGGATTCTATTTCTGCTTCAGGGTCATCCAACTTTAATTTCAACCATTCATGCTGTTCTCTTTGAAATTTCCAGACAGCTTGGAGTTTCTGCACCAAGTGTTCAGACACTTCCTGCTCTACAGTATTTTTAATTTTCACTGACCTCACTCTTTCCTTAACTTCAGCAGACAGACCACTAGGAGGGGTTTTTCTGTAGACTTTTTCTAGATCAGAAGTAACAACTAATTGCTTTTGACACAGTTCAGTGATTAAGCATGGGAAATATAAGAATCCAGATTCCTTGGCTTGACATTCTACAATTTCTTTAGCTATCAATTTCCCTATGTCTACATTATCCTCACATAGGATTGAATCAATAAGAATCAACCTATCTTTAGATAATGTAGAAGTGTGTGAAGTAGGGAGAATTGATGTATCAATGAATAAATGCCAACTACCAAGCTCAGGGATCAATTCACCAGTTTTAAGTTTGAATTCAGTATTTGTGAATTTCTCCCACTGAGATCCTTCTATTGCTACTCTTTCTTTGATTTTAGTCATTTGCTTCTTTCCATAGGTCTCTAGTTTTACTTCAAATGCATTACCAGTGTACGTGAGATCATAGTGCTTATTGATTCTAGCAGGGTCAAAGAAAACTTTCTTACCTCTAACCTTGGAGAAAAATACAGTACCTCCTCTGTTATTCTGAATTCCTGAGTAGAATTCTCGCACCAATTGCTCCAAGTAGTAGGCTCGAGTTTGAACAAATCTTTCCCAATGCATGTTGTTGACAGTGGAGAGGAATGAATGATGAGCTTTAGCGAAGTTGAAACCACGCTCAGGCAGAAACTTCATGTTCCAAAAGTGCTCACATCCAGGGATTGCTTCCATTGATGCTAGTACTCCTGATTTTCCCTTTTTCGCCTGAGTTTCCACACCAGATCCTTTCCCAGTGTTTTTAGAGGCAGCTTGTTTCTTAGCCATTGATGATTTTGAGCGTTTGAGACAAAAATAACTGTTTGTGAGTGGAGAGTGGAGAGGATTTTTAATCGGTTTTGTGAGAGGGACGAAAGAAATTGAAAAATTTTTAGGGTTAGTGGGATTTGGTAGTTGAGGGTTATAGCCGTTAAGTTGTGTGGCCTAACATGCAAGCCAACACGTGGAAACTTAGACTTAACATGCCACTTTCTAACCCTTGATCAGAGATGATTCCACTAAGTTGATGATTTGTCAAGTGACAGTTTTCTTCTAAATTATTCTAACACCAGAGTAGGTAGTGTGGCTGCATTAGGTGTGGAAACACCTAGTGTGGGAACACTGGCTACTCTGTTGTCCTGTTTTTCCTGCAAAATAACAAAACATGAAATTGCACAAAATAATAAATTTAACTATATAGTGATGGGTTGCCTCCCTCAAGCGCTTGTTTTAAGAGTCTTACAGCCTGACTTGTACCTTGGTCTAAGGTTTTGTAAAGTGGGTGGTGATCTTGTCTCTCTCTACATGCTCTCCATAGTACATTTTCACTCTTTGTCCATTTACTTTGAAAGTGGTATCAGTGGTTGCATCATATAGATAAACTGCACCATGGGGGTAGATTTTAACTAATTTGAATGGTCCTGACCATCTTGATCTCAGTTTTCCAGGGAAGAGTTTCAACCTAGAATTGTACAACAGAACCATTCCTCCTTCTTTAAGTTCTCTCCTTTGGATTTTCTTGTCATGCCATACTTTGGTTTTAGCTTTATAAATTTCTGCATTCTCATAGGAGAAATGCCTAAATTCTTCTAATTCATTTAGCTCAAGAAACCTTTTCTCTCCTGCCTTTTTGAGATCAAAATTCAACTTTTTGATAGCCCAATATGACTTGTTTTGTAATTCAACAGGGAGATGACATGGCTTGCCATAAACTAACTTATAGGGGGACATCCTAATGGAGTTTTAAATGCAGTCCTATATGCCCATAATGCTTCATCTAAGTGTAAGGACCAATCTTTTCTGTTTGGTCCAACCATTTTCTCAAGCATTCTTTTTATTTCCCTATTTGAAAGTTCAGCTTGTCCACTTGTTTGTGGGTGATAGGCAGTAGCAATCTTATGTTTCACTCCATATTTTGCAAGAAGATTTTCAATAAGTTTGTTGCAAAAATGTGAGCCTTCATCATTGATGATTGCTCTTGGAGTACCAAATCTTGAAAAAATATTTCTTTGGAGAAATTTGCTAACAGATTTGGCATCATTATTTGGCAGTGCTACAGCCTCAATCCATTTAGACACATAGTCTACAGCCACTAAGATGTATTCATTGCCAAAAGAAGGTGGAAAAGGACCCATGAAATCCATGCCCCAAACATCAAAAAGTTCTATTTCTAAAATATTAGTCCTAGGTATTTCATTTCTATTAGATATATTACCACTTCTTTGACATTTATCACAGGTTTTGACCATATAATAAGCATCTTTAAATAGAGTAGGCCAGAAATAACCTGATTGAAGTACCTTAGCTGCTGTTCTTTGGCTTCCAAAGTGACCTCCATATGGTGCAACATGACAATGCAGGAGCACTGCTTGCTGTTCTTCTTCAGGAATGCATTTTCTCATGATTTGATCAGGACATATCTTGAATAGGTAAGGGTCATCCCAATAGTATTGTTTTACTATGTGGAAGAACCTTCTTTTCTGTTGATAGTTCATGTCACATGGTACAATTTTGCTTACAAGGAAGTTTACTATGTCTGCATACCATGGTGTTGAAACATGAGGTGTGGCCACACTGAGTGCAGAAACACTGGTTGTATTCATGGTAATTGCTAGTAATTTCTCATCAGGGAAACTTTCCTTGATTTCTTCAATTGTACCTGCATTATTACTTTCAAGTCTAGAGAGGTGATCAGCCACTTGGTTCTCTACTCCTTTCTTATCTCTTATTTCAAGATCAAATTCTTGAAGTAATAGAACCCATCTTATTAGCCTAGGTTTTGCATATTTTTTTGAAATTAGATACTTGATGGCAGAATGGTCAGTGTACACAATTACTTTGGTGCCTACCAAGTATGATCTAAATTTTTCAAAAGCAAAAACCACTGCTAATAGTTCCTTCTCTGTCACAGTGTAGTTCATTTGAGCCTCAATTAGTGTTTTGCTAGCATAGTATATGGTATGAAACACTTTGTTATATCTTTGCCCTAGGACTGCTCCTACTGCAAAGTCACTAGCATCACACATGAGTTCAAAAGGCTTACTCCAATCTGGAGTGACTACAACCGGTGCGGTAACTAAGGCCTTTTTTAGTTTTTGAAAAGCTTCTACACAAGATCCATCAAATTTAAAAGGTACATCATGTTGCAAAAGCATACACAATGGTTTTGAAATTTTTGAAAAGTCTTTGATAAATCTCCTATAGAATCCTGCATGACCTAAAAAACTTCTAATCCCTTTGATTGTTGATGGAGGTGGTAGTTTCTCAATTACCTCTATCTTTGCCCTATCCACTTCAAGACCTTTTTTAGATATTTTATGACCAAGCACAATACCTTCTTTTACCATGAAATGACATTTTTCCCAATTAAGCACTAAGTTAGTGTCTTCACACCTTTGAAGAATTTCTTCTAAGTTTGAAAGACACAATGAGAATGTTTCTCCAAAAACAGAAAAGTCATCCATGAAGACTTCCATTGATTGCTCAATGAAGTCAGAAAAGATTGACATCATGCATCTTTGAAAGGTAGCAGGAGCATTACAAAGTCCAAAAGGCATCCTTCTAAAGGCAAAAGTGCCATAAGGACAAGTAAAGGTGGTTTTCTGTTGATCCTTAGGTTCAATTGCTATTTGATTGTATCCTGAATAACCATCTAAGAAACAATAGAATTCCTTCCCTGCTAACCTATCTAACATTTGATCTATAAAGGGTAAGGGGAAATGATCTTTCTTAGTGGCCTTATTGAGTTTTCTGTAATCGATACAGATTCTCCACCCTGTTACAGTTCTAGTTGGGATTAATTCATTATTTTTATTGGCTACAACTGTGACTCCACCCTTTTTAGGAACACATTGCACAGGACTAACCCATGCACTATCTGAAATAGGGTAGATAATACCAGCATCTAGCCATTTAATTATTTCCTTCTTAACAACCTCTTTCATTACTGAATTTAATCTTCTTTGCCCTTCTATGCTATTTTTAGAATTTTCTTCTAAAATTATCCTATGCATGCATGTTGAGGGACTAATCCCTTTAATGTCAGACATTTGCCAACCTATAGCTTTTCTATGTTTTCTCAAGGTGTTAATTAAATCAAGCTCTTGTTCTAAAGATAGATCAGAAGCTATGATTACAGGAAGGGTATTATCCTCACCTAGAAAAACATATTTTAAATGCTTAGGTAGTTCTTTTAATTCTAGCTTAGGAGGTTGTTCAATAGAAGGTACATTTTCTTTAAGGTTGGGATCTTCTAAATTAAGAGATTCATAAGTTCTAACCCATACCTTAGGTGTAGCTTGTTCCTTGGGCAATATGCTTTCTTCAATAAATTTCTCAGCAGGCAATGCAGAAACATCAGGTGCTAGTGCATTGGTAAGGTGATCATACTGCTTGTGGAACTGCTTCTCTACCAAATGATCAAGTGAGATTGATGAACACTCTTCACTCTCCTCTGCAGGATACTTCAAAGCATTCAAGACATTAAATTTTACTTCTTGATCATTCACTCTCATGGTTAGCTCTCCTCTTTGCACATCTATCAGTGTTTTCCCTGTTGCCAAGAATGGTCTTCCAAGTATGACTGGCACTTCTTCATCTGCAATAAAATCAAGTATAACAAAATCTGCAGGAAACACAAATTTGTCAACTTGCACCAATATATCATCAATAATTCCTTCTGGATATGCAATTGATCTATCTGCCAAAGATAGTGTCAATGTGGTAGGTTTTGCATTTCCAATCCCTAGCTTTGTGAAGATAGATTTGGGCATCAAATTGATGCTTGCACCTAAATCACATAATGCTCTTCCTGTATAGTACTTACCTATTGAAAAAGGGATTGTAAAGCTACCTGGATCCTTTAGCTTCCTTGGAATTTTGTTTTGTAAAATCAGACTACATTCTTTTGACATGACAACAGTTTCAAATTCCCCTAATCTTCTTCTTTTAGAAAGCACATCTTTCATGAATTTGGCATAGTTTGGCATTTGCTGAAGTGCCTCTATCAAGGGAACATTGATATGCAATTGTTTTAAAACATCTAAAAATTTACTGAATTGCTTCTCCTCATGTATTTTTTTCAATCTTTGAGGAAAAGGAGGAGGAGGGTATTCTGGTACTAACCTTGGAGTAGGAGATGTAGGAACACCAGGTGTTTCTGCATCTTGAGAATTTTTTTCATTTTTATTTTTTTCTCCCTTCTCTGTACCTTCAAGCTCATATGGTTCTGTTAGATCCTTGCCACTTCTCAAAGATATGGCTTTAACCTGTTCCTTACCTTGCCTTTGTGAGGGTGAAGCTTCTGTGTTTGATGGCAAAGTACCTACTGGTCTTTGCTGCAAAGCAGTTGCTAATTGCCCTACTTGGTTCTCTAGGTTCTTAATTGATATATCATGAGCTTGCCTAGCAGTTCTAGTTTCACTAATGAATGATCTAAGCAATTCTTCTAGAGAGTTGGCACTGGCAGGTGGGTTTGATCTTTGTTGGCTTTGAGGTAGGAATCCAGGAGGAGTACTTGGTGCAGGTGCACTTTGTGCAGGTGCATTAGAATTGTTCCACCTAAAATTTGGGTGGTTCTTCCATCCTGGATTGTAGGTATTAGAGTAAGGGTTGTTATTTTTATTGTAACCTACATAATTGACAGAGACAGGGTTGCTAGGACATTCTTCATATAGATGGCCTCCTCCACAATACACACAACTTGTAGTTCCTGGAGGGGCTTGTTCTATAGCTGCTGCGGTGTTTTCTTTAGGTGTTGCTACACTAGATGTAGGTGCACTAGTGCACTGTTTGATTAGATTGGTTAAAGTGGCTACTTGAGCAGATAGGGCTGATATATCATTAATCTCATGTACTCCAGAGGTTCTCTTTTGAGCACTTACCCTCTCAGTAGGCCAACTTGAACCATTTGTAGCAATTTTGTCAATAAGATCACATGCTTCATTATAAGACATATTCAAAAGAACACCACCAGCTGATGCATCAAGCATCACTCTGGTTTGTGGTTCTAGACCATTGTAAAAAGTTTCCATTTGTATAATGACAGGTAAACCATGATGTGGACATTTTCTTAAAAGTTCTTTCCATCTCTCCCATGCTTCAAACAATGATTCAAATTCTTTTTGCTTAAAAGATGTAATATCATGTCTCATCCTAGCATTTTTAATAGGAGGAAAATATTTGCTTAAGAATTTTTCAGCTAATTCATTCCATGTATGAATAGAATTGGGCTCCATAGAATTTAGCCATGATTTTGCCCTATCTTTCAAAGAGTATGGAAATAACTTAAGCCTAAATGCATCCTCACTAATGCCAGGAATGATAAAGTTACTACAAACTTCTATGAATTGTTTTAAATGTTCATGGGGATCTTCATGTGGAGATCCACCAAATTGACCAATTGTTTGCAACATTTGAAACATCATAGGTTTAAATTCAAAATGAACAGCATCAATTTGAGGTCTAGCAATACTAGTTTGTATGTGCTGCTGGTCATATTGAGCATAGTCTCTCATAGGTCTATCTCTATCATTAATCATACCTATTGGTCCCATTTGAATGAATTGTTGTCTGTGATCTGGTCCACCTTCAGTTTGTTGATGTGAATTAGGTCCTCCTCTTACTGAGGCATCTTCACTGTGGTGAGACATTGTTCTGCAGTCTTGTTGTCTTTGTCTTTGTTGTCTTAGCAATCTCCTAAATCTTCTCTCAATTTCTGGATCACAATCAAATTCTGGTGGTCTATCTCTGGGCATAAACTAGTGTTTCCACACTGAGTGTTTCTGCACTAAGTGTTTCTGCACAGAAAACAGAATACCAGTAGTACTAATAAAACACTAAATTAACAATCTAAACAACAAAATTTTACTATAATCCCCGGCAACGGCGCCAAAAACTTGGTGTGGTTTATTATATGCAAGTATACATAGTCACACAAGTAATAAAGTGATAAGAAAGGTCGAACCCACAGGGATTATGTATTGTAAATTTTTGTAGTTCAAAGTGTACACTTAGTGTGTCTACACTATTCAGTATTTTTGGTTTGGAGTTTTCAAAGTAAGTAAAATAATAATAAGCAATAAAATGTGTGAGAAATCAGTTGGAAAAAGCAGTTGAGATGTTTTTACCAAGTACTTTACTTCTAAATGTTTTAATGGAGTATGTAGTGTGGGAACACTGGATGTAGGTGCATCAGTTTGTGCCTTTCAGCACTTCTCTTCAGAGTTTCATTACAAGCTCTTATGATCTTTGTTTTCTACAGTAAAGAGAGGTTTGTCAATTCCTCCCTTGCCTCCTAACAATGATCCAAGTTGCTAAATAGGTTCACTCTTGTAATTTTATTATCCTAAGAACTATGCTATCCTATGTCTAGGTTTTAGCATATATTTAACAAGGTTTCCTTTATTAAATACTTGTCCTTATTAACCATTGAGTTCATAAATGTAGCCCATGTCTGCTGCTACAAGTTTTTACCTATTCTAAAGTGATCAATTCCAGAATAAGTTGAAAGAAGTATTATGCAAGAGTTTAAAGTGTTTACACTACATAAACCATAATAACATATTTAGAAGTTCATTACAAGGTTAGAACATCTCAACTTAAGGGAATTTAGCTCATGTTACTCATGTTATAAAGCAAAGAATATGCAAAGAACATAAGTAAATGAATAATAAGGCGAAAGAACTTAAAAGAGTAGAGATTACTTGAATAAAAGATCTTTTGCATTAAGTTCCCAAGTTGAAGTACAATAAAGATTTCTTACACGAATTTCTTCAAAGTAGAAGTGAAGGGAATGGTTGTCAAGCACTTCCTCACCTTCCTCTCCTTAGAAACTTAAAATGAAAATAAACTAAACCTAAACTAAACTGAAAGATAAAGGATTTAAAGATGTGAAAGATGATATATTCTAGGATGATGGATTTGGCTTCTATTTATAGGCTTGAAAGCTTTCCTCTTGCAAGGGGTTTCCTTTGGCGCGAAAGATCAGCTGAGGGGACCGAACATGGTTAGTTTGTTGACAACCAATCAAGCAAGCTGCACAGTTTTGGTCGCTTGCATGCATAACAAAAGAAGAGGTCCATTGGAGAAGTGCCACATGTCTTTTAGATAAGTTTGAGTCTTGCAACTTGATTTTTATGTGTATCGCCGACTTCAGCAAGTGGCTCAGCTCCAGGTGACTAGGCATCACGTCACTAATCAAGTGTGGAAGCATTGAAATGGTCTTTGGATGTTTTGGTATTAACTGCAGAATTTTAGCAGGTGTTGGCAGTGTTTCCACTCCTAGTGTTTCCACTCCTGGTGTTGGCAGTGTTCCCACTCCTGCAGTAGCTGCACTGAACAAAAACATCAAACCTAACAAGATTTGTGCATTTTGCCTAGATCATTGCCCTTTATCAAGCTTAATTGTATGAATAACTCTATATAAAATAGAGTTATCACACCCCCAAACTTAAATTGTTGCTTGTCCTCAAGTAACGACAAGAAACAAAAACACAAGATTTATATAATTATGAAGACATCTCAACTCATGTTTTTCAAGAAGTGTTTGAAGTGTATTGATGAGCTTTTCTCTTTTGGTGCTTTTTCTTCCATGCCTTTGCTTTCTTTAAAACATTCAGAGTTATAAAAACTCATTTGTGTGAGTGTGTGGCCCATTGAGTTTCTAATTGGTTCCATAACTGAAAAGAGTTTTTCTTTAGCTTTTTGAAAAAGATGGAACTCTTTTGGTCACTCTTAGAGATTTTTCAAAATATGGCCGAGACTAACAATTTCTTCAAGTAATTAGGGGACTCTTAAGCACAACAAAGGGCTTTTGGTGTTCCAACTTGCTGAGCCAATACCTTGGTGTTTGATTTTTTTTTTTTTTTGATGATGTAATGCAGTGAGTGCAAAAACATCATTTTTGGATTTGTAGGCTCACTTTATTTTGAGTGTAGGTGCCTTTTGATGTAGATGGTGTTGGCACACTAAATGTTGCCACACTTGAAACTCTTTGAGTATTTTTGGTAGCGTACACTGCCCTCCTCACTGACCTCCACATGCATTTTCTTCTTTTTCTTGGTTTGTTTTTCTTTTTCTCTTTGAACTTTGTTCATATATTTCAAACCAAATTGCACTTAAGGGACAGGTTCAGTTTATATGACTCGGGTAAGTGTAGCTCTTTTTTGGGATATTTTTGGTATTTTTGAGTGGTTTTGACACTTGTGGCTTGCACTCTTCAAGCTGTCACATTTTGGCCTTTGTATTCATGGACTTTCCCCCAAACTTAAGTCTTTATGCTCTTCTAAATTTTTAATGAAAATCTAATTTTGACCTCAAATTTCCAAAATTTTCTTGGCTTTAGATAGCTCTTGATCTAGCATGGTTCTTTTCAAAACTCAATTTTGTTGTGTTAAAGTTTTTATAAAACTGATCATTTATAGAAAACAAGGTTTTTTTCATCATTTAAAAATTGACTCATTGACACACTTCTTCAATTTTGTTGAGAAAAAACATGAATTGATCATGTTTCATAATCATTTAAGTCTAAAAACAAGTTGATGCACTTAATTCACCATGTTAACAAATTATCATGCTTTGTTAAGTACATCTAAAACTTAAAACATACTAACACTACATACTCACATGCTATAAATACTTATTCAAACATATTTCTATAATTATACATATATATTAGTACTAGGTTCAAAACATGCTGCAAATATAGTGCATTCACAAAATATATACTATTCTCCACTCTCCCCCCCCCCAACTTAAATATGAGCAGTGTCCCCACTGCTCTAAGTTTAGGAAACAGGGGAGTACTAATGTTGGGAGAAACAAACAAAAGTTTTTAACAAACAAAACATGTCTCGTTATATAAAGATGTTCAATATCTTCTTCATTTTTTGATTCAATATGATATCCATTTGTACAAATATCCTTAAAACTTAGTAAATTTCTAAGAGACTTGAGAGATTATAATTTAGTATCAATGTGCAAAAAAAATTGTTCTCTAGGTAATTAACAATATACTATCTCTTTTAGAGCCTTCAATTATATTTTGCAAACTTCTGGTTGCAAGTTGATAACAAGTATACAGGTTACTATATGACTTCTAGCCATAACTAGATAATGTACGCAATTTAATATAAAATACACATATATAATCTTAGTTATATTCTAAAAACATAGAATAGCTATCGAACTTAACTCTATTTTAAGCTAGCTAACCAATAGCATTATAGTTAAAAGGCATTGGGAGAAAATGACAGATAAAACTTCAATTATAATGAAGAGTATTTTAGTCCTTCAAAATATCAATATGAGATGTAATTGCTACTTCATGATAATCTTGCTAAACGTATACTAAATAGTAAAACTATATCGACTACTAAACTTTACGTTCGATTTACTATAGCATAATTTTGGTCGCGCTCATATCTATTTAAACAAAAATAATGTATTAAATTTTGACTATTAAATTTTGACTATTCAAATAACAAAATTTAAAACTATTAAGAATGCGTATAACAAAGATTACCATCTATATACAAAAAATTGGAGACACAAATTTTTCTTCAATAAACAAAACTGTATAAACCACACATACTGGTTTAATATAAAAAAATACTATTTATACATAAAGAATTTGAGACACACAATTCTAATAGGTATGATCCATGTCATTTCAAATGCGCTATAATATAATGGTAATATATGAAATTACAACAAGATAATAAAAAATTAGGATGGAAAATAAGAACATAAGAGTGTCTAGTTCTTTAGGATCTAGTCATACATTCAATTGTTCTAATTCCACTTTTATAATGCAACATTTTTATTTGGAATTCTAAGCATAAGGTCATAATAACAAATCATATGCTAATGACATTTAAATAGGATAATGATCACATTTACCACATCAACGATCATCACCACAAACTTTGTTGTACCATAA
Organism: Astragalus membranaceus; assembly: GCA_039519185.1. Classification (NCBI taxonomy): domain Eukaryota; kingdom Viridiplantae; phylum Streptophyta; class Magnoliopsida; order Fabales; family Fabaceae; genus Astragalus; species Astragalus membranaceus. Next base: position 78,009,264 of record CM076847.1, read on the forward strand.
TTATAATGTGAATCATTCACTTTTGGGAATGAACTTCAATTCATTGAGTGGTTTGTGAGGATTCTTTTCAATCACCATATCACATACTCTTGATTCATAATATTTTTGGAATTTTTTTTCTCATTTTACTAATTTATGAGAATATTTGAGACATAAATTATATATCATTTCTCTTGATTTCTTTTGCTGTAAAACATACTAAGATCAAATAGATCTTATAGATTACAATCATTGTGTAAAAATCAAGTTTTTCAGGAACTCGATCACAAATCTTTCATTTTTGAATGATTAAAGAAAAATATAATTTCTAATCAATTGTTCTTCAAGAATTATACCACAAAATCTAAATATTGATGGAAAAAAATCATGCTTCGAGCAATCCTGCAGGGATGCTTGAATATTAAGTTCTTCTTTCTTTGAGTTCTTCAAGAACTATCACAAATATTCACAAACAGTAATAAAGAAAATAATTCTTTGTGCAATCCTAGTTCTTCAGGAACTATAGCACAATACTTCTTCAGTGATGATCAAGAAAAACCATATTATGAGCAATTCTTCAGGGATGCTTTGATATTAAAGTTTTAAGTTCTTTAGGAACTGTATCACAAATGCACATAGAAACAGTTATTTGTGCAATCCTTCAGGGATGCTTGGATAGTGAATTTATTGTTCTTCAGGAACTTTATAACAAATTTTCTTCAACAATGATAAGTAAATACAAAATGAGATAAAACATAACATGAGATAAAATATAAACAAGATCACAAATAAAAAATAATGAGAAGAAGGAGCAAACTTATTCTTGCAATAGATCCTCAAGATGATTATGCTGCGTCTTCAATAGAGAAGGGGAACGAGATGATTATGCCATCAATCATATGGTAGAGCTTCGTGCTGATAATGTGTTATGAAAATAACCAAAACTAGAGTAGAACAAATATGAGATGAAGAAGAGAGAAGAAGAGAATGAGAAAAACTTTCCATTATGCTCTTCACACATGTGTATCTTTACAATAAAGTATGAGTCCTATTTATAGGACACAAATAGGCAAGTGAATAATCACATACAATTAAAGGTCACTAACAATCATCACTAATGGGAGTTAAGGGAATGTTGAAGATATGGATGGACATCCACTAATTATTCATAACAATTAGTAGATTATAGTAGATAGTAAAAGTTAGATAGTAGATTATCAATAAGAAATATTTGTTTTAAATATTAATTAGTAGTTTAAGTAGTCATTAATTTTCTTGTTTTTTAGATAGTAGGTTTGTAGTAGTAGTCTTCAAAAAATTTAATTATCAATGACAAATATTAATCTCGTGTTTTTTATATATTAGTGCAGTTATCCCGTGTTTTTTTATATATCAGTGCAGTTATCTCGTAGTTTCAATTGATTATTTTAGTTGATTAGTAGATAATAAAAGAGAGATAGTAGATGATCAATAAGAAATATTTGTTTTAAATATTAATCAGTAGTCTAAATAGTCATTAAATCTTCTTGTTTTTTAGATAGTAGGTTTATAGTAGTCTTCAAAAATATTAATTATCAATGACAAATATTAATCCTGTGTTTTTTTTATATATTAGTTACGCTATTCTGTGTTTTTTATATATCATTGCAGTTATCTCGTAGTTTCAATTGATTATTTTAGTTGATTAGTAGATTATAGTAGATTATCAATAAGAGGTGATAGTAGATTTTCAACAAGAGTGTAAACAGATATTTGGAGACAAAAATTAAAATTTTAAGGTGATAACTTTTTTCAAAAAGATGATAGTTTTTTGTTTTGTTTTTTAGTGTGACTCATTTATATTTTTATTGGTAATTTTAGTAGAGTAATGTTTGTATAAATTTAGAATTTTAGTTAAAAAAACTAAAGTGAAGTTATAAGAGAAAGAGAAGAACTATTTATGGGAAAAGTAAAAGTAAAGTAAAAAGAAAAAAAGGAAGAAACAGAGTGTAAGAGAAAAGTGAAAAGGAGAAAAGAGAGTGTAAGATGAAAGAGAAAAAAAGTAAGAAAGAGAGTGTAAGAAGAAAAAGAAAGAAAGAGATGGTAATGACACATTTACCCTTAAATTAGATATGTGTCTTGTTAATAAAAGATCCAAATTGGTAATTTCATAGAAGGTAGCTTAAATAGTCATTAAATCTTCTTGTTTTTTAGATAGTAGGTTCATAGTAATCTTCAAAAATTTTAATTATCAATGACAAATATTAATCCTGTATTTTTTTATATATTAGTGCAGTTATCGTGTGTTTTTTATATAACATTGCAGTTATCTCGTAGTTTCAACTGATTATTTTAGTTGATTAATAGATTATAGTAGATAGTAAAAGATGGATAGTAGATTATCAATAAGAGGTGATAGTAGATTTTCAATAAGAGTGTAAACAGATTTTGGAGACAAAAATCAAAATTTTAAGGTGATAACTTTTTCCAAAAAGTTATAGTTTTTTTCAAAAAAAAACTTTTTATAGGTAATTTTTCAAAAAAAAAAACCTTTTGAAAAATAAAACTTTTTCAAAAAAAACTGTCTTGAAAAATTTACTAGGAGTGTAAGAAGATATGGTAATGACACTTTTACCCATAAATTAGATATGTGTCTTGTTAATAAAAGATCCAAATTGGTAATTTCATAAGAGTTTTGTTTGTATAAATACATATTAGATTAGATTAGATTAGATTAGATATTAGATTAGATAGATTAGATTGTATAATTAAAAATAATAGTTATAGATAACAGTATATTTGCTTTATTTTCGTGGAAGCAAGAAATTTATATATTCCAAGAGAGAAATTTTCTTCTTCCCAAAAGGCCAAAACGATTCCCAATGCATGTGCTTTCAAAAACTATATAAGAGGAATCCAATGGGGATTATGCTTTATGGAACTCCTGTAACATCCCCTAATGAGCTGATTTCAATTATGTAAATTAGCAAAGAGGTTAGGTAAATTATTGACTAAAGGGAATATGTAGAAATAGAGGCTATCACGAATCGATTTAATTAAGCATTATTACTAAATTATGTGATGTTGAAATAAATAATTAACATTGCTTAAGTAATAGGAATTTGACTAAGATCATTAGACTAAGTCATGTCTTGGTAAGATTAGAGGAATAGTTACTAAAGGGTATTTTGGTCCTTGCAACCTCTTTTTTTATATTGATAGCCAGCTGAACACACAACAACACCACCTCATTTTTTTAAAGTTTTCAGCAAAAGAAAGAATAGAAGAGAGGGAGCTTGAGAGAGAGGGAGAGAGCTCGCGAGGGGGAGGAAGAAGAGAGGGAACCAAAAGTTTGATGCATGTCATATTTCTCTCCACCATTAAACTCAGTTTCTTATTCTCCATCCATTGATACTACTGTTGCAACCTATCTCCTTCTCCTTCTCAACCCACCATTTTCACACTCCAAAGCTCAAAATTCATAACAATGGAGTCTAGTAGCTGGATGTAGCTTGCATGTTGGGTTGGGAGCGAAATTAGACAAGCCCAAGACCCTCATGATAGTTCTAAAGCAAGAAGAGAGGGTTTGGCAGCTGGTATAGCTTTGGGTTCGATTTCGGAAGTGGTTAGACGAGTACGGAGTCGGTTCGTGTAATTTCGGTTCTCATTAAAGTCAAGTTGTTGCCGTGATTGTTTGTGATTTTCATCACTTCGGGTGAGTTCTATAACTCGCTTAGGGAATGTGTTCCTGTTTCTGAATCTTCTCTTTTCGAAAACTCTTGTCACGCGTTTTTGATAACAAAAGGGAATTTATCGAAAACCGTTTTATCGAAAAGATTGTGATTTAAATTATGAAATTGCTTGATTGATTGTTGGATGTACTAGATTGATTGGAATTGCTATAATATATTGTTCTAATGCGTGTTTAAGTTTGGGTCTCGATCGGAAGGGATTTTGGAATCGGAACGGAATGGAATAACTCATGAAAAGTCTATTTTCTGGAAAACTGATAGAGACGCACGGATCGTGTGCCTATGAGCACGGGCCGTGCGCCCCCATCTGATGCTACACGAACTGATTTTTTTAAATACACACGGATCGTGCGCCTATACGCACGGGTCGTGTGTATCTTCCTGGAACTTTATTTACAACACACGGATCGTGCGCTTAGTCACACGGGTCGTGCGTATCTTTCTGGAAATCTTCTACAAATTGTTCAACAACGCACGGGTCGTGCGCCTACACGCACGGGTCGTGTGAGACTTTCTGATCTTCAAATTCAAAGTACCTTTTTATCCATTCCAAATGATTCCAATCCTCTTCTAATCCATTCCCCAAGGTCCCCCAACAATGTAAAGGTACCGATAGTATGAGATTGAACAAGTTCGATAGAAAACTTGTATATTATGAAAGAAGTGGAAAACCGTACTTAGAGAACGCGAGAGAACATATGCCAATAATTATACACGGTACTTGACTGATATTATACACGGTACTTGACTGATATTATACATGGTACTTGACTAAAATGACTGATAGCCCATTGCGGGTACATGGATATATAATGTATAATAAATACAAGAGGAAAAAGGGTGACGACCCTTAGAGGTTAGCATACTAGGGGAGGGGAAGTCATGAGCCCCAAAACCTAGACTCAAGAATGTTTCCCCCACTAGAAATAGCGGGATGGGTTCACCAAAGTCAAAGAAGTACCTATAAAATAGGTAGACTGAGGTGTTATGCTAAAAACATGGAACAAAAGATTGTATGCTTCATGTGTCGCTTAGGAGGGCCATGAGCATAAAGGTTACAGGAACTTAATGTATTCCCACGTGGTTGCTTTTTAGGACCACGAGTTCAAAACAAGGCATAATGAACCGCTAGAGTTAGTAAGGGGTCTCGATAGGACTCACTGAGATAATGTTTATCTCACCCTTCATATTTGTGGTTTTTACAGAGAAACAGGGGAAAGCAAAGGCGACAAAGCACGGTTAGCTGGTGCGACTCTTGGAGTCATTGAAGACCTAATTTCATGTTTTAGACCTTTGCCCCATTTATTGTTTCTATGTTCCGATTGTATAACTTTCGTTGTTTAAGTTGTAAAATCGTTTCCACTACTTTATGTTTTGAGTATTGAACACCAGGATTATGTACAAGTCTTAAGTTTTGAAACTTAAGCATTTTCAGGAAGTTTACGAGGTTCAGAGAACCATTTGATATGTATTATCGAAAGTTTTAGATGTGTTCAATATTTCAATAACAGGAAGTTACTCTGATGTATGCCATTTCGTGCATTTCGGTGATTCTATATGTTAGAATTTATCGGGGTGTTACATTATGGTATCAGAGCAGTTCGACCTAGTCGGACTTAGACAGTTAGGGTGGTTTTGTCTCTCGAGTAATTCTGCTATCATGCTTCTTGTGATGCTAAGAGACATTGAGACTGATCAGCTTAATACTTGGTGTATCATTTGCAGAATTATGGCAGGAGGATCGAGGAATAACCCACCAATTGATCCGCATTCTGCCTGGATGCAGAACGTGATCGAGAGACAACAGAAGATGATGGAAGATATGTTAAAAATGCAACAGAACTCTCAAGCTCAGCCCCAGCAAGTCCCTGAGCCTCAAGTGGACCCAAGGAGAGTTTTCTCTGAATTTCTGAAAATGAAGCCGTCCGAGTTCAGAGGAGGACCGGATGTCGTGGAAGCTCAGCATTGGCTAGATGATATAGAGAAGATTTTCGTAGCTATGCAAGTCACTGATGATGACAAGCTGAGATTGGCGACACACATGCTAAAAGGTGAAGCTAACAACTGGTGGACTAATGCCAAAGCCATGATGGTAACTATGGATACTCCCCAGACTTGGGAACATTTCAAGCAGGTATTTTTGGAGCAGTTCTTTCCGACAGCCATGAGGTTCGACAAGGAGAACGAATTTCTGACTCTCACTCAAGGAAGCTCAACTGTGGGTCAGTACGCGGCTAAGTTTGAAGAGTTATATCAATTCTTCGGTTTGGCCGGGTATGCTCCCAATGACAAGTGGAAAACCGAAAGGTTCAAGTATGGGCTAAGGGAAGACATTGCTCAGAGTTTGAGTTCTTTTGCCTATACTAACTATGCTGCCATGGTTCAACAAGCACACATAGCCGAGAGTGACTTGAAGAGGTTATATGCAAGCAGGAAGGTATTCCATCAGAATAAGAAGAATGTTGGATCATCCAACCATCAGACGGGTCCCAGGCACAACTCCAACAAGGGGAAACAGGTTCAGTCGTCGAACTCCTCAAGGTTCAGTACATGTTCCAACTGTGGAAAGTATCATCAGGGTAAATGCCAGATGGGATCCAACCAGTGTTATTTCTGCAAGAAAGACGGTCATTATGCACGGGACTGCCCTGAGAAGGAGAAGGGTCAGGGAGGTAACCCTGCTGCTACAACTCATGGGAGGGTTTACACCTTGGACGCCCAGAAGGTCACACCGTCAGATAATCTACTAAGGGGTATGGGATCTCTTTTTAATAACTCCGTTAGTATTTTATATGATTCAGGTGCGACCCATTGTTTTATATCTCAAGTTTGTGTCGATCGGTTGGGATTGGCTTTAACTCCTTTGCCTCAACCAATCTCCATTAAGACTGCTGCTGAAGGTAGTGTTCAGGCCCAAGCGATATGTGAAAATTGTCTTCTATCCATTGGAGACGGGAATTTTGTAGTAGACTTCATTTGTTTACCAATGAAGGGCATGGACGTCGTCTTAGGAATGAGTTGGATGACGGCCAACCATGTAACTATAGATTGCTTCCATCGAACTATCGGTTTCGCCTCCGAGTCAGTGGAGCTACAACCGCCCAATTCTGAAGCTGTTATTTCTTTCACTTCGGCCAGTAATTATCTGTTCCAATGCGCAGAAGCTTATGTCATGATGCTGTCTGCATCCACTGAGACAGGTCAGGATTTATCTTCTGTGCAAGTTGTTAATGAATTTCTTGATGTGTTTCCCGATGAAGTTCCTTCATTTCCTCCGGATCGTGAGGTGGAATTTTCTATAGAGTTGGTTCTAGGCACTGGACCTATTTCTATAGCCCCGTATAGAATGTCGCCGTTAGAGTTGAGAGAATTGAAAGTTCAACTGGAAGAGCTAATTTCCAAACGGTTCATCCGGCCAAGTGCCTCACCATGGGGTGCTCCAGTGTTGCTTGTCAAGAAGAAGGACGGAAGTATGAGATTGTGTATCGATTATCGTCAGTTGAATAAGGTGACTGTCAAGAACAAGTACCCTCTACCGAGAATTGATGATTTGCTAGATCAGTTGAGGGGAGCTTCTGTATTTTCAAAGATTGATTTGAGGTCCGGCTATCACCAAATCAGGGTTCGAGCATTGGACGTCCCGAAGACCGCTTTCCGTACGAGGTATGGACACTATGAATTTGTAGTGATGCCCTTTGATTTGACCAATGCTCCAGCCGTATTCATGGATTATATGAATCGGATTTTTAATCTCTATCTGGATCAGTTTGTGGTAGTGTTTATTGATGATATCTTGGTGTTCTCTAAAACTATTGAGGACCATGTGCAACATCTCCGAATTGTTCTGAACGTACTCTGGGAGAAGAAGTTGTATGCTAAGCCGTCCAAATGTGACTTTTGGATGCCCGAAGTTAAGTTTCTGGGCCATGTGATATCTAGGGCTGGTGTTGCAGTGGATCCCAGTAAGATCGAAGCTGTGGTAGACTGGGAACAGCCGTCTACAGTTACTGAGGTAAGAAGTTTCTTGGGATTAGCTGGGTATTATCGAAGATTCATTCAAGGATTTTCCCAGCTGGTTCTTCCACTCACGCGGTTAACTCGCAAGGGTCAGCCGTTTGTTTGGGACTCAGACTGTAATAATTGTTTCACGGAATTGAAGGATCGTTTGACTTCTGCACCTATCCTGATTCTTCCAGATCCATCCGTAGGATTCCAAATCTATTGCGACGCCTCTGGTAAGGGTTTGGGATGTGTCCTGATGCAGAATCAACAAGTAGTTGCCTATGCCTCCAGGCAGTTGAAACCCCATGAAGAGAATTACCCAACTCATGATTTAGAGTTGGCGGCGATTGTGTTCGCCCTGAAGATTTGGAGACATTACCTGTATGAGTCTCGTTTCGAAGTCTTTAGTGACCACAAGAGCCTTAAGTATTTGTTTGACCAAAAGGAGCTGAACAACAGACAGAGGAGATGGGTAGAATTTCTGAAAGATTACGATTTTGAAATGAAGTACCATCCTGGTAAGGCTAATGTTGTGGCCGATGCTTTAAGTAGAAAGTCTATCCACACTGCAGAGTTGATGATGTACGAGATGTCTTTGTTGGAATCATTCAGAGACCTTAATTTGAGAGTGAAGTCAAGAAGGAACAGGTTGGTGTTGAGTCACATTCGGATTTCAAGTCCCTTGAGGAATCTAATTCGCTCAGCCCAAGAAGGTGATGTGGAGCTACAAGCGCAGAAGAGATTGCCAAGTTACACCGAAGGCGGTGATGGCGTAATTCGTTTTGATGGTAGAATCTGTGTGCCGAATGATGAAAATGTGAAGAGACAAGTCTTAGAGGAGGCTCATAAGAGTTAGTTCTCATACATCCTGGGTCTACCAAGATGTATCGAGATTTGAAGCAATTGTACTGGTGGCCGGGTATGAGGGTGGATATTGCAGAGTTTGTGTCTCGATGCTTGACTTGTCAAAAGGTTAAGATAGAGCACCAGAAGCCAGGTGGCCAGTTACAGTCGTTGAATGTACCTGAATGGAAATGGGAAAGCATATCTATGGATTTTGTCATGGGATTGCCACGGTCCCAAGCCGGCAATGATTCTATTTGGGTAGTGGTGGATCGCCTGACCAAGTCCGCTCATTTTATTCCAGTACGTTCAAATCACAAGGTTGCTAAGTTAGCAGATGAGTATCTCAAGAATATTGTGAAGTTGCATGGAATCCCTACAAGTATCATCTGTGATCGAGATCCCAAGTTCACATCTCGATTTTGGAGAGCATTGAATATGGCGTTGGGAACAACGGTGTGTGTTAGCACCGCTTACCATCCACAGATAGACGGGCAGACTGAGAGGACAATCCAGACATTGGAGGATATGTTGAGGGCTTGTGTACTCGATAGTGGAGGCAGATGGGAGGATCATCTTCCATTGGTGGAATTTTCATACAACAACAGTTACCATTCTAGTATCGGAATGGCTCCATATGAAGCATTGTATGAAAGGAAGTGCAGAACACCATTGTGTTGGTGGGATGTAGGTGAGCAGAGAATGTTAGGACCGGAATTGGTCCGTGAGACTACGGAGAAGATCCATCAGATAAGAGAAAGGATGAAAGCCGCGCAGAGTCGACAAAAGAGCTATGCGGATAAAAGAAGAAGGCCGTTAGAATTCGAAGAAGGAGACCATGTCTTTTTGAAACTTTCTCCAACCATCGGGACTGGTATTGCCTTGCGAGCGAAGAAGCTCAGTCCTCGGTATGTCGGACCCTTCCAGATTATCGAGCGAGTTGGGCCGGTAGCGTATCGCATTGCATTACCTCCAGAATTGTCCAGATTACATGATGTGTTTCATGTATCGCGGTTAAGGAAATATATTCATGATCCAAATCAACCATTAAGTTATGAAGCGATTGACATCAGACCGGATTTATCTTATCAGCCTATTCCAATCAGGATCATCGAACGTGGTGAGAAAACGCTTCGGACGAGATCAATTCCTATTGTCAAGGTGCTTTGGGACGATGCATCACCCGACGAAGCAACATGGGAAGTAGAGGAGAACATGCGGGTGAAATATCCTTATTTATTCGAGTAAGGTACGTTTTGTCAATTTTGAGGACAAAATTTTAAAAAAGTTGGGGTGATTGTAACATCCCCTAATGAGCTGATTTCAATTATGTAAATTAGCAAAGAGGTTAGGTAAATTATTGACTAAAGGGAATATGTAGAAATAGAGGCTATCACGAATCGATTTAATTAAGCATTATTACTAAATTATGTGATGTTGAAATAAATAATTAACATTGCTTAAGTAATAGGAATTTGACTAAGATCATTAGACTAAGTCATGTCTTGGTAAGATTAGAGGAATAGTTACTGAAGGGTATTTTGGTCCTTGCAACCCCTTTTTTTTTATTGATAGCCAGCTGAACACACAACAACACCACCTCATTTTTTTAAAGTTTTCAGCAAAAGAAAGAATAGAAGAGAGGGAGCTTGAGAGAGAGGGAGAGAGCTCGCGAGGGGGAGGAAGAAGAGAGGGAACCAAAAGTTTGATGCATGTCATATTTCTCTCCACCATTAAACTCAGTTTCTTATTCTCCATCCATTGATACTACTGTTGCAACCTATCTCCTTCTCCTTCTCAACCCACCATTTTCACACTCCAAAGCTCAAAATTCATAACAATGGAGTCTAGTAGCTGGATGTAGCTTGCATGTTGGGTTGGGAGCGAAATTAGACAAGCCCAAGACCCTCATGATAGTTCTAAAGCAATAAGAGAGGGTTTGGCAGCTGGTATAGCTTTGGGTTCGATTTCGGAAGTGGTTAGACGAGTACGGAGTCGGTTCGTGTAATTTCGGTTCTCATTAAAGTCAAGTTGTTGCCGTGATTGTTTGTGATTTTCATCACTTCGGGTGAGTTCTATAACTCGCTTAGGGAATGTGTTCCTGTTTCTGAGTCTTCTCTTTTCAAAAACTCTTGTCACGCGTTTTTGGTAACAAAAGGGAATTATCGAAAACCGTTTTATCGAAAAGATTGTGATTTAAATTATGAAATTGCTTGATTGATTGTTGGATGTACTAGATTGATTGGAATTGCTATAATATATTGTTCTAATGCGTGTTTAAGTTTGGGTCTCGATCGGAAGGGATTTTGGAATCGGAACGGAATGGAATAACTCATGAAAAGTCTATTTTCTGGAAAACCGATAGAGACGCACGGATCGTGTGCCTATGAGCACGGGCCGTGCGCCCCCATCTGATGCTACACGAACTGATTTTTTTAAATACACACGGATCGTGCGCCTATACGCACGGGTCGTGTGTATCTTCCTGGAACTTTATTTACAACACACGGATCGTGCGCTTAGTCACACGGGTCGTGCGTATCTTTCTGGAAATCTTCTACAAATTGTTCAACAACGCACGGGTCGTGCGCCTACACGCACGGGTCGTGTGAGACTTTCTGATCTTCAAATTCAAAGTACCTTTTTATCCATTCCAAATGATTCCAATCCTCTTCTAATCCATTCCCCAAGGTCCCCCAACAATGTAAAGGTACCGATGGTATGAGATTGAACAAGTTCGATAGAAAACTTGTATATTATGAAAGAAGTGGAAAACCGTACTTAGAGAACGCGAGAGAACATATGCCAATAATTATACACGGTACTTGACTGATATTATACACGGTACTTGACTGATATTATACATGGTACTTGACTAAAATGACTGATAGCCCATTGCGGGTACATGGATATATAATGTATAATAAATACAAGAGGAAAAAGGGTGACGACCCTTAGAGGTTAGCATACTAGGGGAGGGGAAGTCATGAGCCCCAAAACCTAGACTCAAGAATGTTTCCCCCACTAGAAATAGCGGGATGGGTTCACCAAAGTCAAAGAAGTACCTATAAAATAGGTAGACTGAGGTGTTATGCTAAAAACATAGAACAAAAGATTGTATGCTTCATGTGTCGCTTAGGAGGGCCATGAGCATAAAGGTTACAGGAACTTAATGTATTCCCACGTGGTTGCTTTTTAGGACCACGAGTTCAAAACAAGGCATAATGAACCGCTAGAGTTAGTAAGGGGTCTCGATAGGACTCACTGAGATAATGTTTATCTCACCCTTCATATTTGTGGTTTTTACAGAGAAACAGGGGAAAGCAAAGGCGACAAAGCACGGTTAGCTGGTGCGACTCTTGGAGTCATTGAAGACCTAATTTCATGTTTTAGACCTTTGCCCCATTTATTGTTTCTATGTTCCGATTGTATAACTTTCGTTGTTTAAGTTGTAAAATCGTTTCCGCTACTTTATGTTTTGAGTATTGAACACCAGGATTATGTACAAGTCTTAAGTTTTGTAACTTAAGCATTTTCAGGAAGTTTACGAGGTTCAGAGAACCATTTGATTGTATTATCGAAAGTTTTAGATGTGTTCAATATTTCAATAACAGGAAATTACTCAGATGTATGCCATTTCGTGCATTTCGGTGATTCTATATGTTAGAATTTATCGGGGTGTTACAACTCCCATAATGGAAGGCAAAATAAATAATCTTCCAAGGAGGAATGTAAGCTACAAACAATGAGTAGAAAAAATCGACCAAAAAAGAACAACTAGAAAAAGACTTTATAATCTTATCAAAAAATAATAAGAAAAAGACTTTATTATAAACAACAATTCCTTGGTTTTTTTTAAACCCCCACCCACCCCCCCCCCCCCCCCCCCCCAAATTATACCCCTTACCCCCTAAATTGACAAAACGGATGATATTACCCCTGACTTTATAACTTTTTTCCGGAATTACGTTCATAGGTATAAATCCGGAACTCAATTTATTGGGATTTCCGGAAAAACCCTAAAATGAGATAAAGCCGGAAGAAAAAATTTTTGGATTTCCGGAATTACCTCATTTTAATGTAATTCCGGAACACAATATACCTTCCGGAATTACACTAAAATGAGGTAATTCCGAAAATCCAAAAAAAAATTCCTCCAGATTTATCTCATTTTAGGGTATTTCCGGAAATCCCAATAAATTGAGTTCCAGATTTATACCGTATTATGGTGTTTCCAGAATTCAAAAATAAGAAATTAAACATTTATTTTATTAGTTAAAAACACCGTCTACATTGACTGAAAATAACAGATTACAACAACAAACAAAACAAAAACAAGGTCTAAAACTACTGAGATGGTGGAGTTAAACGACGAAGGATCTCAGCGACGCTCCTTGTGGTTTCGACGTACAACTCTAAAAGACTCCGAAGTCTAAACATGTCATAACTGTCTATCATGGCTCGCACGTCATCGTCGTTCTTCACATACATTGTGGACCAGCACACATGATTATTATCCCCCATACTGAGGTTGCGATAAATGATACGAGTGAGTGAGTGACTTCTCGCTCGTCACCCTCCACTTGTACCTTACTCTGTAGTTTTTCTTTGAGAGCAGCAAAGGTGATGTCGTCTTTAAGTCTACATAAAATAGGTTTTGGACACCAGAATTAGACACGATCTTCTCTGTTGGTGATTGTTCTCAGATGGTGAAGGGCAATGAGTGAGAAATCACGAGAGTATTGTGTATTCCATGTGTCCATTTTCTTGTGTTGTGTGTGAAAGAAGTGAAACATAATGGGTCTATTTATAGGGTCGATCACCGTGCCATATATGCCAGACAGGGTCCGGTGGCAGCTTGGATACATCCAGCAGATCCCAGGCCCGCCCCTTTTGGTTGGTTCCTCACGTCCATCTACAGCGGACATTTTACAGCAGTGGTTGTTCTACGCTAGCCCGGCGCGGACTTTCGGGAACACTTCTAGACTGACATCCATGGCGGGTCTCTGCGATGACGGTTACCTACCATGGTATTTGGAGGTGTCCATTCCCCGTCTGACTCCGGCTCCGCCTCCCGAGGATGATGTACCAGATGAGGAGGCAGCAGCTGAGGATATTGGTCCACTGACCGCGGAGGATAGGATGGAGAGAGCAGCTGCACTTCTCCGGGATACCATGGTAGACGAGGGCATTCCACCTGCTGTATATGAGACCCTTTTGACTGCTTTAGGGCTTTTGACATTTGACCCTTAGTTGTATATTTTGTATATTTTGACGTATTTATTCTCTCGTATTGTATTGTTATCGTTTATCGTGATCGTAGTTTAGCGAGTTTCGTTATATATCGTTATTTTTGGTAATAATTTAAATTTTTTTTAAAAAATTAAAATACTTTTCGGAAATAGATCAAAATTCGGAATGCAAATTTTTAAGATTTCCAGAAATACCTCAAAAAGAGGTATTTTCGGAAGCCATTTTGCCTTCCGAAAATACCTCTTTTGAGGTATTTCCGGAAATCTTAAAACTTTGCATTCTGAATTTAGACCTATTTCCGGAAACGTGGCAAATTTTTAAGATTTCCGGAAATACCTCAAAAAGAGGTATTTTCGGAAGCCATTTGCCTTTCGAAAATACATTTTTTTTAGATATTTCTGGAAATCTTAAAACTTTGCATTCCAAATTTAGACCTATTTCCGAAAAATTTAAAAAACCATTTTTTTTAAAAAAAAGAGGGTATTTTAAGGATTTTTGGTAAAATGGGAGTACAAAAGAAAAAACCATAATTCCTTTTGAATATTCTTTTTGTTGTTTGATTCCTAGCACGTTACTTTCAATCATGCCATGCCTGCGCTTCTGATCAAAGAGAAAAAGGAGCAAGTCAGAGCGTGTGGTATGAGAACTTGTTTTGTGTTTGTGTAACATATTGAAAATCACTTATTTTAAAATAAACATTCTTAGAAAAATGATTTTCATGAGAAGATACTCAAAATAGATTCTCATTTATAGCAGTTTTTATATTATTTTTAGATTCTCATTTTTTTAAAAAATCTGTAATAAACGAATGAAAAACTTCTAAAATAAATTACATGGCATGATGAATGAATTCGTTATTTAACATTTTTTTAGGGGTATTTTGATCTGTTTGGTCAATTTTGGGGGTATGGGATACAATGGGGGGATTTTGCGTTACCTATCGTGAATCCACTTACCATCTAGTCTCTCTTAAAAAAGAGCTCCAGGAGAAAGAAAGTAGCGCCGCCGCCGCTGGGAGGGGGGCGGGGGGCTCCCTCCCCGGTTTCTTCCCCTCTTCTCTCAGTGCTCCTTCGCCCTGCTGTCGCTATTGGCTTCGGTCTGGTTGAGTCTGTTCCTCTTATCTGCTTTTGGATCTGTTGGATATGTTGTTAAGCGATTTGGATCTCTTCGCGATCTGGATCTGGATAAGTTCTTGCGTCGTCGCCGTTTCGTGGTTGGATCTTCGACTTCGGTTGTTCCGGTGGCTGTAAATTAATAAAAATGGGTTGGGCGCTGCTTGGGTTGGAACCGCCGTTGGGGGCTCCCTTTCCTCGGATCTGATCTCCTCTGTGACGTCCACCGGCCTCTCCCCCGAGGCGTTGATGGTCGGATCTCCCTGTTGGTGGATCTGCGCGCTTTTGGAGGTACTATGGAGTGCTTCTGTTCGCGGTGGTTTGTGCTCTGTTCGCGCAGGGGTTGGTTCTGATGCGGTGTTTCGCGGTGGTTCACGGTGGTTTGTCTGATGTTCGCAATGGTGGCTGTCGTTTCGGACTTTGGACCCGCAGTCACGCCTCCTCTCCTTTTGTCGTGGGCACTTCTCCCTGTCGCTCGCGGTTTTGCTTGATTGTGCCACGGTGTTGGCCGGGGGCGTAAGGCCGCGGTGGTGGTTGGTGGCTCGGCTACCTCGATCAAGCTAGGTGTTGTCGCGGTGTTGGCCGGTAGCACGACTTCGCGATGGTGGCTGGAGTCACGGCGCCAGATGTCTGGGGGTGTGCTGTTGGTGGGTGCTGATTCGATAGTTTGTACCTTGTCGGACGCCAGATTGCAGTTTGCAGATCGCCGGGCTCCTCCCCCTTTGCCTTCTGCTTCTTTGCCCCCTCCCAATCGTCTCCGGGCCTCCACCTCTAACCTCGATGCTTTGTGATGTGCTTAATGTGAGGATAGCGAGGTGATGCAGGCTGTTGTGGTTTGGAGTGTGAGTTCAGGAGGTGGTGGGTGGAGGGTGTGTGGAGACTCTCAGGTGTTGCCCTGCCTCCTTTCGGGTTTTCTGTTCGCCTTAGAATTTTTTCCATTAGAGTTCTATGGTTGTTTATTTTAGAGGCCTTGTTGGGCATTCTATTATTGTCCTTATTACCAAGGGTTTTGGTCTAGTCCCCCCTTGTGCTTTTTATATCTCTCTTTATTTTATTAATAAATTCGGGCTGACTGCCTGTTTGATTAAAAAAAAAAATACAATGGGGGATTAAAAAAAAACTGCCATATAAGAGTTGGGGGACTCATAATTATTAACAAGAAATAATGGAGTACTATATAAAGGCAAGGAGATTAATTATTAGGATTAAATTTAGCAACATTGTAAAGGCTTAACAAAGTAGGGGTCAAATATTAGGTGTTGGAAAGTTAAAAATTCAGATATTCCATCTTTAAAATTGTTGTCGCATTTGGACTAATAGTTAGTCAATCAATTTGTGATTACAAAAGTTTGAATCAATTTCTTATGTCATTGTGAATGTGACTACTCCTAAGTCCTACCTCCTAATTCCTAACTAACTTTAATTTAGACCAGTCAGAAAAAACTCACTTTAATATAATGCATCTTATCTTATATATCAGGAAGAAGTCGACATTGATTTTGCAACCTAATTAACTAAATGCCTATGTGGGACAAATTTTGTGTTGAAAATGGGCTTGATTTTATCAGCATGACCCAAAATCAATGGGCTATGCTAGAAATGAGCTCAAGCGTAAGCCCAAATGAACTTGTTGATTTTGAGTACCCAAAATCAAAGGCTCATGCTTCGTACAACCTCCTAGCTACTCAGTAGACACTCCAAAAATGCGTGAAAAGACCAAATTGCCATTATTGAATTTGGTGCGCGCTGTTTTTTCCCTAAAATTTTTGCTAGTCAGAACCAGTTCGGACGTTTTGCCACCAAGTATGTTAAATTGTTTAAAAACGCACAGGCACACCCCATTTGCCTTACGGTTATTTCGAACAGGTTCGGACTAGCGTGGTCCGAACCAGTTCGACACTGGGGCGTCCGAACTAGTTCGACACTGGGGCATCCGAACCTGTCTGTTCTTTGGTTGTTTACAGTTTATTCTTAATTGGTGAGAAAAGTTATACTTAGTTGTTAATTTTTAACGATAAATGGAAAGCCTAATTATCGACAAACACCATGTATAAACAAAACAACACATATATAGATAAATACGTATTACAACCCAAATTTGTTCATAAAATATAACATAAATGTGTCCATGAAATACAATAAAAAATCAACTACTTTGTCCGCCTCTCTCCGCTGGTAGACACAGTCATACTTCCTCAGCCCCCGTGCAAATGGTCTCGCCAATGTCTTCAGCCTGTCAAGTATGCCCCAGACACGGGTCTGCCGTGGAATCCTAATCTCCATCAGCACCTGCTCCATCTCATCATATAGGTGCACCATCTCTAGTACATTCTACGAGACAAAATACAGTAATTAAAATAATAATTACTTTAATAATATGAGACCGAAAATAAAACCTTAAGACTAAAATAAAATCTCATACCTGTCTGATCTCTACAGCATCCAAGGGGTCGTTTTCGGGGTTTATGTGTGGGTGGGATACCCTCCTATACCACGCAAAGTATCCCTCAACTGTGTCTGGGCTCCCATCCTCTACCACCGAACCACGCTTAATAAGATGGTTGCTGAAATCGGCCCAGTGCTGGTCAGCAGTCTCACGGGAAATCGGCGCCCGTCTAGGAGGTTTAGGGTCAGCTGGGATCGATTGTACATAGCCAAACTGCGTGACCACACGATCAGGCAGATACGGCACCATGCACCCAGCATGATGGAGAAACCCCCTAAAGTAGGTGAGCACGTCCAAGGGTCTGTGATCTGTGTAAGGGAGCCATGTGACCTCATCTGGCCTGAGATGATCAAGAGCTGCCCTAAAATGAGACACAGACCCATCAGCCTGCTTGCAATCCCACCTTTTAGCCCGTGGCTGATCTTCAATATAATCAGGAGACACCCACTTAGCGCCAAAAACCCGTCCCTGGAAATGTTCAAATATCCAGGCCTGTGATAAATGAGAAGTGGGTTACGATCCAGCATATAAATAGATGTAAATAAACTGAAATAATAATTGAAATACTAATTCTTAACCATACCCGAAGGAGGGTGGCATATCCAGCAATCTGCATAGTCTTTGGTGATGTGGCATCAGTCAACTGAGTATATAGGTGAGCCAGAGCCATACCCCCCTCCCCCCAACTGTAGTTGCTCACCTGCTCTAGATCAGAAACCAGATGAAGGTAGGCAACCTTGACCTTGGTTCCAGATTTATCAGTGAACAATGTAGACCCCAACATGGCAAACAAGTAGGTAGGACAGCATCCTCCCAACGACCCTCAGTGATGGCTGCGGGGTAGACCGTCTCCTTCAACCACTTGAGTGTTACAGTGACCCTTTTCTCAAGTATCTGAGAAAATGCCTCTTCAGGCTCTACCCCCAAATAGTCCACCGGCCAATCTTGAGCATCCAGCTTGGATGGCTCTACCATGTCAGCAAACTGCCCCGTGATGGGGATATGGCAAACAAGCAGTTCTTCTTCTTGCTGCACACTTAACTCAGCAGCTATGATTACAGGCAGAGTGTCCTCTTCTCCCAAGTAGGCATACTTCAAATGAGGAGGTTGTTGCTTTAACTCAAGCTTGGGTGGTTTCTCAATGGATGGTATGTTATCCTTGAAACCTTCAGTGGTTAGTTCCAGGGATTCATACCTCTTTGTCCACCTTTGAACATCTGGCTTGTCTGCTTTGATTTCAGCCAACCCCTCTCCTTTCAGTTCTTTCTCTTCTATATGCCCCAGCTCTTGCTTCAGTACGTCATGTTGTGACAGCAGTTGCTTTTGGACCAAACAGTCCACTTCAGAAACAAAATGGCATTCAGCACTACTGGTGCTGTCATCAAGGTACTTCATAGCATTCAGAACATTGAAGGTGACCTCCTGGTCATTCACTCTCATGGCCAGCTCTCCTTTGTGTACATCGATTAAGGTCCTACCTGTGGCCAAAAACGGTCTTCCAAGGATAATTGGCACATCCTTGTCAGCCTCAAAATCAAGTATTATAAAATCGACAGGAAAAACAAATTTATCTACTTTAATCAAAACATCCTCAATTTTTCCTTCAGGGTAGACAGTAGATCTGTCTGCCAATGAGAGTGTTACTGTGGTGGGTCTTGCTTCGCCAATGCCTAAGTTTTTAAAAATGGATTTGGGCATCAAGTTGATGCTTGCACCCAAATCACATAAGGCCCTACCACAGTAAGTACCTCCAATGGAGCAAGGGATAGTGAAACTACCTGGATCTTTGAGTTTCTGGGGTACCTTACTTTGTAAAAGCATACTTGTTTCCTGTGTCATAGCCACTGTCTCAAACTCACCAAGCCTCTTTCTCTTGGCTAGAAATTCCTTCATAAACTTGGTGTAGTTCGGCATTTGTTGTAAAGCTTCCACCAATGGGATGTTGATGTGAAGCTGCTTCAGAATCTCCATGAATTTCCCAAACAGTTTGTCTTGATTGGCCTTCTTTAACCTTTGGGGAAAGGGTGGAGGAGGCCGCTCAGGGATAAACTTCTGGGGAGTTTTTACTGCTGGAGTTGCATTTTCTGCAGTAGTATCAGAGTTATTAGTAACAGGTGCTGCACCAGTGCTGACAGCATCTGGGATAGCACCTGTATCAACCATTGTAGGCAAGGTAGCAGTTTCCTTGCCGCTTCTGAGTTTGATGGCCTTGACTTGCTCATTACCAGCTGGGTTTGCCTGCTCAGTGGTGCTTGGCAATGATGCACTTGGTCTAGTTGTTATTGCAGTTGCAATTTGGCCAATTTGATTCTCTAAGTTCTTGCTGGCAGCTCCTTGGCTTTGGTACTCTGCTTTAGTTTCACTCATGAATGCTTTGACTGCCTCGGCTAAGGAGTTGTCAGCATTGGGCTTTGGAGCAGGCTGCGCAAGGAATCCTGGAGGTGTGGCAGGTTTTGCTTGACTTGCTGCTGCGTTTGTTGGGTCTTTCCATGAGAAATTGGGATGGTTCCTCCACCTCGGGTTATATGTGTTCAAATAGGGGTTGTTGTTCTTGCTAAAATTTCCAATATAGTTGACAGAGACTGGATTCCCTGGGCACTCTTCGAACAAATGTCCCCCATTGCAGTACACACAATTTGGTGTATTAGATTTTTCTGTAGGTGTTGTCTCTGCAGATGCTGTGGCAGCAGCAACGGTAGCTGGGGCTGGTGCAGGAGTGGTACACAGACTTTTTAGCATGTTGGTTAGACTAGCCACTTGTGCAGATAGTGCAGTTATTTCAGATACCTCATGGATTTCGGCTACCTTCTTGGCAGCACTGACTCTGGCAGTGGGCCATTGATAACTGTTTGCAGCTATAGTCTCCACCAAATCGTATGCATCATTGTAAGAGTGATTTAGAATGGCCCCTCCTGCAGATGCATCCAGCAACATCCTTGATTGGGAAATCAGGCCATTGTAGAATGTCTCTAACTGGATAGCAAATGGGATGCCATGATGTGGGCATTTTCTGAGCACATCCTTGAATCTCTCCCAGGCCTCATATAATGATTCTTCTTCTTGTTGCCTGAATGATGTGATGTCGTTTCTCATTCTTGAATTCTTGACCGGAGGGAAATATTTTACCAAGAACTTCTCGGCCATCTTGTTCCAGTTGTCCACTGAATTGGGCTCCAAAGAATTCAGCCAAGCTTTGGCTCTGTCCTTTAATGAGTATGGGAAGAACCTTAGCCTGAATGCATCCTCTGTTACCCCAGGCATTTTAAAGTTGTTGCAGACTTCGAGGAACTGTCTTAGATGCAAGTGAGGGTCTTCAGTGGGTCCTCCTGCGAATTGGCCTACTGTTTGCAACATTTGAAACATCATAGGCTTTAATTCGAAGGATGCAGCCCCGATGGCAGGTGTCACAATACCAATTTCCATGGTGGTGGGATCAAATACAGCATAATCCCTCATTGGCCATTTCAATGTTTGTTAACACCACAACTTCATCTTCATGATCTGCCATTGGAATGGCTTCTGCTTCTGGCGCTGCAAGTCTTTCTCGAGCCTCTCTTCTCAATCTCCTTATTGTTCTTTCAATTTCAGGGTCTATGTGATGCTCTGGCTGATGGGCTCTGCGCATGCACTTCTCTTAAAACTGAAATTCGCAATGAAAAGGATGAGAAAATAAAAGCTCACTAAAAACAAATACTGCTTAAGACTTAGTGATTAAATCCGTTAATCCCCGACAACGGCGCCAAAAACTTGTTGTGCAAAAACGTGTGCAAGTATACACAGTCTAACAAGTAATAAAGTAGTAAGTAAGATCGTTCCCACGAGGATTAAGGTTCAATTGCTAAGTTTATGGAGTAGCATTTGATTCAATGAGTAAACGTAACCAAATAGTAAAGTGAGGTTTATTTAGCAATAAGTAACGTAATAAAAGTGAGAGTAACAAGATATGAACGAGTAAAAATACGAGAGGTGGTAATAGCCAAGGCTAGGGTCAATAATCAATCACTAATAGATGCAATGCTGTGATTGATGTTGTGGTAGCATTCAGTGTTCAGAATGAAAGTGGATATTCCTATCACTGTAAAACGTAATGTTTTCAAGGTTTCCTTATTCCTAAGCTCCCATTGAGGTTCATTACGTAGGTTGAAAAGCTTGTTTCAGTTCACACTATAGCCCTAACTTCATATCCCTATTCTTCGTTAGGAAAGATTAATATTTCTATTATTCTTCAAACTATATTAACTTGTGAAATCAGCGCGTTAATTCTTTCCAGACGTTAAAGCACGTTACCCTAATCAAAGTGATCAAGTTCGAAAAGAGTTTATGACAATAGAAACACACAAGCTAATGAAGTACCGCATATCAATCGCGTTAAAGCAATCTAAAAGATCATGTTTATATCACCATCGTCTTGACTATAAAAGGATTTAGCTCATGATGAGCTTAGACATGATAAAACAACACAGAGTTACCGTAAACAGATCCATCAACATAGTAAAAGCACTTAGAGACTGAGTTACACCAATGAGCATGAAGGCGTTTCACAACTACTAATTAGCGGTGCTCTCGCGATGTTGGTAGCACTGGCTAACGGTGATCTTGTATTGGAGTGTGGAAGTGAATGGGGCATATGATGTTTTGGGTAGTGAGGAAGGTATCTCGTATTCTCTGAACTCATTCTCTTTTTCTCTCCAAGGAATTGCGTATATGTTCCTAGGGTAAGCTAGCTATTTATGGGCCTTCGTAGCACGACGCGCCTCTCTTGGGCCTTTTGGATTCGGTTTGTTGTAACAAACCCTAGAAATCACGCTGGCTTGTTGCTTACGGTGGCGCCTTGCTCGCTAGAAGGTAAAGCTTCCTTTTCTGTTGCGCTCAATGAGGCGCTTCGCCTAGTCACACTCCTATCCAAATAGTCGTTGTGATGCTGCCGCGACACCCGTCGTAGCACCTGCCTTAGCACTGAAATACTTAAGAATATCCTGCACACAAGGCACACAAATTAAATTCCACAAAATTGGCACTTGCGTGCCCAAATTATAATTAACATCCATGAATTCTTTAGTGTCTAATATGTGTTGCTGCTGCTGTTGCTGTGTTGTTGTTGCTACGCTGCTGTTCCAGTGTTGTTGTTGCTGTGTTGCTGTTGCTGGGCTGCTGTTTCAGTGTTGCTATTCCAGTGTTGTTGTTCCAGTGTTGCTGTTGGTGTTGTTGCTGCTGCCGTTGCAGTGTTGCTGTCGCTGTTGCCGTATTGCCATTGTTGCTGCTGCCGTTGTTGCTATTGTTGCTGTGATTGCAGTGTTGCTGTTGCTGTTGCCGTTATTTGCTATTGTTGAAAGTTGCTAAAATATTGCGATGTTGCCAAACGTTGAAAGTTGCTAAAATATTGCAATGTTGCCAAAATGTTGAAAATTGCGAAGTTGTAAATTGTTGACGACGACGGTTGTACGAAGACGAATTTGCCTCTATTCATTGGCAAGTGATGTGTTGTAGGCCTACGGCCAATGTTGCTTTCCGATGTTGTTGCGTGCTATGTAACCGTTGCTATTTGTGTGTGCATTTACATAGCATCGCATGCATAGCATATTTTTACGATGGAGCTATGCTCAAACCACGACGACGATGTTGCGATGTTGATGCCCCTATTTACGGGTTTGATTTATGGTACCACATGCATTATAGGGCGGTGGCCCTGAGTTGAGTCACATTTCGCATCATGTGCATACTTATGTGATATGATGATATTGACTGTTGTGATATGATGATATTGACCGTTGTGATATGATGATATTGACTGTTGTGATATGATGATATTGACCGTTGTGATATGATGATATTGACTGTTGTGAAATGACGGTCTGATGTGCTGACCTGATATATATTGTCTTTCATATGATTCATTATATGGTTCGATATCTCACCCCTTCTGTTTGAATGTTACCCCTATGTTGATAACGTGCAGGTAACCTCGAATGAATGCCGTTGTACCTTCATTTGATCGAGTCGGTGTCGTCGCTCTGGTACGTAGCACTCGGGGGGATGAACGTTTATTTATGTTATTTAAGTTGTTTACTGTTGGATTTTGAGTTATGAATTTTGCATAGTTGCCGCGATTGTTTAGTTGAACCATTTGAATTTCCGCTGCGTAGTTAAAAGAAGTTTGACTTGTTTGAGATGTCGTTTTATCGGTTCATCCGAAAGCGCTATGTACCTGTTTTCAAAAAGCGAATTAAACCGTTTATCGTTTCCACGAATCAAATGTGGCACTCCATTGTTTGATAAAAAATTTTTATAACTCTGATTTTCCTTTATTTTACCGGGTAGAAACGGGGTGTTACACTAGTGGTATCAGAGCAATGGTTGGTTCGTCCGGCCAAGTCATCGAGTCGTTGTGTCGGTTAACGACCAACTGTTGTCTTTTAGTACTAACCATTGTTTACATTGCAGGTTGTTCGAATCAGGTAAACTGTTTTGGATTGTTCGGTCCTAACCGGACTGCTTGTGTGATTTATTGTGTTTTCTGTGCGTAAACTCTGTGCCTCTTGTTTTTGGTTTTGTTTCAACCTTCTTGTTGTGTGAACTTGTATGTAGGCAGCCTAAACTTCTATTATTTGGTTTCAAATTGTCGTCTCTAGTTTTGCATAACATTGATATATGTTCTAAGAACAAGTTGTGCACCAGATTGTTTTGAACCTTGGTTAAATTGGCTTTATTTTTGATTATTCATATGTATCTTATATACACAAAAAATTAATTTAATCAATTTAACTCAATCTTTTAGCATCGTATACTGTCATAACGTGTTTTTAATTATGTATTCATTGATAGTCTTGATTAAATGCCTTGTGGGATTGTTTGTTAGTTAGTTTATGGTGCTATGATGTCTTAATGGCTATAAGTGATTTTGAAATGTCAACTATGTTTTAATTTGTTTAAATTGTTTTAATTGATCGACACTAAGTCTTATATGAACTCTTTTGTAGTGTGTTTTGATGTTTGAGACTAAATGCATTGTAAAATTGTTTTGTTTTAGGTTGTTACTTCACTATTAACTTGCTATGGTGTTTTAATCAATACAAGTGAAAATGTATTTGTTCAAATGCTATAACTTTGTTTCCAATTTGAAAATGTCTTTTGCAAATTAGATGTAACGATTTTAGCGGTGGACTAGGTTATTACTACCTTCACTTTCTTCCCTATTTGCTCAATTTTTCTCAAAGTGTGATCTTGTACGCTTGAATTTTATGACATGATTTTAGTCGTTACCTCTTGAATTGTGCTATGTGGTTTTGTAATCTGAAAAGTAAAGTGACTTCTGAAAATGCTTTTGAACATCTATTAAACAATTTTATGGTTGGATACTAATATTGGTATTAAAACTTATTTTAATAAATGAACACTGATCTTGTATAAAGTTTTTACTCTAGTATGCTTTTGATTGCACATTGATGCAGCACACTGAGTTTTCGCGATCTTGTTTTAGCTGTTATATTTTTATATAGTTGTGCTACTTTGTTTTGAAAACTTTAGATTTAAAGTGTGCACTGACACTATTGGTGCACTTCTATTAAATTAGCTTTTATTGCCGCATGTTGTTAAAGGTGTCCTATTTAAATTGTTTAAGCTAACATTCAGTCTTGTAGTGAAAATCAATTCCTATAACATGTTTTTACTTCTATGTTGATGCCCTTGGCTAAGTGTTTGGGTGGAGTTATTTCACTAAATGTTTTTAGGTGTTATTACCGTACTAGCATGCAGTAACCCTTGAAAATAATAATATTCTTAATTAAATTATGCAATTGTTATTTTCTTTTATCACCTTAAATACAAATTATAACAGGTACTTGCTAATGGAATTAGTTTTCTTTTGGGTTAATTGTGTGATTTTTTATGAGGTACTTGCTTGTCGAAAAACAAAGTGTTTTGTGCATGTATTTGGTTGTGCTTTTCGCATGTGTGCCTTTAATTGTGAACTGTTGTTTCCATTAGTTAAATTATTTTCCCTATACCAAACTATATTGGTAGCTATCATTAACTCTAAAAAGCTATTTTTTTTGTGATTGGTGACTAACATCACTGGACTTGATTTTGATTTCTCTGCTTGTTTGGAAAATGCTTAGTTTTCGAAAAATGCATTAGTTACTTCTTCAGAATCCGAAGAAAAATGTTATTGAGGTTGCTTGGAATTTTCTTAACTGGTCTGCGTCATTTCTGTTTTTCTATTGGTACATGTATGTATTAGGTTCGATTTGGTATTGAGTTTTGCGTAATCGTTATTGTTATATTTAATCTTATCTGAGTATCAATGCTTCGAAATGACGTACGTAGTTTTCACATTATTTAACTTCTGTGATGGTATGAATTGGCATGTCTGTGCATTTAAATTAATGGTTATTCTATACGATATTCAGTATTCGCTATTTTGTTGTTGCTAGATATTCATGTAACTATTTATTTTAAATTGTATAGATGTAATGCGGTTTTAAATGTTATCTACATTCTTATGTTGTTTATTTGACCTTGTTTTGCTCTGTGTGTCTAATTTCCTCGACGTCCATATTGTGAACTTTCTGTTTTTATGAATTGTTTCATGACTCCCATGTATATAATTTGTGCCTGAAAACTCTGAGTTTGTGGCTTGTTTTGCAACCGTTATGCACTTTGTTAACTTTTGGTCGTGGCATTGGGGTGAATCTATGAGACACCGTAAGGATAGGTGGGTGAGGTAGAATGCGAGTAATGCTTATATCTACAAGTCAGTTTATCAAAGTAGCACAGCGGAATCATGGTATGCTATAATAAGAAGGAGCTTTAATAGAGCTTGGGGGTGATCATGTGGTACCGACACGATTGCGCTCAAAGCTCTATCGGGGATCCTTACAGAACCGTTAGAGAGTGGGTCTGATTGTTATTTCTCGAAGTTATCTGGCTGAACAAGTAGGAGGGACGGCCGCCCAATCACTTACTGCCGATAATCAAAGCAATAATGACCAGCATGTTAGATAGCACTAGTTGTGGAGGTGACGTTAGTTGGTTAGTGGAAGGGTGTTCGCGTCGGTAGTTACATTTCGAGGACGAAATTCTTTTAAGTGGGGGAGAGTTGTAACGCCCCAAAATTAATTAGTTATTTATTTAATTAATTAATGAGGGTTTATGTGATAGAAATAATATTATAATTATTATTTATTATATGTTAGTGTGTTGGTCCTTATTAGGAATAGTAATAGCGAATGGGGGGTGAGTTAGCCCATGAGGAATTCGCATGATGCTAAGTAAAAAGCCCAAGGGAATGATTGATTAGTCATATAAGGGATTAAGTTAGGGTTTCTCTCATATTAGAAACACAAACACATTAGAACGTGAGAAGAGAAGAGGAGAGGCGCTAATAAGGAGAAGAAGAGAGAGAGAAGTCACGCCAAGGAGAGGGAAGAGGGCCAGGGTTTCATACATCCATCAAGCTAGGGTTGTGTACTCATCTAAGGCTAAGGTAAGGGTGGGGTTCTAGCTCTATAATGGGTCCTATGAATGGCTTTATGTAGGGGTTAGGGTTTGATAAGTTGTCACCATGTATGATCATATGTTTATGTTGCCTTGTTGAACAATTGCTGTGTGATTGGTGTTCTATGTTACTAGCCCTAGAATTATATTTGTGCTTGCCATGTTCATAAGGGAAACGATCTGGATATAGGTTCGGATATACAGTAACTGGGAACAATCTAGCGGTCCAAAAATTATGTGGTTTACCTTTTCAGAAACTAGACTTAATTCTTGTTAATTTGGAACTAGTTTAGTTGCATTTGGAGTTGTATAGCTCGAGTTATAGGTGTCACAAGTTAGGTTAAAATTCAGGAAACGATCTGGATATAGGTTCGGATATACAGTAACTGGGAACAATCTAGTGGTCCAAAAATTATGTGATTTACCTTTTCAGAAACTAGACTTAATGCTTGTTAATTTGGAACTAGTTTGGTTGCATTTGGAGTTGTATAGATCGAGTTATAGGTGTCACAAGTTAGGTTAAAATTCTGGAAACAATCTGGATATAGGTTCGGTATTTCGTGTATAACGTTTTCGTTTGAACTCCTTTTTGAATTATTCTTGATTCATTGGAAACTAAACTCAATTTGTTTCGGGTTAGGCTCAAGTCCCATGTCATTTGACTGAGTTTTGATAATTTTAGAGGTGTCACAAGCTAGGTCATGGTGGCTGTCCTGTTTTCTGAACCTTGTTGCTTATTTCCTGAAACTGTACGAATTGGACCATTATTTTGCAAAGTAACAATTATAGCCAGGAACTAGACATTCTTAGCTTTCCATGGAGGGGTCCTTTGCTAAGTTTCGATACCGTTTGCTAGGTTAATTAATTCACCGAAGTAGAGGTATGTTTGATGGAAATTCGCCCAGTCCCTGTTGTTGTTGCTGAACTGGCGCCCTAGGCGCCCTGTGCTTGGTGTTTTGCTGCTTATGGATGATGGCGCCCTATCCCTAGGCGCCATGCTCTATTTTATTGCTGCTGGTGTTGGCGCCCTGTCCCCAGGCGCCACACCCTATTTCTGTGTGGTTGATGATGGCGCCCTGCCCCTAGGCGCCATGCTCTATTTTAATGTTGCTGGTGTTGGCGCCCTGTCCCCAGGCGCCACACCCTAATTCAGTGTTGCTGTTGCTGTGCTGTGTTGCTGTGCTGTGTTGTTGTGTTGTGTTGCTGCTGTTGCTATGCTGTGTTGCTGCTGCTGTTGCTGTTGCTGTGTTGTTGTTGCTAGGCTGCTGTTCCAGTGTTGTTGTTGCTGTTGCTGGGCTGCTGTTTCAGTGTTGTTGTTCCAGTGTTGCTGTTCCAGTGTTGGTGTTGGTGTTGGTGTTGTTGCTGCTGCCGTTGCAGTGTTGCTGTCGCTGTTGTCGTATTGCCATTGTTGTTGTTGCCGTTGTTGCTATTGTTGCTGTGATTGCAGTGTTGCTGTTGCTGTTGCTGTTGCCGTTGTTTGCTATTGTTGAAAGTTGCTAAAATATTGCGATGTTGCCAAACGTTGAAAGTTGCTAAAATATTGCGATGTTGCCAAAATGTTGAAAATTGCGAAGTTGTAAATTGTTGACGACGACGGTTGTACGAAGACGAATTTGCCTCTATTCATTGGCAAGTGATGTGTTGTAGGCCTACTGCCAATGTTGCTTTCCGATGATGTTGTGTGTTATGTAATCGTTGCTATTTGTGTGTGCATTTACATAGCATCGCATGCATAGCATATTTTTACGATGGAGCTATGCTCAAACCACGACGACGATGTTGCGATGTTGATGCCCCTATTTACGGGTTTGATTTATGGTACCACATGCATTATAGGGCGGTGGCCCTGAGTTGAGTCACATTTCGCATCATGTGCATACTTATGTGATATGATGATATTGACTGTTGTGATATGATGATATTGACCGTTGTGATATGATGATATTGACTGTTGTGATATGATGATATTGTCCGTTGTGATATGATGATATTGACTGTTGTGAAATGACGATCTGATGTCCTAACCTGATATATATTGTCTTTCATATGATTCATTATATGGTTCGATATCTCACATCTTCTGTTTGAATGTTACCCCTATGTTGGTAACGTGCAGGTAACCTCGAATGAATGTCGTTGTACCTTCATTTGATCGAGTCGGTGTCGTCGCTCTGATACGTAGCACTCGGGGGGGATGAACGTTTATTTATGTTATTTAAGTTGTTTACTGTTGGATTTTGAGTTATGAATTTTGCATAGTTGCCGCGATTGTTTAGTTGAACCATTTGAATTTCCGCTGCGTAGTTAAAAGAAGTTTGACTTGTTTGAGATGTCGTTTTATCGGTTCATCCGAAAGCGCTATGTACCTGTTTTCAAAAAGCGAATTAAACCGTTTATCGTTTCCACGAATCAAATGTGGCACTCCATTGTTTGATAAAAAAA
This sequence comes from Astragalus membranaceus, assembly GCA_039519185.1. Taxonomy (NCBI): domain Eukaryota; kingdom Viridiplantae; phylum Streptophyta; class Magnoliopsida; order Fabales; family Fabaceae; genus Astragalus; species Astragalus membranaceus. The sequence continues at coordinate 78,038,564 of CM076847.1, forward strand.
TTTTATAACTCTGATTTTCCTTTATTTTACCGGGTAGAAACGGGGTGTTACACGAGCGATGTGTAAGCCATATGCAGCCAAGACAGATCTATCATCTGGTCCTCCAGGGTAAGGGAAGGTGGCAGATCTATCATCGGCAGCAGCAGATGGACCAGTAGTATTAGCAGTATCAGCAGCTGCAGCAGGTGTCGATGTAAATGGGCGAGAAGCAGCTGAAGGTCTCGATGCAGATGGGCGAGAAGAAGCTGAAGGTCTCGATGCAGATGGGCGAGAAGCATCAACAGGGTCACCACCAGATGGGCCAGTCAACTCAGCAGCTATAAAGTCGCCCGCATCAAGGTCAATGTCGTCATACTGCATGGTGGCCTCCAATGTAAAGTCAGCATGCGCTGGGATGGTTTTCCCGCGTCCACCCCGGCGTTCACGTGGACGTGGATTATTCTAGGCATTTCTGTGGCGGACTGACGCAGTGGGACGAACCCTCTCGTCATCATCCAGTCTCTGGCTAGAAGTACCACCACCTAGTGTTTTTGCCATACTAAAAAAAAAAAGCAAACCGTTAGAAATCAAAAACAGGCTGGTTCGGACAAGCTTGTGTCGAACTGGTTCGGACATGCGTGTGTCGATCTGGTTCAGACATGTATGTGTCGAACTGGTTCGGACTAGCATGTGTCGAACCCTTAAAAAGAACAGTTCCAGGCAAAAATTTTGGGTGGCTCGGAGCACGATTGGTCGAGCTGGTTCGACGGGACGTAGTCCGAACCATGCGAAAACAGCCAAAAATAACAGGAACGCGAAGAAGATGACAATGGAGGTTACCTGGAGTTCCGGGGAAGCAAATGTGGGCGAAAATCCTACGAGATTGATAGAGGAGAGTGAAAAATTGATGGAGAAGGGGGTTTTGGTTAGGGTTCGGATGTGCTAGAGAAAGGGAAAGTGAGGGGGTGTGTGTGAGAGTGAGAGGGAAAGGAGGATAAGGAAAGGTGTTTTGAATGGGGGTATTTTGGGGTTTTTGAGTGTGAGGGGGTGTCTCTCGAGTAGAGGGGGTTTTATCATTTATATTCATTTATGAGTTATAATATCCCCACCTCCCATTTCTCACTTAAAACGTAATAAAGCTATTAATGAAGCTCGTGATGAAGAAGGTTTGATTTTATCCATGCAAGAAGAGCTTACTAGTAACAAATTTTAAAGAAACGATGTATGTGACCTAGTTTGCACCTTATTAGCTCATTTGTTACAGCTTATTTTGAAAAATAGTCATTTTTTAAAAAAATGTAATCTATTTTAGAAGTTTTCCATTCGTTTGTTAAAGTTTTTTGTTAAAAAAATGAGAATCTAAAAATAATATAAAAAACTGCTTCAAATGAGAATCTGTTTTGAGTATCTTCTCATGAAAATCATTTTTCTAAGAATGTTTTTTTTAAAATAAGTGATTTTCAGTATGTTACACAAACACAAAACAAGTTCCCATTTTTTAAAAAATCTCTAAAAATTAATCTCTAAATTATTTAATTACAAAATCACTTACTTTTTAATCCGTAAAAAACAGGAATGCCTATTTGGCCCAAATTTTGTGTTGAAAAGGGCCCAACTTTTATGATCATGACCCAAAATCAATGGACTTTGCTAGAAAGGTGCTCAAGTGTAAGCCCAAATGTGTTTGTTGGTTAACATGGTATAGTATATATAGCATGTGTATGGAGTACTTAATCCAAACTAATCTATGAACAAAAAAATGTCTAAATTTGATGAACTCAAATATAAGCAAATGTCAATTAATCTGAATTCATTTGTAAGGAGAGAAACAACTAGTATTATTATTGGGAGTAGTTTAGCAAAAAAAAATTCTTTTTACAAAATTTAAGAAAATTAAATGTAGTTAACCACCATTATTTTTTGACGAAATCAAACTCAACACATTTCATTATTTTTTGAAGAAGTTTGTATCTATAACACTCGAGTTGACCACAAATTTCCAACCTTTTTTCAAACCGGCCATTATCCCACTAAAATGTGTCGAATAAAATCCTAGAAAACTTCTCACGAGATAATGAGAGAAAAGAGAACAAGTTCATCTCTCACACTACAAGAATTTCGAGAATTTCCGGCGGCCTGGCCGCCGGTAATGACCAAAATCCACCGGTAATTCGCCTGCAGGTAACGGTTACCGGCGGATTTTCCGCCGGTAATTTCCGGCGGATTTTAACTGTTACCGGCGGATATTCCCGTCGGTAATTTCCGGCGGATTTTCCGACGCCGGAAATTACCCGCGGAATAGCGGCCGGTAACCGTTAAAATCCGCCGGAAAACAATTGTAATTAAATTCAAAACCCGCCGGTAAAGTGATTAAATCCACCGGTAATTAATTTTATTTAAAAAAAACAGTTTTTAATTCGTTTATTTTCAAAATAATAATATTATTATTATTTGTTAATTAAAATATCTTTTATTTAATTCATAAAAAAAACAGTTTTTAATTCGTTTATTTAAAAAAAATATCATTATTATTGGTTAATTAAAATATATGTTATTTAATTCATAAAAATTAAATTAAATTTATAATATAAATGCTAATTAAACGACACATATTTAAAAATTAAGTATTAACTAAAACAATTAAAATTTAGTTAAAAAACATACCTTAAACAAAACTTAAGAACAAAACAGACTTCGAAAAGAGTGGATCGAGAGATATTGTGAAGAAAATAGTGAGAGATTTAGGAGAAAAGAGTGAGATTTAGGAGAAAAGAGTGAGAGATTTCGGAGTAGAGAGTGAAGAGTGAGTGAAGAGGGAGTGAGGAGGGGTTCGAATATATAGGAGAATGGGCGTCAACGCCTATTTTGCAAAATCCGTCGGAAATGTCTGTTACCGGCGGATTTGCTGCTTACCGGCGGATTTTGCAATGGGCATTCGCATTACCGGCGGATAAATTTGAATTATCGGCGGATATTTGAATTACCGGCGGATATTTGAATTTTAAAATTTAAATATTATCCGCCGAAAATAGTGCTTACCGGCGGATTTTTGGCGGACTTTTACCGGCGGATTTGACTGCGATTACCGGCGGATTTATTTTAATTTTTTTTTAGAATCGACAAAATTATCCGCCGGTAATTGCATTTACTGGCGCCTTTTTTTTTAAATTTCGCGTAAAACCTGTCTGCCGGTAAGTGCACCAAATCCGCCGGTAATTTAACACTCGAAATAAAATCCGCCGGTAATATTGTAAAATCCGTCGGTAATATACTGGGGGATCCAGGCCGCCGGTAACGTGCCAAAATCCGCCGGTAATTTACCGGCATACTAAATCCGCCGGAAATTACCCGCAGGAAATGACCAAAATCCTGGTAGTGTCACTGAGGGAGAAAAAATAGTACAGTTCTTTTTCTTAGGAATAGTAACCACTACTCTTAATAATTTTTTAAGAGCAGGTACTTTTGTTTATAATTAGGTCAACAAGAGTAGTATCATCTTAAACCATTGACTTTGTTTTGACTTCAAATTTATTTTCAAACTAACACATCTCAATACTAAAAAATAAATACTACTCGACCTAACCTAATTAATACTAACCGATGCACTAATATAACTCATCAAGTACGTAAATAGAACTAGAAGTACTACTACCATTACCCCACCCATCATCCATGCGAATAAATTTAATATGACATGTTATTAATTTATTAATTGAAGCCATTATTGTGCCCATAAGCTACGGCTTGAAAATATGTTGAAATTGTAATTGCTGTTGAAAGTACTTCTAATATTTACTCTCTCCTACCCATTTTGTAGTTGTATTGGGATAACTGAAATCAAAATAAAAGAGTCCTGGGACAATTAATCTATGTTTTTGAAATCTAAAAAGACTCAATAAATATAAAGTGTATATTTAATTTTTTTTGGTGAATTGTACATTGGATTTTTAAAAGTACCATTGTTTTGGAACAAAAATAAAAGTTCAAAAGTACCAAAGATTATGAACGGCGGGAGTAGTATTTTTAGCTTGTTACACATAAATTAAACTACGATTTTTTAGGGTTCCGACAGGCTTAGAAAAAATCTTAAAATCTCTTTTGTCTTGTTTATTGGTTTTAGTAATAAAAACCTAAAAAATACCCTCAGGAGTGTATAAACAGTTAAGACACAGTCAACAAACTGTTTACCAGCAAAGTCTCTAACTAACAAGTTGTTATGAAGTTAGAAAGTTAGTTACAACTTGTAACTAACTTAACAACCTCATATTCAACCACCTAGAGCCTATATAAGGTCTTATGACCCTTACAATGTATATACAGCATACAGAATAAACAAGATACAAAAATATAAAGTTTTACAAGTTGTATTTTTACATTGCTGTGCAAATTCAGTCCTTCTTCTGTGTGCGTGTGTTCTTCCTCTTCAATGCTATTCCTTTGAGTTCTTGGTGAGCCTTTCTTCAAGTGTGTTGAAGTATCTCACAAGCAAAAGAAAAGAAAAGTATTAGCAAACTGTTTTGTGACAAAACAATGAAGTAAAAAGGAACAAGAGAGAAAGGGAGTTATACCTTTTCTGTCAGATTGTGTGAAGGCTTGAAAGGCGTGATTGTTCATATAGAACAATCACGAGGAACCTGCAAACAAGAACGGCAATTAGGGTTTTTGAAATAAGTCAAAAACGGAATCATAAAATCACTAAGAGAGTGAAATATTACCTCAGGTGTGTCGCTCCTCCATCCAGTTACTGAAATCCTAAGTACCTTCGTTCTCAGTGGTTCAACCAGAAAAGAAACAACACAAGAATCAGGTTTTGGTCGTATCAAGCGAAAGAGGAAAGATATCAAAGATTGGTTTGAAGATTTACCTTCACAGTAGTGTCCGGTGGAAAACCCAAGGAGGTGGAAGCCATTGGAGCAGAAACTGAAATTAGGGCTCTGAGAAAAGTGCTCAGTTCTGGAAACTGAAGGAGGGGTTTTGATCGCGGAGCTGCGATCTTTCCATTGCTGGTGTTCGTTTCTGAATCGGAAGTCAGTTGCTAGGTTTTCCAGAAAACCCTAGCAGAGCTCGTAGAGGAGAAGAAGCTCAGAGTGTCTGAGGAAGAAGAAGGAAGAAACTGTTCTGAGAGAGAAGTGATGAAACACGTGACATTTTCTTTTTTCTGAACCGGGTTGCAAACTGGACACTCAACACCCACAGTGCTGTGAGTTGGACTGGGCCAAGTGGGCCGTATCCTTTTACTTCTTGCACCCCTGCATTTTAATCAATAACACCAATCAGTAACAAAATTGAAAAAATTGCAAAAAAAATTTAACATTGTTATGATACACTAGGCCAAACTAATTCTTCCAAATGAACCTAACGAGCAGGCTCTCTATCCCGAGAAAAACACAGGCCATGTCACCTAGAGGCAGTTAGTTGCAAAATTTGAGATGTTTAGTTGGCCGGAATGGGAGGAATTGTTTTAGATTTTGTATGTTTGGTTCAATTTTTTCAAGAGGAATGAAGTGATGAAAATACTCTCCTAACTCATTTTTAGCCCCCCTTCAATATTAGAGTTTTTTTTTAAGAAGAGGGAGCTTAAATCTTTTGAAAAAAATTAGTAAATTTTTCTCGATTATAAATATAAAAGATAATAAGAATATTAAAGTAAATTACTCACCATCTTTGTATTAAATTTTCTCCTTTCTCTCCTGAATTAAACAAGTAAATGCTCCTCTTCCCTCTTCTTTTCTCTTCTCAACCAAACACAAAATCAAATTATGGTATCATAATAATGAAAGGCGAACTTGAAATGCCCCCGCATCTCATTTAATAGCCTACAAAAGACCGTAACGTTTCATGTTTAACATTAAATATTTAATATTGAATGAAAAAAGTTAACTTTAGTTTACATATTGACATATTGTTTCCACTTAGATGACCCAAATTTTACTTATATTTTGTTATTAAGAACCAGGTTAATTCAAAATTCAAATGTACATAATAATATTGATCCATCATCAATGTGCATTTGTCTAACTTAACTTGCCACCCTAGCTGTAGGCAAGTATAAGTATTTCTATTTATTTACCCATTAAATTGTGTCCATATCGTGTTTCATTGTTGTGTACCTGTTTTGACTTGTGATTAACTTGAAAACTTCAATGGCAACTACTTTTTACCCAAAAAAGAACTCCAAAATAAATTGAGTGATGCAGTTGCAGACGCCATACTACTGCAAGAAAAAAATTCAAAACTCAAAAGCCCTTTTACTTTATCTCCCCGAGTGAAGTCCACTTTCAAAATTCTGATCCCCTTTTTTGAAAAAGTAAAGTAGATAGATATATCTGACTGAATCTCCAACTCAAACACCAAACCACTTTGGTCCCTACCGCATCATATACATCTTTTGTTCTTTTTCTTTCATTCCCTCCTCCACTCCACTTCCTTTCCGCATCTTCTTATTGCCCTCCTCCTTATATTCAATTCTATTCAATTCAATTCCACGCGAGGCTTCTACTTGTTCCCTCTTTTTGACTTCTCCACTATCTCTTTCTATTCTTTTTGAACCCTCTGGTTTTTTTATATGCACCCCCCTCAACAATTTCATTCCCAAACAACAATGCTGAGCATGAAAGCTTGCAGCTTATTATTGTTCCTCTAAATGGGTTTGATCTTATTGGGTTTTCATAACTGAATTTTGGTTTTTCCAAAGGTTACACCTTTGTCTCTAACTCATTACCCCTTTGAAGGGTAGGTATTTGATGAAATGAAAGTGGTGGCTATGGTTGCTGAAGCTTGGTTTTTAAAGATGGGTAATCAGGTAAGTACCAACCTCAAACAAGCTCTTCTTTTAGAAACTTCTACTAAGAGAAAACATGGTCTCAAAGGGAATGATAATAACAAAAGAGTAACAATAGGTATTCTTTCTTTTGAAGTAGCTAATGTAATGTCCAAAACCATTCACCTTCACAAATCATTGTCTGATTCTGAGATCACTAAGCTCGAGAATGAGATCTTAAACTCAGAGGGTGTTAAAAACTTGGTTTCCTCCCAAGAATCCTATCTTCTCGAGCTAGCTCGAGCAGAGAAGCTTGAGGAGTTAAACCGTGTTGCTGGTGTGGTTTCAAGGTTGGGAAAGAAGTGTTCTGTCCCTGCTTTACAAGGATTTGAACATGTGTATGGTGACATTGTTAGTGGGGTTATAGATGTGAAGGAATTGGGATTTTTAGTTAAGCATATGGAAGGAATGGTGAGGAAAATGGATAGGTATGTTAGTGCTACTAGGAATTTGTATAGTGAAATGGGGGTAATGAATGAATTGGAACAAGCTTTGATGAAGCTTCAGCATAATCAGCATGAGGAGAGTAGAAGGGGATTTGAGCAGAAACTTGCATGGCAAAAACAAGATGTGAGACATTTGAAGGAGATTTCACTTTGGAATCAAACCTTTGATAAGGTTGTTGAGTTGTTGGCTAGGACAGTTTGTACCATTTATGCTAGGATCTGTATGATCTTTGGTGATTCTACATTGAGGAAGTGTAGTCTTGGCCTTGGTGAATGTGAAGGTTCACCACTCATGCGAAGTGAATGTGGATCAGTAGTGTCTAGCCAGATTAGTGTTCAGGTGAGTTCGGAGAAGTTGAAACGCGATCAGAGCAAGAAAAATGGTCGGAGAACTGCGGTGGAGACAAGGGGAACAATTAGCAGGCCTCTTGTAGGTATGAAGAGAAGTGAGTTAGCATATGTTCACCTTGAGGATTTTGGTTTTCCATGTGGAACAAGTCCGGGGAGACTTTTCATGGAATGTCTAAGTTTAAGTAGCTCGGTTTCAAAATTCGATGATGACGATGATGATGTTGTTGATCGTGATGATCGATACAGTCAGTTATCAAGATGTCAAAGTACTGTAATTGGAAGTGGTTTGCCTTTCAGTGTAGATCTAAGCCGTGTCAATTCTGGTGTTCAAAGTTGCTCATCAACCTTTGGTTCCAAGAGTGGATTAGCTGTTTATGCTCCTCCTTCTACTCTTGGAGGTTGTGCTCTAGCATTGCACTATGCCAATGTGATAATTGTCATAGAGAAGTTGCTTAGCTATCCACATTTAATCGGCGACGAAGCTAGAGACGAACTATATCGGATGCTGCCAACGAGCTTAAGGTTATCTCTGAAGGCCAAACTTAAGACCTATGTCAAGAACTTGGCCATATATGATGCCCCTCTTGCCCACAACTGGAAGGAAAATCTTGATGGGATTCTTAAGTGGCTTGCTCCACTTGCCCATAATATGATGAGATGGCAAAGTGAGAGGAATTTTGAGCAGCACCAAATAGTTAGCAGGACAAATGTGCTACTATTTCAGACATTATACTTTGCTGATAAGGGAAAGACAGAGGAAGCTGTATGTGAGCTTCTTATAGGAATGAATTACATATGCCGTTATGAACAACAACAAAACGCGTTGTTGGGCTGTGCAAGCAGTTTTAATTTTGAAGATTGCATGAAATGGAAATCGCAGTCTGGTGCTTCTTTACTCGATTGAATACATTCTAGATATTGAAATCCTCACTGTGCTCAGCATTTCCTTAATTTACCAAGCCATTCGCAAACATCGTTTTGATACGACGTGAGATTCTGAAACTTTGTACACTGAGGGCTAATGTTGTTGAATATTTGAAATGCATAGTGGCATTTAATTGCAATTCAGAGTTATAAAGTATATTAGCTGTCATAGTGAGCTTCTAATTATGTTTATGTGCAGCTTGTTTGTTGCTTAGAGTATGTTTTGTTAGAACTATTATTATGAATAGCATTGGTTGATATCTTATTTATTTCGTTGCTGTTAGATCTTCTATTCAATAGTTCTATATTATGAATTCATATTCCAGTCATAAGGTCTAAGTTTTCTTGCCCACCTTATCATGATCATGATCCTATTGATTTTGTTTAGATGGTTCAGAAAGTAAGTCCCTCTTTGTTAGAGGAACATTCTCGCCGTGTCTAAATATCTTGAACTGTGAAGCTTCTGCATAGAATAAAGTGGATGAACTTTGCAAAAGAAAGGAAGCATTGTACACGATTCTGTCAAAGATGTTTGCATTTAGTATAAACTCCGCACTAAATATTATTTTTTTGGGAAGGGGTGATGATGGGATGTGTAATAAAGAAGGGGTTTGGAACTACTCGGGTCAATCCCAATTGTTGCTGCAAGTAGGGGTGCACAAAATGTCCATGGTTACAAAACCAATCCATAACCATTAAATATCCGGTTTATATAATCGGTCCCATAACCAAATTAGTGTAACTGGTTATTATTTTGTAAAACCGGTTATATCCATAACCATATTTTATAACCGGATTTAGGTTTTTTAACTGGATTTTGATTTTTTAATCGGATTTTGGATATCTATTTTTTGATTTTAAAACCGGTTTTCATATTTTAATACCGGATTTTTAAATGAGAGAGAGAGAGAGAGAGAGAGAGAGCTTGGTTAAATTTGATTGGATATGGATATTTTTACTCTTTTATCTGGTTATAAAAAATGGACATCCATATCCAAGCCCAAAAAATAATATGGCTATGGACATAACCAAATCCAAATATATGGTCATTTTTAAAATGGTTTTGGACATGGATTTGGATATATTTATATAATCGGATGTTTTGTGCATCCCTATCTGCAAGGTCATTTACCCTTTAAGTTACCAATATTGGGTTTACTGCATTGCTAACAGCATCACCCTTTTTTACAAACAACCTCCTAGTGTTCCATATAGTAGTTTTCGGTACAGTGAAGAAACACTTCAAACGATCTAGTGACCAACCAAACGAAGCACAACACAGAACAGAATTGAGAATAAGAGGATCATAGAACACTAAAATGGAGGGTAGAAGCCAAATGCGACATAAAAGAAAGCTCCAATAAATGCTAAACTAAACTCAAAATTAATGAAGTTCTATGAACCATTAAAAAAGGTATGAAGAAAGACGGGTATGGGTAGGTTAAAAACAAACAATAGTGTTTTGGCTTTTCTATAAAAAAGAACGACATAGGGGTATGAATTTTGGGCATTTTTTAAAAATTTAATTAAAATCGGCGACTCAGTCCCAAACTCACAAATCTATCTGGAATTGACTGAGTCTACTCGAGTTTGACCGAGTTTGAAGCAGAAACAAGATTGTACACGAGTTAACTCGTTTTCCTTACATAGAAACCAAATTCGTCCAAGTTTGAGTTAGCTCGCCATTGTTGGGAGGTAATAGGATAGATATACTATGAAACATCAAAAGATAGTGGCTGGCATTGGCAGAAAATCATTTAACATGTCCAAGTCTAACTGTAATAGACTTATTTGTTACTAATTTTTTGAGGCAGTTTATAGTCAATTAGAAATGAGGAGAAAACTATAAACTATTATGTACATTACACACCAGTGTTCTTCCACGATTTGGGAAATGGATATTCAGTTATTCACCGGAAGAAAGATGGGAAAATGAGGTAAAACTGTGCAAAAGAGAACACTCGAGAAACACAAAAGAATGTTAAATCTTGTGTAGCACGATAACAAATAATAATAGAAGAAAGGGATTGGCAAGAAGACGGTTGAAGACATTAATAGAACCACAATACATAAAGTCATTGTGACGTGTACATAGTACCAAGTCCAGACCCGCATTACATGCACCCTTCACACAACTTAAAAGCTTAAAAACCAGTAATTCAAGTTCAACAAGACGGGGCCCATAAGACCCTTTATTCGAAACAATAACACAAACAAAGGCAAGAAAACACACGGTAATAATGAAAGTGAGACATTATTCTTCCAAGACATAATGAAATGAGCAAAAATCATTCATCCTCCGACTCTGATTCCGCAGTCTGAAGCCACTCAATGAAGGGTTTAACATTTTTCCAAATCACAGAGTCCTTGTTATCACCTTTCAGCCCTCTATGATACCACTGCACTATATGCTCTTCACCCAGCACATCAGCATCATAGAGTGCTTTCAAAATCAGGGCAACCTCCTTCGATGCACTAGTAGTTTTGTAACAGAATTCCTCAATGGCATGAAGCAATAACAACTGTAATCCCTCATCCCCAGCAGCCACTGCAGCCGTCAGGTAACTTTTCTTCTTAGTCACTTCCTTTGCAAAACCTTTCTCAATTCCTTCAAATATGGCTTCAAACAGAGCACTTGTCTTTTCTTGTGCAGATGCATCAAGTGTTGCCAGGCGTAACTGTAATTCAGCTGCTGAAACACCTTTCTTCAAATTCTCTTTCACTTCACCAACCAGTGTCTCATAGGGTGTCATGTTTCCATTCTTAGAACCATTACTTACCTTACTCGCTGCTTTCTTCTTCTCCTCTGGTTCATTTGTGGAGAGCATAACCATATCAGCTGTCACAGTACTTAACTGTTCTTGGATACGTTTACGAGCAGCATCCAGTGATGTATCTGTTTGCCATTGGACATCATCCTCTTCATTTTCATCACTAGCTTCATCTTTCTCATCAATTTGACTGTGAGGAGGTGATGTTCGATCTTCATCAGAGCCATTTGCTTTCTTCTTTGAAGTGATAGATTTCGTGGTGCCATTCTTTGAAGTCGCAGAGCCTTTCTTCTTAACATCTTTCTTCAGCTTTTTCATCTCCTCATCAGCTGCTTCACCTTCTTTAAGTCTCTCCTTCTCAGCTCTCCTCATTGCCTTTTTGTCTTTAGATCCTTTCTTGACTTCTGGAGGGTTCTTTATGATGAAGGTGGTCAGCTTGTCTCTCATATCCACATCAGACACAAAGCCACAAGCAGCACACTTTAACTGGATCATCTGATTCTTAGTAATTAAGACCTCAGTTTCTGGATTTCCACAACCATAACACTGGACATATTTCTTAATGAAGTTCTCCAGAAGACCAGCAAGTTTTGCAGTATCATGTGCTCCGTTAACATGAGAAGTTCCAGTTTTCTCATCGAACTTTGATTGAGCTCCAAGTTCACAACCAAAATACTTTGTTGTGTAAGATGCCGGCCTTGCTAGCGCTTTTGCAATATCAACCATATTGACAATATTAGTTTTGATGCCATTACCCCTGCCCTCAATTTTTGTAATCATTCTAGGCATTTTATACCTATAGAAGGCATCATCGCTATTTCCAGCACCAATGTTCTGTAAGGCCATGGTGACTTGCAAAGTTTCAGAGATCTTCAGAGGCAAGATAGGCTGGAAATTGGATTATAGTAGCTTCGGTGTCGGCCTCTAAGGAAACTTGTGCTCTGGAAGATTTCCCTTCTACAAAGATGGATGGAGGCCAACCGCAACCAGATAACTCAGACAATATATGGTATGTCTCACGATGCATACAGCTAACTCTCTGAGGCACAGGTCTGTAGTTTTTTCTAGAACAAGAATCTTCAAGTAACTCAATTGCTCCAAAATGGATAGTAGCCTGTTCAAACATGAAAGAGACTTTGATGTGGAGCTTTCACCTTGACCTCTGCTACACCAAAACTTTCAGGAAAACCAAGCCAGCAACAGGGAGATTCAATAATTTAGAATGACGGAAGGCTGACTGACGTCTACAATCCAAAGTCAGAAAAAAAATGATTATTATCCCAATAAAACCCTGCATACAAATGTTCTCTTTAAAAATATCTATTATGGGTATCTTTTAACCAAACCTGCATATCTATATAATGTAGCAGCATTACTCATTTCTTAAATAATAAAACAGATTCATATGAATCCCGAAGTATATATCAAACATTCATGACTTCTGTTAAAGATTAGCACCCTTTCTGCATGACAAGTAAACAAACTACATGATCCTCAGTCATTATAAGAACATAAATCTCCTAAAAGTAGTCAGTTATTTGCTAGGCTACAAAGCAATTAGTTGCAATAGGAAAGTTTAAGGTTGTTAACAATGTTTCAATAAAATATCATCGTCTCGAGAAACACAAGCACAAGTACATCAGAAAATTTTGAGTTTCAAAGATTAGCGATTAACGATTAATTATTCCCCGGGGTTCGTTTCCAATTTATAAAAAACGATTAACAATTTCGTGTCGTAATGTAAATTGCAAACATACAAACCAAACAGACTCCAGATTGAAGGGAAAAAAACAGTTCAAAAAGAAATGCTATTGCTACCACTTTTGATGATTGTTGTTAGAACGTAGAATAACACCAAGCAAAACAACAGGAGCAAAAACCTCAGAAGATGCAAACAGATCGTATAAAAAATACATGGAAAAACAAGAGGGAGAATAAAGCTTGAAAAGTTTTGTACCTTGAGATGCGAAGCTGCCGTGCGGTGATAGGGTTTGAGAATTTGGAGGCGGCGTAGTGCTATCTGTGAATGTGAATGCGAAATATATAGCGTTGGTTGGGGTAAAGGGATTTCTTCCCAGTCCGTTTTGTGTTTTGTTAACCCATATGAATTTGGACCAAAAAAAAAGTTACCCATATGAATAGGGCTTTTTTTTTTGGTACCCCCATCAACTCCCATCTACCCCCATCAAATTGCTAAAACCCGAAAATACCCCTGCCCAACTTGCAATTCGCTCGGATTTACCTTCATCTAAGGTAAATCCGCTTTGTTATTTTTAAAGTCGGATTTACCTCAGATGGGGGTAAATCCGATTTCAAAAATAACAAAGCGGATTTACCTTAGCTGAAGGTAAATCCGCTTTGTTATTTTGGAAATCGGATTTACCTGATGGGCACATAAATCCGATTTCCCTAAAAAAAGAGAAAATCGGATTTATCCCACCTAAGGTAAATCCGATTTCCCTAAAAAAAAGAAAATCGGATTTATCCCACCTAAGGTAAATCCGATTTTGTTATTAAAAAAATTTGTTTTTTATTTAATTTTTTAAAAAAGGTTATAAAATGCTACTAAAAATCCGTTAAACAGCCAAAACTAATCCAAAAATTATAAAAACACCACTAAAAATCTAATAAAACCAAAATAAGGTTATGCAAATTTTTTCAGATTTTTTGGAGATTATGAAAAATTAAAAAAATTAATAAAAAATAGTAAACGATGGAATTTGGGATTTTGAGGTCCCCAGTCCTGAAAGAAGTCTCTTCTTTAGGAGTATTGATTCTTGATATTTTTCGGATTTAAAGAATGTGGTTTCATTAGAATTTGAGTAGGTTGCCCGAAAACTGATTTTTTAGCCTAAATTATTCTCCCGACGTACAATATCGTCACGTGTTAACGAACTACACACTAAACAGAACCAAAAGACGGTCGAAATTTGTATCTAAAATTTTAACTGATTTATTTACTTATTAGTTAGGTTAACAAAGCGGATTTACCCCCACATAAGGTAAATCCGCTTTGGTTATTTTTAAAAGCGGATTTACCTTATAGATCCGCTTTTAAAAATAACAAATCGGATTTACCCCCACTTAAGGTAAATCCGATTTGTTATTTTTCAAAGCGGATCTACCCCATCTTAAATAAATCCGATTTTAATTTTTTAAAATTTTTAGTGGAAATCGGATTTACCTAAATCCGATTTAAATTTTTTAAAATTTTTAGTGGAAATCGGATTTACCTAAATCCGATTTCCAAAAAAAAAAATTGAAATCAGGATACGTTTGGGATTTTTAATTTTTGTGAAGGGCAATTGCGTCTTTTCGCAGGGTCGATGGGGGTAGATAGGAAGGTGATGGGGGTAAAAAAAAAACCCTATATGAATATATCGTGGCCCTTGATATGGATGGACCATGTTTTAGGGCTCGGTAGATTTCTCTATATTATTATTTTAGGGTTGCATTTTTTGTACCATACCCCCCCCCCCCCACACCCATAGTGAAATACCAAAAATACCCTCGAGCCTAATAAAAACCCTCAACCCTTTCTCATTTCACACATACATCCGTTTGAGAGAGAGTAAGTCCGAATTTTACATCCTACAGATTTATCGAAATCCGACGCAACGGATTTACATAAATTCGATGTACAAAATTTTTTCATAACAGATTTACGTAAATCTTCGGGAAATTTGCAAAGTGGAATTACGTAAATCTGTTTGCGTTGAAAATATGGCTAACAGATTTATAGGCACTCACTCAAATGATAAAAGCTCTAACTAAAATGATTACATCAAAGCCTATTTACAGGCACTCGCTAACTACTAACAAACTAACTAACTACTAATAACTAACTAAATCTAATAATCTCCCGCAAGCTAGAAGGTATTCACAACATTTCTAGCTTGGGATGAATAATACAAAGGTATATCAAATCAGAATAAAATTACAAGATGCCGGAAACACATCGGAAGAAATCAAAACCATAAGGCATTCGGATGAAGCAATAATGTTATAACCACTTGGAGAAAGCGACAATGTTATAACCACTCAGAGGAAGCGACAATGCTATAACCGCTCGGAGGAAGCAACAATGCTATAACTACTCCGAGGAAGCAACAATGCTACAAACACTCAGAGGAAGCGACAATGCTATAACCACTCGGAGGAAGCAAAATTATAATTGAAAGATCAGAAAATCAAATTCAGACAAAACACATTGCAAAATTATAATCTTGCGAGTTTTAAAGAAGATTGATGGGACCCTAAATCATACTGATCAGATCAAGAAGCTGTAATTTTTTTATAGTATCCATTAAAAGATAAACAGGCCAGCAACGCACCGCATTTGTAACTTAGAAAACGGTGTGGAAGAAAATTTGAATGTTGAAGAGGAAAAGTTAAGAAGAACGAAAAGAAGAGAATCGAAATCAAAAACAGAAAATCGAAATCAAAGATAAAAAAAGAAAACGAAAATCCAAATCATCAATAATGAAATGTGCTGAGTTTGATCACTAACTACTAGTAGAAAGAGTTTGGATGAAAAAGGGCTGGAAAATCCAAATCATCAATAATGATGAGTTTGTATAACTAACTACTAACAAACAAACTAACTACCTACTAATAAGTAACTATATCTAATATGAAGGTTGGATGAAAACCACCAATAAAATAGAAGCAACTATACAAAGTTGAAAGAAGACGATAGGGATTCTATTGTAAATGTGGTTGAAATTCCCGCAAGTTAACTCATAATTAGATGGAAAAGAAGACAACACATTTCGAAAGTCAAAAAATGTAGTTAGCATGCGGGATTAAATGAAAACCACCAATAATATAGGAGCAACTATACAATGTTGAAAGAATATCATGTGTGGTCTATTGTAAATGTGGCTGAAGTTCCCGCGGGAATATAAAAGAAAAATAAAAATAAAAACGCCAATTTAAGTATGATTCTAATACTTGTTGATGCAAAACGACAAAAATAAAGAAAACGACAAAAAATCCATATTTATCAAAAGACTAATATTCCCTTGTGCTTTGGAGAAAATTTTGCATTGGCCAATACCGAGTTTGTTTATTGTGGGAATCGAGTTCGAGAGCACTGGGTCGACGCTTGTGACCCAAGGTAGCTTATGCCTGCTGGCCAACAATGTTGGTGTGTAAAATACACAGTCTGATAATATGGAATAAAAATTAAATTATAACTATAAATCAAATAAGAAGATTATACAGTTAAAAGGAACATTAACAAAGACATTGAAATTGAGCATCCATAGATATTAAAAAGAAAAAGTCTAAAGAATTTTAATAACATAACCGTATTCATCAAATGTAAATATAAAACTTAATCTGTAATTAGAAAGAAAAGACTACAACACAATTAGAAAGTGAAGCACAAAGGTTCTATTGTAAATGTGGATGAAGTTCACACCCCAATTTTCGTGCGTCGTGATTCTTTTAGTATGTGTTTGTTTTATGAATTATTTTGATTTGATAAGATTAAATTATTTTAATTATTGTGTGTTTTAGTTATTAAAATCACATTTAAACATATTTTTATATGCTTTTGGTAATATATGATTGTTATTATATATTTATATTATTTTCATAAATATTAGTGTTTTAGATGTTATTTATTTTAAAAATTATTTTGGGTTATTAAAGTGTTAAAATAATAGTTGTAGTTAAATTGGCCTTTGAAAATGATTTTAAAGGGATTTTTGGATTGTCCACTCACATTCACCCCCTTCTGTTTGCTAAGCGCACCCTCCACTAAGCTAACTAAGCCCAGGAGAACCACACTGGCCCACATGCAGTAACACAACCCGGCCGAGAACCTGACCCAACTCTCACTTCTTCTTCCTCACGCTGCAACACGCACAGCAACAACGAACCCTTGTGCAGCTGATAACTCATATTTATATGAGTTATTTATGCTCTTATCACTTAAATTAATATAAGTTCTCAAGTAATATTCATGCTTTATTTAGTAAATATTAGTTATTTAGAGAAAAGAAGGGTTAAGAGCTAATTTGTTAACATTTGTCACAATGGGTGCCCTTGTGAATGTTTTAATGTTTTGTTAGTGCTGCAGCGTTAGGCGCTATAGCGCTATATGACGGTGGGCTATCTGGACATCACAAAGGAAAGTTACATGTTGAAGCCTCATACTTTATGTCAAGTCAAAGTCTGACTTCCCTGTGCCTAGGACTATGTGGAAGCTTCCAAGTGGCTAGCTAGGACACTTGGCGCATTTTTATTGAATGATTGTTTTTGGTTGGTGAGAAGTGTCATAGTCACATTTTTGAAAAGCTATTTTATGAGATTAGGATAATATCTATCTATCTTCACCACCCATTCATTCATTCGAAAACCAATGAGAGTTTTTGGGAGAAAAACTTGACACACATTTCCTCCATTAATCCTCTATTTGAAGCTTTCATTTTGTAAGTTTATTTTCTTATCTTTTTACACGCTGAAGCCACGTTATAGCATCATCCAGCTGTGCATGACTTGGAATCTACGGAGTGCATCTTTTGTAATCGTTTATTTCTTGTGTATTTATGCTAATACGAGCCTTTTGTCTTGTATTGTGTTGATGATGCTTATCATGAGCTAAACACTTAGTAGTTGGATTGCTTCTAGTTTGTAATAAACCTTGAGTAGTGTTAATATAATATTGTGATGTTTGCGTTTCAATCCTTGTACTTTAATGCTTTCAAACTTGTTTTGGGATTGGCCAACTGAAATGAGTAGATTCGTAGGTTCAGACATGGTCTACGAATAGAACTCAAGGGTTGTTAAAGACATTTAATCCATTTTTTCTTAACTCTAGACATAGGGGAGTAGTAGTTCATAAGGTGAATACTGTGGGTTCCTCATTATACAGGGGTGGACTTATTTAGAACTTAGAAATAAGAGTCTTGTAACAAAACCCTGGCGTCAGTGACTGAAAGGCACAACATCATATGCTACAGCACTTAGCGTTATAGCATCCAATGTTATAGCGCCTTACTTTTGGGGATTTATACAACAAAGAGCAGTCCAACTCATTTCATAAAATCTTGAACTTTCATACTGTTGTAGCAATATCTTTCTTATATTCATGTTCAAAAACTTGTTATTTTTACTTTGTCCATTTCACTAAGTTGTAAACTACTTAAACTCTTAAATTAACATCAATCCTTGTGGGTACGATCCTTACTTTATCGTTATATTACTTGTTGCGATTGTGTACACTTGCACAACTACTTTTCGCGTAACAAGTTTTTGGCGTCGTTGCCGGGGATTGCATTTAATTTTTATTGTTTAAGTTTTTGGCAATATTAGTGAAAATTTCACGCTGGTGTGTTGTTTCTTGGTGTTACAGCATTAGGTGCTATAGCGCATGCCCAGGTCCCAACCACCAGAATTCGAGTTGGATCCAGAACTAGAAAGGAGATTTAGGAGACTGAGACAACTTCAGAAACCGAGACAGCTTAGACCCACAATGTCTGAACACAGTGGCAGAACAAACTCAGGCAGAGGTACCACTCAGGGTGGTAGAGCCAATTCTGGTAGAGGAGGCAGATCAGACCCAGGTGGTCGAGGTAGAGGACCACCCACTCCTACATTTAATGAAGAAGAAGACTGGTACAGGCAACAATTCATTAATCAAGGTCCTGCAGACATGGTAAATGATAGGGACAGACCTATGAGGGACTATGCTGTGTTTGATCCCCAAACCATGGAGACAAGCATAGCAAGGACTGTTCTTCAAACAGCTCATTTTGAATTCAAACCCATGATGTTTCAGATGCTCCAAACAGTAGGTCAATTTGGTGATCGCCCCAAGAGGACTCGTACTTACATTTAAAACAATTTTTGGAGGTCTGCAGTAACTTTATCATTCCAGGAGTTAGTGATGATGCATTTAGGTTAAAAAAATTTCCTTATTCTTTGAAGGATAGAGCTAAGGCTCGGTTAACTTTTATAGAGCCTAACTCTATCCGCACTTGGAATGAAATGGCTGAAAAATTCTTAGCAAAATATTTTCCACCTAGCAAAAATGCAAGAATGAGGAATGAAGTTACTGCATTAAAACAAAAAGAATCTGAATCACTGTTTGAAGCATGGGAAAGATGGAAGGAGTTGATTAGAAGATGTCTGCATCATGGCATACCAGTTATCATTCAGATGGAAACCTTCTATAATGGGTTGGACCCAAGTACCAGACTTATGCTTGATGCTTCTTCTGAGGGTGTATTACTGAAAACCTCTTACAATGAAGCTTGTGACTTGATAGACAACATTGCTACAAACAGCTACCAATGGCCAACAGAAAGATTAACTCCACAGAAAAAGGTAGCTGGTGTCCATGAAATTAGTGAAGTTTCAGCTCTGTCAGCACAGGTAGCCTCTCTCACCAACTTGATCATGAACACCACCTCCAAGGCTACAGCTGTTGCCGCTACAGCATCAGCTGAACCAACTGTAGCTGCCATTGAACAAGCTCCTCCAGACTCAACTAGCTGTGTTTATTGTGGAGGAGAGCATTTATATGAAGAATGTCCAGGCAATCCTGTGTCTGTAAATTATGTGGGATTCAACAAGAATAATAATCCCTATTCAAATACTTACAATCCTGGTTGGAAGAATCACCCAAATTTCAGATGGGGAGGTAACAATGCTGCTGCAACAAATTCTAATGCTCCTGTTATACCACCAGGATTCCTTGCTCAGAATTATCAAAGGCAAAATGCCCCAGCTATGGATAGTTCTATGGAAAATCTGTCGAAAAGCTTCATGAGTGATTGTAAAACAACTTTGCAAACTCATGAAGCCTCTATCAAGAATCTGGAGATCCAAATGGGGCAGATAGCTAATGTTCTTACTCAAAGGCCTAGTGGATCACTGTAACACCTTAGAATTTAATTAATTATTTAGTTGAATTGTTTGGGAATTTAATTGGTAGAAAAATAATAAAATAAAAATAATGCTAGCACATGTGGGCCTATTGTTGAGGTTGGGAGTAGTAAAATGAAAAGTGTTAGTGAGGCCCATGATGTATTCGAATTAGCCAAGAGAAAAGCCCATAAAAATTAACGAAGTATAAAAAGGCATTATTTAGGGTTTTGCTCATTTAGAAGGAACAAAAAAATAAGGATTAGAGAGGAGAGAAGAGAGAGGCGCGGCGAAGAAGAGGAGAAGAGCTAGGGCAAGCCAAAGTTTCGAATTCTCCAAAGGCTAAGGTAAGGGTGGGGTTCTATCTCTATAATTGGGTGTATGAATGGCTCTATGTAGGAAGGCTAATGGAACCCTAGGTGATTAAGTTAGAAAACCCTAGTTGTAGGAATTGAATTTGATTGATGATGAATGAATGTGATTTGATAATGATTGAACATGATTGATAATGATTGGACATGATTGTTGATGATTGATCTTGCTCGTTGATGATTTGAACCAAACATTCTGTCCATAGGGCGCCATGGGCGCTAATGTTGCTGTTGCTATGGCTGGGCGCCAAATTCTGTGCATTTTGATGTTGATGTCTGGGCGCAGTGGGCGCCGTCCCTGTCTATGTTGCTGGGCGCCCTCCTGGGCGCCACTCTGTGTGCGTTGTGTTCTGGCGCAGGGGTGCCATGTTGGCTGCCCTGTCCTGTTGGCTGGGCGCCATGGGCGCTGTCCTGAAATGTTGCTGGGTGCCATCTTGCTGTTGTGTGTTGCTGTCTTGCAGGTTCCTGGTGCATGGGCGCCAAGGGCGCCAAAAACCTGGCTGCCCAGTTGTTGTTTCCTATGTTGTCCTGGCGCATGGGCGCCAAGGGCGCCAACGTGGTGGCTGCCCAGTTGCTGTTTTAGGTGTTGTTCTGGCGCATAGGCGCCATGCTGTGGCTGCCCAGTTGCCGTTTGGTGTGTGGTTCTGGCGCATGGGCGCCAAGGGCGCCAAGGTTGTGGCTGCCCTGTTGCGATGGCTGTGTTATTTTGGCGCATGGGCGCCAAGGGCGCCAAGATTGGCTGCCCAAATTCTGTTGTTGTTTGCTGTGTCTGGCGCAGGGGCGCCATGGGCGCCAATGTTCTGGCTGCCGGTTGCTGTGTCTGGAGCAAAGGGCGCCATGGGCGCCAATGTTCTGGCTGCCTGTTGTTGTGTCTGTCGCAGGGGCGCCATGGGCGCCTAAATCAGGCTGCCTTGTGCTGTGTTGCGTTGCTGGGCGCCCATCGCCCTGGGCGCCATGGGCGCCATGGGCGCCAGTTTGGCTACCAATTGTGTTGCTTGGCGCAGTGGGCGCCAAGTGTGGCCGCCCAAATGTGAATTTCACGATTGTTGATTAAAACGATGTTGAATATGTGATTAGGCCCAAAGTTGCCAAAAATGTTGAAAGTTGCTAAAATATTGCGATGTTGCCAAAATGTTGAAAATTGCTAAGTCGTAAGTTGTTGACGACGAAAGGTTGTACGAAGACGAATTGCCTCTATTTATTGGCAGGTGATGTGTTGTAGGCCTACGACCAATGTTGTTTCCCGATGTTGTTGCGATTGCTATGTACCCGTTGTTATTTGTTTGTGCATTTACATAGCGTCGCATGCATAGCATATTTTTACGATGGAGCTATGCTCAAACCACGACGACGATGTTGCGATGTTGATGCCCCTATTTACGGGTTTGGATTATGGTACCACATGCATTATAGGGCGGTGGCCCTGAGTTGAGTCACATTTCGCATTATGTGCATACTTATGTGATTGAGACGATGTTGACTGCTGATTAAATGATGAATTGATGCTATGACCTGAATTACATATTGTCTTTCATATGTCTGATTATATAGTGCGATATCTCACCCCTTCTGTTTGAATGTTACCCCAATGTTGGTAACGTGCAGGTAATCCCGAATGAAGGCAGTTCACCTTCGTTTGATCGAGTCGGTGTCGTCGCTCTGATATGTAACACTCGGGGGAATGAACACACGTTTTAATGTTATTTGCTTTGTTATTTCATTGTTGGAGCTTTAAGCTGTTTGTTGCTATTTTGAGGTCTTCTGAGCTGTCTTGAGTTGTTAAGACGCACGATGATTTTAATTGACTTGTTGTGAATCCGCTGCGTAATTACGAAGATGAATTAGTTGGAGGACTAAAACGTTGTTTTACCGGTTCATCCAAAAGTGTTATATAACTGTTTTCAAAAGCGAATTAATATTGTTTGTTGTTTTCACGAAGCAAATGTGGCACTCCATTGTGCGTTGAAAAAGATTTTTATGAACTCTGATATTTTCGTATTATTTTACTGGGTAGAAATGGGGTGTTACAATCACTACCTTCCACCACTGAAACCTCAACTTCTAAAGCAGCAAGTAAAGAGCATTACAAGACTATATCTCTGAGAAGTGGGAAAGATTTGCAAGGGCCATCAACTATCTCTGAAAAAGAAAAAAAATAAAAAACCTGAAAAAGAAAAAATTCTTCAGGCACTACAGCATCTGAGGCTGTATCATCTGACACAGCACCTTCTCCATCATCAAAGCTTGTTCCAGAATATCCTGATCCACCATATCCTCAAAGGCTAAGGAAGGCACAAGAAGACAAGCAATTCAACAAATTTCTAGAAGTGCTTAAACAATTGGATATCAATGTTCCATTGGTGGAAGCTCTCCAACAAATGCCAAACTATGCTAAATTTATGAAGGACGTGCTCACTAAGAGAAGAAGGCTAGGGGAAAAGGGTATTAATTTGGGGCAAACCTAGTGCTTAATTGGGAGAAATGTCATTTCATGGTGCAAAAGGGTATTAATTTGGGGCACAGAATCTCCAAGAAGGGATTGGAAGTGGATAGAGCAAAGATTGAAGTCATTGAGAAGCTCCTCATCCTACAAGTGTCAAGGGATGTCAGAAGCTTTCTTGGACATGCTGGATTTTATAGGAGGTTCATCAAAGATTTTTCAAAAATCTCAAAGCCTCTGTGTGAGCTGCTACAGCATGACACAACTTTTATCTTTGATGAAGCATGCTTGGAGGCTTTCCAAAAACTAAAGACAGCTTTGGTAACTGCACCAGTCATTGTAACACCTGACTGGAGTAAACCTTTTGAGCTCATGTGTGATGCCAATGACTATGTTGTTGGAGCTGTATTAAGGCAAAGGTATGATAAAGTTTTTCATTCAATTTTTTATGCCAGCAAAACACTTATAGAAGCTCAATTGAATTACATAGTCACTGAAAAAGAGCTATTGGCTGTTGTCTTTGCATTTGACAAGTTTAGATCATACTTGGTGGGCACAAAAGTTATTGTTTTTTACAGATCACACGACCATCAAATATTTGATCTAAAAAAAAGATGCAAAGCCAAGGCTAATTAGATGGGTTCTCCTTCTCCAAGAATTTGATTTGGAAATTCGTGATAAAAAGGGGGTGGAGAACCAAGTTGCTGACCATTTGTCTAAAATTGAAAGAGAAAATACAGGTGCAACAGAAGTGAAATCAAAGAATATTTCCCAGATGAGAAGTTATTAGCAGTAACTGTTGCAGCATCAAACGCTGTAGCGGTTAGAGCTGACACGCCAGGAGCTATAGCGTCTGATGCTTCAGCACCTTGGTTTGCTGACATCGTAAACTTTCTAGTTGGCAAGGTGGTGCCTGCAAACATGAATTACCAGCAGAAAAAGAGGTTCTTCCACACAATAAATCAATATTACTGGGATGAGCCTTTCCTTTACAAGAAATGTCAGGACCAATTGATGAGGAGGTGCCTTGCAGAAGAGGAACAATACCAAGTGCTATAGCATTGCCATGCTGCACCTTGTGGTGGGCATTTTGGGGGAACCAGAACAACTGCAAAGATACTGCAATCAGGGTACTATTGGCCTACATTGTTCAAGGATGCTCAAGATATGGTAAAAATGTGTGATAGGTGTCAGAGGACAGGGAACATTTCCAACAAACATGAGATGCCTTTAACCAACATTTTAGAGATAGAACTCTTTGATGTTTGGGGAATGGATTTTATGGGACCTTTCCCTCCTTCTCATGACAATCTGTATATCCTAGTGGCAGTGGACTATGTATCAAAGTGGGTTGAGGCTGTTGCTTTACCCAACAATGATGCTAAGTCAGTGAGCAAATTCCTCCAAAAGAACATTTTCACCAGGTTTGGAACTCCTAGAGCTATCATTAGTGATGAAGGTTCTCATTTTTGCAACAAGCTGATTGAGACCCTCTTAGCCAAATATGGAGTCAAGCATAAAGTTGCTACTGCTTACCACCCCCAAACAAGTGGTCAAGCAGAATTGTCAAATAGAGAAATCAAGAGGTTGCTTGGAAAATGGTGGGTCCTACAAGGATGGAATGGTCACTGCACACTTGGATGATGCTTTATGGGCCTACAGGACAGCCTTCAAAACTCCATTGGGAATGTCACCTTACACGCTTGTGTATGGCAAAGCTTGTCACCTGCCTATTGAATTGCAATATAAAGCTCATTGGGCTATCAAAAGGCTCAACCTTGATCATGACAGGGTAGGAGAAGCTAGGCTACTGTAGTTGAATGAGCTTGAAGATATTAGGCACTTTGCCTATGAAAATTCAGCCATTTACAAAGAAAAGACCAAGGCTTGGCATGACCATAAGATGCAAAAAAGAGAGCTAGTTGAAGGAGGACATGTGCTGTTATTTAATTCAAGACTCAGACTATTTCCAGGGAAACTCAAGTCCAGATGTGCGTTGTTGCTGGTGTGGTTCTCCTGGGCTTGGTTAACTCAGTGGAGGGGTGTGCTTAGCAAACAGAAGTGGGTGTATGCGAGTAGACAATCCAAAAATCCCTTTTAAATCATTTTCAAAGCCCAATTTAACTACAACAATTATTTTAACACTTCAATAACCCAAAATAATTTTTAAAATAAATAACATCTAAAATACTAATATTTATAAAAATAATATAAATATATAATAACAATCATATATTACCAAAATCATATAAAAATATGTTTAAATGTGATTTTCAACTAATTTTAATAACTAAAGCACACAATAATTAAAATAATATAATCTTATCAAATCAAAATAATTCATAAAACAAACACATACTAAAAGAACCACGACGCATGAAAATTGGGGTGTTAACAGATATTAAGATATGCTGCAACGCGGTACTCGAGAGTAAAAGAAATATAAAAATAGGCAAAATATCTTTCGGGTCCCTTAACTTATTTTTAGATAACGAATAAGTCTCTTAATTTTTTTTTGTAACGACTAAGTCCCTTATGTTTTAAAAATGTTGCACCATTACCCTTTTTTGTAATTTCCGTTTGACTTTGTTACAAAAAAACATATGTGGTTGTTACCTTAAGGTATTAGAAGTATACTTATGGGTCTTTTGTAATACCTGTTTATGCGAAATGAGTAAAAAAAACTGATGGGTCCCTTAACCCGTTTGTTCAAGTGTTACTTCTAACACCAAGTTAAATATACTTATAATATTTTTTTATGGAAAATATACTTCTAATACATGTTTGTGCGAAATGACCAAAATAAATAGAACTACACAAATAGAAAGTGAAACACGTGGGTATCATATAGGGTTGAATGAAAACCACAAATAAAGTATAAGCTCCTATATAAAGTTGAAAGAAGATGATGTGGGGTTCGATTATTAATGTGGCTGAAGATCCCGTGAATAAAAATTAAATAAGAATATAAAGTTAAAAATGAACATAATAATAAAGACATTGAGATTGAACATCCATAAATAATAAGAAGAAAAAGTATATATAATTTTTATAACATAATCGATATCCATCAAATGTAAATGTTGCACCATAATTATAAAGAAAAGAAGACCACACAATTAGAAAGTGAAACACATGAGTACATGCAGAGTTGGATGAAAACCACAAATAAAATAGAAGCAACAATACAAAGTAGAAAGAAGATTACGGGGGTTCTATTGTAAATTCAGTGGCGGATCTAGCATTGATTTTATGAGGGGGCCAACTATAAAAGTTTACTTGCACTTTTCGCCTCTCAACTTTTTTTGGTTGATGAATTTAGTCATTTTATTTTACTTTTGACAATTTTTTTCTTTTAGTTTGGTGATTTTGGTCACCAAAAATCATGGATTAGCAATTTTAGTCCCCACTTTCTCCAAAATTCAAGATTTTTGGGGGATGGAAATGCAAATAATCCATGATTTTGAGAATAAAAATTGCGAAACTAAGAAAACCGAGAATCAAAATTGTCAAAACTAAAATAAAGGGACCAAAATCCCTAAATTAACAAAAATCACCATATTTATTTGTGATAATAATATACTAATAGACTTAAATTTATGGACTTGTTGTTGTTCTTTTATCTCCTTAAACATTAAACTTTGTTAGGGTAGCTAAATAATATATTATTGGGGTAGCTAAATATAAAATAAACCTACTTACTCAGATACATATATTATTTTTGGGGTAGCCGGGACTACCCCACAATAACACTACCCTCCGCCCTTGTATAAATTAGTATATTTTACACGACAGGGGTCCTATTGTAAATGTGGTTGAAGTTCCCGCGGGTTAACCGATAATTATATAGAAAAGAAGACAGCGCCATAAGAAAGTGAAATTTTTCAACAAAAAAAAAGAAAGTTGAGAGAAGAAGACAACGTATTTTGACACGAATTTTTTTAACCAAATTAGTTATTGAGGAACAAATTCTGTGTAATGAGACAATTAAATTTTTTCGGAACCATGTAACACCCTCGGAATTTCTAGCTAGTAGAAATGCCTAAGTGCACCATCCCTAATTTATCAGAGATAATATTTCTTGTTTAGATACTGAACACCACTATAAATTTTTCGCTGAATAATAACAAAACGGTCTTAATCATAATTAAAACCACAACGGTTTCCTAACCATCAATCACCAGCAGGACTTAGTGTTCAATACCATCACAAGAAAACGCGAAAACAAAATACATAACGTATACATCCGGTATCGTATAATGTTATGATACAAAGATAACAAGGGAAAAACATAAGTTTAAACATAAAAGTTGAGTCTTCAGCAACCTCCCGAGTAATCATCTACTCGGGCCTCTTTGATCTCCACTTTCCCTGTTTCTCTGTAAAACAACAACATATAAACAATGAGATACAATCTCAGTGAGTTTTACCGAGACCCCTATCTACGCTCTCGGTTCAATTAAGAATTCTATTTAACTTAACACGACATCGACTGCGCGAACGCTAACCCCGGTGAACCATATTATAGAACTTTCTTTCATTCGTGGTTCAATTCATAACCACGTGCATTATCAATCAACACGACACCGCCTGCACGAACGCTAAACCCCGGTGAACGTGTTATAATCCAGTACGACACCGACTGCGCGAACGCTAACCCCGGTATATCGCACAACAAACTTTTAACATGACACCGCCTGCACGAACGCTAAACCCCGGTGTACATGTTATGACTCAGTACGGCACCGACTGCGCGAACACTAACCCCGGTGTATCGCACAACAACTGTTTAACATAACACCGCCTGCGCGAACGCTGAGACCCGGTGAACCCCCTTACCAATAGTACTTTCCCTAATGGCACAGGGCCTAGGGTAAGGGATCATGACTGCCCCGCCTAGTATGTTAACATGGGTCGTCACCCAACTCGATATATGTTAAATATATCTACACTCGATGGCCTGTTAGTTCACCTATACTCAATGAACATTTAGTCCATCTACATTTGACCGTTAATCGAACATAATACCCGCATTGGGCCGTTTCTTATAGTCGATAAAATATATATATATCGTGAATCGTAGACTAGTTTAGACGAATAAATAGTAATCATCCCGCGTCAGTTATACCATACCACGTAGGACTCATAGTCCGCTTTATTATTAATAAAACATATCCGCACACATGTACTATTATTCGGTTTTTCGAAACAATTTCAACTTCAAAAACAGTTCATTTTACCCTTTTAAATTGTATATTCAGTTAGGCCTCTGAATAAGCTTTCAAACGCATCTTAGAACACCTCAATCGGGTTCCCGGATCAAAAGTTATCGCGAAAACAAAATCAGTGTACAATTGCTGAAAAACTGCAAAGCGTCGCGTCGCGAACAGGTTCCGTCGCGACGCGAAAAGTGACAGAAGTTTTCCGTTTCAAAAATTATGAAGGGTCGCGACGCGATGGGGATGGTCGCGACGCGATAGGCACTGGAATTGCAGAAAAACAGATTTTCAAAACTCAGGTTTTGTGCCGTTTCGCTTTCTAAACGTTTCCGATACGTACCTAACTGAAAAAGAGTTCATAACAACACCAAAACCAGTCCAATCAACATTAATTCATTCCTCAATAAATCAAACATATCAATCCATAACAATCAAACATCAATTTCCCCAAAATCCGTTAATTGTCGGTTTAACGGTTTTTTGACTAAAACGACGTTTCTCACGCAATTCAAACCGAAACAATCACATCAAGCAATCAATTAAATCAATCAACATAAAATTCCTTTCAATTAATCAATTCAAAACATAAAATCCTAAACGTGAGTAAAACTCACCTATCGTGATGAAAATCACGAAACACCGCAACTTTCCGCAACTCGAACATCCGACTCGCGAGACTCGAGAAATCCGCTTTTCACCTAGACACCAACATAAGCTCCTAGGCTTCAAGCTCCTCACAAAAGCCCCAACTTTGATTCCTAAGCTTTCATCTTTCAACATGAACCTCAACATCATCCTTCAATCATCAAGAATTACTATTCATCATCCCTAACCTCAAGTCATCTCCTTCACACATAAACCCCAATTTTCGACAATCAAACCCTAACTCTCTAATCTTTGATCCCTTCACTCCAAGCTAGCAATCAATCTCCTAATTGAGCTTCCCAAACCTCCAAAACACTTGAGGGAAGAAGAAACACAAGGTTTCCCTCAATTTCTTTACAAATTTCGAAAATGGTAGAATATGTGAGAGTGGGTTGTTGTTGATGATCTTGGCATCATATGAAAAAGGATGATGAGGTGATGATTTTTGTGCAATAAAAGTGGATCTCACTTTGAGAATCCTCTTCTCTCTTCGTGACCCACTTCTCACTTTTCCTCCATTTTATTTTCTTTCCTTCTTTCTTTTCTCTCTACCACTCACTCTCTCAATTCTCTCTTATTCCCTTTTTCTTTTCTTTTCTTTTCTTTCTTTCATTCATTTCATACATATACATATATTATTATATTTAAGCGGTAACGTGGTCAAATTACCATATTGTCCTTAATCTCTTATTTCGTTCTGAATTGTCCTTATTCCGTATTATCCGGTTAACGATTCTATGACGATCAATAATTAATTTTAGCGCTCAATAAATTTACCAATTAAGTACTAAATTATTTCAATTGGGTTAACATCTAAATAATTCGACTAATTATTTTGAGGATGTTACAAACCATAAATTACATCAAAACACACTGCTTAGCATCTCACTTTACGTATTTTGTCCCGAATTTTTTTTTTCACAACATTAAAATATGCAAAAAAAAAAAGAAAACAAAAGAAGCAAAAAGGCTTAAGTTTAGAATTAAAAAAATAAAATAATGGCGGGTGTTGTAAATATGATTGAAATGGGTGGTTAAATTTTTGCTGAAGTTTTGTGCCTTACTTTGCCAACTCGCATATTAAAGAAGGTTCTAAAATAGTTTTTCTTTAACTTTTTTTATATAAATTTTTGTTAAACTTTAAACACCGTAACACTATTTTTTTCATATGTTTGCAGTAAAAAAACTATCATTTTAATGGTTTGTATAAATATAAATAAAGTTTTTTTTGACAATATAAATATAAATAAAGTTTTAAAAACATAGAAATAAAATAAGAAGTACTAAATTTCAATGGTATGACTAATCGGCAATCTTTAGATTTCTTAAAATAGGGTCCATATTAGGGGCATTTTTATTCCATATTTTATTTTTTTATAAGCAAAAATATATTATTTATGGAGTACAAAGGGTACTCCAACCCAATATTATACAATGAAGTCCATTAAAATCTCCAAAGGCCAAAACACATTGGAAAAAGACCTAAATAAAAAAAAGAGTACCACACAAATCACCTTTGCACATCCGTAACGAAGTTACATGTCAATTGTGCTTGTCAATCAGTACACTTTACAAAATATATGAATAAGTAGCACTGCAACAACCACATGCCGTAACTACTGTACTTCATAACAACACCATGAGACACCTCCCTACTTATCTTCGATTCACACCGAATTCCATGATATAACCATGTCTCATCATCTCATTTTCCAAATCACCTATTCTTCACTTACAAATATATCAATAACTCCATGCTCTCCATATTGACACCAAACACAGATCATATCGACAACGGTGAGGGTTGCCAATTTGTAAATATAAGGTTTATATTTGGCTAAAGTGCTCCCGAGGTCATTTATCTTTATTTAAAGTAACGAATTAGTCCTTTGTGTTTTTTTTGTCCCAAATAAGTCCTTTATTTTTCAAATTTTTGACACATAAATCCTTTTCCGTTAACACTGCTGATTTCTGTGTTAAAAAAAAGGATTTATGTGTTAAAAATTTGAAACATAAAGGACTGATTTGGGACAGAAAAGGATTTATGTGTCAAAAATTTAAAACATAAAGGACTGATTTGGGACAAAAAAAAGATAAAGGACCAAACCGTTACTTTAAATAAAGATAAGGGACCCCGGAAGCACTTTAGCCTTTATATTTCTACCCGCCCTTTCTTTGAACCATCGCCAAGAAAGAACCATTACTCTACCGCACATCCTCAGCAACTAAGCCCTTTAAACCACATCGTTTCTTCCTCCCCAAATAACCCAGACTAGAAACTTTGTAGGAAGTGATTTAAGGGCTCTACATGCCGTATTTCACCGACACCAATCCAACCTAAAACATTATTCCAAACTGTAGAAGTGAGCTTACACGAAAGAAAAAAGAGTGAAAGAAGAGATGGCATACTGATTCCTCCTCTTCAATACACAGTGGGCAACTACCATTGAACTCTGGCTCTATAATTCGCAGATGAATCAATTCGTCAATCTCCACCCAAAAATTTGAATTTTTGACGTTATATCAGAAGCTCATTTCCTAGCCTTGCTTAGCATGATTGTTGTCTCCAAGTCATCCCCAATATTAGCCTTCTGTAACAAAATTTTACCGTAAACCGGATTGGCACCCATGACGGTATTCTCTAACATTATACTACGCTTCCTTCTTTGGTGATTTTTGATTGTTTTCATCTAAAACAACCCTTCTTTCTCGTCTCATTTTTCTTTCTTGCTAAAACACTGCTAAGAAATAAACAGTTGGGAGCTATTTCACATGGATGTGAAATCAGTCTTCCCAAATGGGCCACTAGAGGAGACTGTGTACATAGCACAGCCTCCTGGTTTTGAAGAAAAGGGAAAAGAGAACTTTGTGTTTCACTTACATAAAGCATTGCAAGGCTTGAAGCAAGCACTTAGGCCCTGTTACTCCTTCTTTGTTGAGAATGGCTTCACTAAGTGTGTTGCAGAGTATGGTGTTTATCTGAAAGGAGATAAACAAGCATATCGCTTACTGGTTTGTCTATATGTTGATGACTTACTAGTCATGGGAAGTTGTCCTAAAGAGATTACTAAATTCAAACCATACATGAAGAAATGAGTTTGAAATGTTTGACTTAGGGAAATTAACCTATTTTCTGGGTTTAGAATTCCTAAGGACCCAAGAAGGCATAATACTTCACCAAATGAAGTATGCTAAGGAAGTATTAACGAAGTTTTACCTAACTGATTACAATTTTGCTACTAATTCAGCAGAAGGTAACCTAAGTAAGAAGACACCCTAAGAACAGAAACTGATCCTACATACTACAGACAGATTATAGGGTCTCTAAGGTACTTGTGCCATAGTAGACCAGACATTCTATTGGTATGGCCAGTAGGTTTATGAACAAACCTATGCAAATGAAAATTCATTTTAATGCTGCCAAAAGAATTCGAGGTGTGTAAAAGAAACCATATGATGTATTTTTTCCTAAAAGGTGAAGTATTCACTAAGGAGACAACTTGGTGTCTGCCTTCTAACCTTAGAGGCAGTGTATTTTGGCTATTATCTAGGGGGCTGTCCTAGATTGATAATTGTTCTAAGGCTATATCAGGCTTGTCCTGAGTTTATTATGTTGTCTACCTAAGTTTAGGATTTTTTAGATTAGGAAAGGGTATTGGGTTTAATTAAAAAACTTAAACTACCCTTTGAGCTATTATGAATACAACAACCATTTTCTCTTAAATCTAGCCATTGAAAGTTACTGGCTAACTAGAAGTTTGTTACGATAACTAACTTCAAAACAGTCCAAAATACTAATAAACTATCTCCAGAATTTACATGGTCTATATAAGTAAATACCTATGTCCATATTCCTACACTTGAATGAAATAAAAATCTTTTACATTTTAATTCTGCTTCCAACTTTCTGTTTGCCAAGGCTGTTTCTGAATTCTTCATTCTCCAATTCTTGAGTGTGGTAAGGTGTACCTCGCATAGAGAAGAACAAACCAAGTTAGGGTTTCTTCACCATATATATGAAGATAAGTGAAACACAAGAGAGCAACCGGGTAATTCAAAATTTATCAAAATATTGCATTTTTGACTTTTGTTTTTATACCTTATTTTATGCTTATTTTTACCTTTCTAAAAAGACAAAACAAAAATAAATTTATCTTTCTTTATCCTTTTATATTAGGCAAAATATCTCTCCAGGTCCCTTAACTTATTTATTTGTAACGAATAGGTCCCTTAATTTTTTTTTGTAACGTATAGGTCTCTTAACTTTTAAAAATGTAGCACTGTTGCCACTTTTAACGTTTTTTTGTTAACACCGTTAATTAATCACTGATGTGGTTATTTCACTGCTTAGCTGGCATGCCACGTAGGATAATAACAATAAGAGTCAATGTAAATTTTTGCTGACTCATTATTTTATATTTATTTTCAATTAAAAATTAAAAAAAATCATCTCATTTCTCTTCTCTCTCGTTTCCTTTCTTTCAATCTCACCACAAATCTGGATTCCTCTCTCTCTCTTCTCTCTCATTTTCTTTATTTCTACACATATCTGGATTTGTTTTTTCGATGATTTTGGATTCATTTTATCGATTTGTTTTTTCGTTTTCATTTTTTGTCAGATTCTGGATTTGTTTTTTTCAGATTCGGTTTTCAATTAAAAATGCAGATCTTCGATTTGTCAGATTCAGAAACATTTTTTCGATTCGTTTTTTCAGATTTAAAACGCAGATCTGTCTTCATTTTAAGATCTGTCTGCGTTCCTCAACAAATTGATGCTTATGGTCGTTGGAGAGAGAGAGAGAGATTGAGATGATTTGGGCACAGACTTTCGAAAACGAAAACAAAAACAAAAACGAACCCAGAAACCCAGATTTTCAAAAACGAAAACGAAAACAATTTGAACGATTCGAACAATTCTGAAAACGAAAATGGTTCTGGGAACGATTCTGAGAATGATTTGAAACTATTAACATTCACGATTCTGAGAACGATTTGAAGATTCTGGGAACATGATGAACATTCACGATTCTGGGAACGATTTGAAGGTTTTTTTTGGGGTTATTTCTGGGAACGTGATGAACATTCACAGAGGTTATTTTGTAATTTGGTATGTTGAATCTGATCAAGAATCTGGATAAAGGATGTGGGTATGATGAACGTGGGTATGATGAAGAGGATGATGAATAGTAATTAGGGTTATTTTGGGTTTTTTTAATTTTGAATAAAAAATTAATTTTTAATTAAAATCCTAGGTGGACCTACCACATCATCACCGTTTAGCCACATCAACATCCACGTCAGCACCGTCAGCCACTTAAGCTTTTTTTAACGGTGTTAACAAAAAAACGTTAAAAGGGACAACGGTGTTACGTTTTTAAAAGTTAAGGGACCTATGCGTTACAAAAAAAAGTTAAGAGACTTATTCGTTACAAATAAATAAGTTAAGGGACCTAGGGAGATATTTTGCCTTTATATTATTACAAATTTGTTATATATTAAATAAAAAAATAATACAAAATATAGATCAAGATTTATTAAATAAGAAAAAGAAAAAGTAACATTGGATGCTATCCTTGTCTTTTTTTAGAATTAGAGGCAACTTCTTTTTAATTGTTTCTTGCTTTTCCCATTACTAGACGGTAGCCTGTGCTCCGCACCGGGTGGTTTCTTTCAAAAAAGGATTAGACTGTACTAAAGTAACAACTAAAATGGACCATAAGAACAATATAAGTAATATGAATTAAAACATGGAGCGACGACAACACATTACAACTCAAAGATAACTAAGAATTATTACCAAAAAGGATCAAAGATAATGAAGATTGGTATATAATAAATAGAAAGGCAATCCGTAGATGAGCTACCAGAAGACGATGATGAGACAACATCTAATAGAAATTCTACCACATAGAGTTATCTTTTTTTTTTGTATTATAATAATAAATTTGTAAATTGTAATGTATAAGAGTTTTTTTTAATAGATGGATGACACAAATATTAAGAAATAAATATATAATATACAAAATGATAATATATAAGAATAATTTTTTTTATAGAACCATGAGGTCACGACACTGGGGCCTAGTGTAGAAGTCATTGTGGAAGGTTAGATAGTTAGATAGTTGAGTAATGAGCAGGTTTGTACTATTTAAATAGAGAGTAGTTGAGTAATGGAAAAATGGGGTTGTAAAACATGTCTATTCTTTCCCTAACTTGACCTATTTATAGCCAGGTTACTCCGTAACTGCCGGGGTGATCTACCCCTCATTCTTCCTTGCGGAGGTCATTCACCTCGATTTACTTATGGTTCCGGCCGTGGAATTCTCATCCGATCAGGTGAATCACAAGGCCGAGTACACTTGTTGCGTTTTGCACACTTGCTCTGGAGTTCTAGACAGCCAAAAAACAATATAGGAAATTCATGAAATTATAAAGGCTTAAATATGTTTTAAGCCCCTGCAAATATAGGGTGTTTTGGTTTAAGCCCCTGCAAAAAAAATTTTTAGTTAAAAGCCCTTGCAAAATGAAATATTTTGTTATAAGCCCTTCTCAACATATCCAGCAATCATAGCATTCCATGTTAAGGCTAACATTTTAGTCATAGAAGGGCTTATAACAAAATATGTCATTTTGCAAGGGCTTTTAACAAAAAAAAAATTGCAGGGACTTAAACCAAAACACCCTATATTTGCAGGGGCCTAAAACATATTTAAGCCAATTATAAATTTTCATTAGAATTGTGGTAACTCATCGGATGTCATGATGGCATGTATAGGTCACTATTCCAATAGTTATTAATGAAGATTCAACATGTAATATATCACATGGGAGACCACTTGCAGAAATAGAAAACCTGATGTAACGGCCAAGGCAAAAGAACATGTTGAGTTCTTGTACCCTGATTTGGACTTGTTGCAGATTGGGGCCCTTAAGGAGATTTCTGATGGAAAGTTAGTAGAAATGCCTTCCCCTACTGAGGAAGAGAAAGAAGATGCCATCGAAGAACGTAAGGCTGATGACAACGCCAAAGAGTGAAAGTGAAATCTTTTGTCTATGAAGTTTATTTTCAGCATCTTTTGTATCTCTTTTGCAACTTATCTAGGCTTGATCCTTGTGTAATGCCCGTAGTCTTTGAAAACGAAAACATTACTCACATGCATCCTAAAATTTTGCCTCAACTATCATCAATGATGCAAACAATATAATTCTTAATTGAGGTAATGATCCTGAAATTTGGTGTACTAACAATAACTTATAACTGTTAAAACCTGCTCGCTGTAAGATATTCAAATCCCCTTTTTATTAAGAACAACAGGTAAAAATAAAGAATGCCCTCTATACATTGCAGCTACTGCCTTCATACTTTTGTAGGCGTTCTTTGACACCGGGGAGAATCGATTTCAAACTGGTTGACGAAGACGGAAGAAGGTGGAATTGCGAGATTAAAGTAGACGTGGGTGATGCAAGACAATATCGGGTAACTGGTGGATGGGACCATTTCCGTCATTTCAAGGGGTTGGTCGTGGGAGATGTTGATAAATGATATGTTTGGGTCGGCGACGATTCCACATCCTCCAATCCTGGCCGTTACAACAGTTCTTGTTTCCAGCCACATAACTGCTCTATATTTGTCATGCAAGTTTAAAATCGCGAGATACCTACTCCCCCTTATTGGATACAAGACGACTACGCAAGATAGTTTTCTATGGATCGGCATCCCCGAGAAGAGGGTAAATTACCTTGAGATATTCCTGAAATCCACTCGAAGGTAATACCTTTAAGTTTCTCTAATGTCATCATGAAAATGATATACACAATGAATAACAGTTAAATTAAGTTTAAGTTTAACCAAATACAGTAAGAGTGATACGTAATTAAAAAACAAAATAGAAAATGTGCACTTGATCAAAAGAAATCCACAAATTTATAGATCAAATAGGCAAGTATCTATTTGTTTGAAGTTAGCCAATCAACCTCAATAATTTTGGTACTCTTAAGTAGTTTTAAAGATTATCCTGAAGAAAACAGCGCTACTATTTGGTATGATAAGAATCGTACGAAAGTTACTTTGTTACCTCAAGCCTGAATCACACAACACCAGTCGGGCTTGTCATTTAATGTTTCTGACATTTTCGTTTTCTGACATTTTCGTTTTCATATCTTTAACAATTATCCTTAAGAAAACAGCGCTACTATTTGGTACGATAATAATCGTACGAAAGTTACTTTGTTAACCTTGGGTTAGAATTACACAACACCACTCGGGCTTGTCATTTAACGTTTCTGACATTTCGTCTTCGTACTTTTAAGTGTATTTGGTACAATAAGAATCGTACGAAAGTTACTTTGTTAACCTCAGGACTGAATCACACAATACCAGTCGGGCTTGTCATTTAACGTTTCTCACATTTCGTCTTCGTACATTTAAGTATATTTGGTATGATAAGAATCGTACGAAAGTTACTTTGTAAACTTCGGGCTTGAATCACACAACACCAGTCGGACTTGTCATTTAACGTTTCTGACATTTCATCTTCGTACTTTTAAGTATATTTAATACGATAAGAACCGTACGAAAGTTACTTTTTTAACCTCGAGACGGAATCACATTGACAGACTATTTAACGCAGAGTAACCAGATTAAAAATATTTTTCCCCACTACATCAATGTTACAAAATAAGGACCAAATATTATTTTAACCTTCCCATAAGAAAATATTTCTTATCTGTTACCCAAATAAAGCTACTATTAGTATTTAGGTGGAAAATGACATTTTGATTTCATCCATAATTAATTAAAACCTTTTAATTTGCATCCCTAAATTATTGAGTGTGATTTATTATAAAAAAAAGTAAATTATTGAGTGCGATTGACTAACTTCATTCAAATAGACACTTACCTTTTTTATCCGTAAATTTGTGGAGGGCTTCATGACTAAGGAATTAAAATAAAGTAAAGGGAATTGAATGGTGAAGGATAGACAATTTCTCACTATACTCTCATTTTCTCTCACTCTCAAACGGCAACCGATCCCTCACTCTAGAACTTTCCCAAGTTCTCACCACCACAATCCCTAATTTTTTCACTCAACCGATCCCTCATCCCTCATCCTCCCAATCGATCTCTCATCCCTACGGTTTCATTAACACGCCCCTCATCTCCCATCGCCTCCTCATTTCCCTCCCATCTTCCTTCATCTCTCTCTAATTCATCATAGACAGATTTGCTCGCAAAAAACCTTGATGTGTACATGCAATATGGTAAGCTTCTTCAAACTCTCTTCACCGCTTCTCATTCCCTCCCTCTCTCTGTCTCTGTCTATCTATGTTTCCCTCTCTGTAAATTTTTTCCCAAAGTTTTCATTTTTTATGGATTGTGCTTATTTTTGAATCAGGAGCTTGATAGTTACTGGATAGTGGAAGATTTGGATTTTGCTGATTCATCTTTTTCATTATAATTTTTTTTTTGTCCATATTTCTTCAAGAATTTTATTTGTAATTTTTCTGAGATGCTTTTTGAAGCCTTGGGTTACTTTTTCTTCTTCTGAGATGTGTTTCCTTTTTTTGAGGTGTTTGTTTTTTCTTCTTTTGATATGTAATTTTTCTTATTTCACTTTTTTGGTGTTTTTTTTATCGTCATCCATCTCCTTCTTATTCCTGTTTATCTTTGCAACATTCAATTTTTGTCTATTGTGTTTAACCAATTTGCGTTTTTGTAATTTTTTTGTAATATTTACTTTATTTTTGTAAATTGTGTCGAATTTACTAATTAAAAAATTGTTTTTTTTTAATGATAATCCTCATAGTTGCCGATGCTTAAATTTGATGGGTCTGTATGTGTACTTTTCAGGGGGTGTCAACAACAATTTCTGATGCAAGAACTCAAGCCCAGTTCTGCCAAAAATGCAACTCACAGCCTTTTTGGACAAATGCGAAACCCACAACCCGGAAATTCACAAAACACGCGGAACTCGCAGTCTCTTTCATCAATATGCAAATTGAAGTTTATTACAGTTTGTCTAGTTTAAGCTTTTACCTCAAAGCAATAAAAGAGTTCTTGAATATGAGAAAAATATAGCATAACCTCAAGTAAGTTTAATTGATACACACTTTGTATCTAGATGTATGGCATCAGTAATTACTAAGACAGATTTAGTCTTTATGAGTTCTGTTTTGTAACTTGTGTAACTTAGCTTTACTTCAATTCAAATTTTGAAGATGGTGTTTACTTGTTTAGAATAGTTAGCATGTTAATCTCTTAATTACATGTTAAGGAACTCTACAGGTCTTGCAATTTTTTCTATTTGCTACTTTCTTGAACTTCAATTATAGCTAATAAGTTATCCTTTTGAACAGTTAGCATGTTATACCTTGAAAGTTCTACTAGCTTGATGTTTCTTGCTTAAGATTCTTCATTGTTTTATATGTTTTTACTTAGTTACATGGCCAATTTGTTTGAATAATGCTTCAAATTAGTTATGAATGAGATTCAGTCAAAACATGGTAATAGTATTACTACTTATAAGTAATTTTTTGCATTTAGAATTCATATATGTTCATCTATGTTAAATGAAATTGGGATGATTAAGAAGACTGCTAACTATGGACAAATCTTGGATTGCTAAGCCAAGAAATTCACGTGAATACTTAAATGGCATAAGTCAAGTGAATACAGAAAACTATAATTTGTAATCAAATTTTCTTCTATTCTCTTCTAGGTTTTCAACTGATGCTTTGATTTTTGCAGAAATCAAAGCTGAAACTGCAGCAATGGAGCTACAATTGAAACACCAAACAGGTATTAATCAAAACCCCTTTGTTTTGATTCTTTAATTTCTGATTTTGTGAAGCTGCCAATCTGATCTTTTGTTTTTCTGACTTGTATGAACGAAACTGATGAGGAATGTTCAATGAACTCTCAAACGAAACTGTGGACAGCAACTTACGAAAGGTAAAATCACATTTGTTCTCTTTGATTGTACTTTCGTTAGTGTATTTCGATGAGAACCCTAACTTTGCGATTCTCAATCTGTTTACACGCACTCAAATGAGCCTTGAACCCGTTGAGAGACTTCACCACTTGTGAAGACACTACCAGAAACTTCAATAAAGGTAATACTCCTCTAAACTCTTTTGTTCTCTCAATTTCTTTCTTCCTTCCACTCAAACTTTATATGTATATTTCTGACTTTCTGTTTGTGTTGATTTGAAGGTGAGGACCGGCAATACAGCAACACAAACTTGCCTACAGAAAGGTAAATTCCTCTCATGTCGTTACTGCTCTTTTCTTTCTCACTTATTTCTCACTCTTGAGGAAAACACTAACCTTGTTTTCCTCTTCTTTGCAAGGTACAACCACTTGTTGTTGAAGATGAAGAAAAGAAGCTTAGCAGTACAACATAAAAGAAGATTGAAAACTGTAAAGAGAAATGTAAAGTTGCAGAACTGTAATGTAAAATTTCTATTTCATTCAACCGTGTGTTTAATTCTGTACAGGATGTGTATATATACAATTTGTAGAACTAGTAATTATCTGTTAGGAGTTTTACAGATTCAGTTTGTTGTTGTATCAAACTCGGTAACAGAAACTGAATTGAGTAACAGATTCAAAAGGTGTTGGTTAACAGAAACTGAATTGAGTAACAGATTCAGAAGGTGTTGGTTTGGTGGTCGCCGGAGCCAGTGGAGGTGGCCCTTTCAGTTTCGCTTCTCTCTCTTTTTTTTGGATCTGTTCATTTTTTTTCTCTTCCTCACTCTTCTCTCAAATTTCTTTTCCCTCTCCCTGGCCATTGGTTCCCCTTTTATAATACATTATGCATTTGACATGCATCACAATTGTATCAATTATTAAATTAAATTGCTTTCACTGTTTGGTGTATGACTTTAGTGCACTCACTGTTTGACATGCATCACATATGCATCACAAATGGAGTACTTTATTATTTTATTATTTATTTGTTACCACTGTCATTCACATTAAAATCAAGGTGGTTGACAGAAGGATAAAAGATGGATAGCATGTATTCATATACATGTGAAAACCGTATGCAAATACACTCTTGCTATTATATATAAGATTAGTCAAAGTAAACATAGTTCTACAAGCAACTAAGATTGCTCCACGCCACTGCTTGCTGAAAGCTTCCAACTGTGTACCTTTCTCCATTCCTTCACACAAGCGCATCTCTATACACAGAAACATTGAATGCACTACAGTTTATTGCTTCCCTCTCACAATCTGCAAACAACACAACCATCTATCTATAAAACATGCTAACCAGAAACCAAGAAAAAAGGGGAGGGGGGGACAGAGAACTTAAAAAAAAAAAATAAGGAAAAGAGGAACTGAGTAGAAAATAGGGGAGCGATTTCAGAGAAGAGAGTAGAGAAAGATTAAGAGAATAAGATAGAACCAAAAGAACAGTGGACAGAACAGAAAGATAAAATCACCGTGAGCACCGCCCTCCCATGGCGGTGCTCCGCCCAAAAGCTCTCTCCACTGCAGTTCTTACCACCACTCACCAACACCAGAAACCTTCTTACCGTAGCCACAAACAACATCTCTACCCTCTCCCTCTCCTTCCTTCTCTTGTCGCCTTCAATATGGCCGTTGGCCTTCCCACAGCTGCTGCAAGCAGCATTTCCAGATTTGGGATTTTAGGGTTCCATTTGGAACCTGTGTGTGGCTTATAAAGCCTTTCCATTTTATTACTTTTTTTTTAATTTATTTCAGTTTATTCTTATCACTTACAACCATTATTTTATTTTATTTGACAAGTCCAAAGGTTGCAAAGCCGGAGGCCGAGGACGTAGGGCTTTTATCCCGAACCTCGTAAAAATTACGGTGTATCTCTTTCCCTTCTCTTTACTTTGTTTTTCGTTTATATTTGTTTATTGTTATATTTTATATCATTGTGCTGCGTTCAATATCACAATTTGTTTATCGTTAAATTTGATAATAGTGTGGTTAGCGTAAAATATCACTGTAACTGGTTCTGTCATAGTTATAGCTTGCTTAGGTATTGCATATAGTTTAAATCCTATTTTTCGCATTCGATTTAAACGTGCATCGTTAATTTTTTGAAAATTAAAAAGATTTCAATTTTAGTGTATAACCTTATTCACCCCCTCTAAGGTTATCATATAGTCCAACAATTGGTATCAGTAACTAGAAATTGCATATAGAGCTTAATATCTCGCAATTTTATTTATTTATTTATTTATTTATTTATTTTTGATCATGGGTTCATTTATGAAAGAGGGGATGTCCTTCAATAGGTCACCCCTATTCGATGGGACTAACTTTGACTATTGGAGTAGTCGAATGAAATGT
Organism: Astragalus membranaceus; assembly: GCA_039519185.1. NCBI lineage: Eukaryota > Viridiplantae > Streptophyta > Magnoliopsida > Fabales > Fabaceae > Astragalus > Astragalus membranaceus. Next base: position 78,080,740 of record CM076847.1, read on the forward strand.
CATGTGCAGGCTATAGATTTCACTTTATGGAGGATCATTGTTGATGGACCACTCATTCCTATGAGAATCAAGATCACTAAACCTGGTGTTGCTGTTGACAGAGATACTATTAAATCTCAAGCTACTGGTAAAGATGAGGAAGTTCCTATTGAAGATATCTATGCCATTGACTTGAGTGAGCTGAGAAAATCTGAGTTAGAAAAAATATCTCTAAATGCCAAAGCAATGAATATTCTTTACCTATCTTTATGTGAAGAAGAGTATGGAAGGGTAAAAGGTTGTCAGACAGCTAAAGAAATGTGGGACTGTTTGGAAGCGACTCATGTTGGTACAAGTCAAGTGAATGATACAAAAATTAGAATTCTCACTTCTGATAATGAAGCTTTTAAAATGAAGGAAGGTGAATCTGTTACTGCTATGCACCAAAGATTAAATTTAATAGTGAATAACTTGAAAGCTCTTGGGAAGAAATATTCAACAAAAGATTTAAATGGGAATATTCTTGCATCCTTGACTAGTGAATTCTTTCCTAAGACTTGTGCTATCACTGAAGCCAAAAATATTGGCACTTTACCTCAAGAAGACTTGATTGGGTCACTTCTTGCATTTGAGATGGTGTTGGCCCCTAAGAAGGCTCAAGAAAAAGAAGTGGTCAAAAAAAGAAAGTCTCTTGCTCTTGCTGCTAAAACTCCTAAGGCAGCAAGGAAAGAGGTTGAGTCTGATGAAAAATCTGATGATGAAGACATGGCTATGTTTGCCAAGAAATTCAAAAAATTCATGAGACTCAACAAGCTTGGAAAGGGTAACTATTCAAAGAAATCTGGGTACAACAAAGAAGACAGTTATGAGAAAAGAGATGATCAACCAAAATGTTTTGAATGCAACAAACCGGGTCATCTCAAAGTAAATTGTCCAAAGCTAAAATCCAAGTACAAACAAAAGAAAGCCATGAAGGCTACATGGGACAACACAGATACTAATGGTGATACAGATGAATAAGAGGAAGTCGCAAATGCTGTTTGTCTTATGGCAAGTGATATACCTGAGGCTACATGGAACAGTCTTGGCACTGATAGTGAAACAGATGAAGAAGAGCAGACTGCCAATGTTGTTTGTCTTATGGCAAATGATACATCTAAGGTAATCCTTAATAACCATAGTCTTTCTGATTCACTTGAGCATGCTGATTTATTTGATGATGTGTGTAGTAGTCAAGATTTGAGTGAGGCTTTTGAAGCTCTTTATTTTGAACATGAAACTCTTTTGGTAAAATCTAAGAAATTGACAAAGATCAACAAAAGCATGCTCACTCAAATTGAGACTCTTGAGAATGAGGTAGCTAAGTTGAAGAATGAGCTACATAAAACTAAACCTTTCAACCTTGAGCTTCTTGAGCTTAAGCAAAATTTTGAAAAAGTCAAGGTTGAAAATGAAATTTTGAAAAAATCTTTAAAAAGGTTTGAGGTTGGTGAAAAGACCTTAACCAAGATACTTCACTCCCAACATGAATATGTTGATAGGAGAGGTATTGGGTATGAATGTAATTCCACCTCCCCTGTTTTGAAAAAGAAAATGACTTTTGTAGCTGCTACTTCAAGTAAGACACCTACTGTTTTCTCTTGCACTTATTGTCAAAATGGGAACCATAGCTCTCATAGATGCCCTATTCGTAGATTGTGTGAGCTTGGTACCCTTATACCTGCTTGTAAGAAACCAAGGTGGATTGTGAAAACAAACCCCTTGATGACTAACCCCCAAGGACCCAACAAAATTTGGGTACCTCGTACTAGTTGTTAATGTTCCTTTTGCAGGTTGGTCAGTCATCCAAGAAGAAAAATGTGTGGATGGTTGATAGTGGATGCTCAAGGCATATGACTGGTGATGCTTCACTATTCTTGAAGTTGAGCAACAAAGCTAGTGGATCTGTAAAGTTTGCCAACAATGAATCTGCTCAAGTAATAGGTAAATGTTGTATGGGTAAGGAAAACACAATCAAAATTAAAAATGCTTTACTAGTTGATGGTGTGAAATTTAACTTGCTAAGTGTTAGCCAATTATGTGATAGTGATTTTGATGTGCATTTTTCTGTTGATAAATGTGTTATTACTCATAGATCTTCTAAACTTTATATTACTGGCTTTCGAGAAAAGAATGTATATTATGTTGATTTTGATAATGTGAGTAATGATATTGTATGCATGCCTTCCTTGATTGATGATGTGGATCTGTGGCATAGACGTCTAGGACATGCTAGTATAGAACATTTATCTAAGTTGAGTAAGAATGAGCATGTTAGAGGTCTACCCAAGTTGAAATATGAAAATGGTCAATTGTGTGATGCATGTCAGCTAGGTAAGTTGCATAGATCTTCTTTCAATCCAAAACCGGTTATTTCCACTAACAATGTGCTTGAATTGCTCCATCTTGATTTATTTGGTGAAATTGATGTTGCAAGTCTAGGAGGGTCCAAGTATGTCTTCGTGATTGTAGATGATTATTCTAGGTATACTTGGGTCATTCTACTTGCAAATAAAAGTGATGCTTTTAATGAGTTTGCTAAGTTGTGCAGAAAGTTACAGAATGAGAAAAGCTTAGCCATAAAGGAAATTAGAAGTGATCATGGAGGAGAGTACGAAAAATCATCATTCGGGACTTGGTTTGAAAAGTATGGTGTTCATCATAACTTTTCAGCTCCAAGGACTCCTCAACAAAACAGTGTGGTGGAAAGGAAGAATAGAACCATACAAGAGATGAGCAGAACAATGTTGAACGAGCACAACTTACCCAAATATTTTTGGGGTCATGCAGTTGATACAGCATGTCACGTGCTCAACCGGGTATACCTGAGGCCATCTCTTAACAAGACGCCAAACGAGTTGTGGAATGGTAGAGTTCCAAATATTTCATACTTCAAGGTTTTTGGAAGTAAGTGATACATTCTCAACACAAAAGATAAGTTGGGTAAGTTTGATGCAAAATCAATTGAAGGTATTTTTATGGGTTATTCAAGTCATAGTAGAGCATATATTGTTTACAATAAAATTGATAAATGTATGCAAGAATCAATACATGTTTCTTTTGATGAGACTAACCATTTTGCTAAGAAAGTTGATGATGAGGATGAAGTGGTTGAAGTGATCAAAAACAGAATACCTGAATCAAACAGTGAAAGTGTGGAAGAAGCCGAGGTGAAAGTGGAACCTCAAGAAGAAGTTGTAGTGGAACGAGTGCCCCAAGACATCGATGACCATCTCCATGGAAAAACACACGATGATTTGCCCAAAACTTGGAAATCAGTTCGAGATCATCCCATGGAACAAATTATTGGTAGTCCATCAAATGGGGGTAACAACTCGTTCTTCTCTTAATCATTTATGCTTTCATAGTGCTTTTGTCTCTCAGATAGTTCCTAATAATATTAAGGAAGCTTTAAATGATCCAGAATGGGTTGTGTCAATGCAAAAGGAACTTGAACAATTTGAACGGAACAAAGTTTGGCATTTAGTTGAAAAACCCATTGACAAAACCGTTATTGGTACTAAATGGGCTTTTCGAAACAAACTTGATGAAAATGGTGTTATTTTATTAAATAAAAGCCGCTAGTTGTTCAAGGTTTTAACCAAATTGAAGGGGTGGATTTTGAAGAAACTTTTGCTCCGGTGGCTAGGTTGGAGTCCATTCGTATAATATTGGCATTTGCTAGTTACATGGACTTCAAACTACACCAAATGGATGTCAAGAGTGCCTTCCTAAATGGTTTTTTAGAAGAAGAAGTATATGTAAAACAACCCCCTGGTTTTGAAGATTTCAAAAACCCAAGCCATGTTTTCAAACTTGACAAAGCACTTTATGGATTAAAACAAGCTCCTAGAGCTTGGTATGAGAGACTAAGCAAACATTTAATTGCAAATGGTTTCAAAAAGGGTAAGATTGATTCTACCTTGTTCCCTAAAACCAAAGGCAAACATATCATTGTAGTTCAAATTTATGTTGATGATATTATTTTTGGGTCTACTAATGATGATCTGTGCAATGAGTTTTCTGAAATGATGACTAGCGAGTTTGAGATGAGCATGATGGGGGAGTTGAATTTCTTTTTGGGACTTCAAGTAAAGCAAATGAAAGAAGGAATCCTCATATGTCAAAACAAGTTCTCAAAGGAGCTACTAAAGAATTATGACATGAGTGATGCAAAGGAAATTGGTACTCCTATGGCGACTCCAACAAAGTTGGATAAGGACGAGCAAGGTAAACCAGTCAATGAAACGGTGTATCGAGGTATGATCGGTAGTCTCTTGTATTTAACTGCTTCTCGACCTGATATTATGTTTGATGTATGCTTATGTGCTCGATTTCAAGCATGTCCCAAAGAATCACATTTAAAAGCTGTAAAACGGATTCTTAGATACGTTAAGGGGACCATAGATTTTGGATTGTGGTACCCGAAATCGAGTCAATTTTCTTTGGTCGGTTTCTGTGATGCTGATTTTGCTGGATGTACATTAGATAGGAAGAGTACTAGTGGAACCTGTCATTTCTTAGGGCCTTGTTTAACTTCCTGGTCTAGTAAAAAACAGAACAATGTTGCTTTGTCCACCGCTGAAGCCGAATATGTGGCGGTTGGAAATTGCGTTGCACAAGTACTGTGGATGAAACAGACTTTAGAGGATTTTGGTTTGTTATATGAAAATGTGCCAGTTCTATGTGATAACACTAGTGCCATTAACAATGCTAAGAACCCCATCCAACACTCTAGAACTAAGTATATAGAAATAAGGCATCATTTCATTAGAGACCATGTTTCTAGGGGGAGCATAGCATTACAGTTTGTAGGCACCGATGACCAACTAGCGGATATCTTCACGAAACCCCTAGCCGAAGCTCAATTTTGTAAGATCCGGAGAGAGCTCGGTATTCTTGATTTTGCCAGTTTATAATGTGATTATGTGTCTTGTGTGTTTTCCCTCCTTTTTGATGAAAACAAAGGGGGAGAAATACTTGCTACTATTTACGGCTATTGCTATGTTACTGGTTTAGTTTATTATTTTTATGCTTATGCTTAGGGGGAGCTTTTGCTATTGTTTCTTGTTTATCGCCTCCCTATGCATAAGGTAATTTGTTATCATCAAAAAGGGGAAGTTTGTTGAACCAAGGACAAACACTCTTTGTTTTGTATGATAACAAATTAAAATCTGTCTACTAATGGTTACAGTTGAACAAAAGTACAGGACATGAATCAAAGAGCAGGATATCTTAAAGTGTAGCGGCTTGGAGGAGAAGCTACTCTAGAGTTCAAGAACTATTTGTTAATCTGCGTTTGATAGGACACCGTGTAAGATCCTATCATTTCAGTTCTATAACTTTTAATAGTTGAGAGATGATCTATTTTGTTAAAATAAAATGGAGCTAGCCTTGGAAAAATCTTTTATATAAAAACATGCTAATAGGTTAGGCACATGAAGAGTTGTTGTTTTAAAGAAAATAGATTCACGGGTTAGTGTTTTAAAAGAACTTGTTTTTGAAGTAAATAATCGATTCTTGATTTGGTACTTTAAGCTAGAAATCGATTTCCTCTTGTTTTTAAAGCAAGAAATCGATTTCACTCTTGTTTTAACAAGCTAGAAATCGATTTCCATAATCGATTATTTTTAAAAGAACTTGTGTTGGGAAGAAAACAATCGATTTATGACTTGCTTTCTCTTAAGCAAGGAATCGATTTTTTAACTTGTTTTGGAAGCCAAAAATCGATTTCTCTCCTATTTACTTAAAGCACATAATCGATTTCAAACTATGTCTTTTTAAGTAAACAACCGATTCATTGCTTGTGAGAACTTAGTCCAACGGTCATATTTTTGAGTAAATAATCGATTTACATTCCATTTGTTTCAAGCAAGGAATCGATTCACTAATCATATATTTTACGTGAAAAATTGCCTCAACGGTCATATTTCTACAAACCCTATAAATAGGCACTTAGGTTTTTTTCACGAAGGCAGAGAGAACACAACGCACATCTCAAAAATCAAAAAGAAGAAAAGAACTCTCACCATCATATTCTTTCTTCAAGTTCTTCATCTTAAAATCCAAATCACTCATCTCTCTCAACTACTATACTGTTATATTGCTTGAGTGATTGGATCATAGTTTCTCTGTTGTATTCATCTACTACTTGGTTGTTGTGAAATCTTGGGAAGTGTTCTTGGGTCGTTCAACCGGGGAGATTGGATTGGTAGCGAAATTCTTAGCGGGGAGCTTGGGTTCTCAATTTGGGAAAATTGAGAGTGGTGTGGTAGCTATAGGGAAGTTTCTTGCTTGTAAAACGCTGAAGTTCTTCTCATATAGTGGTTGTTCGCAAGTCCAAAGGTTGCAAAGTCGGAGGCCGAGGACGTAGGGCTTTTATCCCGAACCTCGTAAAAATTACGGTGTATCTCTTTCCCTTCTCTTTACTTTGTTTTTCGTTTATATTTGTTTATTGTTATATTTGATATCATTGCGCTGCGTTCAATATCACAATCTGTTTATCGTTAAATTTGATAATAGTGTGGTTAGTGTAAAATATCACTGTAACTGGTTCTGTCATAGTTATAGCTTGCCTAGGTATTGCATATAGTTTAAATCCCATTTTCCGCATTCGATTTAATAGGATTTAAACGTGCATCGTTAATTTTTTGAAAATTAAAAAGATTTCAATTGTAGTGTATAACCTTATTCAGCCCCCTCTAAGGTTATCATATAGTCCAACACTTCCTTCTCTTAGCTAGATCAACAACCTCATTCACCACCAAAACACCATCTAGAATGTGACGACCCCCCAAAAACGCCGATTGGCAACTAGAAATAACATTGGGAAGAACTCTCTTCAACCTACTAACAATCACCTTGACAAGAATTTTATAAATACAACCGATCAAACAAATAGGCCTATATTCCCCCAAACTTTGAGGATGATCATTTTGGGAATAAGAACAATAAAAGAGGTCGTGATAGCTTTTGGCAAAGACGCCTTCATATGAAATTCATGGAAAAAAGCTACTATATCCTCCCGAACCAAATCCCAACACTCCTTAATAAACTTCAAGTTAAACCCATCCGGTCCCGGACTCTTATCACCGTCACAGTTCCAAACCTCCTCCTTAATCTCCTCCTCCGAGAAAGGCTTCACCAAAAGGTCATTATCACCACTAGAAATTTGTTTAAAAATGACACCATAAAGATTGGGCCGAGCCTGTTGAGTCTCTTCAAAACCCTCTCAAAGTGCCTTATAACCACGTCTTTTACCTCCTCCACATCATCAATTAAAGCACCATTCGCATCCATAAGGAGAAATTTACTTCTCCTCCTTCGACTATTCATGAGAGAATGAAAATACTTTGAATTGGCATTGCCCTCTCTAATCCACCGAGATCTAGATTTTTGATATAATAAGCTTTCCTTCATTCTAATATCTTTCCAAAACTTAGCAGTGGCTTCTTTCCTCCGCAGGAGCACTTCGGTATCGAAAGAGTCAATCAACATATCATCTAACATATTAATGTCCTGAACCTCCTTCCCAATGTTCAAATCAATAACACCATATACCTCATTATTCCAATCCCTCAATTTAGCTTTGAGAAATTTGAATTTTTCCTTCAAAACGAAAGCTTTATTGCCATGAATGCCGCAACCAGCCCAACAAGAGTTCACAAAAGGGCGAAATTCACCATGTTCTAACCACCCATTAATAAAGCGAAACGGCTTGGGACCCCAATCCTTTAGAGAACGAATGATCCATATCGGGCAGTGATCCGATATGTCTCTATCACCAATCCACTGTCCCGAAACATTCCATATAGATACAAGACCTCCCGTTATAAGAAAACGATCCAATCGACTCATAGAGATACCATCAGAGCAAAACCAAGAGAACTTTTTCCCCGAAACAGATACATCAATAAGGTCCATGTCGTCAACAAAATTATTAAATTCAACAATATCTTGGAATTTGCTCCCATCCCCACTCCTACCTCTTCTTTCTTCAACACTAGTCACGGAATTAAAATCCCCAACCACACACCACTCACCCCTGGCAAAACTCATTTTAACCTCTTCAACTCCTCCCAACCCTTCCTTTTCTCAATCAAAGAACAAGGAGCATACACATTCACCACATAGATTAGAATGCCACGAGACACAGCGCACACCCCAACAAAACCAACACCCTTAAAAGAGAAATTAATTGACCAAGAATCTACCAACCATGAAGATAAAATTCCACCTGACAGTCCCCGAGACGGCATAAACGACCAATCAAACTGATAATTACCCCACAGTTGTCCAATTTGATTATTATCTAAAGACTCCATCTTAGTTTCTTGTAAGCAAATGAAATCAAACTTACCCGTATGGATCAAGGAAGCCAACTGACGACATTTTTCACTATCGCCCCACCCTCTTAAGTTTAGTGAAAGAATATTCATGAGACACCATTTTTAGCCACCCCCTTATTTCTAACTTCTTTATCACGTAGCTCACCGGCTTCAATCAAATCAATATAATGCTCGTCAGCCTGATTACCCTCCACCCCCAACTTCTTGGCCTCGTCTCAAACCTTCCTAGCCACCGCTTTGTTTTGGAGAGCCCAAAACCTATTATTCACCCGAACAATATTTGAGCTATTGATGGAATCATCACAAAGGACTGCCCCTGCAGAGAAAAACGAAGAACTATTCATACAGTTGTCTGACTCACCGTCACCACCACCAGCCATACCCTCTGTGACTTCCTTAACAGAGACTTCCTTCAACTCACACTACAAGAAAAGAAGCCATTAGCGACGGAAATTAGCGAGGGACTAATGGTCCCTCGCAAAAATTGGGATTAGCGACGGAATTTGCGAGGGAATAGGGGCTGTCGTATTTTTGAGAATTAGCGACGGAATTTTAGACATTAGCGAGGGAATTTTCGTCGCTAATGGCAAAAGTAAAAATATTTGCGAGGGAATGTCAGTTCCGTCGCTAATTTTTTTACTTTTCAGATGATGGGACTCAGTTGCAGGGGTTGGTAAGTGCACAGGAATTAGCGAGGGACAATTCCCTCGCTAATTCCCTCGCTAAATTTAACTTTTCAGATGATGGGACAGTTCCCTCGCTAATTCCCTCGCAATTTTTTTTCTTTTTTTCCTTAAATCCGTTTACACTCTTCTTTCTCACTCACTCACTCACTCTTCACCCTTCCTCTTCCCTTCCTCTTCACCCTTCCTCTTCCTCTACTCTCCACCACCACACAACCACCACCACCACCACCATCACCACCTCCTCCTCTCACCCTCTCCTCTCTCTTCACTCTTCCAACACCACCACCACCACGTACCTCCTACCACTCTCACTCACTCTCTCTTACTCTTCACCACTACCACTCCACCACCACCACCACTCTCACTCCCCTCTCTCTCTCTCTCTCTCACACACACACACACACACACACTCTTCTTTCTCACTCACTCACTCACTCACTCACTCACTCACTCTTCACCCTTCCTCTTCCCTTCCTCTTCACCCTTCCTCTTCCCTTCCTCTTCCTCTACTCTCCACCACCACACAACCACCACCACCACCACCACCATCATCACCACCTCCTCTCACACTCTCCTCTCTCTTCACTCTTCCAACACCACCACCACCACATACCTCCTACCACTCTCACTTACTCTTCACCACCACCACCCCACCACCACCACTCTCACTCCCCCCCACTCTCTCTCTCTCTCTCTCTCTCCCTCCCTCTCTCTCTCTCTCTCTCTCTCTCTCTCTCTCTCTCTCTCTTTCTCCCTTACTCTTCTCCTTCTTTCTCTACTCTAAACCACCCATCACCACCACACCACCACCACGCCACCACCACCGTCGCCACCACCACCACCACCACCACAAAATTAATAATATAATATAATATTCATTAATTAATAATAAATATATAATAATACAAATCAGCACTGGACACGTGTCATTTTTTTTGAAAAACTGCAGTCATTAGCGAGGGAAGTATCCATCGCTAATTCCTGCGCATTTACCAACCCCTGCAACTGAGTCCCATCACCTGAAAAGTTGTAGTCATTAGCGAGGGATTCAAATTCCCTCGCTAATCCCATTAGCGAGGAGGGGTTTAGCGATGGAACTGGTCCCTCGCTAATTCCCTCGCAAATGACCATTAGCGACGGATTTTGGTCATTTTGCGAGGGAAATGTCCGTCGCTAATGACCAGTTTTTTTGTAGTGTCATGAACAACACGACATAATTTACCGGAATGAGGGGGTCTCCTAACTCCCACCTTGCGAAGCTTGCGTTGTTTCTATCGACGAATCGGGCAAGGGAAAAACGACACAGGCTTTGAAAGAATAGTAGTTGGAGAATTCGCTCCAACGGTTTCCACAAGAGGTTTCGAATTAGTTTGATGAGATAAGTCCAACAATGAAAGAGCACCACGACCCAGCAGAGAATCACGGCCCAACCCATTAACATCCAGCAAAGAATTATTTTGATGAGATAGGCCCAACAATGAATCAGGAACCGGACCATCATTAGAAGAGGAGTTAATGACTGGGCCCACATTTGATGAATATCCAGCCTGACAAGGAATCATCTCCTTCCTATTAAAGTTTATGTGATTAACGGTTTTGTTTTTCTCCTCAACAACTTCCCTAACTTGTCTCCTACAATCATGGGAAGTATTAACGATTTTGTTTTTCTCCTCAACAGCGTCCCTAACTTTGCTCCTACAATCATGGGAAGTATTAACAGTTTTTGTTTTTCTCCTCAACAACTTCCCTAACTTCTCTCCTACAATCATGGGGATTATTAATAGCTTGATTTAATGCATCATTAACTACCAAAACTCTGGCCACGTCACCGGCGCCGGCCTCCTCTCCGATGAACCCAAAATTGTCCTGCCATTCCTCGTCAGAATTCTGAGAATCACTCTCAGAAGTTACGCTAACAGCCATAGGTTGCGAAACACCGCCACTCCATCAAAGCGGACCGCTCCAATCCTCAACCAATCTGATTGTAAACTTAACTTTGTTTATGGAGACTTGCAACACACGATTGATATTTTCAAAGGACTGAGTTCGAACCATAACTCGAGCAACATCCATCTTCCTCTTTTTCTCAGTGCCATCATCCGCAAAAAGATAAGTACCCACCGGCGAAGTAAGTTCAGAGAAGAATTCAACATTCTACGCATGCATGGGTATTCCAAAACATCGAATCCATACAACGCGTTCATTGTCCACATCTGATGCCTTCCACAGTCGTATCCATTTGAACCATTGATACAACCACTCCCTTGCTTCTTCCACGAACCCCTTAAAATCCTCCTCATCCTTGCTACCTTCAAGGAGCACCAAATTAGCCCCCATTGGTGTTGCCTTGATCGAGAACACCCATTGTCTTACAAATTCGTCGTGGATGAAATATGATTTACACGGATGAATCACTTCACCCACCATGGCTTTGGAAAGAACAAGACTGTGCTCCGACGTCATCTCAACCGAAAGATCACAACTAACCTCCACCTTATCGTTCCCCACCTTGAATGTGACTAGTTAAACTCTTTGGTACCCACACTTTTTTTGATGGCTCACCCTGAACATGATTCAATACCGGTTTCGGAGGGACTTCCGGAAGTTTTGCACCTTTGCGATCATCGCGTTCAAATCTAGGCATATTCACGAAAAGCTTCACATCATCAATGAATATGTTGTCAAGATAAGTGGCCAATCTCTCCGGTTCCTCACGTCTAGAAGTCGCACAAAGCCAAAACGATTCCCACTACCATTCCTTCTAGCCGGAATCACCACCTCCAATACCCTCCCATGATTCGAGAATACATCAAATAGGTCTTGTGCCCTAAACCTAACAGGGAAGTTAGTGAAGTAGAAAGATGAAACGTTATCATAAATCATCCCCTCACTATTAGGTCTAGAAGCAATGTCAGTCTTCAAGAATCCAACCATCTCCCTTCTTCTACGGACAACTTGCTATCCTCCTGGATCTTCCCGAGGAAAAACCCTATCCTCAAATCTCGCCACATGTCTAGCATTACTCCAGAAGCCCCTTCTGTTATCTCCGTCCCCATATCTCCTGCGTTGCCACCCCACACGATGATCTCCACTATCCCACCGTCCTCTTCCGCCGTTCCCTCCACCTCTCTCCATTAATATATCATGTGGTTTTTAAACATCCCCCTTTCTTTTATTTCTCTTTTGTTTTAACATTTGTTTAATCAGTTTTTACTTTTAAAATATGCATAAAGGCTAATCACTCTTAGCAAGCACCCCATTCAACTATTTCATGCATTCACTTTATCATATTTATTATTTATTTTGCAATATGCAACCTGTTCTCATTCTTTTGTTAGTTAATGAGTCCAACTCATCATCACATATTTTACAAACTAATGAGTCCAACTCATTTTCACACCATCTTAACTCTTTTTTAAAATCATGTTTCTAAGCAAACATTTTCAAATAATCAAACACTCAATCACAATTTGGTTATTTGCAATGGTCACTCTGGGTTTAACTCGTTTGAACATTGTGACACCTTTTAATTTTCAAAAAAAGTGTAGTATGTCCACTCTGGATTTATCTGTTTGGTCATTATGAACGCCCTTCATTTCAAAAAATATTCAAATAATAAAAAACACCAACACACAAACTTTTTCTATTAAGAACTACGTAGTCTTTGATTCTCTACCTAGAGATACGTAGGAGCGGGGGCACACTCTGGTCAAGCGCAAAAATAAATAAATTTTATTAGGTCTTTTTAAATTCATTTCATAATAAAAAGGAAATAAATATTTTCAAAGTTAATATGTTTTGCACAATTAATCGGAGGTAACCTTTTTCGAAAGGATGTTGTGGGGTGCTAATACCTTCCCCACACATAATCGACTCCCGAACCCGAAAATCTGGTTTTCAAGACCATTTTCATTTTTAAAGGGATTTTTCAATGTTTTCCCTAATAATTAAATATTAGTGGCGACTTCATTGAACGCGAGAGATCCTCCGGATTTTTCGGGTGCAACAAGGTGGAAAAGAATATTACCGATGAGAGTGTTGTTTCAGTACTTTGAAACCCTTCACGGTCTCAAATCGGTTGAAACGTTTACATGCGAAACAAACACAGAAGTATTAGGGTTTTACAAGAGGAACTGTAAAATAGGTGCAAAATCCAAGAGTGGTGGTTTGTAAACCTTCGCAAGTATTCGCGAGATCTTCGTTTTCATTTCCACTACATGCGATTAAAGAGAAATCGAATAAATCAAGAGTTACTACGTTAGGGTTCTGAAACGAAAGAAAAGCAACCAAAATAAGAGGGGTTTTGGTAGTTACCTTTGTATCTGTGCTTCTAATCACCATTGAAGCATTCTTACACCTTGAATTTGCAAGATTAATCAAGAAAAATTTAAACCCTAGCCGAGTGTTCAAGAGAGAACAAAAGAAAAGAAAGAAGAAAGAAGAAGAGAGAGAGAGAGAGAAATTGTTTACCGAATGAACAAGTGAAACCCTAGCTTTTAGGTTTTGTTCATCTAAGGCGGGTCAAAATAACCTGCGTGTTTTACCGTTTAAACACGAGTTTGGGTTCCGCAAAACCCTTTTTGGTGTGTTTGGGCTGAGCCAATTGGGCTTTTGGATTGTTATTCACACCTCGCACTATTTTATTTTTGATAAGCAATGTTAGTGGTGGGGGAATTTTAGTTTCCGGGGTTTGAACCCGGGACCTCCTTCTTGCACTCTTTTGGTGCACTCCTTCGATATCCCTTAGCTCGCCAACTGAGCTACCTTCTTGGGATACACCTCCCACTATTTGTATTGTGTTCCAACAGTAAGTATGGTTCGACAAATGTTACTATATTCACGAACCTGTAATGTGCCCATTAATGGGTAACACTCTTGGTGTACTATAATTTTACCTATTGCCAATAAAAAAGTTTAAACTTAAACTTGTTGATGCTGGATTCTGCACAATGGTGGCTATCCTCCACTGAGGTGGTGGTTGACGACGATGTACGACAGCTAGCGGCTTTGTACGGCTATCGGCGTCTTCAAGTCTCCACGTCGAGATGTGTCCCCTACAAAGACACTCTGATGCCTACGTTAGTATTAGAGCTTTATTAGAGGAGAGCAAGTAAATAGAGTATTTTCTGCTGTTATTAGCTTCTGTCAAATGTGGGGTGAGAACCCCTATTTATAGATGGTTCGTCGATGGCTGTTGGGGCTCAAGGAGCTAACCCTACCCGCTGGAGGCCTGTGCCGCTTGGGGGTGCAAGTTACTGCTAGGGCAGTGACATCTTTGGCTATCAGAGTCGTTACTTGTTCAATAAGTAAGGGGGAATTGGGGTTAGTTTCGAACCCTTTGTAAGTGTGGATCCGGTCTCGGGGCGCTACTCGGGGTAGGCGAGGAGACCATCCCAAGGACTCGGTTACACTAATCTGTGGCTCAGAATTTCTCATGAGAGGTAGTTCATGCGTCATCCGCATATTGTGGTCAGTCTCAGTCTATTTCCGCATACAGTGGTCGGTCTCAGCCTACTTCCGGATTTCCAAGGGAGCTCGGCCCTAAATTAGGTCGGAGCTAATCGTGACCGTAAAGTAGCATCTTTGTTGCGGCTCCACACACTAGTGAGATCCCTTTTCCATTACAGTGTTGGACAGTGTATGCTGCCAGACATTTATGATTGATGAAATCGGGAGTTACAATACAATGGTGTCAGCGCACTACTATTTCACTTCAGTTACCGGTGGTGGACATTATTGACTTGAAAGTGCCACTGCAGCGATTGATTCGCCATTCTTTCTCGTGACATTCATTTATTTATGACGAATTTTCATTTTTCTGTGAGATTTTGCCTTTCATTGCTCTATCGAATTTCTATTTTTACCTGTTATATCTCTGGGTTATGCAGGATCAGGTTTCTTGAACATATCTTATGTTTAACGTATGCTTTGGTTCTTGGTTTTAATCTTGAACATAGATATGTTTTTCTTGTTTCATAAAACATTTTACTTGTTAAAAAATTGAGGGGTTAGTTGTATGAAAAATGCCAAAAATCGCGAGAATGGACATTACATACAGTTCACAGACGATTATTTCAATTTATCTATCCTAATCCAAAAAGTGGATTTGGCTCCATTCTCTCTCGATTCACCTTTAGAAATGAATTGTCCATTATTGTCATTCTCCATCATTCCTTCCTCTTTACCATTCATCACTCACCTCTCTATATGGTGTTTAGATCATTTGCAGGGGAATGATATTTCTGCAGCAATAAAAACAAAGAAATGTATGGGGGAAAGAGAAGACAAAATTAAAATAGAAAGATAAAGATCAAAGAGAAAATTTAGAAAAAGACAAGAGATATAAAAAGACTACAAGGAATGTTGTAGGAGAGTTGCAGTAGAGAATTCAGGTCTCTCTCTGTGTTTTTGTTTTTGAGTTGATAGCTCCATATCAACTTATACTATACACTCATATTTTCCACACCCCACAAAAATCTTTATAGATATTGTTGCTTTTATTGGCAACCCCTTAGATTTGGGGTCTCAAAAAACATCTGGTCTTTCTCTTTTTAAGTCTCTTGATTATGACACTCTTTTTAAAGATGTGGGATTTGATGGGTTTCAATTGCAAATGTGAATGAATACGGAGTTGTTTTCTAAGAACTGGGTCTTAATGTTGAATTATTCAAGAAAAACTCCAATTCATGGGGTTAAGATTTGGGAAATAATAGCCTTTGTAGTTGGGTTGTCCAATACTCTGCCTTATTTTAAAGGAGAAAACTGTATTAGAAAAAGCCAAAGCATCAATAAAAAACTTATTTTATTATTTTTAAATTAGATCCACGTAATTTCATTCACAACTACCACTCCATCAATTAAATGCTTAATTACCTCACATAAAAGTTGATTGGTGTGTGTCACAACTCACAAGAGCATCCATTACCCTCCCTAGTTTAGAAGCTTGTACCTTTGCCACCAATTTATAAAGGCATTCGACCAAGGAAATCAAACTATTCTCCACAAAAGACATTGGAGATGCCACTCTCAACATTAGGGTAAGGAAGTACGATGTAAAATGCTTAAGTAATTGCGCATTACCGTGAAGCTGGCCAAAAAACACACCAACTTCCTCCTTTAGCGGTGGTCAAAAGAGATACCCGGGCTCTTATTACCATCACATTACTAGTTGCCAAAGTCATTTACATTTCATCTAGAAGCAATGTTTTTAAAACCGGGCCGTAGATCGAACCGGCGAGACCTCCGGCTCATGGTTCAGTCGGTTCAACCATGGTTGAACCGGATAAGTAATTTATTAAATAAAAAATATTAAATTTTGGAGAAAAAAGTAAATTTAAAAATAAAAAATTACATTTCGGGCGGTTCAAACCGGTTCAACCCGGTTGGTTCCCGGTTCTTTCCCGGTTCAAAGCGGTTATTGGCGGTTCAATCCGGTTCTGGGCGGTTCTTTGGCCTACGGTTCAAATGGGGTTGAACCAACCGGCCAGGGGTCCGGTTCCCGGTTCAACCGGTTGAACCGGCCGGTCCGGTCCGGTTTTTAAAACCTTGTCTAGAAGTAACTCCTCCCACACAAATAAAATTGTGCCTCCAAGGAAGGGTCCAGACTCCCATCTCACTTGTCGCAACCACTAATGGGCACGTTTAGATCCGAAATAACCAAAAATAGTAGAGGGAACATGTTTTTCAAATTAAGGGGAATCTCCGATGTAAGTACATTCTCACCTGATACCTCCCATTAAAATTTAATATTCAATATATGTTACGATTTTTAGTATACCTTCTTATTCGCCATTTTCTTTTGACAAACACCAAAACTTAAATTAGTTCATTTAAATAAGGTATCCAGATACAATTTGGAATCTTAGAGCTAGAAAATAACCTATAAGCCCTTGCAAACTTGTCTTATAGATATCGTGTATCTCAGAGAACAATATTCTGGCAACTAGAAATGAGAATAACAAAATTTGAAAGTGAATCTTTATCCTTGTGAAGAGCGTCTACAACTTGTTTGCATTCTAGTTCTATGTGCATATTGTCTTGTCCTTCCTCTGAAAGCCATTTTAGTACCTCCCAAAGAGCAAAAGCTTCTGCAACTTTTGGATGAAATGACGTTGATTTAGCTTTCACCAAGGCACCTAGCACATCCCTTATACAACACCCCACGCTGAACTCGTTCTCAAATACAAAGATAACAACATCATTAATGTTGCATTTCGACGGTCCAACAACATGTGTTATCCAAGACAACATTGAGCATGTACTTCTCGGTTCTTTAAGTATCCGTGAGCTAAGTGAATAGTAATATGGGGGGAAAACAACATAATTTAACCACAACTTAATTGTCGTCACGCATATGACAAATAGACCATAAGGTTGTGGCAGCAATCTTGTAATGTTCAACGAAACGTTGTTGCAACACATTGAAGAGACATCGCTTGGGAGATGTCAGCCCTTAAATGAACTCCAATACCTCGAGGGATTAGTCTCCACAATCGCCGTGGAGGATACCCGGGTTTACCCAAAAAACACATTGAAATTAAACAAAGGGAATTAAAATCAGGGTTTTGACCAATATATAGCGGGTTGGATAATACCTTAAAGTTCTGCCTCACACCAACATGGTATTAATGCAATCAAAGAAGATACGGAAGACGGCTTCTTCGCTTCTTGGTCACATTGAGATTGAGAACAAAAGATCTTATAATAAAAAAAAAAGTTGGTCTTTTCATAGGAAAAACAAAAATAGCAACCAGTAACGTATTGTTTGGCATGTGAAATGGTTACAACTTACAAGATTAAAGGTTTCACCAATATTATGGCTTCTTCGTTTACATGACTCTCACTCACTCTCTCACGGTAACGTTGGTATATATCGGGCCCCGAGAAAACGACGTGCTCCCCACCATCCTACGCGCACGCCACCCGACAAAACCCTAATTTCCAAGACCCTCTAAAAGCAGTGCTAGCTTAGTGCTACCTTATTGTTCCTACGTTCGTTCCCATTATTAGAAAGAAAACAAAACAAAAATTATTAAAAGAATAAAAAAAAAAAAAGTAGTAAGAGAGTAAGTTAAATTAATTTAGCTCCCCAAGTCACAACAACACAGCTCACACACCCAAGAAAGAAAACAATTCAATAAACCTTTCTTCTCCTCTAACAGTTTTCCTGTTCTTCTCTTTACATTATTGTAAGACACTATTCTGGCTTTGTTTATTAATAATTCTCGTTATTTCTTTCTTTCTTTCTTTCTTTCTCTGCTCCTCTTTGTGCTTGATTCTCTGAAAGTTTTCTCTTCTTCCTTAACTACGTACTACTATAATATATAAACCTTCAATTAAAAAAAATAAAAAAGTACAAGACTTGTTGTATCCTTCTTTGCACCTCTTCCAACAAATTTCTTCATCAAATTACTCTTTCGTACCCTTTACATGATTCCCATCCAGTAATTGAATTGAATCTAATTCTCTCTTCCAACTCCAACTTCTCTTTACCTTCTTTCTTATCTTTGAGACTGTGTGTGAGAAAGAGAGAGAAAGCATATATATCATATGTTAGGTCATAATTAATACGATGGCTATAGCCTTTTATTTCTTTTGAGCTGTGTGCATTTGACTTTTTTGTTTTTTCCTTTCCCATTTCAGGATCCATCACAAAACAACCGAAGCTAGGAAGACAAACAAAAACTGCTACAGCCTTTGGTTTATCATCAGATATCAGATCATCATCATCATCAAGTGTTACTTTTTCTTTACCTTTTAATAACAAGAAACTAACTGTGCAGAATTCATAAGCAGTTCTGGCTAATCCTTGGTGGACAATTCAAGGAGGGTTAACTGGGGTTGACCCTCACCCAGGAACTCATTCACCAAACAATCTAAACAAACGCCACTTTACAGAGCTAGGAATCAACGAAACCAGAGCTGATGATGAAGAAGAAGAAGAAGAAGATAACAGATCAGATGAACCAAGAGAAGGTGCAGTTGAAGTAGGAAACAGAAGACCAAGAGGAAGACCACCGGGATCAAAAAACAAACCAAAACCACCGATCTTTGTAACAAGGGATAGTCCAAACGCACTTAAAAGCCATGTGATGGAAGTAACTGGAGGAGCAGATATAGCAGAAAGTGTAGCACAATTTGCAAGGAAACGTCAACGTGGTGTTTGTGTTTTAAGTGGAAGTGGTTCAGTTGCAAATGTTACACTTAGACAACCATCAGCTCCTGGTGCTGTTGTAGCATTACATGGCAGGTTTGATATTCTTTCTTTAACTGGAACATTTTTACCTGGTCCTGCTCCTCCAGGTTCTACTGGTCTTACAGTGTATCTTGCTGGTGGACAAGGTCAAGTTGTTGGAGGATGTGTTGTTGGATCTCTTGTTGCAGCTGGACCTGTTATGCTTATTGCTGCTACTTTTACTAACGCTACTTATGAGAGACTTCCACTTGATGATGACGATGCTGGTGATCATATTGAAGGGCCTAATTCTGCGGCCGCACAAGGAGGGGGCGGTGGTGGATCGTCGCCCCCACCGGTTATCGGTGGGGGTCAGTTTCCAGATCCATCATCTTTGCCTTTGTATAATTTGCCCCCAAATTTGTTGCCTAATGGAGGGCATAATATTGGACATGAAGCTGATCTTGCTTGGGCTCATGGACGCCAACCCTACTGAATATTTGAGATATTGTGTCTCATAATATTCAGATCTGTTAATTTGTGTATCCATCTTGTATTGTTATTTTGAAGGAGAGGTATTGGAAAAGTTAGAGTGGTGTTATATATGGTAATTATATATATTGTTGTGAAGAAGAACTGTGAGAGAGCTAGCTAGGCATTGAAGCAAGCTTATTAATAATGATATCGATCGATGTATATGAACTTTTCTTATTCTCTTTTGCTTTTGTGTTTTGTTTTGAATAAAAAAGATCAGTGGATTGGATGTCTTTTTAATATATATATTAATTCATGAATGAATTATTTACTAGTTATTTTTTCTTCCTTTCTAAGTTTCTTGATTGTTTTTAAATTATTTTATTTGATTATTAATTTATATACGTGCTTGGCTTTAGTTTAAATAAATATGATAGTATTGAATGATTAGACTTACTAATGAAGTTGGTGTTTTGAGAGGAGGAAAAGGAATCATCTTATCTATAAGATGGAAGTTTTGTGTTTCCAGGTTTACGTTGATTGCATAAACAAAATTAGCTACTTCTTAATTTCACCCTTATCCTTTTTACGATCTGGGAAGAGACTGTTAGGGTTTGTGAACACCACTTCTTCTGCATCTGGAATTTTGTTTGAGTATATTAATTTTTTGAAAAGGTTTGTTTGTGTAAATTATAGTATTATGCATAGGGCATGCTTTCCAAATATTATTATTGTCAAATCTAAAACGCTATCTTCTTGTTTTCTGGACAGGAATCTTGGGTTGTTGGTAAGTGTCTCCATATAGATCTGCGCAATTTGTGTAATTAAAAGAAAAAGTTCAAGTTAAATATATCATTTAATTTCCTATTAATCCATGAATATATAAATTATTATAAGCAAAGGACTCTTGCTTTTGTAATTTGTACATATAGTACTGATAAATATCATCATTTTCATCATGTTTAAATGGCTTCGAAGAATCATAAATCTTAATGTTTGAAACAAAAAAGGAGCTGAATTGATGTTTGCATTAACATTTTTTAAATGTTGGAAATCTGAATCGTTATATAAATTCTCTTTTCTCGCTTGTACACTGTCCTCAGTATTGCACAAGTGAAAGTGCTGTGGGCCAGTGAGGGTATTTGCTCCATGACTTGGTGTTTGCTCAAGTAGAAGCTCCTTCTCAGTATATTGATTCGATATGAAGTCCCAGACATGACCTGTGTTAATCCCACACCACACCCACGTGGACATAAATGACTTCCTCCATTGATAAAGTTCATTTTCAGAGTGGGGAATTTTCTGTTCATATATGGATGGGTGGATTAATATGGCTAGATGCAGAAACAGTGACTCTTTCTCCCAGAAATATATTAGTATAGTACACCAATAAATGAAAAATATTGTTTCTTCTATCAAAACTACAGTACAGACACACGATCCGTTGGCTTTATATGCCTACTAGTGCAAAGTCTCTCTCTCTTCAGTTTTTTAATTTCCCTTCCATATCTCCTTTCAATATTCTAAGGGTCATTACTAGCTACTTGATAAGAAAACCATGCCTAGTGAAAATTCATAATTTGGGGTGGTATATATACAGTGACACATATAGTATTTGATTAGAAAATCAAGTTGAAATTTGATGTACTCTCCATTTTTGAGGTCTGATTTGCGATGATAAGTCTTGAAAGCTTGCCTTAAAATGTTATTTCACTATTTATTTTACGAAAGTCTACAATCTTTGAATGGTGCAAACTTTTGTAAATAGACAAACAAGCCGATAGGTTAATGAAATTAATAATTTAAGGTTTAAGTCTAACAAAACCTTTTAGTAAAAGGGAAATATCTTGATATTTTCACCCTCCGATCATAGTTTATCATCGCACCAAAGTTGGTAGTCCCCTCTCCCCTTGCTCTTCTCTCCGCGTGAAGAGCTACTCTCGTTGATAAATAAAACTTTCCGAGTATTGCAACATTTTTAAGAATATTGGTTTAACACATTTGAGGATGAATATGAAACATCATCAAGACATAACATGTTATCAGAATTTCAAACTCTTGCAGTTATATGTCATATTTCTATTAGAGTTGATATTGTACATATCATGTGTAATTGGAAAAATCGAACCCACCGACCAACTATTTTTTTTGGTTGGTATGTCATGTTTCAACCACATTTACAATAGAATCCCTGTATTTCACTTTCTAATTGTGTTGTATTCTTTTCTTTCTAATTATGGGAATTGTTGTATGCAACTAGAAAAATAGGGTCGTCAACACATGACTCTTATGCACGTATACACAACCGGATCTCATTCAATTCCATATATTTTAAATTTTGGGCGGGTAGGCCAAGTATGCCTAGTTTTTGATCAAATGCCTTTGGGGAGAGGGAGGGAGGGAGGGAGGGAGGGAGGGAGGGAGAGAGAGAGAGAGAGAGAGAGAGAGAGAGAGTAACCCACTTGGCTATGTTTTTTTTTCTCCTTTTCTCTTGGGTTTAATGTTCTTCCCTTTTCAATTCTCACTAATATTGTTTTAAGGGTTTTGATTTTTATACCCCCCATCCCCATTGGACCACCCCCCATTTTCGTTTTAATTCAATTTTCCCTATCAAAAATATTCAAAATTTAATTCAGAATTTCAATATTTTTATTTTTTTTCCGGAATTATCTATGTACGACATAATTCCGAAGGGCGTTTTCAAAATTTTCTGGATTTATGTTTTTGATATAAATCTGAAATTTAAAAAGTACATTCCGAATTTATGTCAGAAACATAAATATAGAATGTAAAAATGAATTTTGTGAAAGTCTTTTAATAGTGCTTATTTGAGTAAGCGCTATTAAAGATCATAGCAAACACTTCACCCGCACACCCCACCACGCATCTCATCCGGAAGTATGAGTGTGTATGAGCACTATTAAGATCATAACAAACACTTCACCTGCAAACAAGCGCTATTAAAAGTATAACCAAAATTAAAATTTATTTTCGGATTTATGTAAAATAGATAAATTTGGAATTTATTTTAAAAAACAATTCCGGAATTATGTAAAAAAGATATATCCGGAAGTGATTTTTTAAAAACATTTCGGAATTATGTAAAAAGATAAATCCTGAAGTGATTTTTTAAAAAACATTCAGGAATCGTCTTTTATAGATAATCCCGAAAGGTGTGTTAGAGTGAAGTCTGAAATACCAACAAGGGTTGGTCTGAGTGGTAACTGGGCTCGGATCCCAGCCCAAGGTCTCAGAGTCGAATCTTGGGTGTGGCAAAAACTCTGTTGGGAGGGGAGAACCACACGCGGGGGTTTACACGTGACCAGCCAAGTTCCTTGGCGTAGATTTGTCAGCGATAAAGTCGGTGGAAACTGCGCATCAAAAACACGGTAACCAAAAAAAGAGTTAAGTCTGAAATATTTGTTAAAGTTAAGGAGGAAATAGCTAGGAAGTTTGAGAAATGTTGGGGTAAGTGGTCCAATGGGGAATGGGGGTATAAAAATCAAAACCTTTGTTTTAATTTTGGTCTAAGCCCTGAGCTGAGCTGAGGATGAGTCATTCCATTTGGCCCGTAATCACAATGTGAAAGGAGCAACTAAAGAAACCCCTTATTGTTGCCAACATACACTCCACTCTGAAAGTTTATCTCCGTTTGCCACCTGATGTTTTTTGGACAAATTACATCTTCCGGAAATAATTTTTTTAAAAATTACTTTTTAAGCCAATGGATGATTAAACATTTTAGACTCTAATACTCCCTAAAAAAATTATCTTGTTTTACCCTTTCAAGTTTTCACCTTATCTATGAATTTTCTTTTGTTCTAGAAAAAATAAAAATCAACTTTTTGGAATGTTTGCTTTTTTTAAAGGTTCCGAAAAAGTTTTTTTTGTTGACAAAGGTTCCGAAAAAGTTAAAAGACTAATATTGGGATTTAAAACTTTTTGGCTCCTGAATTATAATTAGGCTCATACTTTTTAAGTACCCCACAATTTTTTTTATTCCCATGGATCTTAAGTTACTCAATTTTTAGTAGTACGTAGTAAGAACTAATATGAGCTTTTTATAGATTTATCGCGGACTAATTTGGCCTGTTGATATATTTGTTAGGGACTAATTAGGCCTCTTTAAGTAGTTCTTAGGGACTAAATTGGTCCGTTGAATCACTCAAACTTACTTCATGCAAAAAAAAATGAGTAGCTTGAGATCCATGACTATCATTTTTGAAAAACATAAACACCAAACAACAATAAACATTCAAAAATTGAAAAGAAAATTCAAATAGAAATCACACACAAATATGGATCCAAAAGAAAAAAATGGGTTTCACTTTCTTCTGCAATGACTGCTCCCTCTCTCTCATTTTCTGTCTGGAAATGGGAACTAATTTCTAGTTTTCAAAAACCACACATTTGAAGAAGAAGATATTCAGGGACTAATTTGTCCCAAAACGTACGATGACCAATATGTCCCTTTTTTAAAAAAATTCAAAATCTGTCAACCTAAGAATCAAATTGGGCTGAAAAAACGTATAACGTGTCACTTAACATGACACGTTGGCACATAACATGCTACGTAGGAAACGTTAGCTAACATGTTTAACACTTAATGGACAAGGGAATAACATGTCCCGTTTGAAAATGTGAGAAAAATTGTGATGTACGAATTTATCCCCTAAGAAAATTCTGGGACCAATTTAGATCTTAAGTCTTTTTAAAAAGAAGTGAATACAACAAGAAATTACCTCATTGAAAACCAAGAACTCTATTATATTATTTATACACATGTGTATTTACATGAGTTGTTAATATTATAATTTAAAATTAATGATTTGATTCAATGCTATGAACTATTTTCTTTGATAACATCATCTTATGAACACTTAATCCTACTTCTCACACTTAAATTATAATAATTATTTTTTCACCAAAAAAAAATTATAATTTAAGTGTGAGAAGTAGGATTAAAGTATTCACAAGATGATGTTATCAAAGAAAAGTGTTCATAACATAGAATCAAATCATTAATTTGTCAAGACATATAGCTACCGCATAGAAAAAGTTTCCGATGCAAACAAAGAAAAGAGTATAGAATAGGGGTGGCGATACAGAGCCCCTCGCACAACAGTCACCGGCTAGAAAATAAAATAAAACTCAAATTAAAAAACATCCACCCTAAAAATGTCTATTGTCTATATAGTACTGTTTAACTTTCAGCAAGTTGAATTAGTATATTAAGGTTGAGTGTTAATTATAACATATTATGTCAATTTTTTGAGGGAATAATAGAATTCCTCACCCATTTTGTCATAAAAAAAGAGACAATTCCGTCCCCTATATCTACACTATATTTATACAGCTAAACTACATATGATTTTATCAATACTCATATTCTATCTAAAAGACACCTCAAATTGTTGAGGGTAAAAATGTCATTACACTCTATTTCTTCTTTTTTTTTTCTTTTTTTTACACTCTCTTTCCTACTTTTCACTTTTCTCTTAGTGTCTCTTTCTTTCTTTTTTTTCTTTTTCTTTTTACACTCTCTTTCCTCCTTTTTCACATTTCTTTTACACTCTCTTTCTTCCTTTTTTCGTTTACGTTACTTTTCCCATAAATAATTATTCTTTTTCTCTTATCACTTCAATTTAATTCTTTTAACTAAATTTCTAAATTTATACAAACACTACTTTAATTAAAAAATTTGAAGACTACTACTATAAACCTGCTATCTAAAAAATAAAAAGACTTAATGACTATTTAAATTAATAATTAATATTTAAAACAAATATTTCTTATTGATAATCTAATATCTAACTTTTATTATCTACTATAATCTACTAATCACCTAAAATAATCAATTGAAACCACGAGATAACTGCACTGATAAATACAAAACACGGGATAACTGTAGTGATATATAAAAAACACGGGATTAATATTTACCATTGATATTTATAATTTTTTTGACAATTTATAATTAAAAAAACACAAGATTAATATTTACTATTGATATTTATAATTTTTTTTTGACAATTTATAATTAATATTTACCATTGATAATTATAATTTTTGAAAATTACTATAAACTTACTATCTAAAAAAACACGGGATAACTGCAATAATCTACTATCATCTATTAATCAACTCAAATAATCCATTGAAACTATGAGATAACTGTAATGATATATAAAAACACACAGGATAACTACACCAATATATAAAAAAACACAGAATTAATATTTGTCATTGAAAATTAAATTTTTTGAAGACTACTATAAACCTACTATCTAAAAAACAATAATATTTAATGACTATTTAAACTACTGATTAATGTTTAAAATGAATATTTCTTATTGATAATCTACTATCTCTCTTTTACTATCTACTATAATCTACTAATCAACTAAAATAATCAATTGAAACTACGAGATAACTGCACTGATATATGAAAAAACACGAGATTAATATTTGTCACTGATAATTAAAATTTTTGAAGTCTACTACTACAAACCTACTGTAACACCCCGGTATTTCTAACGTGTAGAGACACCGAAGATGCACAGATGCGGAAGTTCAGAGGACACAGTTCCTGTTTAAGTATTGGACATACAAACTTTTTTCGAAATAAACACATAGTCGGAAATAACATTACTTCATAAAATAGAAGTTCATCGGTTCCATACCGAACGGAATACAGTATCCAAGTCCAAATACCAAACAGAAACATAAAGCGGTTCGTAAAACTCATAACCCATACAAGTTTATACAACCAAATAGGACAACAAAAGAACAAATGGGGGTAAATATGACTAAGTCTTCAACACCTCCGAGAGTATGTCAACTACTCGTGCACAATAGTGTTCCTTTTTCCCTGCTTCTCTGAAAAACAACAAATATGGATTGGGTGAGATAACATTATCTCAGTGAGCTCTACCGTGCCCCCCTCACAACCCTCAGTTTAATTATAAAATTGTTGTTAATTTATTTACCGACTGTGCAACATAAATCGTGTTCTTAATTTATTTATCGAAACACCGACTGTGGAACAATTCACGAATCCCGGCGAGTCGTATTCTTATCTTATTAATCGAAACGCCGACTGTGCAACAATCACTAATCCCGACGAATCGTGCATCTAACTTAGCATAAACTGGCTATGCAACAATTCACTAATCCCGGTAACCCACGAATTGACCACGCCAAAACGTATACAGGGCCTAGGGTGAGGGCTCATGACTTCCCTTCCTAGTATGCTACTTGTCGGATCGTCACCCAACGCGATACATATGACAATACGTATCAATTCTCGAGAGTTAGATAATTTATATCTTCTTTTTGATTTTGATCACCAAAGGATCAATCACATAAGCTTATTAGATAATTTATATCTATATCAATCTATAACCCGTTTAGATGAATTCAATAGTTAGACATCTGGCGTTATAATCATACACAATGACATATATAGTTATATATATTTAGTCAATCCATCAGTCGGTGTACCCACACGTATACTAGGGTTTTGGTTTTTCAATCAAATAGGCTTTCAAAGCTCTTTTTCAAAATCATGACTTGAACAAGTTCAAAATAAGGTTTTCAGCAAGGCAATATCCTTAAAATTGGTTGGGAAAAAGATTAGAAGTAGTTTGGGATCGAAAGGAGCGACGAAATGAGAAATCGGGGATCGGTAACAGAAGCTCACGCAAGTTTAGCTGCTTGCTGAGATGCTGTCACAGCATCCTCAAACCTGTCACCACATAAAATTGCAAAGTTTTAGGTCATTCCTAATAAGGCTCAGATAATGTATCATGTTGAATTATAAGAATGCAATATTAGGGTAAAGATGATAATTTTTTTATGATGTTATATGAATAAATTGTTGGTCCGGTTTTGTTTTTTAAGGTTGTTAACACTAGACATTAATTAGCAAGCATAACCATTTCAATGTGGTCCCTTATTTCCTAAATTGCTGTTTTTTGTTAACATATCTACACCAAACAATTGAGTACTATTTTGTCAAAGATATGAAAGTAAAACATTTTCACCAACCTGCCAGCTGCCAAGTAAATCTGTACTCCTATCATCAAAAGGTAAGCAGTACGAGACAGGCCAAATAATTTAGTACGCCAATCAAGGTCAAATTTTGGCACTTTGTCGTATGTGGAATATGCCTCTTGATGCCTTAAGAGCTTCAACAACGCTTCAGTTTGTAAAGCATACACCTGAAGAAGCACACACAACACAACCATTTTTTGATCAGCATAAGTGTTGCACCCCGAAAAATCCGGTTGGGATTTCTCGATGTACAACGTGGAAGATAAATGAAGCCGCCATCAATATTTTAGTTTCTAGACGAAAACATTGAAAAAACGTCTTTTTATACAAGGCGGGTGGTCTTTTCGAAATCAAGAGATGTAGGTTCGGGGGTCGGTTAGACACGGGGAAGATATAAGCACCCCGCATCTCCTTTCTACCGAAAGGGAACCATTAATTTGATGTGTGGTTTCGACAAAGTTTGATTTGAAACGATGTTCTATTTCTTTTCGTTTTTTCTTTTTTTATTTGAGAAAAGCGTTTGGAAAGAAGACGGGGAAAAGAAAGATTTTTTTTGGTATTTTTTGAAAAGGGTGCTTGACGGGACGTGGCCCGCTCCTACGTATCCTCAGATGCAATGAGGAAATCAAAGCTACGTAGTTCTCCTGGGTTGAGAAACTTTGGGTGTGTTGGTGTCTTTTATTGCAGGGGTTCTCGGGTCTGAACTGTACAGTCCACTAACCCTAAAACATAGACATCCCCGCCCGTACAGACGACGTGCCCCCTACTTATTGAAAATGATTTGAATTATTTGAGGAAAAGATTGGTTGTGAGGTTGGTTGCTTTTATTTGAGCAAGTATCTTAGGCTCGCACGAACTGTACAGCTCGCTAACCCTAAGACGCTAACCAACTCGGATGTACATCCGACTTGATTCCTCACTCATTTTTGAAATAGGGTTGAAGTTGTTAATTACTTGCTTTAATTCTCATAAGTGTCCCAAGATGTTTGAGTTGTACAACTCCGATCTTAGGATGCTAGTCAACACCGGCCGTACGTCCGACTTGACTCCTTATGAGCTTTCAAAAAGGTTTGTTATTGATCTTAGAAAGAATTTGATTGTCTTATGAAAACAACTTGAGAAACGTTGAGCTTTGGAAAAAGCTTTGGAAAAGAATTGATTTGAAGAAAGGGGAAGAGAGTTTGAGGGTGATATTGATCACAAAGAGTTTGTTGGGATGGCGTGGCATCCAAAAGAAAAAGAAGTAGAGAATTCAATCAATTTCCAAGTCAAGAACCAAAGTGCGAATTTTAACAAATTGCAAGCAAATCAATCATCAATGCAAGCATAGGCATACACATTACCAATTATAACATTTGCGCACAAGGATGACAATTAGTCTCCAACATTTAATGGCATGCCTATGCAAGATCAACACTAACCACATAACTTGCAAGAAAGGGTACGTAGAGTGGTGATGCGAAAAGTTCAAATCAATCTAGGTATCAACACATGATAAGGTCCGAGGTTGAATCCCTTTTGGTAATCCTTGACACTTGGTACAATGCACAAGTGCATAAGTGTCTAGTCCTCTTACCAAATCATCAACACTAAAAACAAATTATAGACCTAGGATGGATATCACATTTGCAAGACTACAAATGACCAAATGAAAGCACTTACAAGTTATTTTTATGATCAAGATTAAAGCCTAATTTCAAGTAAATACAAGATTACACAACCAAACCCATCACAAATCTCTAAACCCTAATTTATTTAAAAAATGCGAAATGAACATAGACTCTAAACTTCGTTTTATTCATGAAAACAAACAAACCAAAAACTTGATAGCCCCACAAGTGCACGGGTCGTATCGCGTAATAAAAGAGTATCGGTCCACATGGAGAGCCTAAGTGAATACCAATTTAATTTTTCAAAGTTGATTAACTTAAAAGAAAGTGTTTTTAGAAAGAAGAAATGTTTTAGTAAAGTCTCCTCACTCATGATCATTGTGGACAAGAGAGGAGAAAAGAAAATAAAAGAAGAAAACATAAAGTTAAATAGCGAGAAATAAAAGAAAGCGGTAAAGTGCAAAATCATAAATAGCGGAATTGTGAATGACAAGAAAATAAATTGCTTGAAAAGTAAATTGCAAGTAATTTAAATGACTTGGAAAGTTAAAGAGCAAGGAAAGTAAATGAGCAAGAAAGTAAATGAGCAAGAAAGTAAATGACTTGGAAAATAAAAGTGCAAGAAAGTAAATAACTTGGAAAATAAAGGTGCAAGAAATTAAATAGCAAGAAAAGTAAATGACTTGAAAAATAAAGGTGCAAGGAATTAAAGGAGCAAGAAAGTAAATGACTTGGAAAATAAAGGTGCAAGAAAGTAAATGACTTGGAAAATAAAGGTGCAAGAAAGTAAATGACTTGGAAAATAAAAGGGCAAGAAAATAAATAGCAAGAAAAGTAAATGACTTGAAAAATAAAGGTGCAAGAAATTAAAGGAGCAAGAAAGTAAATGACTTGGAAAATAAATGTGCAAGAAAGTAAATGACTTGGAAAATAAAAGGGCAAGAAAATAAATAGCAAGAATTTAAAGGGGCAAGAAAGTAAATGACTTGGAAAATAAATGTGCAAGAAAGTAAATGACTTGGAAAATAAAAGGGCAAGAAAATAAATAGCAAGAATTTAAAGGGGCAAGAAAGTAAATAAACAAGAATAGTAAACTAAAATGAGGTTGAATCATATTTTGCAATCCTCTCACTTAAATTATGGTGCTCCAAACACAAGTGAGAATCAAATTGCAAAATCATCAACCAACAAGAGTAGTAAACTAAGATGAGGTTGAATCATATTTTGCAATCCTCTCATTTAAATTATGGTGCTCCAAGCACAAGTGAGAATCAAATTGCAAAATCATCAACAAACAAGAGTAGTAAACTAAGATGAGGTTGAATCATATTTTGCAATCCTCTCACTTAAATTATGGTGCTCCAAACACAAGTGAGAATCAAGTTGCAAAATCATCAACAAACAAGAGTAGTAAACTAAGATGAGGTTGAATCATGTCTTGCAATCCTCTCACTTAAATTATGATGCTTTAAGCACAAGTGAGAATCAAGTTGCAAAATCATCAACAACACAAGTATTTGCAAGTAATATGGACTAAAAGTCACATTTAACACAAGGATTTAAATACTAATAACAAGGTTGATCAACATCAAGTAAAAAGGAACAACAAGATAAATTAAAACCCCAAAGAAAATGCGAACCACATAGGAGACAAAATCACATGTTTATTCCATTAAAATGCAAAGATCAACACAAAATAACAACAAACTACATTTTAAGATGAAAATGATGATTATGCGAAAATGATGAAGAGAATATGAATTTCGATGCAAAGTATTGTAAATGATGTAAGGGTTTTAGAGATTCACCTAGGATCCGAACTAGTAGAAGTAAGAAATGAAGAACAAGTAACCAAATCAACTAAAGTCTTCAAGAAATGGTCCAAGAAACCCCACACAAATTCCCAAATACCCAAGTGCTTGATGAGGAGAAAATGAAATGGATGGTGAAAGGAGGAAAATCTATGAAGGAGGAGTGGATTTGAAGTGATTTGGTGATGTTTGGGTGATGGAAAACAAAAAGATGGAGGGAGGAGGAGGAGAGGGGGCTACGGCCAAGGCAAGGGAAAGAGGGGAGAGAGTTGTGTGCTAGGTTTGGTGGAGGAGAGAATGAGGCCAAGGAAGTTGTGATGTGTGGAAAATGAAAGGGTATTTATAGGGTGGGAGTGAGCTTTGGGGTAAAATGGTAATCAAACCAATTAAATCAATTAACATTCAGCTGAATATTAATAAATAAAATCAATTTGAACTTGGTCACCAAGTTAGAGGGTACTTTAGTCATTGGCTTTGAGAGGTGCACTAGGATTAGACTTTAAATTTTAATGGAGGGTGGAGATGCATCATCACATGGATTGAGGGTGTTGAAGAAACACAAATGGAGAGGGAAATGGGAGAGGGGGCTGTTCGCCCAGCACCATGAGGAGAGGAGGGAAGGAAAAAGGAAAAATGCAAGCTTGCACAAAATAGTACATTTTGTCTTATTGAGGACACTACCTTATTTTCATTCTTTTTGATTTTTCTTTTTATGATCATTCTTTTATTCCATGAAGATTCTTTTTTTATTTTGGGCTCATCTTAGGATTCAATCATTGGGCCCAAAATTCCATGACAACACCATTCCCAAAATTGATTTTGGGCCCCACTCTAGCGAAAATGACCATTTTGCCCTTTCGTTCGAAAAATGAGTTTTATGCTAGAAAACTTAATATTTATGCGCACAAAAAAAATCACAACTAAGCACAAATCTTCCTCAAATAAACCTTTGGTGATGCTTCGGTGATTTGGGACGGAAAAAACCGCTTTTAGCGTGAAATGACCAAAATGCCCTTTCACCCTAAAAACCCTAGTTTTTTGCCCAAGGCACATTTTCACTTTAAAAATGACTTTTCCCCCTAGGAATGACCTCTAAGACCTTGGGATGCATGCTAAGTTGCTTGTTCTGAGAAAATATCCCGTATTTGCGAAATGACTAAAATACCCTTTTGCACTGAAAAACTCTGAATTGTCCAAAAGTACATTCCAACTCCAAAAATGATTTTAGAAACTTTGACATGACTTCTATAACCCTAAATGCAATGCATGATGCTCTTTTCCCTTATTTATTTATTTTTTGGGGAAAAATAGGATTTTGACCTAAGCCGGACAAAATTGGGGTATGACAATAAGACATACCATGAATCATACAACTTCAAAAGAAAACATTTGAGCAATCCAACTAACCTGTGGAGCTGAATCCATACCCAAGGATATTGCAGACTCAGTTTCTTTCAGTATAGTTTTCCAATCGTTTACATTCCTTGCTTCATTGCATTTATCAAGATGATTTTGAAGAGCCTGGACTTGGAATACAAATTCTGAATCAACTAATGAAGTTTTATTATTGCAATTCAGTGCCTTTTCTGCTTCTCCCAACCTGCATTAAAATTTTCAATTCGATTAACAAAGAGTACTATTAAAATTGACTACTACTTGTAGTAGTACTTATTCTAGCAAGTTCCAAAGTATTACCATTAGGCTCTTGATTCTGTTGAATTGAGGTTCTTACTGCAGCATCTGAAGGCCTTCCATTTTGGCTGTTCAAAGGTGCACGATGAATAGAAGAAGGGCTTATTCTGGCATCCACTTTTGGTGCCAGAGGCTCTTTGGGAACCTTTGGTTCATGGATATCTTTCTGTTGTTCATTGTTGATAGTCTTCATGGGTAGTGAATGAACAGATGAGTTTCTGAGCTTGTTGTTTTTGATTTTGAAAATTCTTCCTACGAACACGTCTCAGCAAACACACAAAACAGCAAACAGAGGTTAGGGTTTTGAAAAAGAAAATCATTATATCAACAGCAAAACAGAATGTAATTGAAGAATCTACCTAGTGGAACGGTCCGCGGCAAAACCTTGCAACAGAGAGCCTGAAAACAGAAGATCAAAATCTTAGGGTTTCGCTGAAGATTAAAGAAATCAGTGAAACAAGAAAGATAAGTGAGAGATCCATACCTTGTGTAGTCTCTGCTGTAGTTAGCTTGAAGGATTCAAGCTTCGTTTGGCTTCGCGAACCAGAGAGAGATATGAAGATTCAGTATTCAGAGAAGATTCAACAGAACCTTCTGAAATCGTGAGTTGTAGGGGAAGCTTCGCGTGGAAGAAGAAGGAACCAGAGAAGAAAGGAGAAGAAGGAACCAGTGACTGAGTCGTTTTTTGTAGATCTACTGTTCCCAGTTGTAGATCCAATTTCAGATCCAGACGTGAGGAAGAGGAACAGAGGGAGCGTGAGAAGTGAGCGTGAGAAGACGGTGTGAAGAGGAACGGAGTGAGCGTGAGAGAGTGAGGAAGGTGACGGTGAGGGAGTGAGGGAGTGAGGGTGAGGAAGGTGGCGATGAGGGAGTGAGGGTGACGGTGAGGGGGTGGGGGAGTGAGGGTGACGGTGAGGGGTGAGGGAGTGAGGGTGAAGAAGAAGGATTAGAGAGAAGAGTTTTGATTTGCTTTTTGCATTTAGGGTTCGCGTGAGAGTGAGAATGGAGAGGAGAGGAGTGTTCTGATTCTGATAGTGAGGCGAATGAAGGGTGATTTTTTTTTTTATTTTAGTACTTCTAAAGTACTAAAATAGAAAAAAAGAATTTCACCCTTAATTACAAGTTTGCCACCGTGTCTACTTATGTAGTCAGGCGAATACACGTCTGACTTCTAAAGTCTAATTTTTTTCCTATTTTTTCACTTTAGAAGTCAGGCGTGTATCCGCTTGACTTTAAAACTTGCGAGTTTTGCCTCTTAATTACAAGTTTGCCACCGTGTCTACTTATGTAGTCAGGCATCTGAGCGCCTGACTTTAAATGTCTAATTCTAATCCCATTTTTGCACTAGTGAATGAGGAGAAATACGTGACGACGACGGCGACGGTGGTTGCAACAACGAATCAGTGATAACGAGCTGAGGACGCCGAAAACGTGCAAGGGAATAATATAGCGCATAGATGGTGCAGGGCGCGACGTCTATGGCAACACATGTAGCTGTCGCGTTGAAGGTGAGCAGTGGTGATAGAGGCACAGCGGGGAGGCATAGTTAGAGGGTAGGGTCGGAGAAGACGAAGTCGCATTCATTTCTGAAACTAGATCTGACTTTTGAGTTTTTTAATTAATTTTTGAAGACACTTAAATCACAGCCGTCAAATCTCATTTATGCCACGTGCGATCTTATAAAACAAACTGGAAATGTCCATTTCCTCTCATGGAGAGGATCCGGACCCGATCCAAGCCTCATTAGAACCGGGTTGCGGTGCTAGACGTCACAGTTTCCAACAACACTTCTGTCCATTTTTTTTAGCATTGTTAGTTATGATTCTTCATGAGTTTCAATATGAATAAAACTCCTAAGGAAATGCACTAAAATATTAATACCAAAATAGCGAGAAGTTCGTATAAAATGCACTAAATCGGGTGGCAAACTTCCATGAGTTCATAATCAATTTTTTCCATTTTACTTCAAGATTTTTCATGGGTTTTACTTAGAATAAGTTTCTTTCTTATCGCTCTAACAAAAAAAATCCTATTTTCAAAAGGCAAAAAAAACAAGAAATTTGAACTCCGGTATTCAGTTTTTGGAACCCTAAAAGCCGCTACTATTTTATGAGATTCTCCCATGGTTGACGAAAATTCATGAAACTCTGTCATTAGATATGTATGATCAAACTCTACAAAATCTATTGTTTAAACTTTTAAGAGAAATGTTAAATGATATGAAAAGTAAGAAAAACAAAACAAGGTAGTTGGTGTGTAGTGTTAGTTGGTGCCTGCAATTCAGCTTTCATACATTTCTTACAAAAACTATTTTTACTAAATAGCAATACTCAACTTTTAATTTCTTGTACATCATTCAAAATTTTACCCTAATTCAATCGAAAATGCCAAAAAAAGTAGAAACTCAAAAAAATACATATGAAAGGGACGAAATCCTTTGATAAAGGTCCTAAACCCAATAATATAGAATTAGCGAAAAAGGTATTACTATGACTACATCTTGTGTTGTTTGTGATGATGCATATGAAAATAGTTGACCTATTTTTTTGACATGCTCAAAGTCTAGAAGATGTTGGATTGAACTTAAAATATGGCATTTTATAGAACAAAGTCTATCTAAATTTTGTTGCAGTTAAAAGTAGCATCAGTTACCAACATCCTTATTATAGAACAAAGTCTAAATGAGCATCAGTTTATTAATTTTTCTATGACTATCTATAACATTTGGTATTACAGCAATCTTAAACTTCGGGAGAATAAGGATGAACCAGTTAAAAGTATCCTGCCTTGTGCTCACAATTGATTGGGATTCTTAGCCAAGGATTAATACCTACAAAAATACCACAAGACATGTTTATTCCACATTCTGCACATCAAGCCAATTTGCATCTTTCAACTTGGTCAAAGCCACCTCCTGGATGTGTGAAATGCAACATCAACGCGGGTTTTGACGGGGCGGTGTTGGTCTTGGCATTGGTATTTGTGTTAGGGGGCCTTTGAAAGAGTTTCTCATGGCAAGAACTTTAAAGAAAAAATTCACAATTTAGTGTCAATGAAGGGGGCCTTTTGGACTTTGGTATGCAATCAAATGACTTACAGGATCACAATTTAGTGTCAAAGGAAGGATGTTTAAGAATATGGCTCTATTATTTTAAATTGTAAAAGACACCTTCATAGTTTTTCTCAACTTAGCAAAGTTGTTTTTGGCAAGAGACGAGCAAACATGGTAACTCATTCTTTAGCAAAAATATATAGCCATTAATTGTAGTCTTGTTCTCAAGTTTTTACTTTAATTCCAAGTTGTATTGCTACTTTTATTATGAATAAAATGCAATAGATATTTTTATGTAAAAAAAAAGAATTTGATATCAAAAGATAAACAATAATTGGATCATTATAAGACTTTAGATTATCCATATGTATTTACTTGTCAAAGACGTGATCAAAAGTTAATTACTTTAGATTATCCCTTTGTTCTCAATGGGACAACCCGTAGAGCAAGTAAAAGAATAATGTGACAACAAAGGGTAAATCGAAAACCCATCATAACGGTCTCCTAGTAGATCAACATCAGGAATTCATAGCTAATTAGCAATTAATCACAATTTTAGGGGATCTAAACATCATCGAATAGATCATAACATTAGTTGATTTTTATGGCAACCCAAAAATCTGAGTTTTTTTTAGTATAAATCGGGTATCCTCTACGTGCAACTGCAAAAACTAATATCTCGGGCCGGGTAGCCAAAAATCTGAGTCGATTGTAGCTCATAATAATTAAATTAATTAGAAAATTTCTAACACAACGGTGAAACGACAAAACCCCACTAATTTGCATCTCACTTAAAGTTCAAAATTAACACTTGTTACAAGTTTAATCCCTTTTTAAGTAAAATTTGGGTTCAAATTTTGTAAATAATATGAAATACTAAATAAGCTTTATTCCTTTACATGAATTTGCTATACTGAATCTAGATTAGTAGTTGTGCGGTTTGGAGATTTTCGGATTACAAAAATATCAATCTCAAAGAAAAAACAAAGTTACGATTAGAAGGATTACCGACCTTAAATAATGTCATTTTCGTCTTTTCTTAATTACGTCACTAAATAATCATGTCAACACAAATAAATAAACTAAGTTGTTCCAAACATTTATAAGGTATCTTAAAAAAGAATAATGAACAAAATTTAACTCTTTCTTTAGAAAAAAATTGAAATGTAAGGACTAAGGAAAGGTGAAGTTTGCTCACGCAATCTAACTCTTTCTTATAGTTTATACTACTAGTGGGAACATAATTTATAGTCCAAATATCAGTTTCGTCCTTTATCTTTGCTCTAGGTTTCACTTTGCTCATTTATCTTTTTTTTGGTTCATTTTGGTCCTTTATCTTTCATTTTCGTTTCATTTTGGTCCCTGCCGTTAGTTTTTTCTAACAGACGCCAAGCTGGCAGTTAACTGCTGACGTGGTATCCATCTTCATTAAATGACGTGGCAAAATTAATAATTTTTTCGTTTGAAAGCACACGCAAATGCAAATGCAAACAGATCTGGAAATTTAACAAAAACTAAAAACATTATGTTCCTAATTGAAATCACACGCAAATGCAAATGCAAACAGATCTGAAAATTTAACAAAATTAATAATATTTTCGTTTCATTTGCGAGAACCTTCAAGCCCGGATTCATAACCTTCAAACCCAGATTCAAACCTTCAAACCCATATTCTGTTCCTTTATTTTTCATTTGCAAGAACCTTCAAACCCAGATTTGTTTTTCATTTGCGAGAATCTTCAACATGCTACAAAATTGAAGAAATTGTTGCAAACCTAAAGCCCAAACTGAAACGGAGTTTGCAAATCAAAACCCAAATCGAAAGCTTTTGCCCAAATCGCTTTTTCATCTCCGAATCAAAACCCCACAACTCAATCTTCAAATCTTAACAAGTTCTTTTTCTTCTTCTACTGCGTATTTTTCAGAATCGCAAATAAAAATAAAACAGAAACAGATATGGGATATTGCTGGACAAGAATCGCAAATTTTTCAGATCTGGAAATGAAATTGATGGTTCGATAGAATCGCAAATTGTTGTTGTTGTTGATCTGGAAATGAAACGGAACCCAAAACCCATAATCGCAAATTTAATTGGACACTGAAATCAGAATCTGGACTGAAAACAGATTTGGACATTGAAGATGAGCTATATGAAAGAGGTGAGACATTGAAAATAGAAGAAGAGAGCGAGAGGAAGAAGAGGATCTAGGTTAGATGGAAGAAGGGGATCTGATTCTGATTTGGGTTTCAATTGATTTAATTGTTTCAATTCTGAGAGGCATTTCTTTGTTGTTTTGTTTTGTTCAATCTGGGTTCTTTCACCGTTTCTTCAATCCGGGCATTTTGTTTTTTAAATAAATGTTTTAGTCTTTTGTTAATTTATGTTATTATGAAGTAGAAAAAATAAATGTTGATGTGTAATTAAATAATACATGTTTTGCCACGTCATTTAATGAATTAAAGACGCCACGTCAGCAGTTAACTGTATTTAACCTAATTTATAAATAAGCACATGAAAGGATTTAATTTTACAAAATTCAAAAAATAAAAAAAAATAAAATATATTTCATATTGCATCATATCAACTGGGTTTACTAAAATATTAAAGTACATATGTGAATATTATTTTTCCTTATAGTATTATTTGCGTTGGTATTGGAAAGGGTAGAATCGATAATGAACTAAAATAGAAACAAAAGTTAGAAAATATACCAAATAGACACGCACATGACAATATAATATAATTATGATAATTAAAAAAAACAAGTTGGGTAGTGGTGTTGGGATATGGAGAAATTAAAATAAGCAAATGGGTCCACATGAAAATAACAAGTGTTCCAGGTACGTGCTAGGTTCATGCATGGTTTTAAGTTCAACGATAACTGGCCCATATACCATGAATGAACTTCATTAGTCTCTCTCTCTCTCTCAATCTAAAACACAAACCGATTCAATTTTCTGAACCCAATAAAACTTTCCCACTTTGCATATGTACCTTCAACTTTAATATCCATACGTTTTTCAAAGTTTCACCTTTTTCTCTTCTCTTGGTTTACTGATTCGATAATCTTTGAACTACCGTTACATAAATATTATTCTGTCACTAAAAATATTACGCACCTCATTCTTCTCTGTGAATCAAGCTTTATTAAACATTTTTTTAAGTGGACAATAATTACTCACATAACATATTAAAGTAAGAAATATGTTTTTATTTATCATAAAATAAAAACCGCATGTGAAAACCTGAAGGAGGTAACTGAGAGCGTGGGGTTCAGCGATTGGGGTTGATCCTCTCTTAACCAAGGGTCGGGGATTCAATCCCCACCTTGGGTACGGAACAGCGTTAAAACTCTGGGCCAACTGTCCTGCCCCTCGAGGCACCTACAATTCAGCGAAAGGATTAGTCACTGCAGTCGGCGGTAAATAGGCTCGATAAAAAAAATACTGAAGGAGGTACAGTTGGGTCTGCTATTCTTTAGATTATTTTTTCTGATTAGATGGATGCGCTCTATAAAAAAAGTGTATTAGATTTGAAGCTATATATGGCAATGACAACATGAACACATTGAAAGAAAGAAATCATTGTGTATAACAGAATTTTTGTTTCATATGAAAGTCGTGTGTATTATATTATCTCTACTACTAGGAAAATTGCTGCTAGCAAGAGAGAGGGAAAGAGTAGTGTGTTGTATATTTCTACCAAGAACAAGAATGTGACATGAAATAACTTAATTATTACTAGATGTTTGTATTGCTTTTAACTTGGCATTGCACCCTTCATTTTCACATGACATTACTTCCCTGCATCAGAATTCTTCTGAGTTCACTAGCAATTCCTTGCAACAAAACCGGTTTTCGGATTACTCCATTAACACCAACTTGCATGCATCTTTCCCACAAATCTTCTTCTGCATTTGCAGTCAAAGCAACAATCAAAGGCCTATTTCCACTTTTAAATTTCCGAATCCTTGCCGCAACTTCAAAGCCGTCGATATCAGGCATGTGGAGATCCAATAGAATGACTTGAATAGAGGATCCAACAGGTCCAATCACAGTAAGACATTCAAATCCTGTAGAAACACAAATCACAGCACAACCTAGTTTCTGAAGCAGTTTTTGAGTCACTGCTCTATTTACATAGTCGTGATCGACTAACAGAACTTGTAGACCTCTCAACATTGTATTGGAATTGGTACGCTCTGAAGAATCTCCAGGTTCAGAGATGGCTATGGCAATCGAAGGTCGTAATTGAAACCTGAGAAGTAGTGTCATGCTTTGTGGAAAACCTTGTGCATGTGGTACCAACCATATGTTCCCTTGCATCAACTGCAAATAATAGTACACAGCAATTAAACACCACATCAAGCAAAGAAATATAATTTACAGAATATAGTCATTGATTGCTATAACTCAAACCTCAGCTCCTAAACAAAGTGGAAAACTACAATCTAATTCATTTAAAGAATTAAAGAACTAATCAAGGACATGAAGAAGGAAATCATGCCTGAACTATTAAATACACACTATTACCTAATATACTTAACATGCATATTGAAACATATTCCACAATATTCAAGGAAGAAAATGAACACAAACTATGATAAGTATGGGCAAACATTCATCATGATGAGTATGAATAATCTAGAGTCCTTCAATACCAAAGGAATGCAAAAAAAATTTGCTATAGAACATGACTCAAAAATGAAGATGTAAATCAAGGTAATAATGCACTTATTATCCATGCAAACATATAATAGACTGTGTAACTCACCTGGACTATCTTCTTGCAAATACTAAAGCTCAATTTTCCCTCAAACCTATCACTGTTACATTTCCTCCCGCCGGGTCCTGAAGAAAATGAGCTTCCAACTTCTGAATCATTATTACTGTTGATCCCTATTTCAAATCTAATATTTACATCACCATTAGATGAGCTTGGTCTCCACGTTGCCCATCCTTTGTCGCTCCTTCCTTGACTCCCTGTCTCTGCCAAAACCCGAAATGCAAGGTTCCCCCCTTCCCCATGGTTGCAATCCAATAAGTTCCCAACCATATGCAAAATCACCTGAAACACTCTCCTTTCATCACCCATAACATTGTTTGGTAAAGACTTATCAACCTCGACCATAAAACCGAAGCCCTTATAAACACACATGCACTTGGCAAGACAAGCTGCTTCCTTTATCATTGAATGCAACCCGAAAGACCTTATCTCCAAAGGAAATCTCCCATCATCCTTTGCAGAGTTGTCCATGGCATCATTTACCAAGTTCGATAGGACGTTGCTGGTCCTTAGCATTGCGTCGACAATAAGTTTCTGTTCATTCTTTAAATTATCATCCTGTATCATTGAAAGCAATCCTAAAATTGAGTGCATTGGCCTCCTCATACCATTGCTCATGACTTTCTGAAATGAGTTTCTTGCCTGACTTGCCATCATAGCCTTCCTTCTTGCCTGTTGCAAAGCTCGATTTTGCTCTTCCAACATCTCTCTCATGAGTTGAGACTCTTCAAGAATTGCAGCATGGGATAGAGCCACAGCAACCTGATCAGCAACCACTTTGATGATCTCCAGCTCCTGATTGCTCCAAGATCTAGGTTCTCCGTCAGGCAGAATCAAGACCAATATCGCATAGCATGCCTGAGTTAGCTCAGGCGTTCCTCCTTTGAAATTACAGACCCGTAGCATTGGCATTCGGATTGCAGCAACCGGTCCTGCCTCACCAGAAAAACCACTACTGGCAACAGTAAGTGCTGATTCAGGGCTAAGTATATTCACCTCATCGCTTCCCTTAATTCTCACAACGTCTGGATCAGTAATCGGTAAAGAAAAATTGAAATTTCTACCGTTCAATTCATGAGTGAGGTTCATTTCCGTCTTCTCATCATTAGGCATCCACACAGCACAATTTTGCAAGCCAAGTGTTTTAGAAAGCTCCACCAAAGTAGTATACAGAATCGTATGTCTATCAAGCGACTTACGAATCTCTTGAGTGAGCATTCTTACATGCATTGCAGCCTCCTTTTGCTTCATAATAAGACCAACCTCGCGTCCAAGATCCCATGTCTTTTTCTTAAGCATGAATTCTCTAACCTTCACTTTGAGAAGTAAAGGAATTAAAGTAATGAGAGTGATGGCAGTGGCACAAGACACCAAGGCAGTGAGAATCTTGAAGACAGTAAGTGCCACCATAAGTTGAAAAGTGTGAGGACCATAAGTCCATCCATTCAACAAATGAGTCAACCCACATAGTACAATGAAGGCAATGAACTGAATAAGGACCCATTTGAATGGGACGTTTGAGCAACTGACAAAATAAAGTAGCTCAATAGGGATTGAGAAGTAGGCCACAGCAATCAAGAAATCTCCAACTCTTTGACATTCCAGAATGCTTTCAATAGTCCAAAAACTGGACTCATCATCACAGTTACATCTAGGAAATCCATTATCTGATGATGCAGATACACATATGAGGATAGAGGAAATCAACAGCAAGGTTACTATTGCTTTTAACATTGATCCAATATATGCTGCTGACTCTTCAATCCATCTAAGGATATAAATTAATAGACCATAGCCATACCCCAATAATTAAGCTAGAAAATAGGAAAAATCTTCAGCAAAATTTACCCTGTCAACAGTTTTAAAAAAAATTGAAAACTCAGTAAGATCCAAACCAAACAAAAAGAAGAATATTAGATTAGATCCTATAAAGCATACAAATCAATAATTATTTTCCTAGATTAATTGACCTAAACTATAATTTAAGTTTAATCTGTTTCAGTGAGCATAGCCTTAGGGGGTAGAGTGGTATGAAATAGTACTAATTGATGCAGAGGAAATTACCATCAACCCAAATGGGAAATCACACAAATATAGGAGAGAATAAAAGAATCAAGAAAACCCAAGATTACTAAACCTGAGAGAAGGCAAAGCCAAAAAAATATTATTAAAAAAATCAAAGTACAACAAGGTTAATACCCCCTCCCCCACCTCCCACCCCCTACAAAAAGATAAAACATTAGAACAAACAAAATCCAGTAATGCAGATTACAGACAAAAGTAAGTAAATAGTACCTCAAGAAATAATGCTACCAGATATTCCACCTTGATCAGATCTCAACAAAGCCTTGTCAGAGATGCATTATCAACTCAACAACGCATTAACCAAATCTCTCTCCACTTTCTTCAGCATCAAATTAAAACCCACCATCATCAAAGTCCATTACTTTAATCAACAATAAAGAAAAAAGTGCACCCACCTCCGCCATTGAGAAGAACAAAGAAAGGAAGAGGAAGCACTTAAATCCTACGCATCAATTAAATAAATAAATTAAAAAACCCATCTTTACTGTGAAACAGTTGCTGCTGCACGACCCTTTACTGGAAAAGACTCCAAGAGCTTATTTTCATAGGAAAAGAAAAGAAAATGGAAGAAAAACACAGTCTCTAAGCCACAACCAGGTGATGAAAAATGGAGTCGTGGGAATCTAGAACCTTTTTGAGGAATACCCTTTGTCTAATTTCCAATGCTAAACCACAAACCACGTAAGGAAAATAAGGAAGAAAGAGAGAGA
The DNA here is from genome assembly GCA_039519185.1 of Astragalus membranaceus. Taxonomy (NCBI): domain Eukaryota; kingdom Viridiplantae; phylum Streptophyta; class Magnoliopsida; order Fabales; family Fabaceae; genus Astragalus; species Astragalus membranaceus. The sequence continues at coordinate 78,124,241 of CM076847.1, forward strand.
AAGCGCCGTTGTTTCGTGGGAGAAGAGAGAAAGTGGTGAGTTGTATTTAGAAAGGAGAAAGAGGAGAGAGAGTATGTGAGAAAGAGAAAGGTAGGGGACCCACATTCTTACATGAAGAGAACTTGGACACTCTTATGAATCAAAACGTCTTGGTCACACTAAAATATGTTTGTTTTATTTTCCGGTCTCTTTCACTTTCAGTTTCCCTATTGTTGTTGTTTGTGTGTGCGTTTTTTAATATAAATTATTAAAAAATTGAAAAGTTAAAAAAAGAATGAATTCCTTTGAATTGAATTCCTTCTTTGTTCAATGTTCGATCTTCCCGTGTCAGAAATATGACTTGTATATTTTTTGTTTCCCATCAATATCATATCGTCCCTTTTATCCTTCTATCTCTAGACTAGAACTAGTAGAACTAGAAAGAGAATTAGCCGATACGTTCTCCTCCACACCACATCACCAATTGGGATGATGTCTCTCTCCTTTGCCTTGCTGATTCAGACCCGCACACAGATTTAATAATATCCGTATGCTATCCTGGTATCCGTATTCAATAACATCAACCTGTTAACTTCAAGCCATTTAGGGGTCTTAATTGGACCCTTTTGGCCAATTTAATCCACATATTCTCTTAAAATGTTGGGTGGAACTATATAAAGCCGGTTTGTAGAGTGAGGATGTCTATCACTCATATATTCATTTTCAAGTCATATAACATCCGATGTAGAACTCCTAACACGCACATTTCACACCTTAGATTAGATAATTAGAGTGTGGCCCGAGTGACCTGATAGTGTGTTTTCGATTGATCTTCGATAGACCTTGATGTCATCTTAGAACTTGCGTTGGGCCTAACTCAACACTACAAAATTGATTTGTAGAGTGAGGGATGTCTCCCACTTATTATCAACTTTTTCTCAAACCATATAACATCCAATGTGAGACTCTTAACATATTCGTGTTTGAAAAAAGTGTTTGTATCTGAGTTAGTACTCACATTGGCAATAACTTTAGTATTCAGCCTCATACCCTATGGCATCTAAAGCTCTCTTTGACAAGTCTCATTCGTTAGAGAATAACGAATTTGACTGAGGATGGTGAATTTATGTGTTTAGTAAGCACTGGCGTTTAGTGTTTTTTAGTAGAGTTTAGCATCTTTTTCAAATGATACATCAAGTAGCGTTTAAACTTATAGCATGTAACATCTCACTTTTTTATCATTTTTTTGTGGTGGTCGAAGTAGTGGTTGATGATGGCCAGAGTGATGGTCAATGGTGGCCAGAGTGGTAGTTGGCATTGGTTCACGTGGTGGTTGGTTGTGGTCAGAGTGGTAGTTGGTGAGGTTGATGATCAGATGTGATCATAGTGGTGGTCGACAGTTGGCGGAGTGATGATTTGTGGTGGTCGAAGTGGTAGTTGATTGTGACCATAATGGTGGTCGGCGGTTGCCGAAGTGGTGTTCGGCGGTGGTTGAAGTGGTGGCGGTTGGTGGTGGTTGGCGGTGGTTGGCGGTGATCAGAGTGGTAGTTGGTGGTGGTCGGAGTGGTAGTCTGTAACTTTTAGTGGTGACGTGTTACCGTTAAAACAAAAAGAGAAATTATAAAACCTATTTTTTTGGTTTTGAGTTTTGATGGAAAATTGTTTAGAAATTAAGAAAAAAAACCAACTCAACCCCATTAACCCGAACATATTTTGGTTTTGAAATTGACTTTCAAAACGAAAAAACCAAAAACTTACAACCATCCCGAACGGGCCCTTAATAGTTAGTAATTAGTTAGGGGTGGGAAATGTTAGTTTCTAGGATTTTAACTCTAAACCTTCTTCATCAAACTTCTTCGTGAATTAGAGTTGCTTTAAATCAAATTATATAACAATTTTGATAAGGTTCATCTAGCCATGGCCACAAGATTTTAGCACTCATTGATTCTTCAAAATCTTGTTCCCAAGCTTGAATCACAAAATTGGAATGATGAGGGATGAAAATTGAGTTTTTAGACCTCATACCTTAGCAAAACATATAAAAATGATCCAATGGTCGTAAAAATTAATTTTAGTTGCTATTTATATTGACCTAGGATAATTTCATTAATTTCTTCGCATGCCGAAGACAAGTTATTGTCAAGTGAAAGTCCCGCCAACTTAACAAAATTAGCATTTGCTCCGCTAGGTTGGCCCGCACGGGCTAGGTTTGGTTTTTTTTTTTAATGTTTTTTACACTGTTTTAGATTCCTTTGTTAAGGTGTTTTTGGGTTTGGTTGGATTGGATTACAAAAACACATCAATAAATTGATGGGCTGGTCTAACCCAAAGTTTTACATTTTGACCTATTGGGTTGGTCAAGATCTGAATTGTCAACTCTAGTTAAGAGTATTGTACCATCTGACCAAAAAAAAAAGAGTATTGTACCATATTTTTGTCCTCTCACTTTTTCTAACTCATAAGTTCATTACCTTTAGTAATTGGGTTTTAACTCAACTAGTAACATACACGTGCATCCGCACGGGTTGATCGCGTTGTCTGGTATAGTTTGAATCAGATTGATTTTTAGAATTTAAATAATGTAAATCGAAGCTATGTTTGTAAGAGGTAGATAGACGAAGTTAAAGTAAGTTTTGTGGTTACGATAAATAAAATTTCTCTTTTATTTTGGTAATAATGATATTTAAAAAAAGTTTCTTCATACTGTTAATTTTTGTTAATTAATGACATATTAGTATTAAATTGAATAGAAATGATGTAAATGAAACAGTTCCATAGAAATTTCAATGTCTCAAACTTAAAATACAAAAGCAGATATTAATAGTTGTTTAATGCTTTAAAACACAGTTAAATAGTCTGAACATTACCTCTTGAAAATAAAGACAAATTTAAAGTAGATAAAAATAGTTTCAAATATAAAATATATAAATATTAAAATCTAAAAATGCAAAAGTATCATTTAGAAACAATATGTGCATTTATCCTGTGTTTCTTATATATCAGTGTTGTTATCTTGTGTTTTTTAATATATCAGTGCGGCTATCCTGTGTTTTTATATATATCATTGAAGTTATCCCCGTGTTTTTATATATATCAGTGCCGTCATCCCGTGTTTTTTATGTATCAGTACAGTTATCTCATAGTTTCAATTGATTGTTTGAGTTGATTAGTAGATTATAGTAGATAGTTAAAGATAGATATTAGATTATCAATAAGAAATATTTATCCTGTATTTTTTATAAATCAGTGACAATTATTTGTCCTTTTTTAGATATTAGTGACAATTTGTCACGTGTGTTTTAAATATTAATCAGTTTAAATAGTCATTAAGTCTTCTTGTTTTTTTAGATAGTAGGTTTATAGTAGTATTCAAAAATTATAATTATCAATGACAAATATTAATCCCGTGTTTTTTTATATATCACTACAGTTATCTCGTGTTTTTTTATATATCATTGCAGTTTTCTCGTAGTTTCAATTGATTATTTTAGTTGATTAGTAGATTATAGTAGATAGTAAAAGTTAGATAGTAGATTATCAATGAGATATATTTGTTTTAAATATTAATTATTAGTTTAAATAGCCATTAAGTCTTCTTGTTTTTTAGGTAGTAGGTTTGTAGTAGTAGTCTTCACAATTTTTAATTATCAATGACAAATATTAATCTCGTGTTTTTTTATATATCAGTGCAGTTATCCCGTGTTTTTTATATATCAGTGCAGTTATCTCGTAGTTTCAATTGATTGTTTTAGTTGATTAGTAGATAATAATAGATAGTAAAAGAGAGATAGTAGATTGGTCAAAAAAAAAGAGATAGTAGATCATCAATAAGAAATATTTGTTTTAAATATTAATCAGTAGTTTAAATAGTCATTAAATCTTCTTGTTTTTTAGATAATAGTTTTATAGTAGTCTTTAAAAAATTCTAATTATCAATTACAAATATTAATCATGTGTTTTTTTTATATATTATTGCAGTTATCCTGTGTTTTTTTATATATCATTGCAGTTATCTCGTAGTTTCAATTGATTATTTGAGTTGATTAGTAGATTATATATAGTATATAGTAAAAGATAGATAGTAGATTATCAATAAAAAATATTTATCCCGTGTTTTTTACAAATCAGTGACAATTATTTGTTCTTTTTTAGGTATTAGTGAAAAATATTTGTCACGTGTGTTTAAATATTAATCAGTTTAAATAGTCAGTAAACCTTCTTGTTTTTTAGATAGTAGGTTTATAGTAGTTTTCAAAAATTATAATTATCAATGACAAATATTAATCTCGTGTTTTTTTTATATCAGTGCAGTTATCCCGTGTTTTTTATATAACATTGCTGTTATCTCGTAGTTTTAATTGATTATTTTAGTTGATTAGTAGATTATAGTAGATAGTAAAAGTTAGATAGTAGATTATCAATGAGAAATATTTGTTTTAAATATTAATCAGTAGTTTAAATAGTCATTACATCTTCTTGTTTTTTAGATAATAGGTTCATAGTATGCTTCAATAATTTTAATTATCAATTACAAATATTAATCCCGTGTTTTGTATATATCAGTGCAGTTATCCCGTGTTTTTTATATATCATTGCAGTTATCTCGTAGTTTCAATTGATTTTTTTAGTTGATTAGTAGATTATAGTAGGTTATCAATGAGAAATATTTGTTTTAAATATTAATCAGTAGTTTAATCCTATGTTTTTTATATATCAGTACAGTTATCCCCTATTTTTTATATATATAATTGCAGTTATCTCGTAGTTTCAATTGATTATTTTAGTTGATTAGTAGATTATATTAGATAGTAAAAGATAAATATCAATAAGAGGTGATATTCGATTATCAATAAGAGTATAAACAAATTTCGGAGAGAAAAATTAAAATTTTAGTAGATTATAGTAGATAGTAAAAGATAGATAGTAGATTATCAATAAGAGTGTATAAATTTAGAAATTTAGTTAAAAAACTAAAGTATAATGATAATAGAAAGAGAAAAATTATTTATGGAAAAAGTAAAAGTAAAGTAAAAAGAAAAAAAAGGAAGAAAGAGAGTGTAAGAGAGAAGTGAAAAGGAGGAAAGAGAATGTAAGAAGAGAGAGAGAAAAAAAGAAGAAATAGAGTGTAAAAAGGAAAAAGGAAGAAAGAGAGTGTAAGAGAAAAGTGAAAAAGAGAAAAGAGAGTGTAAAAAAAAAAGAAAGGAAGAGAGGGTAATGACCTAAATACCCTTTGGAGTTATTATAGAGTGGCAAGGTGTCAAGTAAGTGTGAAGGCTTTTATGGGTAATTTAAGTGTGGTTTATTAGTATAAATAGATATTAGATTCGGACTCATATAGTGCTTACCCAAGCCCTCTACTTCTTTTGGATTTAAATTGACCAAATTACTATATGAGTCGTATTCTAAAGACTAAATATCATTTTTGGTCATTTATCTTTGCTATTGGTTTCACTTTAAGACTAAATTTGGTCTTTTATCTTTTTTTTGGTCCGTTTTGGTCCTTTATGTTTCATTTTCGTTTCACTTTGGTCCCTGACGTTAGTATTTGTTGACGGACGCCACGCTGGCAGTTAACTGCTGACGTGGCGTCTCAAATTCATTAAATGACGTGGCAATTTTGTTTTATTTAATTGGTTAACATTTTACACATAAACATTTCCTTTTTTGAATTTTTAAAAAAACAAAATATTGTTGTTTCTCATTCAATGAATTTTTTTCATTTCTGGGTTTGACGAACAGTTCTTCAACAACAATCTTTTTCATTTCTTCAACAACAATTCTTCAACAACATAATTCTCGGTTTGACGAACAGTAAATCTTTCTCATTCATTGAATTTTTTTCACCAATTCCCTAATTTCAACAATGATGTTCATCTCCCTAATTTCTTCCACCAAATTCCTAATTTCTACCAAATCCCTAACAACGATCTGGGTTCCAGTGTTGTTTTTGTTGTTGAACGCGTTTTGAGATCCAGTGGGTTTGGGGAAGAAGATGAATAGATCCAATGTTGTTTCAAATCTGGGTTTCAGTGTTGTTGATTCCAAAACGAAACCCATTTTTCAGATCTTGGAAGAACGATTCCGGTAGAACGATTTTGATACACAAGAGTCACACCTCTTCTGGGTAGAACGATTATGGTAGAACGATTATTCATCTTCTTCTGGGTTTAGGCGAACAAACGAAAACTGAGAAAACGAACAAGGGGACCAAACTGAAACTAAAAGAAAACGTAGAGGACCAAACTGAAACTAAATTGAAACTGCAACTCAGATTTGCATCAATGGCGAAAACCCAGAAACTCGTTGTTTTACGATATTGATTTAGGGCTTCTTTAGATCTCTTTCTTGCGATCAAAACCCATCCTAGATCAAACAAAACGGTTGCCTAAATCACTAGCTTCAATTAGTGGAGAAGTTGTTGAATGTTTTTAGTTTTATTTTACCGTTTTAAGTTTTATTTAGATTTTGTATTTTTTTAAGAACGATGGGTGAAGAAGAACGATGGGTGAGAAGAAGAACGATGATACATATTGAGATGATTGAGATGGGGGTGAAGTAAATTGAGATCCAAATGGGGGTGAAGAAGATTGAGATCCAAATGGGGGTGAACGATGATACATTTTGTGTTTTTTTAATTTTTGTTTCTTTTAATGTTTTTTGTTTTTGGTTAATTTATGTTTTGTATTTTTAAAATTTTAAAAACTTAAATGCTGACGTGTCCTGCCACCTCAATTAATGAATGACACGTCATATTGACACTTAAGACGCCACGTCAGCAGTTAACTGCCAGCGTGGCGTCCGTTTACAAAAACTAACGTCAGGGACCAAAGTGAAACGAAAATGAAACATAAAGGACCAAAAAGGACCAAAAAAAAGATAAAGGATCAAAGTGAAACCAAGAGCAAAGATAAAGGACCAAAATTGATATTTAGCCTATTCTAAAATACAATTAATTATATGGTTCAACTTAAATCCAGTATTACCAGCACACATGACCAATAGAAAATTTATGGCTTTTCTTTCATAATTTGTTTAAAAATCTAATTCACACTAACCCGTGCTACACACCCCTTTACTAATTTCACCACTTTAAGAAATCAATTTATTTTTATACTTTTTCTCTTTATATTTTTTAGAACCATATTTTTTCCGAGATGTTAAAAATTTAAAAGGAAGGTGGACTTAGTATTAAAAATTTAGAGCTCTTCAATGTAGCGTTGCTGACCAAATCGAAGTGGAGGGCTCTAGTGGAGGACAATGTGAGTTGGAGGGATGTGTTATTATATAGATAGATATGGTGACTTTGCTTCTGCGTTTGTCTATGAGCCAGGGGGGTACAAGTAGAGGTGCTAAGGACTCCCTGTGGTGGCGTGATATTCTTAGTTTGGAGTCTATGGCGTCTTCAGCGAGTTGGTTTGGGTTATGCATAAACGTGGTTTAGGGAACAGTTGAATTTGGTATTTGCTAGGCCACTTATCGTTGAATTTGGTATTTCCTAATTTATTCGCAGGTTGAGGGAGGAATGAATTAGTTTTTAGGAATGAGGAATGGATACTTTCAACTCCATAGTTAGTCCTGTTAAATGTATATATTGGAGTTAGTTTATCTATCAAGCGGGTTGTCGCTCTAATTTCTTGATTTCAGATTGGTGGATTAATCCACGCTAGTGCCTAAACAATGTTTGATCTCCTTTTGTTGGTTGGGTTTTGTTATGGATTGGGCCTCGATGGCCAATCCACCAAAAAAGCCCAATACCAAAGGACCCAATTCATCCAACGGTGGAGATTGCAGACCTAGATCCAACAGCCCTCCTCCACTCCAGATACCTATAAATAAGCATTGATTGCTCACATTAATGGTACTCATCTCTCACATACTCTCACTTGTAATTGACTCACTCACTGACTTGAGCGTCGGAGTGTCATTGCAGGTACCACCCCACCTCGGACCGGGGCACCAACTCGGACGACCAAGGACATACGTACCAACTATTTCGGACCGGACTATTTATCCAAGACCGGATACATAGCTGGAGATACGGTACCGAACATTGGCGACCACAGTGGGAGGGCCTTATACTCTGGTCTTTCCCCCAACCTTCTTGATCAGCAATGGCTCCGGAATTACGACGGAGAAACGTATCCAGCGTCGTGGTCAGACCCGACCAGCAACAGGAAACCCCGGAGGGGGTAGCGGTTACTCTCCCTCGCAGCTCGGCCCATGGCCGGAATTCATCCAGGGCGATGGTCCCTATAAGCTCCGCTAGAAACCAGTTTCCACCTCCAGCCCCGACTGTCCCGGTACCGATCGATGCTGTCCAACAGCTCATCCAACTGCTGACAAGGCAGGCCGAGGCTGATCAAAGGAGTCAGCGTTACTCCCAGCTGGAGGCCGAGATGGCCGAAGTCCGGGCCAGAGATATCTCGGATCGTACTTCCCCTAAAACTTACTCTCCTAGCAGAAGGACCTCCAGTAAAAGACGTCACCGATCCCCTGCTTGGAGGAGGCACCACCATCGTTCGCCACCATGCCGAAGAGGGAGGCGAGAATCTGGAACTCCCCCAACCGAGACTTATGACGAGACTTATTACCCCGGGGACTCAACTCACCAAAGCTCATCATTAGCATCTTCGTCCCCAAGGCGACGTTCTATAAGCCGGGGAAGTCCCCCGAGGCATGAACGTCGGCGCCCCCGGTCTCCCGGATCCCCTGTCCGACACCCTATCAGAAGGCCTCCTCCGAGGGAAAGGTCCACGACGCGGAAGGGACCCTTCACAGCGGAAATCGACTATTTTCCGGTACCCAAGCACTTAGGGAAGCCCCCGGAGGGTTTAAAGATGCATGACGGGACGGGCGATCCCGACCGACACCTAGATTACTTCGACACGATGATGCAATACCGGAATGTCCCAAAGGAGATCAAATGCCGAATCTTCCCTCTCACCCTTGAGAAATTGGCTCTGGACTGGTTCAGAGCCCTCAAGCCGAACTCGATATCATCTTGGGACCAGCTTGCAAAGCTGTTCTCGGCCCAGTTCGCCCACTCCAAAATGAAGCCTAAGTCTCGGAAAGTCTTACAAGCCATCCGGCAAGGAGAGAACGAGTCTCTCCGAGACTACATTGAAAGATTCAACAAGGAAGCGGCTCAGGTCCGGAACTTAGACGATTCATTTCGACTATTCTTCATGGAAGCCGGCCTTCGGGAAGGAAGTCTATTTCAGATTGATGTCGGTATCAACCAAACTGAGTCGCTTGCCGAGTTCCTCCAGCGATCTCAGAAATACATTGACCATGAAGAAGGCGTTGTTGCAAGAAAGTCAGATGCCGACCCCGGAACGAGCAAGCCTCGGTATGAAAAAGAGGCTCCGGTGCGTCAGGTAGCAGAGGCCCGTTATGAAAGGGAGACCCGGAACGACAGTAGGCTCCGACCTCGGAACCGACACCAGCAATATTCCGACCTAAATGAAACAAGGGCCAGGATTCTGGCGGAATGTATGAACGCTGAGTTCAAAGAAGTCAAGTTCCCTGATCCGCTCCCGCACAGGCCGGGACAGAGATCCAACAAGTACTGTCGGTATCACCGGAGCAAAGGGCACGACACCAATCGATGCAATGCCTTGAAGGATGACATCGAGGACCTGATTATGAAAGGGAAACTGAGCCAGTACGTGGCTAAAGCACCTAGGCACGCGACCGAGGTTAAGGAAGAAGAAGCCGATCCGAAACGAAAGGGTAAAGCCCCACAAAAACGAGAAGAGAGCTCAGAGGACGAGCGCGACTTTCGAAAATCAAAGGGCCGACCTGTGATGATGATGATATCTGGGGGCTACCCCGACGAGGCATCGGGCAAAACAATGAAAAGAAAATGGAAGGAAGTCATGTGTGCCGCTTCCACCTCTACGATCAGCTCAGGCCCGGAGCGCCAACCCTTGGCATTCAGCGACCGAGACTTATTGGATGGCAAGCCAAATAAACACATACCCCTCATAATCAGGGCGGTCATGGCAAACCATGGGATAAGAAGGATTCTGGTCGACCAGGGGAGCTCCGCTGATATCATCTTCATCGACCTGGTGAGAAAGCTGCAGATCTCAGAGGAAGACTTCACCCCTTACCGGGGGTCGGATCTTTCGGGCTTCAATGGGTCCCGGACCAAACCTCTCGGTTACCTGGAGATGATGGTCACCTATGAAGAGGAGCCACTAGAAAGGACGGTCAAGACCAAGTTCCTGGTACTGCCATGCCCCTCGGTCTACAATTGTATCATCGGGAGGCCCACCCTTGGAAGGCTCGGAGTCGTAACTTCAACGGTTCACCTCAAGATGAAGTTCTATTCATTGAGTGACGAAGTCATCACCCTTGACGCCGACTTAGAGTCCGTCCAAAGATGTTTTTATCTTCACGTCAAGGCGGACAGGCAGGCCTCAGAAGAGGGGGTTCCCCCCATAGAAGCAAGGACTCAGAAAAGCCCAAAGAAGAAAAGAACCGGTCCAGCGGCCGAGGTCAACGTCACAGACCTCGATGCAAGATATGACCCGGACAGCTCCGAGGAAGAAAACGACAACGAGTTAGCACGGGAGCTAAAAAAGAAAATTAGGCGACCTCAACCTGATGGACAGTTCATGCAAATCCAGCTGGGAGAAAACCCAACCCAAACTGTCCAGATCGGATCCGATCTCCCCGACGAAGTAAAAGCAAAGCTCACCCTCTGCCTAAAATCTCACGCCGATCTCTTCGCGTGGTCAGCAAAAGACATGCCCGGGATTCCCCCCGAGGTCGCCTGTCATCAGCTAGCGGTTAACCCCGGGGCAAAATGGGTCGCCTAACGCAAAAGAGCTCAAAACCAGGAAAAGGCAGCTGCTACGGCCAAGGTCGTAGAAGATTTAATCAAAGCTGATTTTGTAAAAGAGGTCAAGTATACAACTTGGCTCTCAAACTCTGTACTTGTTAAGAAAAGCAATGGAAAGTGGCGAATGTGCGTTGACTATACCGACCTTAATAAGGCCTGTCCTAAGGACGCCTTCCCTGTTCCTAGCATTGATCGGCTCGTCGATAATGCTTCAGGTTTTCGTTTACTATCGTTCATGGATGCTTATTCCGGATACAATCAAATTCCGATGTTCCCCCCCGACCAAGAGAAGACGGCCTTTATGACTGACCGCGGTAATTTCTGCTACCGGGTCATGCCATTCGGTTTAAAAAATGCGGGGGCCACTTATCAAAGGATGATGAACAAGGTATTCCGAGATCAGATCGGCCGTAACGTGGAAGTCTACCTCGACGATATGATTGCAAAAAGCGAAAGGGAAGACCTCCACATATCCGACCTGGAAGAGATTTTTACTGAAATCCGAAGAAATAATATGAGGCTAAACCCGGAAAAATGCACTTTCGGGGTCCGGGCTGGAAAATTCCTGGGCTTCTATCTCACGGAAAGGGGCATTGAAGCCAACCCGGATAAATGCCAAGCGGTAACAGAAATGCGGACCCCGTCCACTAAGAAAGAGCTCCAAAAACTCAACGGTATGATAGCTGCATTATCACGCTTCATTTCCAACGCCGCCTTCAAGTCGCTCCCATTGTTCAAACTGCTTAAGAAAGAAGCAACTTTCGAATGGACCCCAGAGCGGGACGAGGCACTCTCCCGGCTCAAAAAGGTCCTATCCGAACCGCCCATACTAAGTCGGCCGAGCCCAGGGGAAGATCTATTTTTGTATCTGGCCATCTCGGAGGAGGCCATCGGAGCCGTGCTTATCAGGGAGACCGGAACTGGTCAAAGCCCGGTATACTTCGTAAGTAAAGCTTTGCATGGACCAGAAGTGAGATATCAGAAAATAGAGAAAATCGCCTTTGCTCTACTCATCTCGGCACGCCGCCTCCGACCTTACTTCGTCGCCCATCAAATCGTGGTGCGGACTAATTATCCAATTCGGCAGATCCTGCACCGACCCGACTTAGCAGGACGAATGATCAAATGGGCAGTAGAACTCTCCGAGTTCGGAATCAAATACGAAACAAGACCGGCCATGAAAGCTCAGATACTTGCCGACTTTATTACGGAGATGGCACCCGCCGACCCGGAGGACGGGTTGTGGACACTCCACGTGGACGGGTCCTCAAATCCAAAAGGAAGTGGTGCAGGGTTAATGCTCGAAAGCCCGACGGGCGTCGTAATCGAAGTATCGCTCACATTCGGTTTCCCTACCTCAAACAACCAGGCGGAATATGAGGCGTGCATAGCTGGACTCCGGCTTGCGATCGACCTCAAGGTCTCCCGGCTTTCCCTAAATACCGACTCGTTATTGGTGGTATCCCAAATCGGGAAACAGTACGAAGCTAAAGATCCGATCTTGCAAAGGTACCTAACCCGAGTGCAGGAGCTGCTCTCCCTTTTTACATTCACGGAAGTGAAACACGTTCCAAGATCGGAAAATATCAGGGCAGACATACTTTCCAAGCTTGCCAGCACCAAAATTCCGGGGAACCACCGGTCGATAATCCAGGAAACACTGAGCAAGCCGAGCGTAATCCTGAACCCGGAAGCAAATTTTTCTGTTAATGTAGTGGAAGAAAGCCAGGGTTGGATCGCGCCATTAATAGACTATATCAGAACGGGGAACGAGCCTCCGGACCCGAGTGAAGCCAAGATCCTCCGGAGGAAGGCCTCCTCTTTTTCCATAATCAATGGAAGCCTCTACAGAAGAAGCTTGTCTGCACCGCTGTTGAAGTGCATTGAAGGAGGAGAGGCGGACTACGTCTTGGCCGAGATCCATGAGGGAATCTGCGGGCAACACCTTGGAGGTCGATCCCTGGCTCGAAAGGCATTAAGGGCGGGATATTTCTGGCCAACCATGGAGACCGATGCAAGAAATTATGTAAAGAGGTGCAGTAAGTGTCAGATCCACGCCAAGGTCCACGTAGCGCCCCCTACGGAGCTCACCAGCTTAAGCTCGCCGTGGCCATTTGCTTGGTGGGGAATAGATCTCTTGGGACCATTCCCAACTGCCCCTGGCCAGATCAAATACCTCATAGTGGCGGTGGATTACTCCACCAAATGGATTGAAGCTGAGCCTTTGGCCATCATCAGCGCTAAGAATTGCATCAAATTCTTCAAGAAGAATATAATGACTAGATTCGGGATCCCCGAGGTTGTAGTCACTGACAACGGAACGCAGTTCGCCGACAAAGGCTTCAGAAAACTCATGTCTGACCTCAAGATCAAACACCGGTTTACCTCGGTAGAGCACCCTCAGACGAACGGACAGGCCGAGGCCGCCAACAAAGTCCTCCTCAATGGACTGAGGAAGCGGCTCGATGTAGCAAAAGGGAACTGGGTTGAAGAGCTACCCTACGTGCTGTGGGCCTACAGAACCACCCCGCAAAGCTCTACGGGGGAGACCCATTTCCGTCTTTCGTACGGGACGGAGGCAGTAATCCCGGTAGAGATCGGGGAGCTGAGCTGGAGGACACTCCACCCGAAATCTCCGGAGGACAATAGCCGGGCGTTGAAAGAAAACCTCGACCTCGTCAATGAGGTCCGAGGCCAGGCTTCCCTTAAAGAAGCAATAATAAAACAGAGGGTAGCAGTACGATATAACTCGAAAGTGATCCCTAGGGACCTTGAGGTCGGTGATTTAGTTTTACGAAGAGCCGATGTCGGTATGAAGAACGCCGCTCAGGGCAAGCTCGCCCCCAACTGGGAAGGACCTTACCGAGTTTTATCTAAAACCGGCAGAGGTGCCTACGAATTGGAGACCTTGGCCGGGAAGGTGATCCCAAGAACTTGGAACGCCACTAAACTAAAAAAGTACTACAGCTGACTCTCGTTTTATCTGAAGAACGGTGTATACCGACTTAGTAGCTCACTTTATCTAAAGAACGGTGTATACCGACGTTGTAACTCGTTTTATCTGAAGAACGGTGTATACCGACTTAGTAGCTCACTTTATCTAAAGAACGGTGTATACCGACGTTGTAACTCGTTTTATCTAAAGGACGGTGTATACCGATGTTATCCTTTATGTTTGCGGTGTCTACCGATTTTATCACCTATTTTATCTTCCTTTAGCCGACCGAGGTTTGTCGCTACCCTAAGGGGTGAGTTCGATCTGGGCCGAGTCCCGGTAAACTGCCCCGAAGGCGATCATTGTTACAACCATTTGGCCGAGGTTGCCACAACCCTAAGGGACGAGTTCGATCTGGGCCGAGTCCCGGTAAACTGTCCTTAAGGCGACGTTTACCACTTGAGCGAATCAAACGTAAGTGCACGAATGTAAAGCAACAATATAAAGACTAAAACCGAGGTAAATGAAACCGGAGACACATTAAAATACATTTCTATTACAAATTATCCCGGATACGGCTGGGTCCTCTAGTTCAAAAAGGTGGTGACATATTACAAATTCCGGTTCCGCCCGGAACCCGAGGCTTTACTCCCCCACCGGTTCCACCTGGAACCCAAAAAGCAACTAACCCAGAGCCTCCCCATCAACGACAGTCACGGCAAGGAAGGGGGAGGGTAAATGACGTCAAACGCTTCAGAGTCAGGGTAGGGCTTGACAACACGCCCGCTTTCTACGGTATGCTCCAAACGAATAACCCTCCGGTCCAAAGGTAGAGAGGGATGCATAACAGTGACTTGAGCAAGCGCTTTGTCAAAACTCTCCCTAGCCACTTCCACAGCCATCTGGGCCACCTCCACCATCTCGTTCTCCACGGCCTCGGCTTTGGCAAGCGCCTCCTGAAGCTCTTTTTCCAGCTCAGCAATCCGAGGCGAGAAATCGACTCTAGACCCGACCTGGGCCTGCCTCGCTTTCACAAGATCGGCCTCGAGTTCTTGAATCCGGGCCCTCAGGGAAGAAACCACCTCTTCAGACCGCCTCTCTTAACTCTCAAGATCTGAGATTCGGACCTCATGTTCCATGCACAAATTAAGGGCAGAGTCCCTCTCCTTTTCAAGTTTTTTCGCAACCGCTTTGAGCTCGGTCTGGTCCCTCTCCAGCACCTCATATTTCTTCTGCAACTCCTCCCGGGCTTTTCTTTCGTTGTCCCTCTCCACCAAAGCTCCTGTAATAGCAGAAACAAGGAAGTCAACAACAAAAATAACCAAAAAGAAAAATCAAAGAGTGCACCTCGGAATTTGGGGTCACCTTTTGCTTGACTCTCAGCCTCGACCTTCTGAAGCTTGGTCACGTCGGCCAGATGCCGAAATAACCTGAGAGACGCCTCAACCGGGTCGACCCGGGAATCCTCCAAGTGCTTCTGCAGGAAGTCGGCGTCAATCGAAATACCGGAAGACCTAAAAGTTCGGTGCTTCCCATGACGACCCTTTTTTGAAGCCCGGGCAACCGGAGCATGTGAAGTAGAAGCAGGGTCTGCTTGCGGCAGGGGGCGCTCCCTTTTCCGATGCAAGAGATCCGCAGCCCGATCCTCTACACCAGCCGAGCTGGCCTCCGGGATTGTATTGATCGGAACGGCAGCAACGAGTTTCTCCTTTTGAACCCCGGCCTTCCTTTCCGCAAGAGCCGCCAGGCGGGAGAACTTGTCAGGCCCCATGCTATCTGCAAAATAAGGAAAATAAACAATGTTATAAGAAACGACAGTCAAAAAATTATGGGCGGGGTTATCGACCAAAAAACCTACCAAGAACGGCGGCTACTTGAGATTTCGACCCGGCCCCAACTAATCGGGCTACGTCAATCCCAAATTTTTTGGGATCCCGGTAGACAATCAGGTCGGCAAAATTCGTCAAGATCGCCAGCGGGTCCTGATCAACCTGGGATAGCCGCCCTAAGCTGACGGTGTAGGAATGAGGCCTCCGGTTGAAATGAGAGAGAGACCACCCCAGTTGAAACTTTGTGAACACCAGTGATTTCCCGTCCGCTGAATATTGGCCGACGTGCCTCACTGCCTCCTCGTTCACGGGCTCTACAAAGAAGTACTTATTTTTCCAGTTCTTCAGAGAGTCGGAATAGGGCATGAAAATCTTTACTCCCCTCTTGGCCCGGAAGCTCACGTGCTCCCACCGATCCTTGGTGCCATCCTCATGCCTCCGGTTGACCTCAAAAAGGTGGAAGAAGAGGTCACAGGAGATTGGCCTCTCTAGATGAATGCACATTAACTCAAAAGCCCGGAGGAACGCCCATGAGTTAGGATGTAGTTGGGAAGGAGCGAGGTTCAAGATCTCCAAAGCCTCTTGCTGAAAGGTGGTGAAAGGGGGGCTAACGTGCATATCAAGGATCGTCACCCCGTACATAACAAATTTCAGAGCTTTCGGCCAGACGGCCACATGTTGGTCTTCAGCCATTCCCTCCACATTCCAGATCTGATCTTTCCGGGAAAGGCGATTGACAAAGAAACTCATGTCGTCCCCGGTCCTATAGAGGGACGGAATCCCCCTCAACGCCTCCGACACCCATGAATACTCCCGGGGAACAGTGAGAGGTTGGGACAAGGGAACATCGACCGGCCCTACTCCGACTCGGGGGTATTGGTCGGAATCACCTTCTTCATACGCGGGCTCCCCACAATGCCCAAGACCGTCTTCATTGTTGCGGCTCTCAACAACCTCCGCCTCACTCTCATCCGAACTCCAGCTAGTACTACCCTGATCTTCACGGTCGGGCTCGGCGTCAGAATCATCCGAATCAAGGACCACTACCTCTGTGTTATCTTCATCTACCGGCTCGTTGCTGGGAACCCCGGGAGACCGGTCTTCTGCGTGAGTAGGAGCGGAGCCCAAGTCGTCTTGAACCTCGGGAATAACCGACCCGGGGAGACTAGCACGAATTTCCATCGACTCTCCAATACCGGAAGCCATTGTTTTTGCGAGATTAGGGCGATCTGTGTCACCAACTCGACGGGTTTGTTTCTTCATCGCCAGATCGATCCTGTAGAAATGGGGGCTTGACGAGTCAGGTTGATACGTAAACAGTGGGTCCACAACCAAGTTGGAACCCGACCTGACGACCCCCACTCTGTATCTATAAATACGGGCCCGGAGAGAACCCGGTCGTGATCTAAAGCCGGAAGCCATAAAGAAAAAGAGGAAAACTAACCTTGTGAAAAACTACGCTCGTCGAACACTTGAAGCAGGTCGCGAATAGCAAAGGCCTCACCGAGACTCAGCACAACTCTGAAGGACGAAATAAGCTCCGGAACGACTTTAAGGCCGGAAGCAGAGCAATTCACAGAAAAACAGTCCAAAATAAGGGGGATCCCCCCTCCTATTTATAGGGAGCAAGAAGGCCACAGATGGGCCTGGGCCTAGGCTACGTTTTCCAAAGCTAGCCCCTAGACAGGCGCGTCGTTCCAAGCGCCATCATTACCCCAATCATCCTCGAACGACGCGTCCCATCAATGACGTTGCCAGCTAGCACAGAAATCAAGGCGCAGGTATGACCGGACCGCTTCGTTTCCCTCGGCTCGCCCCGGTCTCTTGACCCCGCCGTGATCGGAATCTCTCAAAAGCGGACAGCCTCGAGTCACTCGACGCGACCTGAGTCCCTCAGATCATCCCGGTATACCGTGAAGTATCTCACCCGAGTTTGGGCCCGACGCGACCTCTAAACGACAAGTCTAGCTCGCCTTAAGGCGACCCGACTTGGGGGGCTACTGTTATGGATTGGGCCTCGATGGCCAATCCACCAAAAAAGCCCAATACCAAAGGACCCAATTCATCCAACGGTGGAGATTGCAGACCTAGATCCAACAGCCCTCCTCCACTCCAGATACCTATAAATAAGCATTGATTGCTCACATTAATGGTACTCATCTCTCACATACTCTCACTTGTAATTGACTCACTCACTGACTTGAGCGTCGGAGTGTCATTGCAGGTACCACCCACCTCGGACCGGAGCACCAACTCGGACGACCAAAGACATACGTACCAACTATCTCGGACCGGACTATTTATCCAAGACCGGATACATAGCTGGAGATACGGTACCGAACAGGTTTGAATTACATTAGGTGTTGCTGCAATTGAATTATATCACAAATGCAATAATATCACAATTGAATAGTATCACGAAGCACGGTTGCTTGAAGAAATTTTATACCCAATAATATGACAATAACCCCATAGCAGGAATAGAAAATTATAGATGGATTCTTATTTTAACCAAAGTCATGACATGAATAAGAAACTGTACAATCTGAGAGAAAAACATAGCAATAGTAGATGTTTTTCCTCTGTCAGGAATGTCGTCATCACCACCATGGGAAGCGTGTGACCTCCATTCGTGTGTTCATGTCATTGCTGTCGGCGTCGTTGCCGGTCATGACCGTCGATAACCAGGGAAAGCAAGCGCCGCTTTCGGTTTTGCACGGAGCACTGGTTTTGTTTCGCCCCGTTTATTATTACTTAATTATTTGTTACCTTTTAATCTGGGCCGTTTGGTTAATCTGATGGTTGAATCCGAAAAGAACGTAATAGCTAAAAATAACAGCCGTCAGCCGCAGAACAGCAGCCAGCAGGTCCCAAAGCCCTCCTTTATCGCTAAAACCCTAAACCTAAAACAAATTAGGAAACAACAAAATCAAATCAACCTAATTGGCAGTCAGTTTAAATTATCATAAAGCCCATAAATAAAAAGAGCCTATAAATCGACGACCTTAAATCAGAAATAAAGAAAAGGATCAGGGAATGGCTGGTACTGTGAGTAAGGAGTCTGCGGAGGGAATTTCAAGTGGGCAGCATTGTCAAGCTGGGGAAGCATTGGCAGAGGTAGAGAATGGAATCACATCTACCTCTCCCCCATATTGGGACACTGATGATGAAGATGATGGTGGTAAATACTTTTTTCTATTTTTTCCCCTTTATAATATGAATCTTCTGATTCTGACATTTTTTTACTTTTCACTTTATTATTACATGTCTCTGCGTCTGTTTGGTTTCATGGAGGAACAGCTCCAACTCGCGATTTCGGTCTCAAACGCGCATTTCACATGTTTGTTTCTCTTTTCATTCCGCGTCCAAACCACGTTTCTGTGTTGCTTCTGCGTCCAACAAAACCGATTCTCCATATACGCAAGAGATATCACCTACCATTTCTCAATTTTTCCCTTCATATTTGCATGTCGTTGGCTACCTGAGAATAAAGCTCCTTTTTCATTACTTTCCTTCATTTTCATAACTAGTGGTAATTATTGGTGAGAGCATTTCATTACGGCGGCCGCTAGGTCATTGAAGGAGATGAAGATAGGGTTAATGATAGGAACCAAGCCCACCATATCTGTCAGCTAATCTTAACTGTTTATAATCTTGGTGCTCTTAAGAGCCCATTTTATGAACATCTATTCTCTGTTTTTTTTAGGCAACACACTATTTCTTATGATATTTTATATGCTATTAAGTACTTTTGTAATTTATTTTATTTTTTATGATATGTTGCAAAATAATTATTCCTTATTAAGATTAAGATTTAGTATTATATTGCAATTTAAATTATATTCTCTAATTTAGATTATATTTTTTGTCGTCTATTTTATCAAATTTTAAATTTTGAACTTAATTAAGTTGATACCCATTTTGATAAGTTTACACCCAAAAGCACTTTTGATTTAATCTATCCAAACAACAATGATTGATTTTTTTTTTATAAGTAACAACAATGATCGGTGAAAATCATTTTTCCTCACGGCAGAACCAAACACACATATGTTTTGTAATTTCGACATAAAGATTACATGGATTAGATGTTTTGTAATTTTGTTGTGCGACAATATTTGGCATCTAGTTTTTTTATTGAAATTAGGGTTTTAATCTGTATTGATTTGGAGGATCAGAAAAGAATACATAATTAACTGTTACTTGGACCACATAAGGGTCACCTTATGCCTGGACATACTTTCCACTAACCTCTCCCATGTTGTGTGAGTTTTTTTTTTAAATAACACATAAAGCAACGCTCGTGGAATTCAACGAAAACTGGTCTTCTCACTATATAGCATTGCTCTACATTTATTTGTTTCAATTGCCTTTTCCTAATATTTATAGGGAAGTTACTAGATCGTCAAATTTCTCAAATTATTAATTGACAGTGGCGGGTAACCCTGCCAAATGAATGGGTGAGATTATACTTCAACTGTCATATTGAACGAAAACAAGTTTTCATAAGATACCTAAGCTAGCTCTTGTGCCAGCAGCCATAAAAGGGAAACCTAATGCTTTAAAGTCCCCGTCATAGCAGAGTTTAGGGAAGGGTCAGAGAGGCTAATTCTATGGTTTAAACTTTAAACACACGACCTCTTGGTCACATGGCAACAACTTCATCCATTGTGCCAAGGGTTTCCTTCTCATGTCAACTGTCATAGAAGTGCCTTTTGTAGGCAGGGGTAAAGGGAGTTCAATAGGGACAATTAGATAATTTTTTTCATCTGAATGGTTGAATGTTAATGTAGCTTCTGCTGGGTTTTGATTCTAGCATGATGGTCCATGATTGATTGATAATTTTCTTGTTCACAGAGAATGTTCAAAATCTTACTTGTTCTTCTTTTCATAGGACTGAAACCTTCTGAGTTATACGGAAAATATACGTGGAAGATCGAAAAGTTTTCTCAGATTACCAAAAGGGAAATCTGCAGTAATGAATTTGAGATTGGCGGCTACAAATGGTACGAGGGTTTAGATAAACTTATTGCACTTACATACCTTTCATTGTGATTTAGAGTTTAACTATCCTTGCTGTTTTGCTTCATTTTAATTTACAGTGTTACAGTTTCAGAATCAGAACTACTTGTATGCAGGAACATGTTTTAATGAATGCATTATCCCGAGTCAATCATGACAGTGGTTACTTTTATGTACTTCAACTTTTGTAGTTTATCTCGATATGTCCTGTTTTAATAGGGATTATATAAAGAATAAATGGAGAAATTCATTTAATCAAAGTTAGTATGAGGAATTGGAGGATCGGGATCCCTGGGTACAATGGGAAAATAAAACAGAGGAAAAGAGAAACCATCAGTGGAGAAAATCTGCGCAATCCCTATGTATATTTGTTTCAAAACCCATTTGAATAGAACACGTGTTTTGTACCTTATAGAAGTCAAGTTGCCTAATCTCATCCATATCAACTTTTGAGATAACAAAACACCACTCAAAGTACTGGTGTAGGGTTTTAACCAAAATCACCAAATTGTGGCATAGATCATAAATAGCCTTTAATATAATAAATATTGGCCTCTTCACTTCCACCTAAACCACTATAACTAGTATTGACAAAAAATTGGTCCAAGGACTTAGCACACCAGTATTTATCAAAATGGATGAACACGAAGTAGACATGTCATAGTTACAAAATGGCTGGGTAAAAGCATCGCACGATGCACATATCATGGAAAAAGCTTATGTCACCTGAAAACCTGCAGAATTAATTCTACTATAGCATCACAGTTCAAATGAAAACTTGACCTTATTTGGGGCTTTGGACTTCATAAGAGATTAATCGAGACGGAAAGTAGCTCCATTCAACAAAATCAGTTAGAAATCTGAAAATGACTTGCACATAAACACCCTAGAGGGGATCAAGAAGTGTTGCTAATTTGTCAAACAGGAGAAGTTTATGCCGTTTGAAAAGGCGGGCCCAGTTCAAGGATTGTCATAAACTATTCATAGAATTCATGCCCTTATTTTAATGTTGGTACATGCAGTCTTATAAATGCATGTTTCTGAAAAGTTCACACGACTTTATGGATATATATGTTGATTTGTCAACCTAATCATTCTTTGGTCACTGGCAGGTTTATTTTAATTTATCCACAAGGCTGTGATGTTTGCAGTCATCTCTCACTGTTTTTGGGTGTAGCTAATCATGACAAACTTATTCCAGGTTCAGTTCATGATCTTTTTTCAGATTGCATTAAAAATTGGTTTAAGTTTCTACAGTTGGTTCCATAATATTTGGCTTACTTTCCCTTTTCTTGTTGGGGCGATACAGGATGGAGTCATTTTGCACAATTCACAATAACTGTGATCAATAAAGACCCAAAGAAGTCAAATTGTTCTGGTGTGTTTACTGATAATTAGCTTAATTACTAGATATTACAAATTTTTCTCTTTGTTATTCATAATTGTTCTTGAGTTTTCCAGATACATTGCATCGATTTTGGAAGAAGGAGAAAGACTGGGGATGGAAAAAGTTTATGGAGCTGTCAAAGGTGTATGACGGATTTGTTGACACTTCTGACAATCTGATAATAAAAGCTCAAATTCAAGTCATCAGGTATTCTATACTTCAATTTACATTATTTAGGATCTTCCAAAGATTTACATGCCATCTGGTCTGCCTGTGTTTGTATTACTATTTAGGGCTATTAGCCACATGGTTTTCAACTCCATTTTCTTTACTTATATAGAAAGAGCATATAGATGTTCTGTAATTGTATTACTTGGAGTGATTGGTCCTTCTCAATTTCTTTTATAATTTAATGAAAGTCAGCAAGAGATAATATTCTTCTTATGATGCCAAGCTCTAACTTTTTTGGTGATGGTACCATTATTGCATTTATCACTGAGGTTGTAATTCTTGGATTCAATTATTGTTGACCTGTATCTTCCATTTTCCTTAGTTGGAGCTTTAATTCAGATGTGTGACCTTTTTGTTATTTATTTACTGGTTTCTGATGCGTAGGGAGAAACCAGACAGGCCTTTCCGTTGCCTTGATTGTCACTATAGGAGAGAGCTTGTTAGGGTATATTTGAGAAATGTAGAGCAAATTTGTCGGCGTTTTGTGGAGGATAGAAGAAGCAAGCTTAAGAAGTTGATAGAGGATAAAGCTAGTTGGTCGAGGTAATTTGTTCTCTCCTTTGAAAGTGTCATTCTTCTGACATATGTGCATGGTGTATGCTTTAATTCCTATCTTGCTCCAAAATGTGACCTAATAAAATGTTAATACATCTACCTGAGTTTTTATTTGGGTTTACTTATTTGACAATGGCTTGATGTATTATAACCAACTTCTTGTAGTCTATGCCAACTTTTATGCATATGCATTTTGAAATGTATGTTACATCCTTTTAGAAATTTAAATCTGATTTGATATTCTCCTTTAAAATTTATTGTATTGAAACTGTTTCCCAATTTAATTAACATAAGATATTAGTATTCATTGCCTCTTATGTCAGTACTATAAGTTTTGGTGTCTGGTATTATTGGCTGATCAAACAGTAACTTGCAAACATGTGCAGCTTCTTTTCTTTCTGGAGGGAAATTGACCAAACATCTAGGTGCCGCATGTCTAGGGAGAAGACAGATGTCATTCTGAAAGTAGTTGTGAAACACTTCTTTATTGAGAAAGAAGTCACTTCTCCTTTGGTAATGGATTCCTTGTATAGTGGATTGAAGGCTCTTGAGGGCCAGACTAACAAGAAAGGTTGGGTAAAGTTGTTGGATTCTGAAGAAACACCAGCACCTATTGTTCGTGTTGAGAAAGATATGTTTGTACTCGTGGATGATGTTTTACTGCTTCTTGAAAGGGCTGCTATAGAACCACTACCTCCAAAAGATGAGAAAGGTCCTCAAAATCGCACAGAGGTAAGGCGTGGATTAATGTTCGTAAAATTATTTAAGGAATTAGATGTCGACATCTAAGAGATGGTGATATGGTTGGGCATTGAGCCTATTGAAGTGTGATGGTATTAATTCAACCGCACAAGAGAGATTTTAGAGAATGGAGTTTCGAATAAAGGAGAGCTGAAACAGAGTCAGTCTATTTGTCAAAATCAGTGAAATGGGAATATTTGCTCACCATTAATTGGAATGTTTCCTTTCCAACATGAATTTAGGTTGTGTTCACACGGCTTTTTTTACCATATTTCTGTAGATGTTATCTAATGATAGTGTATATTTAACATATATACTATATACTATACTAATAATTTAGAAAGAAGCAAGTCTAGCCTATTGATAGGTGAGGACATGTGTTACACCTCTGGAATGGTATTTCAGTAACCTTGAAGATTATAAGTACTAACAAGGGTATGGTTAAGGCACCCACCTTTTTTGCTTTATTCTTTTTGAATCCTTTTGATTGCTAAAAAATCTGTTTCTCCTGTCTTTGCAGGATGGAAACTCTAAAGAGGATTTCAATAAAGATTCTATAGAGGATGAAAGACGTCTCACAGAATTAGGACGTAGGATTTTGGAAATGTTTTTCCTTGCCCATATATTCAGGTAGGATACACCATAGATAGCTTTGCAATGAGTTTCATTCTCTTCATGTTTCTCAGCTTGATTGCTTGCTTACATAGTCTTGATTTTTGTTTGTTTAGATGCTGTTTCTTTGTGAAAATCACTTGTGAATACTCCACTAAATATGCAATGATGTTGCCACATCTCCTAATTCCTAATTATTCACTTTCATGTCTGCAGCAATAAAATTGAGGTTGCTTATCAGGAAGCTCTTGCTCTAAAGAGACAAGAAGAACTCATCCGTGAAGAAGAGGCTGCATGGCAAGCTGAGAGGGAAAAGAAGTCTAAGAAAAAACAGGTTTTGTTGCAGATGCTAATGCATAGTTTGGTTCTCTTGTTAAGAGTTGGCTATTCATCACAGACTGACATATAATTTTGAAAATTCTGACCAAAATATGCTAGTTTAGGAACAATTAACCAAACTTCTAATTAATTCATTTAGTTTCTGGTTAGTCAATAACACCCTTCAATTTAATTATTTCCTAGATTGGAAATATTTTAGCCAGCAATTTGTAAACTGTTTTTCTCCCAAGATGTTTTCTTTCTATTGATATCCCATTTTTCTATAGAACGCCTGCTATTTTTGGGATTAAATGATGTCATATGTGCATGGAAAGGAGAGTAGTTGGTTGATTTTCCTCTTAATTGCTGACGTATATTCTTTTCTTCTCACTACAGGCCAAACAAAAGCGGAAGAATAGAAAAGTAAAGGATAAAGGGGGTGAGGAGATGACTATTATGGCTGTACATGACAAGAACCAAGAAAACAAATGCCATTGATGACAAAAAGGATTCTAACATGGAGGAAGCTCAAACTCCGTCTAAAAAGCCTGATGCCATGAAATACATATAGGTCCCACTATATTTATTTCACTCAATCATAAAGAAAGTATTAAAGAGAGTGTTGCTAACATTTCTCTAATTAGTAATAGTGTAACTCGTTTTATAATTATATAAGTTTTTTTTTTCTTTCTTCGAGACATTTTTATTAGGTAAAAGTTTGGAGGCTAAAGGGTTTGGCCCGCTTTATGCTTAGTACGGTATTGAAGTCCAGCTTGGTTAATAACTTAACTGTTATCAGAAACATCCAATTACAGAATTTATCAAATTAAGGATAATGTTTTAGGTACATTTTGCATGAATGGAATTCTTTTCTTTTAGTTTTTTGTTCTCTCGTGAGTCATGTCATTGTTTGGTACAAGCCTTGTCACTCATTTTATTCCTTCTTTGAATTCATCTTTTATTTTTTATTTTTTGACCTGAAATGATCTTTTCAAAACCTAGGATTCCATTTTTTTGACTTATTGGGGGTGAAGAATAGATTTTTTTTCAAATTTGAACTGGATGCTCTCCATCATGGGTGGCATTCATACCCACCGGATCAATTGTATATAGACTATAGTGGGCTCATAATCATTTGTTGTTTTTTTGAGGTCCATGTTCCCCAATGCGTCCCTTTTTTTCTGGGATTTCACTGGTTCGGCACCACTGCCCCGAACCTCGTACGGTTGATTGGTGTCGTGGCATATGTCTTGTGACACATTCCCCACGCTGAAATTTTAAAAGGTCCGGTGTGAGACAGCCGAACCGGTCCGGCCCATTTTTGCCGAACTCTGTAAAACTCAGGTACGGTTGCCTAGCCCCATACCTATTAAGAAATATGAATTCCTGCATATTTATTAAACAGAAATGTTGAATGTACGGTTATGCCTTCGATAAATAAAATTCTAGTTTAAAATAATGATAGTTAAGTAGGGTCCTGCATATATTAATTAAGTAGTAAACGAGTTCAAGATAAACGAATCCGAAAGTTACAAATCCATACAAACAACCAAAACAACCAAATCCTAACATAAAAACTATTGTGTCTGCCTCCTCGCCCATGTCTCCTCTGATAGATACATCCAATAAATCGGTTGAACGGCCTCACCAAAGCTCTCAGCCGGTCAAGTATGCCCCAAGCACGCGTCCCACGGGGAACATTTCGATGAAGCACAGTCTCCAGCTCGTCCACCAATCCCAGTATTAAAATAAGATCACGTATAATAAAATAATAAATGAAAACATGTAAAACACATACCTCTCTAGCATCAGAGCCATCCAACATCTGGTAACTCTCCGGAAGTAGGAATGGGTGTGACACCCTCCTAAACCAATCAAAGTACCCGGGGACGGTGTCTCGGTCACCCGGCATGATCAGCGGCCCGCGCTGGATAACATGCTGGGGGAACTCCGCCTACATGCGGTCAGCATCCTCTAAGGTCACGATCAGCCGAGTAAAGGGCATGGAGTCATATGTGATCCCTAGGCCTGTACATAGCCAAACTGTCTGACGACACGATCAGGCAGATACGACACCATGCACCCAACATGACGTATAAACTCTCTGAACAGGGACAACGACTCGAAGGACATGACATCTCTATGAGCTGCGTATGGCTGCCAAGTGACCTCCCCTACCTGAAGCTGACCCAGCGCTAATCGAAATGCATCCTTGTTCCCGTCAGAAGTACCCACCCATCGCTTGGCACGTGGCTGTGTCTCAACATATGAAGGGTCCACATGCTTAGTAGCAAAGTTGGGACCCTAGAAATGCTCAAATGTCCAGGCATGTAACCAACATAGGAACTAGGTTAGTACTTCGACGAAAACAAAGTGAAACTGATAAACAAAGTACATTTAGTACATACCTGAAGAAGTGCCGCATATCCAGCCACCTGCCTACACTTGACTTTGATGGCATCCCCTAGGGTCATACCCCCCAGGTGTAGCTACCAGCCTGCTCCAACTCAGTGAGCATCCCAAGGTAAGCCACATTTATCTTGTTCCCTAACTTGTCGGTGAAGATGGTGGTGCCCAGCAGATATAGAATATAGGCCCGAGCAGCATCGTGCCATCGCTGCTCCCTGATGTCCCTATCATACACCACCTCCCTCAACCATTTCAGCTTCATGTACAACCCTCTAGCAGCAGTCTGCTCACGTGCATGTCCGGGGTCTGCTCCTAAATAATCAATGAGAGGCTGCCCTCCTTGGGACGTGCTATAGTCTACCATGTCATAAAACCTGCTGACGATGGGGATGTGTAGCAACGCAGAGACGTCATCAAGCGTGACCGTCATCTCACCAATAGGTAGGTGGAAAGTAGAAGTGTCTGGCTGCCACGCTCTATAAAAGCATTTAATAGGCCAGCAAGGACTTGTGGATACCCTAACTCCCTAAGAGGATATGGTCTAGATGCCCCCACAAAGTCTATAATGGCTGGATAGGGGTCTATCTTCGGGTTGCTCTTCCCGGGTGAAATTATTTTAAGCGCCTTGCGTTCCTGCATTGGCAAATGGTTTTCATTATTCTAACATTAAAAAAAAAACATAAACAATACATAATAAAAAACTTATGAGCAGTAACTTACCGAGCCATCCCATATGTATTTAGCAAAGTGAGACCCGTAACTCGGCAAGACCCGTCCTCCGGACCGCCCAGGTAAGGAAATGTAGATACAACTGATGTCGAGGGAGCATCAGCGGGAGCACCACCAGCAATATCACCAGGCTCAGCAAGATCAGCGACAGGATGAGCAACATCATGCTCAATGTCCCGTCCAATGTTAGTATCAGACTCTACTGATGGGGCCGGGTCCACGTGCCTACTAGGTCCGGCTCTGGCGGAGCGTTCATTCTCCTTCCTTTTCCGATTTGAAATCGTAGGAGGTGGCCTCCTTCCACGAGGCTCAGGCTGAGACTATAGCTGGAAAAATGGGCTAGGCTAGCCTACAAAAACATAGGGCTTAGGCCGAAGTAACTGAGCTCGTTTTTATATTCGGTTTTTTGGGCTGGTCCAATAAAGTCTGAGCTCGTATAGGGCTAGCCCGGTCGGGTCATGGGTAGCCTGCAAGCCCGAATCTATCTTTTAAATAACACGTCGCCAATAATAGCTCATGCGATACACCCAGCTGACCATTTACGTATGGGAAACCACCCATATTAAAATTTTGCCTTCCAATCGCTCGAATTCTTTCATCATCTCTAATTAGATGATGATCACTGGTCAACTCCTTCGCTGCCAAATGAGTGAGTCCATGGGAAGAAGCCAATTTGTACTCTTCATGATGCCACACAAAAACATAACCATCATGCTCTTTCTGCCTATATAGCTAAAGCGGCTACATACAGGGAATTAAAATTAACAACCATAATGTCCTTCAACTTTTTTTTTTGATATAGTACTGGTGATAAACTTTCTTTTTGCACACAATGACATTAAACTTAAATGGTATATTTGTATTTATTTTTTAAAAAACATTATTTTTAATTAGCATTGTGTATAATGCGGGCTAGCTCGAAAAGCCCGCAACCTAAATAGGGCTGGGCTTGAGCCGCAAATGTTGAGCCTGAATTCCATCTCGGGCTTTTTATCCCGACTCTTAAAAGCCTGAACCCGATGTGGGCCGGCCCGATACAGGCCGGGTACTCCGTTTTGCCAGTTCTAGCTGGGACTTAAAACAAGGCAAAAAATACTTAAAATCAGCAGACAACACAATTTACAACATCAGACAACCCACACTAGTTTGGCACCCAACAACCGTACGGGTTCAGTGGAGGTCTACCGGCCCTTTTATATTCAATATGCCGGACGTTGTAATTTTGAATTTTAAAAAAGGTTCGGCACGCATCCACCAAGCCAAGCGCGAATGCAGAAAAAAAAATGAAAACGAACACATAACAAAAAGAGGGGAAACGAAGGAGAAGAGAAACAACGTACCTTGTGGTAGAGGCGATGGAGAATGGGTGAGACAACGTGTGTGACAAAGGGAGTGAGAGAGACGATAGAGAGTGAGTGAGTTCGGCGATGGAGAGTGAGAGAGAGAGGTTAGGGTTCGGTTGTGAGGAGAGAGGAGGGTGTGAAGGGGTTAGGGAGGGAGTGTGTGAGATGACGTGGCTTTGGGTGGGGGTATTTTTGGGATTTTTGAGGTTAGGGGGTGTGTGATGAGTAGGGGGAGTGGGAAAAGCATGGGCATTTTTTGATTAGAAAATCATTTGTGGTTTGCATGTCCCTTAGTCCGAATTAATATATAGCTTGACAAAGTCATTAGTATGGCTTCTAATCACCAATCCTGAGAACTAGAAATTATAAATGTACTAATCAAACATCTCTAGTTCTTTGGTGTTATTATAGGCAAAGTTGTTAGTAATTAGTGTGTTAGTCGTTAGAGAGGGGGAGCTGGGTTCGAACCCCACCAATGTTTTCCTCCACCAATATCCATTTCACTCAACTATGTGAGCTACCCTTCTGAGACTAGTTCTTTATGTGTATTGTATTCTGCACTTTGTATGCATTAGAAATTTTCTTAACTGTTTTCACTATCTAATGCTACTACCAAAAAAGATTTAGCGACTTTTTATGCCAATGGAATTTGAAACTTTCTCGTGTAAATTATTTAAATCTTTACCGGTGAATCAATGATCCAATAATAATTAGATTAATTAAATTATTTTTCATCTACAACTTTTGACTTGGGTACGGAGCAGCGCTAAAACTCTGGGCCAGCTGTCCCGCCCCTCAAGGCACCTACAATTCAGCGAGGGAATTAGTCACTGCAGTCGGCGGTAGATACCCTGGGTAAAACCAAAAAAATAATTATTTAACTCAAGTGAAACAAAAGAATGCGTGCCAACCTAATTACTTAACTTAAAGGTTCTCAGTCTTTTGTTTAGTTAAATTTTCTTATCCTAAATTTTCTTAGCCTTATCCACCTAAATTTTCTTAAAGACTGAGTTAAATTTTCTTAACCTTAACCACGCTTGAATAATTCTTTTGTTACACTTGAGTTAAATAATTTTCTTAACCTTATCCACCTAAATTTAGGTCTGAACTTCGCGGTACCACTCAGTGTTTTCCACCTTCGCGGTCTGAACTTAAATTCAGTTAAATAATCTCGCCACTCTGATACCAATTTAAAGACTGAGAACCTTTAAAAAAATTTAGGACTTGTTTGAGAATTTGGAGGAGAGGGAAGGACTTGAATATAAAGGAAGGATGAAAGATAAATGGAAGGAAAGATATACCATTAAATTAATGAGGTGTTTATTTTTCTTCACAAAACAAAATCCCTTAATTTGGAGGAACTCAAAAAATGTATTGGAGGAGAGTTTTAGAGGGTTTAGGAGGACTTAGGAAAATTATTCAAATCATTTACCTCCTTTCATAATAGTCTTAAAATTAAAAATATATTAATCATAAACATTACTCTCTCAACGAGCAATTCACTAGTGGAAAAAAGACATTTAGCGTCGGTTATTTTGGACATTTAGCGTTGGTTATCGCCCGACGCTAAATGTCGCGATGCTAAAAGTGAGACATTTAGCATCGGTTAAATAATCGATGCTAAATGTCACATTTAGCATCGGGTGTTTAAATAGTCGATGCTAAATGTCCATTTCATCATTCTTTTTATGTCTGAAAATGACATTTAGCATCGGTTGTTTAAACACCCAATACAAAATGTGACATTTAGCATCGGTTATTTGAAACAACCGATGCTAAATGTCTTAAACAACCGATGCTAAATGTTTTATTTTAAAAAAAAAATTGACATTTAGCATCGGTTGTTTAAAATAACCGATGCTAAATGTCTATTTTTTTTAAAAAAATGGTTCTCACATCTTACCACACCCTACTATCCCTCCCCTCAAGATAGTCTAAATGACTACCTTCAGCTGATGTCTCAGAATGACTACCTTCAAATAATGACATTCACATTGATGATATCTCAGACATGGAACTCGTGGTATACAACATTACAACTAGTAGACACTAAATTGAACAAGGATAATTTGTTGCTTGAACAAAATTAATGTGTTCCAATAAAGGGAAGTAAACAAGAAATCTTTTTATGAACAAACAATAAAATCTAATAAGACTAATATGATTATGGAAGCAGGGTTGGTGTTATCAGTCATTTTAATCTCTCCTTCACTTGTTGTTGACCTGATTGCAACAGCAGGCTACTTTTGCAGGGGAGGAAACCTAACAGCTACTTTGACATCTTTATTTTGTAATTTACATGAATCATTTCCAGGAGGGCCAGATTTTGCATCTAAAATACAAACATCAGTGCATATCTTATATCTTATAATTCAGTATGTCATGTGTTATCCATCTTAGAAGATAAATAATAAAACCTCTAAAGCATGTTTTCATATATGCTAATGTAACCATATATAATAAACTTCATAAACACAAATGTATATATACAAATTCAAACCTTTCAAAGTAGGCAGGGATCCAACTTCAGAAGGATTAATAGCTGTTTGTGATCCACATTCTAGAAAAGAAATGCAGAGAACCACATCCATCCAAGAGCATGGACATTCCAACTTTCCAAGTAATCCTTCCGCAAAGAAATTGTTGAGTATGGGGGTTCATACTTAATTAGCATCCTGTTCATTAGTTGAAAATGCCAGCAAACAACTAAAAGCAATATCCTCTTATTTTTTTTGAAATGTTTAACAGTTTCACAACCATGTAGGATTTTGGCCTTGTCTCCCATTTCTTTTTTATAAATTACAAAATTCGAAATTGACATTCCTTCCCAATACCTCTTCATAAAACTTGATGGCACTTCTGTCACACAAACACATACATTCTGTTGTTCCGTTTAGTATTGTTTAAGTCAAAAAAATCTTTAAAAAACAAGTTTCACAGCTTATTCTTGAAACCATCAAAGACTGAGATATGGTCAATGCAACATAAGAAAGCTAGAAGCACTATGATGTTTCCTGATACAACAAACTACTCTCAGCTAAGGCTAACCTGGTAAGGCCATAAAGGCATCTGAATGCTTAGCCATCTCTGCCTTCCTTTGGTCCATATCTGCATCTCAGAAAATAAGAAAAGGGATCAAAAAGTAAAGAGATAAAGAGCAGCTGAGTAATGATGAAAGTTCCAGACCATGTTATATGAACCCAATTTATGAACAAGTCTATGTAATAAAACTAAGAAGAAGGTTATATGAACCCAAAGAGAGTGGTGGCATAACTTAAAATGAAGAAGATATAGAACAAGGGAATACATGAATAAAATATATAGGATCAATGGGAAAAGGGAATATTAAAAGAGAGAAAAAATTATTGTTGGAATCTTGATGAATAGAAGAAACAAATAAAATAAAAAGAAACAATACTTTAGAAGTGAGTTATAATAGCCTCAAATTTAAAGTATACCTTCTATAAAATTAAAGAGAATATGCTTATATCCTTCTATAAAAGCCTCAAATTTAAAGTATACCTTTTGATATGCTGGTGAAAGCTTAAGCTGGTATTGAAGTGAGTTATAAACAAAAGCATCCTCCTCTAATCGTTTTTTCTCTAACTCCAGCTTGTATATTTGAAATAAAAAAAATTAAAATAAGCTTGATGACATAAAGGTTCCCTTGTTGTGACAAATTGCTATCTAAATCTAACCAACACGTTGATGAAGACGGTCAAAAGAAGATATCTGTCTGCTTTGCAAAGTAAAACCTTTGTTATTACAAATGTTCGTTGAACCACATCAGCCCTGTTACAACAGGAGGACATAAAAGCAATCAGAACAACATTTTGGGTGCGGGATACGAAGTAACCTAACCGCTTTAGAAAACATTTGTACATACTTGTGCTGTAGCTCATTCCTAGCATCAATCAAACTATTAGCAAACTGGACAACCTGCATCAACCCTAACATTCAAAAAATCACGAATCAGTAAATCAATAAAATAGCATAAAAGAGATAGGAAAATCAAATTATTTCAACATAAGAAGAGGAAATCGAACATGGTTACAGAATCGATGTGGAAAACATGAATAGCATGCAAAAATGAAAGGAGATCTGTACCTGATTGTAGAGCGAAGGAGAATCTCAAGGTAAGGTGGTGCAAGGGTTTCTCTCGCAGAGAAAGAAGAAGTAGTGCAGGGTTCACGAAGAGTTCACGTTCGTGGTGACGATGATTAGCGTTAGCCATTGCTAGGGTTATGTGAAGGAGATACGGTTGAGGGTAAGGACGATGAGAAAGCGAGACGGCATGACCGTGAGAGGCGAGATGGCGTGCCCGTGAGAGGCGAACAGTGAGAGTGGTAGGGAGTGCAGGTGAACCCAAGAGGCCAGAGGGAGTGAAAGGGGGTGGGAGAGGAGGTGACGAAGGTGAGAGGCGAACAGTGAGAGGGGTGGGAGAGGAGGTGACGAAGAGTGGGAATGTTTTAGGGTTCAGAGAGTGAGAGAAGAAATCGTGAGAGATAGAGATATGCGATGGAAAACTAAAAAATAAAATGGACTTTTAGCATCGGGTGTTTAAACACCCGATGCTAAAGTATTTGCGTTAGACATTTAGAATCGGTTGTTTAAACACCCAATACTAAATGTCTAAAGTAAATACATTTAGCGTCGGGTTTTTAAACACCCGATGCTAAATGTATTTGCTTTAGACATTTAGCATCGGGTGTTTAAACACCCGATGCTAAAAGTAGGCGCAAAATATGAAATCTTCCATTTAATTACAAAAATGCCACCGGTTCAACATTTAGCATCGGCTATTCAAACAACCGATGCTAAATGATGCTTAATAATGTCTTTTTTCCACTACACAAACAAATAATTCGACACACAGCATGAGTGCAGAGTTCCCTACAGTAGTGCACCTATTTCGGCGAATTATTTAAAATAGCAAACGATGTCGGATTTCAACAAACAAATACCCATTGGAAAGCTCTCTGGGTCTAGTTTCTACATCTGATTTTCATTTTTCAAAATAAGCATCCAGTTGGTACAGTTTTTGAAAATACGACACTGAGGTACCGAAATTAGATAGAACTTTTTGGTCAACTTGTAATCAAATTTTCTCCCTCATTTCTTAATGAAATTTAGTGAAACAAAAACCAACTTAAAACATAATTTGTACAGAAAGTTATGGACAATTTACCCAGACTATAGCCTTACGGGTTTCACACTGATTTACGATATTTTACGGTTTTCGATTCAAAAACTTTCGAAATGAAAATACCACACATAACCAACACATCCAAACAATCACAATCGAAATATAAAAACCTAAACGTGAGTAAAACTCACCAATCGTGATGAAAATCACGTAAAACCGAGAACCGACGAATTTCACGAACAATCGAAATCACACGAACGGTCCCCGAATCGTCTCCTCTTGGTTCTATTGCGACGAAATCGTTCCAAGACTAACTTCAAACACTCCAAATCGGATTCCAGCACCTCTAGCTACTGAAGTTCCTCCCAATGAGTTCCCATCCACAATACATTTTCAATTTCACTCTAGCTTAGTTCCACATTGAACATGCAAAGTTCCTATGAGCTCAAAACTCCATTAATGGCCAAGCTTGAGCTTCAATTTCGAAATTAGTAGGAGAAGAAAGACAAAACTTTTGAGCTTCTACCTTTTCCTTCTCTTCTTCTTGTGTGGCTCTCCCATTAATGGCCAAGCTTGAGCTTCAATAAAATGGCCAAGCTTTTCCATCCACAAATACATTTTCAATCTCTTCTTCTTTTGGTCAGACTGCTCGGTCCGGTTCGACGTTGATCGCGTTGATCAGCTTGAGGTTAGTTTTGTATTTATTTAATTACATATTTATTATTTAGAGTAAAGGCCCAAATTGGTCCTTGACAAATTTTTCGTGGGACGAATTCGTCCCTCACAATTTTTTCGGGACACATTGGTCACTGACAATTCCAAAACGGGACACGTTAGTCCCTCCATCCATTTTGACGTTACCAGCACAGTAAACGTGTCCTACGTGGCACGTTAAGTGCCACGTGTCACGTTAACTACCACGTTTATTTTGGGACAAATAAGTCCCTGACTTTTTTGAAAATGGGACAAATCACCCCTCCCCCCTCCGTTCCACTGTTCACCCCAGCCCCCCTCCGTTCCACCAACTGTTCCTCTTCCTCCCCTCTCCCCCCTCCGTTCCACTGTTCACCCCTCCCCCCACCGTGGATTGAAAATGTTTTCTTATCCCATTAATGGCCAAGCTTGAGCTTCAATAAAATGGACTTTTAGCATCGGGTGTTTAAACACCCGATGCTAAAGTATTTGCGTTAGACATTTAGAATCGGTTGTTTAAACACCCGATACTAAATGTCTAAAGTAAATACATTTAGCGTCGGGTTTTTAAACACCCGATGCTAAATGTATTTGCTTTAGACATTTAGCATCGGGTGTTTAAACACCCGATGCTAAAAGTAGGCTCAAAATATGAAATCTTCCATTTAATTACAAAAATGCAACCGGTTCAATAAATGCCACCACTTAGAAAAAGAACATAAACAATGCCCAAACTACAACAAAATATGCCTTGCTCTTACGTCTAAGTAAGTCCAACATCAACGAGTTTTCACTTATGTAACGTAACACATGCCTATAAATAAAGATGAAGTGGCAATTGAAACTTAATTACCAGGACAGGGTCAATGGGTGATCATGAAGGCTCATGGTCTAAGCTGGTGACCACCTTTCCTCTCTCTAATCGTTGCCGAAGGATTGTCGGGATTAATGCGGAAAGTGGTGGAGCCTTAGGAGGGGTGCTAGTCTAAGGTCTACCTAAGTGGTGAAGCCTATGTCATGATTTGTGGTAGTGGGGTCTGCGTTCGCGCTACCCCTAACCCGATAGCAGTTTAAAAATTTTCATGGGCTACTAAAGTATCATATAGTTTTGTTGCCCTTTTTGTTTTTAGCTTGTGGTTTGTCTTGCAGCGCCCAACCCTGAATCAAGTGATGGTGGATGGTCATCGGCGGACCGATACCTTAGGAAAAAATGTTTTTGCACCCCTGAAAAATATCTTTTGAACCCAATAGGGATGTCAAAACGGGCGGCCCGGCCCGTTAAGCGTTATGCCCGCGAAAAATCGGGCGGCCCGGCCGGTTAACAGAACGCGGGCGCAAAATTCATGCCCTGCCCGCGAAGTGGCGGGCTGGCGGGTTGGCCCGTCAATTTACACTGAATTTTAAAAAAAAAGCGCTAACGGGCGGTTTACCCCGCCACAGTGTTTAGCCCGCGGGCTAGCAGGCGAAGCGGGCGGGGCAACACGGGCTGGCGGGCATCAATACTTTAGCCCTGCCCGCTAGGGGTGTCAAAAAAACCCGGACCCGCGGGTAAAACCCGTCACGGGTCCGGGGCGGGTAGTTAAACGGGTACCCGCGGGTCAAATAAACGGGTATTTTGACTACCCGTCAATAAACGGGGCGGGTCCGGGTAGCGGGGTACCCGGACCCGCGGGTACCCGTACCCGTTAGTAAATATAGTTGCCCTCATATATATACCAATATAAAAAGCAAAAACTTATTGTTGTTGTTGTTTAAGTGGATGTTTATTCACATTTTGTTGTATCTTTTATCCTAATATTTTGGATAATGTTTAGTTGTTATTTTTCAAGTTTCTATTATCATAATTTTAGTTTTTTTATATCAATTCATTAACAATTATATATTAATAAATAGTTGATACGATAAATGCATATCAAAATGCGTAATTTTTTTATATAAATGAATCAAAAAAATAGTGTTAAAAAAACTAATTTTCTATGGTATTTCAAATTTTATTTTTAAAAGTTTTTTATTTATTAATTTACAAATACCCGCGGGTACCCACGGTACCCGCAGTACCCGCGGGTACCCGTTTAAAAAAATATCCGTTTAAAACCCGTTAAACGGGTACCCGCGCGGGTCCGGGACGGGTCCGGGTCCTATTTATAATAAACGGGTCGGGTCCGGGTAGTGAGATACCCGTGCCCGCCCCGCCCCGTTGACATTCCTACTGCCCGCCTTTTTTTGGTGGGCCAACGGGACGGCCCGGCGGGCCAAGCCCATTTTGACATCCCTAGTACCCAAGTTCCTAATTTTGCACCAAATGTCCTAGTTTTGCACCACTCTAATACACTTTACTCTCACATATTTTATTTAAAAAAAGTTTATATCTCTCCTTGAAATCGGTTCTTGTTCTTATTCTTATTATCCTAATTTTGATTCTGTTAATGCTATTTAATTGGTAATTTGTGTTAGTACTATTTAATTAATTAATTTTTATTTTGTACTAGTGCTATTTAATTTATTTCGATTATGTTAGTCTATTTAATTTGAATTTGTTCTGTATTTTGTGAATATGTTGATTCTTTTAGTGCTATTTAATTTGTATTTAGGAACTTATTAGTGTTATTTAATTTGTCTTGGTCTAGTACAACATAAGTTGTGAACCTGTTAAAGTATTATTTTTATTACTACCTCGGTCCCATTTTATAAGTAGTTTAAGGTTTTGACAAACCCCTTAAGAAAAATGATTAGTAGTCTAGATTTTATAAAATGTATTGTCTAATTTACCATTTAACCATTTATCTCTCTACATAGATAAATGTGAATCATTTATTAAATATAAAAAATTGTCATGATTAAGAAATGCAAGAGTGGAAAAGAGTATTAAATGCTTCTTGAAAATATAAAACAACAATTAATTTGGGACAAATTTATTTTGCTAAAACAACGTATAAAATGGGACAGAGGTAATATATTTTTAGTGATGTGTGTGTTTGAACAATTTTGTACCCCTGGCCCAAGGTCCTTGGTCCGCGACGGTGGATGGTACATGTCCTTGAACAGGTTTACTAGAAGCCGATTGCCATAAAGTAATAATATGCTATATAGATTTGTATGAATTCAAAAACTGTGAAATCAACTAATGAAAAAAAATGGGCAATTTAACAAATGTTTTGAATTTTAAGTAGAACAAATGACGAAAAATAACTGGGGGGCTTGAATCTATGTATTTCTACTCTTATGCTATTGATTCTTAACCAAATTAAGCAATTACATGAATTTGAAGTTTAAAATCAATTGAATTAGATTAAGATCAATCCCTTAACTCCTTTTGCTCAAAAAACACTCTTAACC
This sequence comes from Astragalus membranaceus, assembly GCA_039519185.1. Classification (NCBI taxonomy): domain Eukaryota; kingdom Viridiplantae; phylum Streptophyta; class Magnoliopsida; order Fabales; family Fabaceae; genus Astragalus; species Astragalus membranaceus. Next base: position 78,162,355 of record CM076847.1, read on the forward strand.
CTTAGGTGATTAACAATTAGATCAAGCACTGAGATCGATAATTTACAAGAACACACAATCATAAAGTTATATCTCCATACTCATCATTATTAAGGTAATCAATCTTATTTTGCACTTCATACATCTAATTTTTCAATGTCGATGAAAAATCCAAAAACAGTGCAATAGCGATCAAGTAGTGAATGACATTAAGCGTGGAGATTATATCTCAAATAACGAGTTAGAGTTGCTTTGACATAAGTGAAGCATTATAAAAGAGTTTAACTGCTCATAAGAAGAAAGCTAAAAACAAGAAAAATCTAACAATAGAAAAGAAATCATATTCAGAGTCTTGTTCCCAAGCTTGAATCACTAAATTGGAATCTTGAGAGATGAAAACCCTGTGTTTTTAGACCTCATACCTTAGCAAAACATGTAAAAATGACCCAATAGTCGCAAAAATCCATGCCAACTGCTATTAATACTGATCCAGGATAATTGCCTCAATGCATTCGCGTGCCGAAGACAAGTTATTGTCATGTGAAAGTCCCATCAGCTTAACAAAATTAGCATTTCACCCCATTAGGTTTGCTCGCGCTAGGTTGGGCCTTTTTTTATTTGATGTTTTTACATGTTAGTTTTGGTTTCCTTTGCTAAAGTGTTTAAGTTGGATTGGATTACAAAAACACACCGATAAATTATGGGCCGGTCTAACCCGTTTTTACGTTTTGACCAATATGGTTTGGTCAAGCTGTCCGAACGACCCAATTTGCCAACTCTAGTTAAAAGAGCATTGGTTCTACATATCAGGAGAAGGTTTAACTTTTGCTTCTTAATCCCCTAAATCTTGAGTCCAGATCCAAACTCCTAAATCTTAATAGAATGCTCAAGAGGATTCAAACCCGAATCAAAATGGGTGGAGATCCTCTCAATTTCTCAAAAAGAAATGGATAATCAATTACCTAAGTTTGCATAAAATATACACTGATTAGGTTATTGCCTAATTAAAATGTATCAGCATTAATAGGTGATTAAGTTATTCCCTTTTTGTCAAAAAATAAAGTAATTAGGTTATTGCCTAAAAAGCTTTAAAAAAAAGATCATTATTGCCTGAAAAAAAAGCGATTAGGTTAGTTAGGACCGGGAGAAAAAGAGTGGCGGTTAGGGTTATTTTTCAGGGGCTCTGTTCGATTGAAATAAAATTAAAAAAGGAAACTTTGCCTACAACAAATATTATTACCAAAAAAAAATACAACAAATATTATTATGACTATTAGTTGTCAAAAAAATTATTATTATTATTATTATTATTATTATTATTAATTTATTTTTTCTTTTTCTGTTTTACCTTTGCTCTCTCTTGCTGCTCAACCCCGTTCTCTCTCACTTCGTCTTTCTCTCTCTAAAATCTCAGGGCTCGGATTATACCCTTCTGAGTTTGACAACCATTTATCTCTGATTCCAGGTTCGTTTGCTGCCCCTAATTGATTCAAAACCGTCATCTCTTCCGTTTCCCTTACCACTTCTTCAATCTTTTCTTACTTTTCCCTCTCGCGCCATTACTTGGATTTCCATATTTTATTTTGGGTTGTTTCTTTAAATTATTGCCCAGGTTTTTCTTGTTCTTCGGCGTTGATTATTCTGAGGAATTTTAGGTTTCTGTGTTTTCCTGCAATCTGGCCCCATCGAGCTGGTTCTGCAATCTCGTTGTGTTTTCATTGTTTTGTTTTCATTTCGGGCTTGTTTCAAATTGGTTTGTTGTTATTTTCTTTTAAATATCCGTTTTAGGGTTTATATTTATGGTTGAGTTCTTGGTTCTGGGTTGCTTCTGGTCATCAATAATTTTACCACGGAATTGAATTTGGGATGGTATCATTACCTCGGGTGTTTTGGTTTCTTAAATTCCCACTTGGTAGCTTTTCTGTTTTTATGTCTGAATTTGTTCTGCTGCCTTCTTTTTTCCTTGACAACGTGCGTTACTACTGCTAACGGTTATTTGGGAATGGATATACTCTATGTGAAAGCTTAATTTAATTTTTTTGGGAATGATTTACTGTCTTATGATGGAATGTGGGGTTTAAGGCCCGTGTCTGGCTTTCGTCACGTGATTATTATCCTGTGGGTGTTTACAAGATGAGTGTTACTGACATATTCCATGATCAGGGAATGGCTGGGACAGCGGGTGAGGAATCTGGAGTGGGAAAGTCTGTGGAGGGAATTTCAAGTGGGCAGCATTGTCAAGCTGGGGAAGCATTGGCAGAGTGGCGGTCTTCTGAGCAGGTAGAGAATGGAATCACGTCTACCTCTCCCCCATATTGGGACACTGATGATGAAGATGATGGTGGTAAATTCTTTTTTCTATTTTTTTCCATTTATATATTCTTATATTTTTTATTTTATTTTATACCTTATTGCACGTCTCTGTGTTTTTCTATGTCAGCTTTAGGGATGATAATTTTTGACATGAAGAATACTTGGATTGCATGTTTTGTAATTTTGTTGTGTGACAATATTTTGCACCTCGTTTTTTTATTGAAATTAGTGGTTTGATGTGTCTATTGATTTGGAGGGATCAAAAAAGAATAGGTAAACTGTTACTTGGACCACATAAGGGTCACCTTATACCTGGACATACTTTTATTTGTTTCAATCGCCTTTTCATAAAATTTATAGTGAAGTTACTAGATCGTAAATTTCTCAAATTATTAATATACGGATTCCTGCCAAATGAATGGGTGTGATTATACTTCAACTGTTATATTGTACGAAAGCAAGTGCTTATAAGATGGATAAGCTAGCTTTTGTGCCGGCCGCCATAAAAAGGAAACCTAATGCTTTTAAGTCCCCGTCATAGCGGAGTTTAGGGAAGGGGTCAAAGAGGCTAATTCTATGATTTAAGCACATGCCCTCTTGGTCACATGGCAAGAACTTCAACCATTGTACCAAGGGTTTCCTTCTCATGTCAACTGTCATAGAAGCACTTTTTGTAGGCAGAGGGGTAAAGGGAATTCAGCAGGAACTTGTGTCTTGTGCCTTGCCTGGACAATTAGATTATTTTTTCTTCTGAATGGGTGATTGTTAATGTAGCATCTGCTGGTTTTTGATTCTAGCATGATGGGTCCATGATTGATTGATAATTTTCTTGTTCACAGAAAATGTTCAAAATCTTACTTGTACTTCTTTTCATAGGACTGAAACCTTCTGAGTTATATGGAAAATATACGTGGAAGATAGAAAAGTTTTCTCAGATTACCAAAAGGGAACTCCGCAGTAATGCATTTGAGGTTGGCGGCTACAAATGGTACGAGGGTTTAGATAAACTGTTTAGATAAACTTATTGCCCTTACATAGCTTTCATTGTGATTTAGAGCTTAACTATCCTCACTGTTTTGCTTCATTTTAATTACAGTGTTATACTTTCAGAATCAGAACTACTTGTATGCAGAAACATGTTTTTATGAATGCATTATCCAGAGCCAATCATGACAGTGGTTTTACCTTAAGTTTTGACAAAACTTTGATGTACTTTAACTTTTATAGTATATCTCGATATGTCCTGTTTTAATAGACATTATATAAATAATAAACAGATAAATTCATTTAATAAAAGTTAGTATGAGGAATGGGAGGATCGGGATCCCTGGGCACAATGGGAAAATAAAACAGAGGAAAAGAGAAACCATCATTGGAGCACTGCGCAAACCCTATGCATATTTGTTAACAAAAGCCATTTGAATAAATCACATGTTTTGTACCTTATAGAAGTCAATTGCCTAATCTCATCCCATATCAGCTTCTGAGATAACAAAACACCATTCAAAGTACTGGTGTTAGGTTCCAACCAAAATCTCCAAATTGTGGCATAGATCAGAAATAGCCTTTAATATAATAAATATTGGCCTCTTCACTTCCGCCTAAACCACTATAACTAGTATTGACCAAAAATTGGTCCAAGGACTTAGCACACCAGTATTTATCAAAAAGGACGAACACGAAATGGACATGTCATAGTTACAAAATGGCAGGGTCAAGAGCATGGTACGATGCACATATCATGGAAAGAGCTTTATGTCACCTGAAAACCTGCAGTATTAATTCTACTAATGCAGTTCAAATGAAAACTCAACCTTATTTGGGGCTTTGGACTTCATAAGGGGTTTATCGAGACGGAAAGTAGCTCCATTCAACAAAATCAGTTAGAAATCTGAAAATGACTTGCACATAAACACCCTAGAGGGGATCAAGAAGCGTTGCTAATAATCTGCAATTTTCAGACATGTGCAGGGAATTTATGACCATATTATATACTAATTTGTCATACAGGAGAAGTTTACCCCGTTTGAAAAGGTGGGCCCAGTGCAAGGATTGTAGTGAACTATTCATAGAATTCATGCCCTTATTCTAGTGTTGGTACATGCAGTCTAATAAATGCATGTTTCTGAAAAATTCACATGACTTTATGGATATATATGTTGATTTGTGAACCTAATCATTCTTTGGTCACTGGCAGGTATATTTTAATTTATCCACAAGGCTGTGATGTTTGCAATCATCTATCACTGTTTTTGTGTGTAGCTAATCATGACAAACTTCTTCCAGGTTCAGTTCATGTTCTTTTTTCAGTTTGCATTTATATTTGGTTTAACTTTCTACAATTGGTTCCATAATATTTGGCTTACTTTCCCTTTTCTTGTTGGGGGTGATACAGGATGGAGTCATTTTGCACAATTCACAATAGCTGTCGTCAATAAAGACCCAAAGAAGTCAAAATATTCTGGTATGTTTGCTATTTGTTAACTTAATTACTAGATATTACAATTTTTCTATCTTTGTTATTCATAATTGTTCTTGAGTTTTCCAGATACATTGCATCGATTTTGGAAGAAGGAGCACGATTGGGGATGGAAAAAATTTATGGAGCTGTCAAAGGTGTATGACGGATTTGTTGACGCTTCTGACAATCTGATAATAAAAGCTCAAGTTCAAGTCATCAGGTATTCTATACTTCAATTTACATTGTTTAGGATCTTCCAAAGATTTACATGTCATCTGGTCTACCTGTGTTTGTATTTAAGGCTATTAGCCACATGGTTTTCAGCTCCATTTTCTTAACTTAATATCGAAAGAGCATATAGATGTTTTGTAATTGTACTACTTGGAGTGGTTGGTCCTTCTCAATATCTTTTCTAGTTGAATAAAAGTCAGCAAGGAATGAGATTCTTCTTATGATGCCAAGCTCTAACTTTTTTTTGGTGAAGATGGTAGCATTTTAGTATTTATCACTGAGGTTGTCAATCTTGGAGTCCATTCGTGTTAACCTGTATCTTCCATTTTCCCTCTGCACTAATTATCATCTCATCTTATATTCTCTAGGCCTGTTCGGTGTCTTTCTTTTTCTAATTTTAATATCCATATTTGTTCGAATTCTGAGGTTTCTATTTCAAGTGTTAGCAATTTTAACATGTTTGAAATACTATGCATCCGATTCGTATTTCTTGAAATCATTTGGATGGGGTGGTATCTGGGGCTGCTGAATGTTGATTCATTTAAAAATCTTTTTGCCATCCGTTTTATTCTTCTTACATGTTTGGTTGTATTTTATGATAGAGAAGTATATCGATGAAAGGAGTTTAGAATTAAACTTGAAAGTAGTTTGGGGATTTACAAATTATTAATGAAGACACCGAATCTTATAGCTAGTTTTTTTCAAAACTAATATGATTTTTTTGGATTCAAAATAGGTTAATAAATCTGATACATTTAGTTGGAGCTTTAATTCAGATGTGTGACCTTTTTGTCATTATTTATTTAGGGAAATGCCACTTGGTACGAAACGAAGTGGCTACGAAACAAGCATTCCGCGTTTTCTTATCCCATTCCGTGTTTCTTGCTCTGTTTCTGTGATTTTTTTTGCCGCTTTGTACATTTCATTTTGTCCTATTCAGCATTGCTCATTTATTAACTGGTTTCTGATGCGTAGGGAGAAATCAGACAGGCCTTTCCGTTGTCTTGATTGTCACTATAGGAGAGAGCTTGTTAGGGTATATTTGACAAATGTAGAGCAAATTTGTCGGCGTTTTGTGGAGGAGAGAAGAAGCAAGCTTGGGAAGTTGATAGAGGATAAAGCTAGTTGGTCGTGGTACTTTGTTCTCTCCTTTGAAAGTGTCATTCTTCTGACATATATACATGGTGTATGCTTAAATTCTTATCGTGCTCCAAAATGTCACCTAATAAAAGTATGGATCCTAGAAAAAATTATTTGACACTTGCCGATCAATAATAAAATGTTAGTACACCTACCTGAGTTATTATATGGGTTTACTTAGTTGACGATGGCTTGATGTATTATAACGAACTTCTTGTAGTCTATGCCAACTTTTATGCACACGCATTTTGAAATGTATGTTACATCCTTTTAGAAATTTAAATCTGATTTGATATTCTCATTTAAAATTTATTGGATTGAAACTGTTTCCCAATTTAATTAATTAACATATGATATTAGTATCCATTGCCTCTTATGTCAGTCCTATTAGTTTTGGTGTCTCGTTTTATTGGCTGATCAAACAGTAACTTGCAACATGTGCAGCTTCTTTTCTTTCTGGAGGGAAATTGACCAAACATCTAGGCGCCGCATGTCTAGGGAGAAGACAGATGTAATTCTGAAAGTAGTTGTGAAACACTTCTTTGTTGAGAAAGAAGTCACTTCTACTTTGGTAATGGATTCCTTGTATAGTGGGTTGAAGGCTCTTGAAGGCCAGACTAACAAGAAAGGTTGGATAAAATTGTTGGATTCTGAAGAAACACCAGCACCGATTGTTCGTGTTGAGAAAGATATGTTTGTACTGGTTGATGATGTTTTACTGCTTCTTGAAAGGGCTGCTATAGAACCACTACCTCCAAAAGATGAGAAAGGTCCTCAAAATCGCACAAAGGTAAGGCGTGGAATAATGTTCATAAAATTAACTAAGGAATTGGATGTTGACATCTAAGAGATGGTGATATGGTTGGACATTGAGCCTATTGAAGTGTGATGGTATTAATTCAACCGCACAAGAGAGATTTTAGAGAATGGAGTTTCGGATAAAGGAGAGCTGAACGAAGTCACTTCTATTTAAAATCAGTGAAAAAGTAATACTGATAACTTCTCTATTCTGGATTACAGTGTGTTAAGATTGAGTGTTGTTCAGGTTATCCAAATTATTAACTTAAAGAACTCCAGTTTATATTTTTTTTGGTAAATTCTTCAGTTTATGTTTGATTGCTGCTTTGGTTGTTTCTTCTTCTATTTGATATTTCTTGTGGCTTTAATTCTACCATTTCTGAATGATCCCGTGTTTGGTATTACTTTGAAGTTTCATGGTTAGAAAAACAACACCGATTTGTCTGTGTTTGATATTTGTCTTTGTTTAGCTTTGCTATGAATATGATTTTGCGTCAAATTACACCGATTTGTATATAATTACATAGAAATGGGATCTAACAATAAATCCCTGAAATGCTTTCAACTTCGTGTTGGTGCAAATGCAACTGCAGCCTGAAAAGATACGTTTAGTATTTATTTTTTTATTTGATGAGATTTGATTTTGTCTGCAGGAACTAATTTTCGAGCTTATAAAGTAGTTAGTTATTCAAAATTTTGCATGTGCTCAATAGCTAGATAGTGTAGTTTTAACTATTTGCTCACCATTAATTGGAATATTTCCTTTCCAACATGAACTTAGGTTGAATTCATTCGGCTTTTTGTACCATACTTCTGTTGATGTTATGTTTCTAATGATAGTGTACACCTCAATATTTAACATATGTACTAGTAATTTAGAAAGAAACATGTCTAGCCTTTGATAGTTGTTACACCTCTGGAATGGTATCTTCGGTAGCCTGGGAGATTATAAGTACTAACAAGGGTATGGATATGACACATTTTCGCTTTATAGTTTTGGAATCTTTTTGATTGCTAAAAAACCCGTTTCTCCTGTTTTTGCAGGATGGAAACACTGGGGAGGATTTCAATAAAGATTCTATAGAGCGTGATGAAAGACGTCTCACAGAATTAGGTCGTAGGACTTTGGAAATATTTGTCCTTGCCCATATATTCAGGTGGGATACACCATAGTTTTGCAATGAGTTTCATTCTCTTCATGTTTCTCAGCTTGATTGCTTGTTTATATACTCTTGATTTTTGTTTGTCTGGATTCCGTTTCTTTGTTGTGAGCACTCCACTAAATATGCAATGATGTTGCTAAACATATCCTAATTCCTAATTATTTACTTTCATGTCTGCAGCAATAAAATTGAGGTTGCTTATCAGGAAGCTGTTGCTCTAAAGAGACAGGAAGAACTCATCCGTGAAGAAGAGGCTGCATGGCAAGCTGAAACTGATCCAAAAACAAAACGTGGGGTCAATGAGAGGGAAAAGAAGTCTAAGAAAAAACAGGTTCTGTTACAGAACAAAACTGCATTATAAGGGATCTTTACATTTCTAAATGTTGATTTCACATATGCTAATGCATAGTTTGGTTCTCTTGTTAACAGTTTGGATTTTTATTTGACTATTCATCACAGACTGAAATGTAATTTTGAAAATTCTGACCAAAATATGCTAGTTTAGGAACAATTACCCAAACTTCTAATTTTGTTTTTTTTGACAATAACCAAACTTCTAATTAATTCATTTAGTTTCTGGTTAACCAATAACCACTCTTCAATTTGTCAAAAAAAAAAATAACCACTCTTCAAATTAAATATTTCCTAGATTGGAATTATTTTAGCCAGCAATTTGGGAACTGCTATTCTCCCAAGATGTTTTCTGTTGACATCCCATTTTTCTATGCCATGCCTGCTATTTTTGGGATTAAATGATGTCATGTGCATAGGGAAAGAAGAGTAGTTAGATGATTTTCCTCTTAATTGCTGACATATATTCTTTTCTTTACGCTACAGGCCAAACAAAAGCGGAACAATAAAAAAGCAAAAGATAAAAAGGATTACTATGGGAGGGAGGAGAGGACTACTATGGCTGAACATGATAAGAACCAAGAAGACAATGTCATTGATGAGAAAAAGGATTCTATGATGGAGGAAGCTCATACTCTGTCTGAAAAGCCTGATGCCATGGAATATATTTCTGATGTGTCCGACTCTTTGGATGGAGTTGCGGAAACACTTCAGCCGGATTCAGAAGACAGAGATGCCAGTCCTGTTAATTGGGATACTGATGCATCGGAAGTTCATCCTCCAACTGAGACTAGCAACAATGGCGTTGGTCGTGTCTCATCCATACAAAATGGAATGTCTGATAAAAGGGGCAGTTCGGTGATAGATGATAGTTCGTCAACATGTTCTTCTGATTCTTTGCCTTCTGTAGTCATGAATGTGCCTTACAAAAAATACTCTTCTTCAAATTACAAAGTTCAAAAGTCAGCTAGCAGGTAAGCATACAGCTTAACCCCCCCCTCCCCCTGATGGGTGACTTTGTTAATTTGATTTGGTACTTTTTTTATATGTAGAGGTAAGAACAAAAGCAAAGCATCATGTGGCATGGGTAGTTGGACTAATGAAATAGATATTCAGCCATCTGGCTCTACAGAAGATGCTCGGGATGATAAGAAAGAGTCTAAAAGTGGTAAGGTTGAAAAACCGGAGTCTGAGGGTGCTATCCTCTCCTTGCAGGACCGGTTAAAGTGGGCTGATCAGCATGTTGTCAGAAAGGTAGTCTGATTGATACTCTTGTTGAATATAATTGTCGAATCACTAAAAAGATGTTTTTCTCCAAAGCTTAATTTTTCATGACTTACTATGATGGTTAAATTCTTAAATGTTTTCCTTTTTATTTATTTTATTTCTCCTTTCTTAAAATTCTAAGTGTCAGTCTTCTCGTGTCAAAAAAAAGTCAGTCTTCTGATATTCGAGTCCCTCATAGTTTTATCCTGCTTCTTTTTCACCAGTTAGGAGAAGCAGGGGTAGCTTGCTCATTGAGAAATTTTTCAGAAATAAGAGGGTCTTACAAATGGAGAGATTTTCTTCACCCCATTTTTATTTTCAAGCTTGCTGTCTTCCTGCAATAATTTTTTTTACGTACTATTGAATTATATATATATATATATATATATATATATATATATATATATATACACTCATTTTTATATTGAAGGCCCTGTCTATTTCTAGTGCTATTTCAATTTGAGCTTGTTGTCATAGGCATTTTCTTTTTCCAATTGATAGGATGTGGATGTTCTTTCACTTCAAAAGAAACCAGGCATCAAAGAGAAAGTTGAGATAGAGAGACTTATTGGCAATGAAACTCTACAGAAAGAGAAGATATCAGCTGTGCCTTCTTCACCTACAAGTCCTCCTAGAAACTTATCTGTTCAAATGAAATTAGAAAATAGTACCAAAGCTACTGTAGATCCTACTCATGTCAGGAAAACATCTTCAAGTGGCTTCCAACAGACTGATAAAGGTCCACCTTCCCCCATTACTTCAGCATCACATGTTACAACTGTTTCCAAAACTGAGATCCAGAGGACTTCAGCAGCAAGATTGACTGAAAGATCTGTGGCACAAGCACCTATAATGTCAAGACCTTCAAGTGATCCATTGGTTCCTGATCCCAGGCCAACTGCTCCTGTTGTCTCGATGGTTCAGACGGCTCCCCCACTTGCACACTCAGTGAGTGCAGCTGGCCGGTTGGGTCCTGATCCCTCTCCTGCCACTCGTAGTCACGTTCCTCAATCCTACAGAAATGCTATCATGGGGAACCCTGTGGCTCCAACAGCAGCCAGTCTTACCCAGTCAAGCTCATCAAGTTCAGGATTAAATCCATCCTCCGGCTATTCTCAACCATCTTCCTTGGCGTCGTCACCGACACTTTTCTCTCAGAGCTCTGACAGAATGGACACCAATGCTGGCCAATCTGGTGTTCCCTTTGGGATGATTACACAGGATGTTCTACAGAATGGTGGTTCCAAGTGGATCGAGGGTTCTCAAAGAGAATCTAGCAGAAGCACGCGGTATGATCATCCCTCTGGCATTAATGATGTTCAAAACCATGACTTGTACAGGCCACTACACAGTAGATCTATGGGTAACATGTTAACCGAGTTCCCAGGCTGCACATCTGGGCATCAGAACCAAGCACTGTTAGTGGACGAGTTCCCACACCTTGATATCATAAATGACCTGCTTGATGATGAGCATTGTAATGGGAAGACAGCCAATACAAGTTCGCTATTCAATTCACTGAGTAATGGATCACTGTTACTAAATCGACAATTCACCTTTCCTGGAGACTTGGATGCCAATGATGATGATCAAGGATCCTCAACCAGTTCTTGCAGGCTCGAGCGATCACAAAGTTACCATCATGATCATGGATTTCCAGGAGGGTATAGCTCTTCTCGTGGGCATTTTGTCCCGCAAGTAAGTAGCGTGCCTTATGTCAATGGACAGGTAGATGGATTGATTCCAAACCAGTGGCAGGTGGCTGGTTCTGATGTCTTGTATGCAGGCTTGAGAAACAGGGGGAATGATGGTTACCCATACTATCCAGATTACTCAAATATGGCACGTGGTGTCAATGGTTATATTGTATTCAGGCCCTCGAATGGCCCTTAGATGGAATGTGTGCACACGAATTTGTGGTCGCCAAAAAATTTAATAACATATTTGAGGAAATTGCTTGGTCTCTTTAGATTGGAATGAGGTTGTAATCTCTTCATAAGCAAAAACATTTTGTAAAGGGTGTTTTCAGTTATTTGCTGGCAGCACTTTTTTTGTCCATGTCTTGTTGGCCTTTTGGGATTACGGTTGATTCGTCAGGTTGAAGCCTTTTGGCATAATAACTCAAGCATACCATGCATCCATTCATTTTAGATGCACGTTTTAAGTTTGGGTATGTTTGGAAAAGCTTATTTACGGTTTATATGGGCTCCAAATGAGTAGCCTTATGAATAATAATTTTGAGTTTATGAATAATCTATTTGAATTTACTTACTGATCCCAGTACTCGTGTGTGTGATTGAGAGAACTTATGAAAATAATTTATAATAAACTCTTTAAAATAGCTTATGAAAATAATTTATAGTTTTATTATAATAAGTTATTTATATTTTCTTTTTGATTATAGAAATAGATTAACATAAGTATTCATATGGTACAGGATAACTGCTCAACTTATCAGATGAGGTCGCTGCAGGATATATTCATGCACCTAATGAAAGAGGCAGTTTTTGCCGTAGATACATTGCTGTGGCGCGAAGAGACTCTTGAAAGATCTTTAGTGTGCCTATTGCGGGTTAGGATGCTCTCCATTTCTCAAAAGAAATGGATGGTTCCATTTGAAGAAAGACACAACACTGATGGTGGATCTTACAATTAATTATTATAATAAATTTAATCGTAGGACTAACAATTCTTGTTGTGTTTTTTTCTTTCCAAATAGAACTATCCATTTCTTTTGAGAAATAGAGACGATCCTCGTCAGCCTACTTGCCTAGTACTAATGTGTTGGTGATTATTATTTATTGAGGAATGATATTCAGTAACGAAAAGTTTTTGTGCGAATTGTAAAATAACAAAGAATAAAATTAGTTTTTTTAATATTAATAAAACATTGTCTTGAATGCAAGAAATTGCTTTTACAGCTTCACCGATAGTATGCACTATATGGATCTCCCATTGTCATTGTCGTTCTAGCATTTGTTTCATTAAAAGCACTCTTCATTTGCATATTTATGTAGACTAACATTGGCTCGGACAACACATGATTGGTATGTAGAGAATCCGTATAACATGCCATTTTTTGTAATGATTAATTATGTTTTATTAATTTTACAAATTTAATTTAATACTTCATTTGAAATGAAATGTAAGCAAAAAATGCATGTTTTTTAGTCTAGAAGTATAATAAATTTAACTATTTTACCCATTTATTCTAACTAAAGATTAAGATTACTAGGGACATTCTCTTTAGCACTTGTAGTACAATACTCTTGATAATTAGATGAAATTTATGTAAGATCATTATTTTGGAAATGAGATCTATGTCTGCGGCTATCACTTGGAATTTGCTTGGTTGCATCATATTAATAAACTAGTACTATACCCGTGCATCCGCACGGGCCGATTGCGTTACGTCATACGATTACCTCAAATAGAAACGTTAGTTTGAAATCTCATTAATCTAAAATCAATTGTAAAATATAGATGATGACTTGCATACGGACAGGTGCTGTCGTGTTCTTTTTAGGAATGAATTTAGACAGTATTTAAATAGTCTGAACATTACCCCGTGAAAATAAAGAAAAATTTAAAGTAGATAAAAAATGAGTTTCAAATAAAAAATTGATAAATATTAAAACTAAAAATGTAAAAGTATCATTTAAAAACAATATGTGCATTTATCCCGTGTGTTTTTATATATCAGTGCAGTGTTTTTTTATATATCAGTGTTGTTATCCCATGTTTTTTTATATATCAGTGCAACTATCCCGTGTTTTTATATATATCATTGCAATTATCCCCGTATTTTTTTTATATATCAGTGCAGTTTGTCTAGTGTTTTTTTTATGTATCAGCGCAGTTATCTCATAGTTTCAATTGATTATTTGAGTTGATTAGTAGATTATTGTAGACAGTGAAAGATAGATAGTAGATTATCACTAACAAATATTTATCCCGTGTTTTTTTATATATCAGTAACAATTATTTGTCCTTTTTTAGGTATTAGTGACAAATATTTGTCGCGTGTGTTTTAAATATTAATCAGTTTAAATAGTCATTAAGTCTTCATGTTTTTTTAGATAGTAGTTTTCAAAAACTATAATTATCAATGACAAATATTAATCCCGTGTTTTTTTATATATCACTGCAGTTATCCGCGTGTTTTTTATATATCCGTGCAGTTATATGGTAGTTTCAATTGATTATTTTAGTTGATAGTAGATTATAGTATATAGTAAATTTGTTAGATAGTAGATTATCAATAAGAAATAATTGTTTTAAATATTAATTAGTAATTTAAATAGTCATTAAGTCTGCTTATTTTTTAGATAGTAGGTTTGTAGTGGTAGGCTTCAAAAAATTTAATTATCAATGACAAATATTAATCTTGTGTTTTTTTTATATATCAGTGCAGTTATCTCGTAGTTTCAATTAATTATTTTAGTTGATTAATAGATTATAGTAAATAGTAAAAGAGAGATGGTAGATTATCAATAAAAAATATTTATTTTAAATATTAATCAGTAGTTTAAATAGTCATTAAATATTATTGTTTTTTAGATAGTAGGTTTATAGTAGTCTTCCAAAAATTTAATTATCAATGACAAATATTAATCATTTGTCTTTTTATATATTTGTGTAGTTATCCCGTGTGTTTTTATATATCATTGCAGTTATCTCATAGTTTCAATTGATTATTTGAGTTGATTAGTAGATTATTGCAGTTATCTCGTATTTTTATATTAGATTATTTGAGTTTATTAGTAGATTATTGCAGTTATCACGTGTTTTTTAGATAATAGTTTTATAGTAATTTTCCAAAATTATAATTATCAATGGTAAATATTAATTATAAATTGTCAAAAAAATTATAAATATCAATGATAAATATTAATCCCGTGTTTTTTATTAACAATGCAGTTATCTCGTAGTTTCAATTGATTAGTAGATTATAGTAGATAATAAAAGTTAGATATTAGATTATCAATAAGAGATATTTGTTTTAAGTATTAATTACTAATTTAAATAGTCATTAAGTCTTATTGTTTTTTAGATAGTAGGTTTATAGTAGTAGTCTTCAAAATTTTTAATTAAAGTAGTGTTTGTATAAATTTAGAAATTTAGTTAAAAGAATTAAAGTGAAGTGATAAGAGAAAGAGAATAATTATTTATGGGAAAAGTAAAGTAAAAAGAAAAAAAAGGAAGAAAGAGAGTGTAAAAGAAAAGTAAAAATGAGGAAAGAGAGTGTAAGAAGAAAGAGAAAAAAGGAAGAAAGAGAGTGTAAGAGAAAAGTGAAAAGTAAGAAAGAGAGTGTAAGAATAAAGAGAAAAAAAAAAAGAAGAAATAGAGTGTAATGACATTTTTACCCTAAAAAATTTGAGGTGTCTTTTAGATAGAATGGGGGTATTGGTAAAATCATATGTGGTGAATTTGTATAAATCTATAGTAGATTTTCTTTACCTATTAGCCACTAGGTCACTATCTTATATATTAAGGCAATATCTACTTTTTGCAAAAGTAGCGCCAAAACCAATACCCCACCCCCCCACCTCTCCCACCCCCCCACCCCCAACCCCAGTTAGGGATGTCAAAATGGGCTTCGCCCGCCGGGCCGACCCGTTTGCCCACCACAAAAAGGCGGGCATGGCGAAGGTATTTTTGCCCGGCCCGCTTCACCTGCCAGTCCGCGGGCTCAAAACTGTGTCGGGCCAAACCGCCCGTTAGCACTTTTTTTTTAAAATTCAGTGTAAATTGACGGGCCACCCCGCTAGCCCGCTGTTCCGCCTGCCCGGCCTGCCTCGCCCGCCAGCCCGCGGGCTAAACACCGTGTCGGGTCAAACCGCCCGTTAGCATTTTTTGTTAATACGTAGGGTAAATTGACGGGCCAGCCCGATAGCCCGCTGTTCCGCGAGCCCACCACCCACCCCCCTCCCAGCCCGCGGGCTAAACACTGTGTTGGGCCAAACCACCTGCGGGCTAAACGGGCCTGTGTCAATATGGGCTTCGCCCACCGGGCCGGCCCGTTTGCCCACCAAAAAAAGGCGGGCATGGCGAAGGTATTTTTGCACGGCCTGCTTCACCCGCCAGCCCGCGGGCTAAACACTGTGTCGGGCCAAACCTCCCGTTAGCACTTTTTTTTTTAAATTCAGTGTAAATTGACGGGCCAGCCCGCTGTTCCGTCTGCCCACCACCCAGCCCGCGAGCTAAACACTGTGTCGGGCCAAACCGCCCGTTAGCACTTTTTTTTTTTTAAAATTCAGTGTAAATTGACGGGCCAGCCCGCTAGCCCGTTGTTCCGCCTGCCCGGCCTGCTTCGCCCGCCAGCCCGCGGGCTAAACACTGTGTCGGGCCAAACCGCCCGCGGGCTAAACGGGCCTGTGTCGGGCCAAACCGCCCGTTAGCACTTTTTTTTAAAATTCAGTGTAAATTGACGGGCCAGCCCGCTAGCCCGTTGTTCCGCCTGCCCACCACCCACCCCCCTCCCCCCACCCCCCACCCCAGCTAGGGATGTCAAAATGGGCTTCGCCCGCCGGGCCAGCCCGTTTGTTTAACCAAAAAAAGGCGGGCAGGGCTAAGGTATTGTTGCCCGCCAGACCACGTTGCCCGGCCCGCTTCGTCCGGCAACCCGCGGGCTAAACATTATGGTGGGCCAAACGGCCATTTCGGACACACATTTGATTAGCTATTGGTTTATATTTGGGACACACATTTCATTAGCTATTTGGGACACACAGGTCATTAGCTATTGGTTTATATTTAGTCCTCTATAACAAGCCACATTTATTGATGTTTCATTAGAACAAAATACGTATTATATATTATAACTTAAAGACCTGTGAATAGCACAGGCGCAAGGTCTAGTAATATGTATATTAGTTAATTCATGCAGTTTGACTATTAATTAGCACACTATAAGAAACACTTTGACCAAGTCGATGACGTGTGTCTAACTAAGTTTAACAACGCTGCTGCTTTAAAAAATCAAATGAGAATATTGGAGATATCTTATATCAAAAAATGCTGTATAGTCCTTGCAGTTGGATTTATATTTATCCTGCATCTCTTTACAGTATATGATACTTCAATCACGCGTGCTTTAGGGTCTCAATACAATATAAGTTGCAATTTTTTATTTTATTAAGTCAATATTTGTTATACGGGTAATAATAAAAGACATATTTTCGAGTAAAAAAAAGTCTGCAGATATCATTTCGATCTTTATATTTTATAGAACTAGATGATCAAAATTTCAAAATTTTCTGATAAATTTGAACTTTTTAGTACGGTACAAATTTATGCTGACAAATACTTTTTACCTATTATAACTACCGGTGCCTCCTAACAAAGTTTTTGCTACACCCAAGGTTCGAACCCGATACTTTGGGGTGGGATCCGAGTCTAATTAGTAATTACCATTAAAATCAACCCTATTAGTCATGTATTACTGATAATAATAAAAGACATATTTTCAGGTAAAAAAATTTTTGCAGATATCATTTCGATATTTATATTTTATAGAACTAAATGATCTAAATTTCAAAATTTTCTGATAAGTTTGGACTTTTTAGGGGAGTATAAATTTACACCGACAAATACTTTTTAGGTATTATGACCGCTGGTGCCTCCTAACAAAGTTTTTGCTACACCTAAGGTTCAAACCTGATACGGGATCCGAGTCTAATTACCATTAAAATCAACCTTGTTAGTCATGTATTACTATTTCTATTAAACTGATTAATCCAATTATTTAAAATAAAATATTTGATACACATAATACTTTTAAGTGTTTTGTTTAACAATAATATGAGGAAAAAAAAAAGTCTCCAGATATCATTTCGATCTTTATATTTTATAGAACTCAATGATTAAATTTTCAAAATTTTATGATAAGTTCGGACTTTTTAGTGCAGTACAAATTTACCCGGACAAATACTTTTTAGCTATTATAACCGCCGGTGCCTCCTAACAAATTAAGTTTTTGCTACACCCAAGGTTTGAACACGATACTTTGTGGTGGGATCCGAGTCTAATTAGTAATTACCATTAAAATCAACCCTGTTAGTCATGTATTACCGATAACAAAAAAAAGACATATTTTCAGGTAAAAAAAATTCTGCAGATATCATTTCGATCTTTATATTGTATAGAACTAAATGATCTAAATTTCAAAATTTTCTGATAAGTTTGGACTTTTTAGTGGAGTATAAATTTACACCGACAAATATTTTTTACCTATTGTAACCGCCAGTGCCTCCTAACAAAGTTTTTGCTACACCCAAGGTTTGAACCAGATACTTCAGGGTGGGATCCGAGTCTAATTACCATTAAAATCAACCCTGTTAGTCATGTATTACTTGATACACATAATACTTTTAAGTGTTTTGTTAACAATAATATGAGATAAAAAATAGGGGTTATTGTTGCTCCCTTTGTGTTGAAGAAAATTTATTGTTGTTTATTGTTTTCTGTTTTCTCTCTCTCACAAAAGCAGAGATTTATGTTTTCTATCTCTCAAAAGTAAAAAAACCAATTCTTTACACACCTGCGTGTAGGCGTCAGCGCGTGAGAGTCGTGATTGTGTGTCGTTCTAGATCGTTCGTGACTTTAGTTCCTCTTCGTTCTGGTTCTTTGCTCTTCGTTCGTGACTTCGTTCCTTTAGGGACTCGCCGGGAGCTCGTTGTTAGACTTGAAAGTCTATAAAGTAACCTTAGAGGGGGGGGGGTGAATAAGGTTATAGGTGATTAATGGATTCTTTTTCAATTTAAAAAACTTTTTCGATATTGGTTTGAATTAAATGCGGAATAATAATATTTGACCAATATAGAAGGAGAAGAGGAGTAGAATGAGATGATGGACAGATCAATATTGTATACAGCAATAAAATAGATAATGAGAAGAAGGATAGAGAGATCAGGATAAGATTACAATATGATATATTTGCACAGTTATATTGAGAATTTGATAAGCAGTTATATCAAGTATATGATAATAATATTATAAGCAAATAGAGTGCAAAATATAAAGAGATAGAGAAGAGAGAGAGACACAGCAATTTAGCGAGGTTCGGGATAAAACCCCTACGTCCTCGGCCTTAGGCTTTTCAACCCTTGGACTTAGTAACCACTATATTGAAGAGAGTTTGATACAAACAGTCGACCCCAATATAAGTGAATCTCAATTCCCCTGAATTGAGAACCTAAGCACTCTTGCTAAGGATTTCTAAACCAACTCAATAACCCTATTGAGAGACCCAAGTACACAGCCCAGGATTTCAAAACACCAACTCAATCACTTGATTGAGAGACCCAAGTACAAAGCCCAGGATTTCAAAAACACCAACTCAATTACTTGATTGAGAGACCCAAGTACAAAGCCCAGGATTTCAAAAACACCTTGAAATAAAATAAATTACACAATAGAGTTCTATGATCCAATCACTTCAGAGAATGAGTCAATTTAGAAACTGAGAGAGATGAGTGATCTTAGGATATTATAGATGCTCTATAAGATGAGGGATGATCTTGCTTTTGCAACCACTTCAAAATTGATATAACAATAGAAGTTGAGGTTGCTTGAAAGCTTTTAAAAATATAGATATGATTTTGAAAAAACAAAGCTTTTTGAAAAACAAGATTCAAAACAGTTGGAGCACAGGATCTCAGATCTAGATCTATAAACAGCTTTTGAAAAAAGATATAACAATTTAAAATCAAAAGCCTATAAAAATAAAACAATGAAGAGCAATAGATCTATAGAGATTCGAATATGAGAGAGTAGAGAAGAAATTGTGAGCAGTGGTGTTGTCTGAAGGTGAAGCTCTACCTATGTATTTATAGGCTTAGGCACCGTTGAAATTTTTTGAAAAGCATTTAATATAGGTGAAGAATCGATTCATTGATTAAGTTAAAATGTGAAGGAATCGATTCATTGCCTTTAAAAAATAAAAGAATCGATTCATTGTATAGTTGAAATAAGAAAGGAATCGATTCATTGATGTTTGGAAAAAGAGGAAATCGATTTCAATGCTTATGTAGAAAGGCATGAATCGATTTTCAGGCCATATGGAGGTCCTGAGAATCGATTCTTTATCCATGTAGAAATATTGAGAATCGATTCATTAAGCTAAGGAATGACTTGAGAATCGATTCCTAGGCTAAGGAAACCAAGAAGGAATCGATTCTTAGTATATGTAATGTAGTGAAAATCGATTCTTTTGCTTCAAAAATATTTCTTTAGTTTTGGTTGCCACCTTATGCATGCATGCAATTTTGTAAAATATTTTTTCAAAATTATTTTTATGCATCATGCATGATTAGAAAAGATCATCTCTCTCAATATCTAAAGTGTCACACACTTTAGGTGATAGGACCTTTACAAAGAGTCCTAAGAAAAGGCTTAGACACAAAATAGGGTTTTGAACTTCTTATGATGCTTCTTCTTCAAGCTTCTCCTTTTTGAGTCTTCTTCCTTTTAAAATAAGTCCTGCACTTTACTCAATGTGAAAGATTAGTAGATATATGTAATTTGTTATCATTCAAAATAAAGGACTGTTTTACTCTTGGTTCAACACTCGTGACTGAGAGGTGGTGGTAACGCTTGAAGTTGGGAAACAATTGTGTGAGAAGGTCCAGAGAGAGAAACCGGTCAAAATAGGAAAACAGTAGACGAAAGGTAATAATAAAAGACATATTTCAGATAAAAAAATTTCTGCAAATATCATTTCGATCTTTGTATTTTATTGAACTCAATGATATAAATTTCAAAATTTTCTGATAAGTTTGGACTTTTTAGTGCAGTACAAATTTACACTAACAGATATTTTTTAGCTATTATAACCGCCAGTGCCTCCTAACAATTTTTGCTTCACCCGAGGTTCGAACCCGATACTTTGGGGTGAGATCCGAGTCTAATTACTATTAAAATCAACCCTGTTAGTCATGTATTACTATTTCTATTAAACTGATTAATCCAATTATTTAAAATAAAATACTTGATACACATAATACTTTTAAGTGTTTTGTTTAACAATAATATGAGATAAAAAATAGGGAAAATATATTAAAAGATTATAAAGCTATTCTTCAACTTCAAACAAAAAATAAATTAATTATTTAGTAAAGAAATTATATCCTCTGCATTAATTTACATAAACAAGAAAAAACTGTTTTTGTTTTAATGGAAAACTGTTTTCAAAATTATAATAAGTACAAAATTATGATAATGTTTTTGAAATTTCCAAATGATCCCTTCTGATCATCCATTTTTTGTTCTTCAAAAAAGTTTGACATTCATTTTTTTAATCATTAAATCATATTTTGTCAATAATCATTAAATTGTTGTTCTTTGTTCAGTTCCAATTATTTGTTAACATTTAGTTTTAATTGTTAAATCATCTTATTCAATCTATAGTTGTAATTTAATTTGTATACTCAATTATTATAGTATATATTTTACGGACAATATTGTTGGCTAATAGCATAAGTTATCCTAGGGGTCGATACGGTGCATACGAGTTCGATTTACTCATAAGCACACATTAATATTAGTATTTAATTGAACGCATTACGATATTTTTGTAAGTATCTTGAATTGATATAAACTAAAAAAAATTATATATTTTGCACAAGTCATATTTGATCGATCCCATCTGGTCATCCAATTTTTGTTCTTCAAAAATGTTTTGACATTCACTTTTTTAATTATTAAATTGTGTTTTTTACAATAATCATTAAATTAACTCTTTCAAGCACCACATGGAAACTCCTCATGGTTATCGCATTCGTGTCTAAGCCAATCTTGGTATTACAATGAGTTTATTCGTGACCCTTAGAGTTATATGTTAGCGCATTGTTGAACGTTCATCGCACATCAGATGCAAATTCCATAAAGGAATTGAAAGAAGGCAACCCCGTGCACGGGTGTTAGGACTAGTTTATATAGATTCTTCAGATGCCACCTACCTACCCCCACTCTTTTATCCAATTGTTGCATTGTGTACGAAATGCACGATGTCACCAGCTATTTATTTTCATATTATCATCGAAAGGTACGTAGTTACTTGGACTAAGTATTAATTAGTTTATAATAACTTATATATATATATATATATATATATATATATATATATATATATATATATATATATATAATGTAAGTCGTCGTATTTCAGCTTCTGCATGCTTGCGTATGCGCTTGAGCTAACTATCAAACGATTGGGAGCTAACGTCTCCACCAAGTAAAGCTTTCTTTAGAAACTTTTATCAGAAATTTAACAAACATTTTTTTATCACAAAGTCGACCATATTCCAGTCATAACGTAGACTCGAGCAAGCAGTAAACAAGCCAAACTTGTTCTTTCATTTAAATTATTTATCATTCATCCAAATCCTTTTCAATAGTTAGCTCTATTATTTAATTATGCTACATCAATTACGTGAATATATATATATATAACAGAAAGTAGGAAAATGAAGGGTAAAACCATGGATATTCAATTGAATTCAATCTCAAGTCAAAAACTGTATAGCATGAATCATATCATGTATATGACCAATATAATTTAATTTGATGACTTTTATTTTTTTCAAACACTAATATAATATAATCGTTAATCAATATAGTCGACATTAAATCGTTACACAATATTACATGAGGATCACAGTATAAATAGCACCATCATCCTCATAAGATGCATGTATCTATATTCTTCATTAACTTTGTCTTGCAACTTACTTCTTCAATTCAACTACAGTTTTCAACATGAAGGTTCTCAACCTTGTTTTCATCCCGTTTCTGCTTCTTACTATAGTTCATGTTCAGCCAATCCTAGCTGGTAGGGTATTGAATACAAAGCTGAGCCTGCAATCTCTTGACAAGGGTCCTGTCACTCCCTCAGGGCCTTCCGGCTGCACATTTATCCCCGGAAGCGGTGGCACTAACTGCCTTGTGAAGGAAATGAATGTCGCCGGAAATGCGCAGCACCGACCTTATCCTCGTCTTCTTGATCCATTTGGTGTTGAACACTGAATAACATGTATTAGCCTTTTCTGGTTGCATGTTTTATGCTGAAATGAAAAAGAGCACATTCTTTTATTTTGGTTATGTAACCAATGAGGAGGTTTTTGGGGTTATACAGATGAGATAAGACCACACTTTGGTGAAGAGGGGAACTCCAATTAAATTGAAAGAAAATTGAAGAATATATATGTGTGTAACAAAGGGGGGTCATTGGTTTATTTATTATTGTATTTGTTCTTTTGGATATAGGTGATTTTTTTTTAATAAGCAGTTATTGTATAGACTTGTTATATTTTGATTGTTGTACTGGAGATTGAATATAAATATCTTTTAAGGAATATTCTCATAAGTTACAGATAATTTGCTTACTACTAATTCCATGTTATTTGTATATATAGTTTTAATTTTATCAAAGTTTATATGTATGGATGTAGTTTATAATGAGCAATAATTTCTGATTTTGGTACAAAATATATGATTGAATAATGTTTTCTAATATTAATTC
Source organism: Astragalus membranaceus (assembly GCA_039519185.1). Classification (NCBI taxonomy): domain Eukaryota; kingdom Viridiplantae; phylum Streptophyta; class Magnoliopsida; order Fabales; family Fabaceae; genus Astragalus; species Astragalus membranaceus. Next base: position 78,185,579 of record CM076847.1, read on the forward strand.
TCACTATTATTTTTGTCAAAAAAAAATATTCTCACTATTATTTGTTGGTTCAGGTAACAAGAAATTTAATTCTTCTTAAATAATGTCAGATAAATTACTGTTAAAAGATTTTTCCTTCCTTCTTCCTATCTCTTCTTTTTAAGAAAAATTTGAAGATATTTTTTCTTGAATAAACAAAATTCATCAGTTTTCTGTAGTCTGTAAAATCAAAATACCAAATTAATGATGAAAACAAAACATTGCTTTCTTGACTGCAATATTTTATACACCTCTCAATTCCAGAACTTATGTGCTTTCAAATACAAAATCTGCTCCCTCCCCCTCCCCTATACCCCCCAGGTCCTTACAACCCTTTCCCACCACCAAATCTGCATAACTTCTCCACTTCTTCCTCATAAGAAGGTAAGAATTATACAGCAAAAATGCATTTACAATTCAGATCTCTGATTTCATCTTTACCAAGAGACAACACAATATCCTTAACTCCTCTTTAGTCACAAATCATTACCTCCTCTTAGCTAATTGGAATGTTCTCTTCAAAAACTGATTAGCAGTCCTGTCATTCCTATAGCACAAGACCCTCAATATTGTATTAGGGTCTGCTCTATTCCATTTGCATGTAGTTGGAGGCATCGGCAATTTCTGTCCATTCCCCATTATACCTATTCCACTTGATTCACATGTCACAATGCTGAAATCTTCCATCAATTGTTCAGTACTTTGTCCCATCAATGCAATCACTCCTTCCACTACTGCAGCTTCTCCTTCCACCACATTCTCTGCTATCAATCCCTCAACACAATTGCTGAAAACTCTCTTTAAGTGCTCAAAGTCCTCTAGGATTATCTCATGATCAGACCTGTGAAACACTCTTGAGCTTCCACCAGCAAGTAAAACCATTAGAAATGCATCGAATGAGGCTTTCATTACTTCCTTCATTGCCAATGGTTGAGCTCTATCTGTTAAAACTGTTGTCATTAAAGACAGATTTTGCTTCAGGATTCTCGTTGCAGGCTTAATGTGACCGCTTGTTACGCCACCAATGTAGAGACTATCGTAGAAGACAGAATGTGAGTCGAGGAATACCAGACGGTATGCAGCGACTTCTGAGACATGTTGACATGCTGCTAGAAGACACAAGTTAATTGTTTCGAAGTATGAAGATGTGTTGTTTTGTGCCCTGCGGTTGTTTGCAAATCGAAGGCGATTTGAAGGTACAACACCAGGGTTCAATGAGAGTGATTTCTCAATGGAGTGGATGCTGGCGAGGAGATAGTGTAAGGTGTTGATACGGACATAGAGGCGTTGTGTTCCGCGGCTTGTTGATGGACGAGAATTGTGACCTCCGTGTGTTCCATTCAAGTGTTTATATTCTTCAAAACCTGAACTGCATGGAGCAGCTTTCTTCCACAGCTTGATGATTTTTGAGTCCCGGTTGCATCTTGTCAGTGGGGGAAGTAAGGGAATGTAACTCTGTTTTGAACCTGAAAAAGAATAGAGGTTACTTTACAACAAAAAAATCATGCACACTACAATTTGCTAATCTAACATTTTTTGCCTCTATTAATGAATTCAAAGTTCTTACCACATGATGCAACAAAGTTCATGTACTCTTGGAAGAGGTTTTCCAATCCATCAACAAGATCTTGAACTAAATCTTCTGTAATTGCTATTGGAACTTGGAAGAATTCATCCACAGTTGTTGCAGCTAATTTCATTAGCTCTGCAGCTGATTGTGCATATGGTTCTAATTTGGACTTTGGATTCCATGTCTGCAATAAAAATGAAAAATATTGTAAACCATATCCTATAATCACAATGAAAAAATAAGTGATGACTCCTACTAAAAAGAACACAAGAATCATAAATTTAGCCAAAACTTACTTCAGTCTCTTTTGCCCTTTGCAAACTCTCTTTGCCTTTATTTAGTGATTCATCAATCCATTTTCCTAAAAGAGTTAATATGACAGAATCAACATCATAGGGAACCATTTCTCTGACCACTGTTTTGCCACCATCTTCACAATCTGTGGAGTCTTCAACAACTATTTGGACAATAAGCTTTTCGAGCTTTCCAGCGCGCTGCAATACCTGAACTGACTCGGTTGTGAGTGAGGTAACTTCATTTGTGTACTGCCTCAGCACTTGTCCATAGCATGTGTGCAACATCATTGCTGCAACTGCAGCTGCTGTTGAATGCCATTTCCTTAGTACTGGACTAAAATGATGTCTTTCCTTCATTACCAAAACTTCAGTGTCTTGAGCTAATTGAAGCAGAATCTCACTCAATTTTTTGTTTCTTTCATATTCACCAGACTTGGCATTCACTGCCTCCAAGACCTTCATACATAAATGAAATACATTATGATTACATCAACTGACTAATTAATTAGAATATAAACATACCAAGCAAAAGGTTAAATATTAGATTAGATTATATACAAAGTACAAACCTTATCGAATGCATTTTTCATTGATGAACGAATATAGTTATCAACCCGGTCACCAGATGAATTGACAATGGTTATGTTTCCTTTCGCTCCCGTTTCTCCATCTGTGATTGTAAGATCTTCTCCTGAAATCTTTGAGACCAACAAAACCACAGGAAGAAGGTTTTCGATTTGGCCAATATTCCCTCTAAGGAAATATTCATGGTAATTAAGCAATCTCTTCTCTGCCCAACTCTGCATTGAGCTCAACACAGATGACAAAATCTTAACATACAAAGATTCCTTTTCTCTCTTGGCATCATTTGCCACCTCACACAACATAGCATGTGAGGCACAAAGAAGATCAGATTCTGTCTGACCAGTTACTATGTACTGATGAAACAACACCCAAGTGAAGCAAACATTGTGAATAGGCAATGTGATCCCCAAAGTTTGCCATGTTTTCTTAATCAGCTCAAAAAGCTCATCAACTTCATCTAGGACTGAAGTTTCATCCCTGATATCGAAGATGGATTGAAGAAGAGCAGTATAGAGGTGAACATTGAAAGGGAAACCATCAGCCCAGTGACAAACATCAGTAGGAGTACCATTGTGACTTCTCCATGATAAGGAAACCACAGAATTGCAAAGGGTTCTCATAGTGTCTGAATTTTTGCCAATATCTATAGGTTTGGACTCCCCACTATTTATAATGTCCCTGAGACGCGTTGCAAATGCGTTGCTCTTTTCAAAAGGAATTGAAGGATTCAAAAGGAGTCCAGCTTCAAGAATTTTGAGCTGCCTCTTTTGCCATATATGGTACTCATTTGAATCACTGAATTCTGATGGCTTTAGATGTCTTAGCAGTTCCAAAGGTACAATTATTGTATCTGCTCGCCTTCCCATCTGAATGAATAATTCCATGCAAACATATATTAGATGAGCATTATGGCTATTCCAATGACAAAAAAAAAAAGACAACATGTTTGTAATTTAAATGCAAAATAGAGTTGTAGGAGGTGGTATGAGACATGCAAGATATAGAAGGAAATAAGAAAGAACATACTTGGCCAACAAGGGTTCTCAAGAGGGTCTTGCGCAACCTATTATCATCATGTTCCGTAACCCTCATCTGTTGTCTCATGATTTCCGCGGCGGTCATGGGGCGGCGAGGTCTAAAGGGAGGTACGGTATGTGAGATAGGGCTAGCGGATCCACCAACCGGAGATGACGGCGTGGAATAAACTCCACCGCTACCCATTCTCCGGGAAGGAGACCTCTTAATCAATTTCAAACCCAAAGCCTTCTTCACCCTGCTAACAGGCTTCGTCACCACCTGATTAGACTTCCCCCCATCGCCGCCACCATTGTTCTCATGATTCGAATAGAACGTCAGCGCGTGACGACCACCGAACCCTGGAGAAGACCGGCACGAGGTGAAGAATATCTCGTACGCGGTTTCCCTGACCTCATCAGCGTCAAGACCTTCCAACTTCCCAAACGGCCATACTACCTCGTCGCTGGAAATTGCGTCGAGGCGGCGTTGGGTGAGGTGATAGTCCAGGCGAGAGGATGAGGTTGAAGGGTAAGACTCGCGACGGCTGTGCTGACCCATTCGCCTGGAGGGTCAGGATAACCGGTGCGGCGGTGACGGTGGTGAGGGAGTTTTATTTATTTGTCTGGAGGGAGAGAGTGAGGGAAGGAGAAATGCATTATGTTGGTCTATAAAGGAATGGAGAGAGGTGATGATGATGTTACATTGCATGTTGAGGTGTTTTTGTTAGTTAACGTGACAGCATTTTCATGCAAGGTTAGAGATGTGTGATTCTGAGTTTGCCAACGTTGTCATTAACGAACTATACGAGGAGTACGATAAGAAACTAATAGTATATGTGGAAAATTTTATTTTAATACGATGCGTTGTATAAAAATTCAAAGCAATGTTATAGCTAACGAGTAATGCCAGCTGTTAGAAATGAAAGACACTATGCATTGCAATGCTGGTTTTTAATGAGTAATGACATCTCTGTTAGAACCCAAATTACTTTTTTTAGAGCTAAGGATTACAACAGAACACTAAACAAGGCAGAGAACCAAAGTTTTCGGTATAACCATGATTTGCCAACTGCTCAATTTTCTTCGCTGTAAGCATGCAAAACCTGAATTTGTCAATCCGATTAGACTTACCTGGGATTACTACACCCAAAATCAAAGGAACTTACACTAACCAAATAAGAATATGAATAATATAAGCATCAAACTAAGGCAACTAAGTCCTTCATGTAACTATTTTCAAAATAATTTAGAACACAAGGATATTGGTTAACACACTAGAGTTGTCGAAATAATTAAGGACTATACTGATCAGCTTAAAAAGATTTGGATTGGGATTACTATTAGAAAACAGGATTTCAATGGTGACATCCTTCTCCTCCAGCTACGCTGCTTCGGATGTTGCAGCTTTTTCTTTTAGATTTAAAACTAATTTTCTGACTTGAATCCAGTTTAATTTAAGCTTAATTCTACTTTCAAGTATTGCAATTATCATTTTAATTTTCAGATTTGAGTTTCAAATAATTCTGGGTTTGAAGTTGGGTTCATAATGAAGAAAATGAACCCCTAGTTCATCTCAAATTTGGGGTTTTTTAATTTTAATAAAAAACTTGTGACAAATGACTTGGATTATTATTTTAGCAGCCAGATCATCACTTAAATACTATATAGACATTTTTTAACGATCTTAGATAGGAATTGGACGGAAGGTCAAGGATGAAGACGTTAAGTAATTTAAAAGACTTAATTAGTATATAAAAAAAACATAAAGAACTGGTCGTTACAAATAAATAATTTGAAAGACCCCGATATAATTTTGTGATTTGTCGGACTATTTTAGTAATTTTATTGAGTTGGGGGTAAGGGAGAGTGGGAAAAGAATAAAGAATGGGCCTAATGAAAGGAACGGAGTAAGAAAGAAACCCTGACACTATTCAGTCAGTCCCTCTTCTCTCGTCTTGCACCCGTCACTCCGTGAGCTCAATCGGAGGTCTCTGTCTCAACGCCAAAAAGAAATAGAGTTGCTGTCGACGAGCTTCTTGTTGCTTCACTAAGTTAGGTATGTGATTCTTGTAAATTGGAGATAATTTTGTCAACAGTAGTATTTGATGGTTTTTGTTTTTGTACATGAAGACCTTGTTTAATTCTTTCTTTATTGCACATAGTTAACAATATGTCCCCTCTAGGAGGCTTCTATCACTGACACACACAACATGCAAACTGATTTGTGAAGTATGTGTGAGTGTATAAAAAATTAATTGGAGTTTTATTATCGAAGTCTAACTGTATGGGGATGCTGGGCAAAATCAATTTCTGGAGGAAAAAAAACACTAAAATCTGTAGGTTGTCTCAACTTTGCACGATTAATTAGCAAGTGAAAACTAACAGTGGTGCATGATTTTTCAACTGCCTTATGCATTTTGCCTTGGATAGGTTACATTAAAATCTGATGTCCATGCCTTGGCTACAGAAACTGAGTACGGTCTCCATTTAATAGTTAGTATGTTTTGATTCATTAAGACATACATTAGATGGACTGAGGGTTCGTTTGGATAAACAGCTTAATTAAACGCTTATGACATAAGCGTTTACCATATAAGTCCTTATGCATAAGCTGTTTATATAATAAAATATAAAATAATGTTAACACTATTTTTCTATAAATTATAAGCTGTTTTCATAAGTTATCCTTTGGAGCTTATGGAAATTAGCTGAAAACAGCTTATGAATATGTCATAAGCTGTTTCCATAGACTCTCCCAAACAGTTTCACAAGTGCTTATGCCAGTAGATAAGCCCAAATAAGTCGATCCAAATGGGCCCTGACTAATAGTTAGTGTGTTGAGATTTTGAGCTCTCAATTTGCCAAAGACACATTATGAGTCATCAGATCTCTATCCAGCGGCGTAGATAGACTGACTTCAGTGACAGTAGCAAATTCCTACTACAAAGAATCTGGAACCAATTTTAGTGTTTGTATGAGTGTCGGTGGGGTGCATCCATGTGTTAAAAATCTCTGTAGATGCCAAAAATATTTTCTCACACCTCCTGCCATGTCTGAACGTGTATAATGCACACACAGAAACACATTCTCTGTTTCCAAGCATACTGTCTTTGTCTTCCTGCTTCCCCATTGAGTTTGGGGATGGTTGACGAAATCAGTTACTGGAGAGAAACACACTCAAATCTATAGGTTCTCTCAGATGTGCACATGTAATTAGCAACTGGAAACCTACAGAGGCACATGATTTTCTGCCTTGTGCATGTTATCTTGAAAAGGTGACAGCACAATTGATGTCCATAATTTGGCTATGTGTTTGGTTCATTGTTGACTTGTGTTCCAATACACGTCTAACGCCACCAATGCAACAAATAGTTGCTGTCGACTTAACAGTCATTTGACCTTTCCTAACACGCAAATCCAAACACCGCACATCTTTGTCAATTAGCTAGCACCTGTCCTGCAACTGCACTCCCACTCACATGTTGACTCAAACTGCTTTGAGAAAATATGAATTCTCAATGTTATTTTAGCAGTTAACATGTACTGCTATTGACTGCAACTGCATCCCTAGTTTATCCATCACCTGTACTGCAACTGCTCTCCTAGTTTTATTTTCTGATATAAATCTATATTTGAATAATCTGCAAGTTCAAACTCTATGATATCCTTGTAAATATTGACTGTGGTGACATTAATCTTCTAGGAACAAAAACTAATTTGGCTATTTATTGGCTAATTTTTAGCTGTGCCTTTGAAAGGTTATATATACTGACTCTTTTTATGCCATTGAAGAAGATTTAACCAGGAAGAACTATCGAGTAAAACAATGTTTCTCAAAGTACAGCTGCCATGGAATGTCATAATTGCTGCAGAAAACCTGCAAAAAGGTAGTCTGATGCTTCAGCGAGCAATACTCCTCCGTCTTCTGAGTGACTTTGCCGTGAAAAAGGCAACAAAGGATATGGGATACTTTCTTGCAGTGACCACAATGGAGAAAATAGGAGAAGGAAAAGTCAGACAGCATACTGGGGATGTTCTCTTCCCTGTTGTTTTTAATGCGATTACCTTCAAGATTCTCAAGGGTGAGGTATTGGAGGGTGTTGTACACAAGGTTCTGAAGCATGGGGTTTTCATGAGAATCGGTCCAATTGAGAATGCCTATCTCTCAAGCATTAGTTGGCTTGGAAGGCGATTATCTTGGGCCAATTTCATCTCCTGATATTTAGCTACATTTTCTTGTAGCTTGTTGTATTACCTTGTTATGTTTCTCAGTGATAGCAAACACTTTTCTGTGGGGCCTAATCTATTTAGCTTTCCTGGTATAAATCATGGAAACCTTTAACCAAACTAATGCAGTGGGATTTAGTGTGTAAATATCACTTTTGTGCTCTGTATATGCCTCTCGTTCCTTCTCGTTATTGGTCCTTTTTATTTGATTGAGCTTTGTTTACTTAATTTTCTTCGTTTCTATGTTGAATTACCTCTTAATTTGAGTCCCGTTATCTGTACATTTTAAAGATTGTAAATGTCAGCCTTCATAAACTTGTGGTACGTTATATTTGCTGTGAATTTGAAATGCCACAAAACCGTAGCTTGTGATTGGTTTCCCTGAGTCATTTTAAAATTTTGTTGGTTTAAATATTTAAATTACTCGTTGCTTATATTTTTCAAAAAATAAATTGGTAATTTCCTTAATGGTACCTTCAAAATAAAGGCGGCTTCAAAAGAGGATAAAATCCAAGGCGGCTTCAAAACATGTCCACAGTTTTCATAAATTAATGATAATAACTTTCTTGTAGTATAGTGACTTTTCATAGTATCATTTAGCTTTATTGGTTTATTTCTACCACAATTATGAGCTACCAAAATTGACTACTCAGTCTTTTCCTACCATGAGTTATGAATAAAGCAAAATCACCTTTGGCTTTGTAAATTTAGCATGGAAACTTCAGCCTGAAAGACATATCACATATCGTGTCTGACACGTATCTCTATCTCTGACACCTATATTGACACTTCAATTACTTTTATTTTCTCAAATTATTATCCGTTTCTACATACTTATATCAGTGTCTGTGTCGGTGCTTCATTATCTCTCAATGATATTATCTAAAGTAGGCTTAAATATGTTTTAGGCCTCTGCAAATATAGCGTGTTTTGGTTTAAGCCCCTGTAAAAAAAAATTAGTAAAAAACCCTTGCAAAATACACTGTTTTGATATAAGCCCTTCTGTTATAGTACTGTTAGTGTGGCGTTAAAAAATTGACAATCTGTCTGCCACGTGTGTTTTAAAATGCCGACTGTAGATTAAATAAAATGTGTTTTGATATAAGCCCTTCATTTTAAAATCTGTTTTGATATAAGCCCTTCATTTTTGTCTTCTTCTTCTTCTTCTTCTTCTTCTTCTTCTTCTTCTTCTTCTTCTTCTTCTTCTTCTTCTTCTTCTTCTTCTTCTTCTTCTTCTATTTTCAGTTTCCAGTTTCATCTTCTTCTTCCTCTATTCTCAGCGATTTATCTTCTTCTTCTTCTTCTTCCTAGATTAGTTTTGATGGCTTGATTAATAGAGTAGAAACGAAAACGAGATTCGTTTTAATAGCAAGATTCATTTCAATGTCATGATTCATTCTGGGTGATTTATTTTCAAAAACGAGATCTGGGTTTGTGCTTGAATCGAGATCTGAAACGAAAACGAGATCACAAATGCTCAACGAAAACGAGATCTGAAAATGAAAACGTAAGGGACCATTTTCCAGATCTGAAAAACATTTAAACGAATCTGATTAACGAATTGAAAAATGGTGAAACGAATCAAAGGGATTGGACAAACTGAGAGAGTAGACAAACTGAAGGAAGAAGACGAACTGGGTTTGGGTGAAGAAAGAAGACAAACTGAGATAGAGAGAGAGAGAGAGAGAGAGAGAGAGAGAGAGAGAGAGAGAGAGAGAGAGAAGTCATGTGTTACGAATTCAATGGAATTAAGCAATAATGGATTGAAGAAGAAAACTAGAGAAAACAGAAAGAGAGAGGTGAAACCCTAGAGAGAGATGAGGTTGAGAGAGATGATGATGTGGAGGCCAAATAACTAGGATTTACAAAAAAATAGAAATAAATATAAAAGCCACGTAGGATTTCTGTTAGTCAACTGTGTTTTTTTGTAACGTTTGACTAACTGAAGGGCCTATTTCAAAAAAGTTGATTTTGCAGGGACTTTTACTAAAAAAAAATGTTTGCAGGGACTTAAACCAAAACACGCTATATTTGGAGGGGCCTAAAAATATTTAAGCCTTTAAAGTAATATGCAAAGGCATATTGGAAGAGTGAAATAAACCACAGTAAGAGATCAATGGAAGAGGCAACACTTCCTCTGAGTGTTATCCATGTCCACAGTTTTCATAAATTAATGATAATAACTTTCTTCTAGTATAGCGACTTTTCATAGTACATTTAGCTTTATTGGTAGTATTTCTACAACAATTATGAGCTACCAAAATTGACTACTCAGTCTTTTCCTACCATGAGTTATGAATAAAACAAAATCACCTTTGGCTTTGTAAATTTAGCGTGGAAACTTCAGCCTGAAATACATATCACGTATCGTGTTTGACACGATCTCTATCTCTGACACCTATATTGACACTTCAATTACTTTTATTTTCCCAAATTATTATCCGTTTCTACATACTTCTCTATCTCTGACACCTATATTGACACTTCAATTACTTTTATTTTCTCAAATTATTATCCGTTTCTACATACTTATATCAGTGTCTGTGGGTGCTTCATATCTCTCAATGATATTATTTTAAGTAATATGCAAAGGCATATTGGAAGAGTGAAATAAACCACAGTAAGAGATCAATGGAAGACGCAACACTTCCTCTGAGTGTTATCCATGTCCACAAGCCATTGATTTTCATCAATAGGTTACACATGCTCCTCCATTCTACTGCTATTTGTTTCTTAGTTTATTACAGACTATGTTTCTTTTTTAAGGATCCACAAACCAGAGAAACCCCATTACTACCTTGGGTTCTTGTATTTTCATCAGAAATCATTCTCTCCTTCATTTGGATTCTCGAACAAACTTTTCGTTGGAACCCAATTACAAGAACCGTGTTTCCAGAAAGATTACCAGGAGATGATAAGCTTCCTCTAATTGATGTGTTCATATGCACTGCAGACCCAACTAAGGAACCTACTTTGGATGTCATGAACACTGTTTTATCAGCTATGGCACTTGATTACCCACCACAGAAACTTCATGTGTATGTTTCTGATGATGGAGGTTCACCTATCACCTTGAGTGCTATGAGAGAAGCTTGGAAATTTGCAAGGTGGTGGCTTCCCTTTTGCACAAGATATAGAATTATGTGTAGGTCTCCTGAGGCTTATTTTTCTGCTTCAGAGAATAATAGTGCTGATTTTTCTGGGAATGTTGAGTTTATTGCTGATAAGAAAATGATCAAGGTTGATTATCCTAAATTAGCATGCTTCTCAATTTTTTTGATTTTTTATTTTATTTATATATATTATATATATGATGCCAATTTTCTGCAGGAAAAATATGAGGCTTTTAAAGAGAACATAACAAGAATAAATAAAGAGCAGGGTCACTATGGAGATACTACTGGCATAACTGGTCAAAATCATCCATCTGCTGTAGAGGTATAAATAATGCTATCCACAATTACAGAATTTATCAATTAAGGACAATGCTTTTGGGTACATTTTGCATGAATGGAATCCTTTTCTTTTACTTCTTTGTTCTCTCATTGCATTGTTACACATTTGAGCAATTTATAACTATACAATAAATACTACTGATTGGTGCAGGTGATACAAGAGAGAACAAGTAATGAAATAGAGCAAGTGAAATTGCCATTGCTTGTATATGTCTCCCGTGAGAAAAGACCTTCTCATCCCCATCATTTCAAAGCTGGAGCCCTCAATGCCCTTGTAACATTCTATCTCTCTATCTTTCTAGTGTTATTAAAGAGTCCATAAACATGAACACAAAACTTGACTTTGTCATTAATATCTAAGTGACAAACAAATAGTACGCAACAAATAATTTGAGATTATAGAAAATGAAACATTGTAATAAATGACTATATTCTAGTGCAACCAACTACTTGGTTACTTACAAAATATGTGTTCTTGCAGTATCGAGTCTCTGCTGTGATTAGCAATTCTCCATATATTCTAGTGTTGGATTGTGACATGTTCTGCAGTGAACCACTTTCAGCAAGACAAGCATTGTGTTTCCACCTTGATCCAAAGATATCACCTTCACTTTCCTTTGTTCAATTCCCTCAGAAATTTCACAACATAAGCAAGAATGACATATATGACAGTCAGCACAGATCAGCATACAAAGTAAAGCATGCCAAACAACACTTCAATTTTTTTTGATATAATTGCATGGTTTCTGTTTTTTAAAAATGATGATGGGGTATTTTTAACTATGTTTTTTTTTTTGTATACAACTTTAGGTTTTATGGCAAGGTATGGATGGGCTAATGGGACCATTATTGTCTGGCACAGGGTTCTACCTGAAAAGGGAATCATTATATGGTAGTTACAAAATTAAAGGTATAGAAATAGAACATTATGATTTATTCAATTGCTTTAATATAGATGCTGTAATTTGTAACAAACGTACACTTGATACAATACATATTCATATTCTATGTTTTGAATACTAGACACTGAACATGAACTCCATGAATATGTTGGCAAGTCCAATGAGTTTATCAAATCCTTAAAACAAAGATGCAGTCCAAATTTAGTCACTGTTGGGCCTACATCGCTGGTGGAAGAGACTTTGCTTTTGGCTTCTTGTAATTATGAAGTTGGCACTAAATGGGGTATAGAGGTATGCAGATTTTATGATTCCAAAAAAATAAATGTTTATGCATAATGCATTTCAATTGTATTTATTTATTGGTATCCTTGTAGGTTGGCTTCATGTATGGTACTGTATGTGAAGATGTTCACACGGGATTCATGCTGAATTGCAATGGTTGGAATTCAGTTTACTGTGATCCACCTAAGCCACAGTTCCTTGGAAACAGTACCACCAATTTGAGTGATTTATTAGTTCAAGGCACCAGATGGAGCTCTGGACTTCTTGAAAATGGTTTAAGAATGTATTCCCCCCTTATATATGGGCCTTTAAAGATGCCTCTACTTCACAGCCTTTGCCATGCAAGTCTTACATATTTCCCTCTATATTGCTTGCCTCTTTGGTCTTTAGCTATTGTCCCTCAGCTTTGTCTAGTATCTGGAATTTCTCTGTACCCTAAGGTAACAACTAAAATCATCTAAATCCTATTTGCCTTGTTTTTTCCTTCAGTTGATTGTATTTGCCAAAGTTTTAAAAAAAAAGTTTCGCAACCGTGGTTGAGGCCGTATCAACCGCATTTAGTTCTGATTCTTCGCAAAATCAAGAATCGTGACCTCTGTAGCACCAACACTTCCGGTTGAAGACGTGTCAGGTGTCTAACACATATAGTGCCGGACACTAACACTGACACCAACACTTCAAATACTTGTATTTTTCAAATTTAAACCGGTTTTTGCATGTCCCTGTTGTGTCCAGTGTCTGTGTCGGTGCTTCATAGATCGCGACGCGACTGCAATTTTAAATTATATTTCCTTCATATGGTAACATAGCTCTTATTTTGTTCTGTTTCAGGTCTCAGACCCATTTTTCTTCATTTATCTATTCATATTTATGTCTGCTCTCACCAAACATTTAGTTGAAGTCCTCTCAACTGGAGGAACATTTGGAAAATGGATAATAGAGCAAAGGATGTGGATGATGAGATCAATCACATGCCATCTATATGGATGTTTAGATACTTTACTGAAGAAATTTGGTTTTAGAGAGGCTAACTTCATGCCAACCAACAAAGTGAAAGATGATGAACAGACCATGCTATATCAAATGGACAAATATGACTTCAGGACATCAAACATGTTTCTTGTACCAATGGTTGCACTCCTCATTATCAACATATTTTGTTTCATAGGTGGCATCTACATAGTGTTATCTGTGGGAGATTTGAACAAGATGTTCATACAGCTTATTCTTCTAGCTTACATCATTTTTGTCAACTATCCATTCATTGAAGGGCTGGTTATAAGGAAAGACAAAGGACGGATTTCTCCTTCAGTAGTTTTACCATCTAATATCTTGGCCACAGTAATCACTTTTGCACTTTATCCTCTAATAAGGAAGGTATAAAGGTCTTTAGGAGAGTGTTTCTTTTTGGTCATAAGGTTCTTGGTAGAGTGTTATCTTCTAACATCTAATAAAGTGGAGTGTTTGTCATATGGCCATGATTAACACTTTTTCTGGCCAAAAACATTCATCCATTTTTGCCTTTTAGTTGTGTTTTATGTAGAGCAGTAATGCTACTTAGTGAGAAAAGGTTTTCAAAATGGCACACATATTTCAAAAAGACTGATGAAGTTCAACTATAGATAATTTGCTTATTTTGATCACCAAAGGTTTTTAAAATATAAGTTCTTTCTACTTCAAAATGGTGCCTATTCAATAAAATAAAAGATATTCATACAATTGAAACAGAAACCAAATCAATATGCAAAGAAAGAGTGAAGCATCGAAATAAATATGGCAAATGTTTCTGTCTCCTATACTTTATTATCAATATAAATGGGTGATTGACAAGCCAGTTTGCATATAAATAACTTCATAACATTCAACTTGGTTACAACATCCTAAATCCTAATAACCATACTTATTAACGACACACCTCTTGGATGAATGCTTTAAGCTTAGACTACAAAAGTTTTCCTTATAAACCACAATTTGCAAACATGCTGACTCTCCTTCAACCCCAATCACCTTATTCCTTTGGGTGATTAAATCAAACCAGTCAAGCTCATCATCTTTTTTTCTAAAGAATATATTTCCCTTCTCCCCTACTCTGATAGGACGCATAACACGAGTTAAGGGTTGGACAACAAAAAGTTTAGTCCACGATTCCTTTACACCGATTTCACTCAAAATCCATATGTGAAATTTTTTCATCAGGACATAATCACAGATTAAAGCAACATACCCATTTAAACTTGCTAGGTTTTTCTCCACACAACCATATATCATGTCTGAGGAGGGTAAGGCAGTTGTAAAGAATATCTCATTGCTAAAGTCAAACGACACAATATCTCTTTGTAGCCCGAACCAATGGCACGCATCATTCAAGTGCAGCTCCGAAGTACTAGACCAAGGAAGAGGCATATCAACACGGTCAAATTTCCTCCAAGAGTTACTTCTTAGACTATATATTTCCCAGAAAGGTGCATACATCCCTTCCACATAGTGACCTAAGAAGTAGGCATCATCTAGCCCATTAATAGAGTTCTCCCAGAAAGGGTCATCCATCTTTGACACATAAAACAAATGTTCTCCAAAGTCTAAGGGATATCGAGCAGTTCGAATTACCTTATAGTCATCTTGAACACGATCGTAACCAAATCCTAGAGGATGAGAATGAATCAATTTAATGTTCTCGAATGGTTGATAGCTAGGAGGAATGACCTTAAATTCCCTGGTAGTTGGGTTCCACAATACAATTTCTGTATCACCATAGCCTCTGTAGAGACAAAGAATACCATTAACACTACAAGAACCCAAAATTTCAATGCATGAGGGGTCCTCTTGAAAAGGAGGTGGCCAATCTAGTATGACCCTATCCTCAAAGTCGAACCTCTCACCAGAAATCATATGCAAAATTTCGTGACTAGTCCTCTGTGTTCTTTGGTGTAGGAGGAGACATGTGTTCTCATAAAAAGGATAATATTTTGACATGAAATGGTTGTGAAACATGTTCATAAAATTAGGGTTTTCGAATAAAAGAGACCATGATTTGCACGTGGAGGTGAATCGTTTTAGGGATTTCAGAGGCAGTTTGGAAAGAATTGAGAAGGCAAGATCATCAGGTATATGAATACTAACCTTATTTTCTGCAGCCATAAATTTCTCTCGGAGGAGAAGGAGAAATCGATCCAGCAAAAGGGTAAATCTAACTGAATGTGAATACGCAAAGCTAAAGGAACAAACGAAATTGCTCTCCTTATCGGGGGGGTTTGTTGGGGGAGGCTGGAGTGATGACGACTCTGATAAAAAGAAACGTATCGCAAAAAAAAGCTAATGAAGTTTTGTTGCAAAATCTTTTTCTAATCTTTCTTGTTTTTTGGGATGATTTTGTTTTGAATTTAATGAATGTAAGCAATTTCTTTGTATGATTGATAATAAACTATAGGCTTACCCAGCAAATATGACCATAATCCATTTAAGCCTCTGTAAAAAAAACTTTAAAACGACCATTGTAAATATTAAGCGTTTGCGGTTAAACCCCTCGGTCAATTTTCCATCCAAAAAAAGCTGACATGGCTAACAGAGATGACGTCAACATGAAATCACTACCACATGTCATCATTTAATTGGGCCTCTCTAACACGTAGCACAAACATGCCACGTCATCACCCCATATCACACCTGCCACGTCAGCAACCAATGAGTGATTGCCACATGGCATCCTGTAATTGAAATGTTTTTTTATAAAAACGTTGCCCATGGGAATCGAACCCAGCACCCTTTAGTTAATTGCAAGCTGCGTTATCACTAGAACCTTCAAGTTGCTTAATTTCTTACAAGCATAATATATAACCAATGTATACAAAAAACAAATTTGGAAACCAGATCTGGAAACACAGTGTCTTCATCATCTTCAACAACAACAATGAAACGAGATCTGGAAATTACGCAAACAACAACAACAACACATTCGATTTTCGATTCGAGATGAAACGAGATTTGGAAATTACACAAACAAACAACAATGAACAACGTTTTGATTCGATTTTCATTTTCTTAGATTCGATTTTATATTTCTGGGTGATGATTTTGTGGGATTTCGTTTCCTTATATTGATTTTGTTTCAGATCCTGTAGTGGAATTTCGTTTCCTGATATTGATTTCGTTCCAGATCTCGTTCAAGTAAGACTGTGGGTATTGATTTCATTCCAGATTTCATTTTCTAGGTATTGATTTCGTTTCGAAGATGAACGACGATGATGAATGATGATTGTTGAAGATGAACAAAGGTTTATGTAATATATATTGATGATTGTTGAAGATGAACAAAGATAATATGATTCGTTAACTCCGTCAATGTGACACTTTTATCTCATTTTAGTCCCTGAAAGATGTCACTTACTGTCATTTTAGTCCCTAAAAGATGTCGCTTACTGTCATGTTAGTCCCTTAAAACTCCTATGTTTCAGGGACTAAAATGACAGTAAGTGACATCTTTCAGGGACTAAAATGACAGTTAACGAAGCACATTAACGGGAGGGACTAACGTGACAGACAGATTACACATTGAGGGACCTTTTTGCATTTTCGCTCGAATGAGGGACCAAATTGACAGCGAGTTACACTTCCAGGGACCAAAATGGCTATTAACCCTTGTATTTTACCAAGTTAGTGGAAGTGGAGCCTGTATTTTACTTGATTCCATGTAACTGCCTTTTTACCAGTGGAAGTGGAGCCTGTAACCGCCCAGCTTGCTCAAACGTATCTGGACAGATTTAATAAAATGAACGTGAACAGTATTTGGAGCTGAAGTAAATAGTTGTTACAAAATATCTAACGGAAGTATTGAGTAAAAATATTTTGATTAATTAAAATAGCTTAAAATATGCATTTTCGGATAGGCTCATGTAACTCCAAATATAAAAATTAATATATCAGTTAATAAAAATAACGCAAGGCTAGTCATACGCACATGGGAGAATCAGAAGATTTACACTGAAACCATGATTTTGGTCCCATCTTGAAACCATGATTTTGGTCACAGCTTGTGCGCGCGAGGAGGTCCCACTCACTAGCTTGTTTACAAGCTCCGGATGGTGTAGCATGACAATGAAAGGAGACGCTACAATAGTGAGATGGGTCAACATAATTTTAAGGGTCACATTGTCTTAGATTTTGAATTTAATCTTATAAGCTTGTAAGGTGAAGGGTTGGCTATTGTTTAAGGCTTTACCTGTATTCAATGTGAGACTTAAGTTTTTTCCAATACATCATCCCTTATACCGAACACTATTGGGCTTTGTACATGAATAATATTAGGCTCATACTTCCTACAACCCTCCAGCTACTCACTGGACACCCCCAGCCCTCAAATATTCCAAAATACCCTCACGTGAAACGCTTCCAAACCCCCCACACTGCATTTTATCCGGTACAGAACTATACTTCCGAACCAGTTCGGAACTATAGTTTCGTACCTGTTAAAAATTTTACAAATGAGGGTGTCTGCCAGTGAAGGCTTGGTACTGAAGTATACTTCCGAACCGGTTCGAAAGTATACTTCTGAACCTTCATAATTCTAGAAAAAAAGGGACGCCCACGTTTCATTAATGAAGGTTCAGAAGTAGCTGGGGGGTTTTAGGAGGTATGGATCTAATATTATGGGTGGCCCAATGAATCTTAGTTAGACTTTGATACCGTCTTAGACTTTGGACATAACCCAAGCTCACAACTCATTTGACAACATACATAGGTAGACGACGATATGACGACGAAAGGTCGACGATGACCAGCAAAATTGGGGAAGAAATTATGTAAATCGAAAAGAGAAAAAAATGCTTAAGGGGAAAACATCTTGTTATGCATAATAAGAAACGGATGTGGTGGATGTAACCAAAATACTTTTAGACTTTTTCTTTCAAGGGCATGTAGGGGTTAAAAAGGTAAGGTCTAGTTTATAATTTTTTTAAATTGCCAAAATAGGCTTTCAAAGTATGCACTGCCAATTTAATGCATGATAGACTAAGGCTCAGTTTGGTATAAAAAATAGTGGATGATGGATAAACTACCAGACAACAGATGATCTAACAGATAACAGATAGCAGATAAACTATCCGATAGCAAATGATGTTTTGGTAAAACTATCAGTTAAACTAAGTGATATGTAAAATAACATAAAAGGACATATTTATTTAATTCATAATTAAGTTGTTTGGTTTATTTTAATAAGGATAGAAAACGAATTTAAGAAAAACAATAAGGACGAAAATGACAAAAAAACGTGAGACGTTATACGCTATTTGCTCAAATGTTACATGAAGTAGCATTTGAAAAACATTAAAAGCTACCCGAAAAATGGTAAACGCTAGTGCTTACCAAACGCTAGCGGATGAAACTTGCCAAACAGAGTCTAAGTCTTACGAAGTTATTTGAAGAATACTTGAAATTTAAGAGTCCATAGGTAAAAAGAGGATGGTTGATAAAATGAAGCATGTCTTTTTTTTAGATAAGCGGTATTTCATTAACGGAGCACTAGGGGTGCTCGAACCCAAACAATAAAACGGATTACATATTGTTTAGGTACTCTAGTGGATTAGACCACCAATTGGTAATACAAAAATTAGAATTAGAATTTGTAAGTTTTGTACCGATCGCTGCCAACTCTATAAAGCAACCAACTCCATGAGTAGCTCTTAATACGGATAATGACGGCTTCAAAATTAGCGTCCTCATTTCGGAATACAACACCGTTCCTAGATAACCAAATACTCCAACACACTGTTAGCCAAATTAAGTATTTAGTCATTTTCTCCTTCCTTCCTTTGCACAACTTCCCGAACCAACGAATATGATCGTTAACAGATAAGGAACCAGCAAGCTGAACCCCCAACCAGGAACACACACGGGACCAAACTTGAGAAGCGAAGCACTCGATGAAAATCATGGAAACCTTTAACCAAACTAATGCAGTGGGATTTAGTGTGTAAATATCACTTTTGTGCTCTGTATATGCCTCTCGTTCCTTCTCGTTATTGGTCCTTTTTATTTGATTGAGCTTTGTTTAGGGCTTTTTGTTTGTACCCCCATCAACTCCCATCTACCCCCATCAAATTGCTAAAACCCGAAAATACCCCTGTCTAACTTGCAATTCGCTCGGATTTACCTTCATCTAAGGTAAATCCGCTTTGTTATTTTTAAAGTCGGATTTACCTCAGATGGGGGTAAATCCGATTTCAAAAATAACAAAGCGGATTTACCTTAGCTGAAGGTAAATCCGCTTTGTTATTTTGGAAATCGGATTTACCTGGTTGGCACATAAATCTGATTTCCCTAAAAAAAGAGAAAATCGGATTTATCCCACCTAAGGTAAATCCGATTTCCCTGAAAAAAGAAAATCGGATTTATCCCACCTAAGGTAAATCCGATTTTGTTATTAAAAAAATTGTTTTTTATTTAATATTTTAAAAAAAGTTATAAAATGCTACTAAAAATCCGTTAAACAGCTAAAACTAATCCAAAAATTATAAAAACACCACTAAAAATCTAATAAAACCAAAATAAGTTTATGCAAATTTTTTCAGATTTTTTAGAGATTATGAAAAATTAAAAAAATTAATAAAAAATAGTAAACGATGGAATTTGGGATTTTGAGGTCCCCAGTCCTGAAAGAAGTCTCTTCTTGAGGAGTATTGATCCTTGATATTTTTCGGATTTAAAGAATGTGGTTTCATTACAATTTGAGTAGGTTTCCCGAAAACTGATTTTTTAGCCTAAATTATTCTCCCGACGTACAATATCGTCACGTGTTAACGAACTACACACTAAACAGAACCAAAAGACGGTCGAAATTTGTATCTAAAATTTTAACTGATTTATTTATTTATTAATTAGGTTAACAAAGCGGATTTACCCCCACATAAGGTAAATCTGCTTTGGTTATTTTTAAAAGCAGATTTACCTTATAATGGGGTAGATCCGCTTTTAAAAATAACAAATCGGATTTACCCCCACTTAAGGTAAATCCGATTTGTTATTTTTCAAAGCGGATCTACCTCATCTTAAATAAATCTGATTTTAATTTTTTAAAATCTTTAGTGAAAATCGGATTTACCTAAATCCGATTTAAATTTTTTAAAATTTTTAGTGGAAATCGGATTTACCTAAATCCGATTTCCAAAAAAAAAAATTGAAATCAGGATACGTTCGGGATTTTTAATTTTTGTGAAGGACAATTACGTCTTTTCGTAGGGACGATGGGTAGATAGGGAGGTGATCGGGGTAAAAAAAAAAACCCTTTGTTTACTTAATTTTCTTCGTTTCTATGTTGAATTACCTCTTAATTTGAGTCCCGTTATCTGTACATTTTAAAGATTGTAAAGTGTCAGCCTTCATAAACTTGTGGTACGTTATATTTGCTGTGAATTTGAAATGCCACAAAACCGCAGCTTGTGATTGGTTTCCCTGAGTCATTTTAAAATTTTGTTAGTTTAAATATTTAAATTACTCGTTGCTTATATTTTTCAAAAAATAAATTGGTAATTTCCTTAATGGTACCTTCAAAATAAAGGCGGCTTCAAAACATGATAAAATCCAAGGCGGCTTCAAAACATCTCCAGTTTTCATAAATTAATGATAATAACTTTCTTGTAGTACTAGGACATGGAGACACACCCGTGCTATGCACGGGTGGTAACAATGACGCGGCTAAGTGAATTCACCAAAAAATGACTGTGTATTATTGGTGTTACAACATAGAATAAGAAAGGAGGAAGAAGAATTGACACAAAATGATATTTTGAGTATTTGACCGGTTAATTTTTTTTCGAACACCGAAGTGTCTCAAAACACGCAACTTTCCGAAATCACCTCGAAAGAGGTATTTTCGGAAGTCAAAATTGGCTAACTCTCCGACAGTACACAGTGAATGACCTTAAAGTCAAGGTGGTATTTGGTACAATAAGAATTGTACGAAACTTACATTGTTAACCTCAATAATTTTGGTACTCCTAAGTAGTTTTAAGGATTATCCTGAATAAAACAACGCTACTATTTGGTATGATAAGAATCGTACGAAAGTTATTTTGTTACCTCAGGCCTGAATCACACAACACCAGTCGGGCTTGTCATTTAATGTTTCTGACATTTTCGTTTTCATACTTTTAACTATTATCCTTACGAAAACAGGGCTACTATTTGGTACGATAATAATCATACGAATGTTACTTTGTTAACCTCGGGTCTGAATTACACAACACCACTCGGGCTTGTCATTTAACGTTTCTGACATTTCGGGTTCGTACTTTTTAGTGTATTTGGTACAATAAGAATCGTACGAAAGTTACTTTGTTAACCTCAGGGCTGAATCACACAACACCAGTCGAGCTTGTCATATAACGTTTCTCACATTTCGTCTTCGTACATTTAAGTATATTTGGTATGATAAGAATCATACGAAAGTTACTTTGTAAACCTCCGCCTTCAATCACACAACACCAGTCGGATTTGTCATTTAACGTTTCTGACATTTCATCTTCGTACTTTTAAGTATATTTTTCCAGCTCGGCCCGGCCCGTTAGGCGTTATGCCCGCAAAAAATTGGGCGGGTGGTAACAATGACACGGCTAAGTGAATTCACCAAAAAATGGCTGTGTATTATTGGTGTTACAACATAGAATAAGAAAGGAGGAAGAAGAATTGGCACAAAATGATATTTTGAGTATTTGACCGGTTAATTTTTTTCGAACACCGAAGTGTCTCAAAACACGCAACTTTCCGAAATCACCTCGAAAGAGGTATTTTCGGAAGTCAAAATTGGCTAACTCTCTGACAGTACACAGTGAATGACCTTAAAGTCAAGGTGGTATTTGGTACAATCAGAATTGTACGAAACTTACTTTGTTAACCTCAATAATTTTGGTACTCTTAAGTAGTTTTAAGGATTATCCTGAATAAAACAACGCTACTATTTGGTATGATAAGAATCGTACGAAAGTTACTTTGTTACCTCAGGACTGAATCACACAACATCAGTCGGGCTTGTCATTTAATGTTTCTGACATTTTTGTTTTCATACTTTTAACTATTATCCTTACGAAAACAGCGCTACTATTCGGTACGATAATAATCATACGAAAGTTACTTTGTTAACCTCGGGTCTGAATTACACAACACCACTCGGGCTTCTCATTTAACGTTTCTGACATTTCGGCTTCGTACTTTTTAGTGTATCTGGTACATTAAGAATCGTACGAAAGTTACTTTGTTAACCTCAGGGCTGAATCACACAACACCAGTCGAGCTTGTCATATAACGTTTCTCACATTTCGTCTTCGTACATTTAAGTATATTTGGTATGATAAGAATCGTACGAAAGTTACTTTGTAAACCTCCGCCTTCAATCACACAACACCGGTCGGATTTGTCATTTAACGTTTCTGACATTTCATCTTCGTACTTTTAAGTATATTTTTCCAGCCCGGCCCGGCCCGTTAGGCGTTATGCCCGCGAAAAATTGGGCGGCCCGGCCCGGCCCGTTAACAGAACGCGGGCGCAAAATTTATGCCCTGCCCGCGAAGGAGGGAGGGGGTGTTTTTGGCGCTCAAATGGTGTAAAGTAGATAGTGTATTAATATATAGGGTAAAAGGGGAGGCGGGGTGTTTTTGGCGCTCAAATTGGCAAAAGATATTTTGAGTATTCGACCGGTTAATTTTTTTTTCGAACACCGAAGTGTCTCAAAACACGCTGATTAGCATCACACTTTATGTATTTTGTAACGAAATTATATTTTTTCCCACTAAACTGGTTAGAGGTACAAATTTTGTATATTTGAATAGTTGGATTTTTTGGGAACACAAAAGCAAAAAAACACACACTATTGTGAATACTGAAGCATCCCAAAACATACTACTTAGCATTGTACTTTACTGATTTCGTTATGATTTTTTTCACCAAACAAGTTGCTGATTTGTCACGAAATTTTGTAGTATCCCAAAACATACTACCTAGCATTGTACTTTACTGATTTTGTTATGATTTTCTTTTCACCAAACAGGTTACTGAGGAACAAACTTTACATAATATATCACGAAATTTATTTTCATTTTTCACCTATTCGATTATCGAGGAACGAACGTAATATATTTATAGTAAAATTTTTTTTCTAAAATTTTATGTATTTAAAAAAAAAGGAAAAAAAAAGAGGGGGGTAGGGGGGAGGGGGGAGGGGGGGTAGGGGGGAGGGGGGTGGGGGGGGGGGTGGGGGGGGAGGGGTGGGGATTTGGCGCTAAAAAAATGAAAAAGGCGATGTTGGAGTAATATAGGGTGATAGTGACTTTTCATAGTATCATTTAGCTTTATTGGTAGTATTTCTTCCACAATTATGAGCTACCAAAATTGACTACTCAGTCTTTTCCTACCATGAGTTATGAATAAAACAAAATCACCATTGGCTTTGTAAATTTAGCATGGAAACTTCAACCTGAAAGACATATCACATATCGTGTCTGACACGTATCTCTATCCCTGACACCTATATTGACATTTTAATTACTTTTATTTTCTCAAATTATTATCCGTTTTTACATACTTGTATCGGTGTTTGTGTCGGTGCTTCATTATCTCTCAATGATATTATTTAAAGTAGGCTTAAATATGTTTTAGGCCCCTGCAAATATAGCGTGTTTTGGTTTAAGCCTCTGTAAATTTTTTTTTAGTAAAAAGCCCTTGCAAAATACACTGTTTTGATATAAGCCCTTCTGTTATAGTATTGTTAGTGTGACGTTAAAAAATTGAAAATTGACAACCTGTCTGCCACGTGTGTTTAAAAATGCCGACCGTAGATTAAATAAAATGTGTTTTGATATAAGCCATTCGTTTTAAAATCTGTTTTGATATAAGCCCTTCATTTTTGTCTTTTTCTTCTTCTTCTTCTTCTTCTTCTTCTTCTTCTTCTTCTTCTTCTTCTATTTTCAGTTTCCAGTTTCATCATCTTCTTCTTCTATTTCCAGTTTCTTCTTCTTCTTCCTCTATTCTCAGCGATTTATCTTCTTCTTCTTCTTCCTAGATTAGTTTTGATGGCTTGATTAATAGAGTAGAAATAAAAACGAGATTCGTTTTAATAGCAAGATTCATTTCAATGGCATGATTCATTCTGGGTGATTTATTTTCAAAAACGAGATTTGGGTTTGTGCTTGAATCGAGATCTGAAACGAAAACGAGATCACAAATGCTCAACGAAAACGAGATCTGAAAATGAAAACGTAAGGGACCATTTTCCAGATCTGAAAAACATTTAAACGAATCTGATTAACGAATTGAAAAATGGTGAAACGAATCAAAGGGATTGGACGAACTGAGAGAGTAGACAAACTGAAGGAAGAAGACGAAATGGGTTTGGGTGAAGAAAGAAGACAAACAGAGAGAGAGAGAGAGAGAGAGAGAGAGAGAGAGAGAGAGAGAGAGAGAGAGAGAGAGAGAGAGAGAGCGAGAGAGAAGTCATGTGTTACGAATTCAATGGAATTAAGCAATAATGGATTGAAGAAGAAAACTAGAGAAAACAGAAAGAGAGAGGTGAAACCCTAGAGAGAGATGAGGCTGAGAGATATGATAATGTGGAGGCCAAATACCTAGGATTTAAAAAAATAGAAATAAATATAAAAGCCACGTAGGATTTATGTTGCAAAATCTTTTTCTAATCTTTCTTGTTTTTTGGGATGATTTTGTTTTGAATTTAATGAATGTAAGCAATTTTTTTGTATGATTGATAATAAATTATAGGCTTAAATATATCTTCAGCCCAGCAAATATGACCATAATCCATTTAAGCCCCTGTAAAAAAAACTTTAAAACGGCCCTTGTAAATATGAAGCGTTTGCGGTTAAGCCCCACTTCAGTGACAGTATCAAATTCTTACTACAAAGAATCTGGAACCAATTTTAGTGTTTGTATGAGTGTCGGTGGGGTGCATCCATGTGTTAAAACAACCCTTGTAAATATTAAGCGTTTGCGGTTAAGCCCCTCGGTCAATTTTCCATCCAAAAAAAACTGACATGGCTAATAGAGATGACACGTGGCAGTGGCGTCACTGATGAGGTCATGTTGACGTCATCACTGTTAGCCACGTCAGCTTTTTTGGATGGAAAATTGACCGAGGGTCTTAAACGCAAACGCTTAATATTTACAAGGGTCATTTTAAAGGTTTTTTTTTTACAGGGGCTTAAATGGATTATAGCCATATTTGCAAGGACCGAACATATATTTAAGCCAAAATTATAAAAGATTGTATTTTATCAAGTTTATGGAAATGGAGCCTGTATTTTACTTGATTCCATGTAACTGCCTTTTTACCAGTGGAAGTGGAGCCTGTAACCGCCCACCTTGCTCAAACGTATCTGGACAGATTTAATAAAATGAATGTGGACAATATTTGGAGCTGAAGTAAATAGTTGTTACAAAATATCTAACGGAAATATAGACTAAAAATATTTTGATTAATTAAAATAGTTTAAAATAAGCATTTTTGGATAGGCTCGTGTAAGTCCAAATATAAAATTAATATATCAGTAAATAAAAATAACGCAAGGCTAGTCATACGCGCAGGGGAGAATCAGAAGATTTACACTGAAACCATGATTTTGGTCCCATCTCGAAACCATGATTTTGGTCATAGCTTGTGCGCACGAGGAGGTTCCACTCACTAGCTTGTTTACAAGCTCCGGATGGTGTAGCATGACAGTGAAAGGAGACGCTACAATAGTGAGATGGGTCAAGATAATTTTAAGGGTCACATTGTCTTAGATTTTGAATTTAATCTTATAAGCTTGTAAGGTGAAGGGTTGTCTATTATTTAAGGCTTTACCTGTATTCAATGTGAGACTTAAGTTTTTTCCAATACATCATCCCTTATACCGAACACTATTGGGCTTGGTACATGAATAATATTAGGCTCATACTTCCTAGAACCATCTAGCTACTCACTGGACACCCCCAGCCCTCAAATATTCCAAAATACCCTCACGTGAAATGCGCTTCCAAACCCCCACACTGCATCAGAACTATACTTCCGAACCAGTTTGGAACTATAGTTCCGTACCTGTTAAAAATCTTACAAATGGGGGTGTCTGCCAGTGGAGGCTTGGTACGGAAATATACTTCTGAACCGGTTCGAAAGTATACTTTTGAACCTTCATAATCCTAGAAAAAAGGGACGTCCACGTTTCATTAATGACATTTTTGTTTTTTCACATGGTTTAGGGGGTGTCCAGTGAGTAGCTGGGGTTTTAGGAGGTATGGACCTAATATTATGGGTGGCCCAGTAAATCTTAGTTAGACTTTGATACCATCTTATACTTTGGACATAACAACCCATTTGACAACATACACAGGTAGACGACGATATGACGAAAGGTCGACGATGACCAGCAAAGAGGAAGCGATTGGTAATTGGGGACGAAAATATGTAAATCGAAAAGAGAAAAAAATGCTTAAGGGGAAAACATCTTGTTATGCATAATAAGAAACAGATGTGGATGTAACCAAAATACTTTTAGACTTTTTCTTTCAAGGGAATTTAGGGGTTAAAAAGGTAAGGTCTAGTTTATAATTTTTTAAAATGGCCAAAATAGGCTTTCAAAGTATGCACTGCCAATTTAGTTTATGCATGATAGACTGATGCTCTGTTTGGTAAAAAAAATAGCGGATGATGGATAAACTAACAGACAACAGATGATCTAACAGATAACAAGGTAATTTGGAAGGTTGAAGAAGAATTAAGCATGGAGGGTATCCATCATTTTTGGAAATTTGGAAGGAAACTTAATTTCAACAATAGTAAGAAGGTAATTTTTCTATTTTGGATGGCTACTATGTGGATTATTTGGAAAAAGAGAAACAATGTGGTATTCCAAGAGTTGTTGGATGATTCTTTCAAAGTTGTCAACAAGATCAAGCATCTATCATGGGATTGGTTTATGGGAAAAGTAGGTCTATGGTGATGTTGATATTTCAGATTGGTGGAATTCCCCAATTCTTTGTATTGAGCATGCTAAGAAATCTTCTTGAATTCATTTGTATTGGGTTGGAGTACCCCTAGTACTCCTTCTTAATATATATAGGGTAAAATATGTTTTTAGTCCCTACAAAATCGGCTCCTTTTAAGTTTAGTCCCTACATTAACGAAATAGGCGTTTTGGTCCTCATCTTATTTTTCCGTTTTCAATTTTAGTCCCTCGTGACTTTTAATAGCGCTTCAAAACTTTTAATAGCGCTTATAAAAGGTCAAAAAAGCGCTATTAAACGTTTTGAAGCGCTATTAAAAGTCATGAGGGACTAAAATTGAAAACGGCAAAATAAGATGAGGACCAAAACGCCTATTTCGTTAATGTAAGGACTAAACTTAGAAGGAGCCAATTTTGTAGGGACTAAAAACATATTTAACCCATATATATATATATATATATATATATATATATATATATATATATACATCTTTCTTATCAAAAAAAAATCTAACAGATAACAGATAGCGGATAAACTATCTGATAGCAAATGATGTTTTGGTAAAACTATCAGATAAACTAAGTGATAAATGTAAAATGACATAAAAAGAAATATTTATTTAATTCATAATTAAGTTGTTTGGTTTGTTTTAATAAGGATAAAAAATGAATTTAGGAAAAACAATAAGGACGAAAATGCCAAAAAAAACGTGAGACGTTATACGCTGTCTGCTCAAACGTTACATGAAGTAGCATTTGAAAACATTAAAAGCTACCCGAAAAATGCTAAACGCTGGTGCTTACCAAAAACATGTACTTGTCACCCACTAGTCAAATCCACTAGCGAATGAAAGTTGCCAAACAGAGTCTAAATCTTACGAAGTTATTTGAAGAAGATTTGAAATTTGAGAGTCCATAGGTAAAAAGAGGATGGTTGATAAAATGAATCATGTCTTTTTTTTAGATTAGCGGTATTTCATTAACGGAGCACTAGGGGTGCTCGAACCCAAACAATAGAACAGATTACATATTGTTTAGGTACTCTAGTGGATTAGACCACCAATTGGTAATACAAAAATTAGAATATGTAATTTTTGTAGCGATCGCTACCAACTCTATAAAGCAACCAACTCCATGAGTAGCTCTTGATGCGGATAATGACGGCTTCAAAATTAGCATCCTCATTTCGGAACACAACACCATTCCTAGATAACCAAATACTCCAACACACTGTTAGCCAAATTAAGTATTTAGTCCTTTTCTCCTTCCTTCCTTTGCACAACTTCCCGAACCAACGAACATGATCCTTAACAGATAAGGAACCAGCAAGCTGAACCCCCAACCACGAACACACACGGGACCAAACTTGAGAAGCGAATGAGCACTCGATGAAAACATGTTGAATATCCTCGGTTTGCAGCAAGCAGAACGGGAAACAGCAGCTGTTGCGTTTGCTATAACCTGGCGTTGTAGAAGAAGGGCACGAGTTGGCAGCGAATTCGTCAACAAACGCCACCCAAAAATAGTCACTTTCGACGGCGTAACAGACTTCCAAAACCTGTCCAGCAGCTTGTTCAAATCACGATCCAGATCTTGACTTGGAAGCAATGAAGACAACAGCAAATAACAAGATTTTACGGAGAACATTTTCGATTTGTCATGAAGCCAAATCCACGTATCCTTCTTGCTGCAATGGGGCCTCACATCCTGTAAAATAACGCTCAAATTCTGTTCTTCCTCGCTGCTGAAATTGCTGCCAAAAAGACGCCAAGGTTCCAGCCACCTCCACTCACCATCGTCCCACGCCCCAGCTGCAGCAACCCGCAGAGATGTTGAATAAAATCATTTTTGGGTGGATAATTGATTTTAGGCTTAAATATATGTTTAGTCGCTGTAAATATATGTTTGATCCAATTTAGTCCCTGTAAAAAAACATTATTTTTCGTCCTTAGAAAATTTTCACGACCAGACCGATCGCTACTCCCGAGGCTTGGTTCTGACATGGATGAACAAGGGACTCAATTATGGTCAGCTCGCCTCCCCTTCGTCACAAGGCCGGCTCCCTCAAGTCATTCGGTCTCACCACTCGGCCACACCATCATTTGTAATAAATGTAATCCCGCCATTTTCTCCCTGATTTCCCGCAATGGCTATAATAATCATAAATAGCATTTCTCTCCAGGAATGCAAAATGTACTATATATTCTAGCCGGAAAGGCCAATGAGAGGATCCGAGACTCTTTACTCACTCTCTAGACTACACTTTTACGATTGTTTGGTGATTATCTTACTATTGGGTCCGATCTAGATCCTACTCAGGAAATAGTTAGGAACATAAATATATGCTTTATACGGTTTAGTCTTTGTAAAAATAAAATTTTGTTTTTGTTCCTATAAATATACGTTTTATCCAGTTTGGTCTATGTAATAAGTAAAAGTTTTTCGGCCAAAGTTTTTCAGCCAAAAATAGATAAAAACCACATTACAACACCAATTAACCAAGTTTTTTAATCGGTATTGTAATGTAATTTTTGACTATTTTTGGCTGAAAAACTTTGGCCGAATAACATTGCTCTTTTACGATTATGCATAAGTTTGTCTTATTTGGAATTGATGGAAGTTATCACTCTTTGACCAATCATACATGTTTATCTGCCTTAGGAAATCTCACGAGCAATATTTCTCATGATATATAACTAGCATTTCCCATTGTACTTTGGGTCCCCAAACTGGCTCAATTCAATGATTTTGGTTCTCTTTAATTTTTGTGATTTTGTTCTTTTAACTTTTTGATAATTTTGGTCCTATATTTTTTTAATTGCACTTTTGGTTTTTAAAAGTTGTGGATTGTGCACTTTTAAGTTTTAACCGCCCACTTTCCCAAATTCCAAGATTGTTTGGGATCAATAGTGCAAAAAAAAATCATGATTTTAAAAGATCAATAATGCAATTAAAAAGTATGAGGAACTACGAATTGAGAAAATTAGACAACTAACAATGACAAAAATAAAATAGAACTACAAAAATTGCCAAATTTAAAAAGTTAGGAAACAAAGATCCAATTAAACCTTTTTTACGTGGAAAACTCATATTTTTATTTTTTGACACAAAACACTCAAATTTTTATGAACAACATGGAAGTGGTATATTTCTAATAAATTAACCAAAATCAAGTAATGGATGTTATATATATATATATATTGTTTACCCTTTATTTAATGAAATTATTTAGTAATATTGTATTTAATAAATTAACATAAAGTAAATATACAAAGATAAAGAATAAAATAAAAATAAATTTATGTCATAAATATAAAAATCATGTTGGTAATTAGTTATACACTTAAAAGCAATTTTTTTATGGATTGGCCCAATCCACAATAATGAGGCCCAACACCAAATGCAGATCCATCGACCGATGGTTGAGATCGCAACGCAAGATCGGACGGTCCTGATTCATCAGGTCAAACACCATCAAACTCTATAAATAAGCATTGAATGCTTCATTAAAGGTACACACTTCTTCCTACTCTTCACCTCTAATTAGCTCTCTGGCTGACTTGAGCGTCGGAGTGTCCTCGCAGGTACCACCTGTCCCGGATCGGAAGCGGAGCTCGGTCGATCAAGACCATTAACTACCAACTACCTCGGATCAGACTTGGTGTCCAAGATCGGATACCGGTCTAAAGGTACGGTACAGAACAAATTTTAACTAAAATTATTCTGGAATCATTTTAACTAAAACTATTTGAATAAGATTTCTTTATAAAATCACTCTTGTCATAAAAATAGCCAAACATAAACCAAAGAGAAAAATAGGAAGAATATAAAAAAATAAAATAGTACACCTGAGACTTAGATACAATGAAACTGGACCCAATTCGTAAAAAAGGAAATGGTACACAATTTGTGATTGATTGTGTTTGTAAAAGTCTATACACTATATGTGTATATAAATTAAACTCTAATTACTATTAAAGCCACACAAATAAATGGGGTTATGGATAGAGAGGGTTGAAGCAGTCCTAGTGGTATAGTTCATCTGGTTGGAGCCAAAGACATCTTTCGCTTGCTCCTTCTCAATCTCCATTTCTCCTATATGTGGTCATTGTGCCAGCCTCTTGAACCAAAAAAAAGAGGGTTGAAGCAGCGGTGCAAGGTGCAGCAGTCACTCATGTGCAATTGTATGTCGGATTTAAAACCGTTATTGTAAATGAATGCGTAATATGCATAGATTGTTTTAAAAATTAAATTAAGTTTAATATATTGAGAAAACTTTACTTATTACGTAAAATATTAGTTTGTTAAAAATATTATTGTTATAATATGATGTTAATTTTTTTCCTTTTAATGTTGATATTTAAATTTACAAATATGCTTTTATAAAATTCCTTAGGAGTGTATATTACCTTTTGAATGAAAGAGAGAAATAGGAAGAATAAAAAAAGAAAATGGTACACCTGAGACTAGATACAATGAAATGAAACGAGACTCAATTCGTAAAAAAAATGGCATTCAAGTGTAATTATTTTTTACACAGTCACTCAATTAACTACCATTTCACCATATAGTAGTTACTTACTACTAAACTAAAAAATTACTACTACTAAACTAAACGGGTAGGTTATTACGGATAGATGTGTAGCAGTCACTCACGTGCAATTGTACGTCGCATTTAAAACACATGACATGACAAATTGTTAATTGTTTATAGAATTGTCTTGTTGCTTTTATTTATTTATTTATTTAGGAATAAAGAATAGCAACTTGTATTGTCACCATCTTATTTTTTGTTCACGAACTTGTATGTGGACGTTTGAGTTCCACGAGGTACATTTTCACTAATATTAAAAGCTCACATTTTGGGTTTTGTTCACATTTTACAGATAGCTGCAGAAAAAGGAAAGATGAGAGTTGCGGTGGTTGGTGCTGGAATTAGTGGTTTGGTTTCCGCTTATGTTTTGGCCAAAGCTGGTGTCAATGTCGTCCTCTATGAGAAAGAAGATTACTTGGGAGGACATGCCAGAACTGTTAATGTTGACGGTGTTGATTTCGACCTTGGCTTCATGGTCTTCAACCGGGTAAGTCACATTATCCAAAACAGTGAAAGTTTGGACTCTTTTCAATTTTCATTTAATTAATCTTTTCTCTCTACCTTTTACTTTCATACAATTAACTACTTTGAAAAGTCAATCAGCCATGTTACCATCATACATTGTCAATTTCTTATCTATTTTACTCTCTCTGAGTCTGTACTCTACTCTATATCTGAGAAGAAGAAGAAGAAGAAGAAAATTAAATGAAAAGGGTGTAAATTAAGCGATTTTCTATTCATCTTTAAAATTGTGACTAGAATTCACATTTTACTACTTCTTCGCTCCCCTTGTTTAATTAGGTATAAGGTATGTGTTAACACTCATTTACATTGGTAATAATATTTCAAGAATAAAATTAGCTAGCATTTGTACTTACTAGACAACATATTAAACTATTCATAATTAATATGAATAAGACAGTACTTTTTTTGGTTTGGGCTATAAGGACCAGAGAATTTAAATCCACAGCAAAAGTTGTCTATTGGTCCCACCAGTGGTCCTGGCGTGGCAGTTCCTTTGTACACACGTGTAGCTTTACTCTGGATAAAATAAACTATTTTGGTTAAGATGATGCTGCTCAAAAGTTTGA
Source organism: Astragalus membranaceus (assembly GCA_039519185.1). Lineage (NCBI taxonomy): Eukaryota > Viridiplantae > Streptophyta > Magnoliopsida > Fabales > Fabaceae > Astragalus > Astragalus membranaceus. The sequence goes on from CM076847.1 coordinate 78,218,590, forward strand.
GGACTGCTATAATATTATCTACCTTTAAGCTTAATTAATTAATTATTAAACAAACAGATTGCTTAGAGACACAAATGTAGTTTTGTGCACGATTGTGGGGGGTTGTAACTTGTATATACATGTAGCTTTATGGATATTTTTTGGACCCCGGGAGAGGGTGGATATGTATACTATCATTAGTTGTGTCGTGGATTAATCTATCAATCTTAATTCAAATTATGATATAGTCTACATTTCATGTACGGCTATCTAGATAATACAGTTATAAAACTACTAACTGATAAAATGCGGAAATGGATTGCCTGCATTTATGCAGTCACGGAGTCGTCGATTCGGATGGTCCATGTTCTCCTAACTTCATATTTTAGGCTCGTTTTGCAGAGTTGAAATACGAGCAGTCTGATGTTGATCAAACTGCTGAAATTGTGTGTCTGTGCGGTTAACCTGACCGCAGGAAATATGGGTCCGTAGACAAAATTTATTCCATATAGGCTCATCAATCAATCTACTGTGCTTGGATTATATAAACCATGAAATTAGTAAGTCCATGGATTTTTCACAATTTGTACTGCATACTAGTATGATATGCAGATGTGAAGATGAGCACAGTTAACTTTTTCCAGTCTTTATTAATTGACAATAGTTATTGTAGAAACTATAGAAGGCTAGTCTTTATCAGGTTTCAATGAAGCCCCGCCAGAATTGGCACAAAAATGTATCAAAAACATTATAGGATGCAAGCTAGCAGTCTGAAGAATATCCAATACAGTATGCAATCCGAAAAGCATTTTAAAGTTCAATGCATCCTTGATTTTTGTTATTTACTGCATTTCTGTACCTTGAAATGGATCGGTTATATATTATTAAAAAATTATAACAATGCTATTGGGATGGATATTGCCATATTGACAGTGTAACATGAACTATTGCACAGGTCACCTATCCAAATATGATGGAATTCTTTGAGAGTCTTGGAGTTGATATGGAATTATCAGACATGTCTTTTTCTGTCAGTCTAGACAAAGGCCGTGGCTATGAGTGGGGCAGCAGAAATGGATTGTCCGGCTTGTTTGCACAGAAGAGGAATGTACTTAGTCCTTACTTCTTGCAAATGATTAGGGAAATTGTCAAATTCAAAGATGATGTTATTAGGCAAGTTGTTACCTGCTATGTGTATACTTTTATTTGTTAAGTGCCTCAAACTACAAAGTACATAGAATTGTCTGCTGCACACTACTTTTTCTCATGCATAGTTTAGGTCATTCTTTAGGTGTTTTGATTGTTAGTGAAATGAGAATTAACAAGTCATATAAACATCACCAAATTGGATGGTGCTTTGTTTCTAAGTTACATATCCATAGACACAAATGGTATACCATAAAGTTGAGAAGAATACTAATGGGCAGTGTAGAGCAGTCTTCTTCCTGAGGTCCTGAATAACCGAATTCTGATATATATTAGTTGGTATTCTCTTTTCCATTTTTCAAATGCAGCTATCTTGATATGCTTGAGAATAACCCACATATTGACCGCAATGAGTCTCTGGGGCAATTTGTCAAGTCAAGGGGTTACTCAGAATTATTTCAGAAAGCCTATCTTGTGAGTTCAATTATATCTTAGACTGATGCTTTTTATTTTTTTTGTATGAATATCATTTTTATTTATAGTGTATATTAAATATCTGTAGATTCCAATTTGTGGTTCTATCTGGTCTTGCTCTTCTGAAGGAGTTATGAGCTTTTCTGCTTTCTCAGTTCTCTCATTCTGTCGCAATCACTATCTACTTCAGGTACTAGGGCAAACTATTGACTCTCTTATAAATTCATATAGTGACAAACAATCTACTTCTAATATCCAAACAATTTAAGATTACTTCCTGATTCACTTGGTCCTCTCTGCAGCTCTTTGGCAGACCACAGTGGCTAACTGTCAGATGGCGCTCACAGAATTATGTAAAGAAGGTGCTTTTATTATTGATTTAATTATGATAATAAGCCTTATATTTAACTTTAAGTCACTTGTGGAGTGGTTTTATGTGTCACTTTTCCTATAGATCTTTCAGCTTAAGCTATAAATCAAATTTCTAGCATTAACTATCTGTTATAAATATCAGGTCAAAGACGAGCTTGAGAGTAAAGGTAGTCAAATAATAGCTAACTGTGAGGTGCATTTGGTTACAGCATCTGAAAAAGGTGAATAAGTAATCCAACCCTTGTTACTCTTCAACTCCTTCCTCTTAAGAAGGGGGGAGTAAGATCAGTCTGTTTGATTAGCCCGGACACTTCTTTATTTTCAAGTAATAAAAAAATAATTGTAAATTGACTAAGTAATGCTGTTCTAGTAACAACACTTGAAACATGATAGCAGGATGTGTTGTGCACACCAAAGATGGTTCTCAGGAAATGTATGATGGATGCATACTGGCGGCACATGCACCTGATGCTTTGAGATTATTAGGAGACGAAGCAACATATGATGAGCGGAGAATTCTTGGTGCTTTTCAATATGCATACAGGTAAAGTCCATAGCAATGTGTCTTTTTGTTGGCGACCCTCCACTTATGGAACCAGACAGCACAGAATATAGTGGTTATATAATTATATTAACATTTGAACTTCTAAAGTAATGAAATGTTCGGAACATGTTAGCACACCAAAGGATAACAACATTTTTGAATTTATTTTCTCTTCGGACCTAGAGCAAAATTATTTTTGTTTTGTAAGCCCGGTCTCCTTTTGGATAGCAGTATGCATTCATATCTTTATGTATGTTAATGACTAAAAAATGTAAAATGCTAACATCGAGAATCTTATATTGTCCATGTCCAAATGCATAATTACTCTTCGATCTGTATTGGCAGTGATATTTTTCTTCATCGTGATAAAAATTTAATGCCCCAAAACCCAGCAGCATGGAGTGCTTGGAATTTTCTTGGAAGTAACAACAATAGAGTTTGTGTGACATACTGGCTAAATATTCTTCAGGTTGGTAACATTTCCATGTAAATGTATTGATCATATGCAACTGTTAGAATGGTTCTATGTGGATAAACTTGTTGATTACTATTTATTCTAATTTTCAGAATATTGAAGAAGCGGGTCAACCCGTTTTTGTAACACTCAATCCAGATAATATTCCAGAAAATACCTTGCTTAAGTGGTCAACTGGCCATCCCATCCCATCAGTTTCTGCATTCAAAGCTTCTGTAGAGCTAGACAATATTCAAGGGAAAAGAAGAATCTGGTTTTCAGGGGCCTACCAAGGTACATTCCTGCTTATTGTCTTGATAAACAAGATAACATTAATAATTATCTCCCTAATAGCTTCTATGGACCTGCTTGTGACTACTAATGTTAGATTTGAAACACTAGTTGTGTTTGGGATATTTCAAAATCTTAGAACAATTCTGGCTTATATGCATTTATATGGAAAATCGTCTTTTAATATTTGAGTGTATCTTTTGGTGTGTGTGTGTGTGTTGTAATTACTTAGGTATATATATCTACATTATTTTTAAGAACAGCATCTATTATGTAAAGGAATTTATATGTACTTCAATAATACATGTGATCTAAGTATATATCTGTGCTTTTCAGGTTATGGATTTCATGAAGATGGATTGAAGGTAGTTAGTTTATACTGCTTAAGAAATCTAATTTTCACGCAAATTAACATTTCTCATATGAGTTTCCTGAAGTGGAAATACATTTGTGCAATTAGTTTTCTTGCAAACTGTCACCAACCTGTTGAAACAAAGCAAACAACTGAAAGTGTAAGATTGAATTTTCAGGCTGGCATGATTGCAGCTCATGGCATTCTTGGAAAATCCTGCGCCCTTCAGACCAACCCAAAACACATGGTGCCTTCTTGGAAGGAACTGGGAGCACGTCTTTTTGTTACTAGATTCCTGAGTTGCTTTATCACTACTGGTTGTTTAACGTAAGTTCACTTCTAGTAATGTGTTGACTTTCAATATGAATTCTCCACACACAAAAAGGTCTCAATAAACACATAATCTTTACTTGTAGTTTGTAAAACTGTGCAAAACTTATCTACTTGCATTCCTGACCAAGAAAAATTGAAGCTGGGTCATCCTAAAAATAATAGAGGAACTATTGGAAGCGCTATCTCTGACAAATGAAAATCATTTAAAAACGTTGATATTCCGCTCTGGATTGAGAGTTTTTTATTTCAAAGCTTAACAAAAACCAGATCCAACATATATACCATCTTTTTTCTCTTCTATGTATTATACATGTAAAAAAAATTATTATATACCAGCTTTTTCCTCTTCAATGTATTATACATGTAAAAAACTATTGAGATACTGGTACATTTTACCTTGAGATGTTACAGCTTATTGGAGGAGGGAGGAACAATGTTTACCTTTGAAGGAGCTGGGAAAAAGTGTTTTCTGAAGTGTGCTTTGAGAGTCTACAATCCCCAATTTTATTGGAAGGTATGCACTTTTGAATTTTGCAAGAACTAGGATTATTTATTGAGGTCTTTCTAGCTGTAGAAGTGATAAGATGTGCTTATCTAGGCCATGCAACCCTGAAATTAAGTAGTTGCCAAGGAAATAAAACTGAATCATTTGTACGTTTTTGTCAGCTTATGACACAAGCAGATTTAGGCCTTGCAGATGCATATATCAATGGGGACTTCTCATTTGTTGATAAAGATGAAGGTCTCTTGAATTTTTTCTTGGTAAGTATACTCATCTGAATCTTCTACAGAGTTGTCTCTTTGGGACTTTGTTCTTTACTTCCATGTATCTTGACTTTTTTTACTGTAGATTCTCATAGCCAACAGAGATTTAAATGCATCCAACTCAAAGTTGAAGAATAGGTAAGTTGATGTGATGAATTGAAGCTTACCATATTAATTGGATTTGCATATCAAACTCCTCTCATGTTATGTCTTTAGGGGTTGGTGGACACCAGTTTTCTTTACTGCTGGTTTGGCATCTGCAAAGTTCTTCATGGAGCATGTCTCAAGGCAAAATACTCTCACACAGGCTCGCAGGAACATTTCCAGGCATTATGATCTGGTATAAGAGATAAATTAACTACAAAGATTCTTAGTTTCAGTGACTCTCAAGGAACAAGTTGCAGCAAGTACAATAGTCCATCATTATAAAGTAGTGCAAGCTTATAAGTTATGAAGTCTTAAAAATGCCAAATGAAATATTCTTTATCTAAAGTGGTCGTTCATAATTTAACTTTGAAGCTAGGGTCTTCTCTGAAAATGAATGTGTCTGTTGAAGTAATAATTGAAGAGGCTTGCAATAGGACATGTCTTCCAAGAATTATGTTAAATATAGTAGTCATAAGTTGTTGTAGATCTACTACATACATGAACAACTTCAGGTGTATATCTTTTCCTGGTTTGATCTTTCTTGTCTTGATTTAACTAGAATAGCGAACAACTCAGTGCATCGGTTACATTTCATAGATTGTGAATAGCTTGTATAGTTTGGTACATCACTAAATGTCAACAAGAATTATTGGTTGAGAAAGATGTTTTATCAATTTTGTGTTACATTTCATTCCTCATGGGGATTTTTCTATTGGTTTCCAGTATCTTTTCCTTCCGTGATTTTTTTTATTTCTGACACTTAACCAACAGATTCTTTTTTGTAGAGTAATGAACTCTTCGCACTTTTCTTGGATGAAACAATGACCTATTCATGTGCAGTGTTCAAGGCAAGAACAACAACTATCTGATGCTTGAGCCCAAATTTCACCTAAAAGATACTCCAATTCATGCAGTAGCTGGTTAATAATTTTTTTTTGTTTTTTTTAAAATTATCTGACAGAATAAAGATGAAGACTTGAAAGATGCACAAATGAGAAAAATATCTCTTCTGATTGAAAAAGTGAGTGCCTTTGCTTTGGTTGCTATTTCATTAATATTTTAGCTGTTACAAAATATCTAATATAATTTTTCCTTATACAAATGAAGGCTAGAATAGAGAAGAAACATGAAATTCTTGAGATTGGATGCGGATGGGGAAGTTTAGCCATTGAAGTTGTCAAACAAACAGGCTGCAAATACACTGGTATCACTTTGTCTAAGGAGCAACTGAAGCTTGCAGAACAAAGAGTTAAAGAAGCTGGGCTTCAGGTATTAACAAACAAACTTGTTTATGTGTTATTGCGATTATGCCGGTACTTCTCATTTTGTAAGAGAGACTCAACTTTAAATATTTTGAAAGAATTCATGCTAAATGTAATCAAATCATGGTTCCAGGACAATATCAAATTTCTTCTGTGTGACTATCGCCAATTGCCAAAGACATACAAATGTGATAGGATTATATCTTGGTGAGCTTTTTTTCATTTTGATTTTAAGGACACGTGTATACACATACAAGTAATTCCAACATATTACATAACCTGTATAACCATATTTCAGTGAAATGTTAGAAGCTGTTGGCCACGAATTCATGGAAGAATTCTTTGGGTGTTGTGAATCAGCATTGGCAGATGATGGCCTTCTTGTTCTCCAGGTATTAGATAGAATGTTCATTAAACTTTTATCCTTTTTTTATACTGGTATGTATAGGTATGATTTTTATGTAATTTCTAGATTGTATGTAGTTACTACAATTACGTTCTTATTGGTATTTAAATTGTTGCTACTAACCATTGAAGATGGTTTATCATCTATAGTTCATATCAATACCGGATGAGCGATATGATGAGTATAGGCGCAGTTCTGATTTTATAAAGGAATATATTTTTCCCGGAGGTTGCCTACCCTCTCTAAGTAGGGTAACATCAGCCATGGCAGCCAAATCCAGACTCTGGTATGTAACTGCTGAATTTCTATATATCAATGAGCATTCCCTTCATTCTTCTTTCTTATTCAACTGAATATTCTTAAACACAGCGTGGAGCACGTTGAAAACATAGGAATTCATTACTATCAAACGCTAAGATGTTGGAGAAAAAATTTCTTGGAAAGAAGAAGGTACAGTTGATTTGATCGAAACATACTTCTTTTTTATAAATTCAAGTAAACTAACACCAACTACTTATTGGAATTTTGCTTTTGTGTTGTCAGCGAAATTTTGGATCTTGGATTTAATGAAAAATTCATCAGAACGTGGGAATACTATTTTGATTACAGTGGCGCAGGGTTTAAGTCACGAACACTTGGAAATTACCAGGTATGTTATTGCGAGCAACTTGATCCTTAAACTCAATATGGTTACATGCTTGCATTCTTGAACCATTTTCTATTTTAATGTCATTTAGCAGGAAAATATCATTTTCTATTAACCATCCTAAACTTCTTTTACAAACTTGATATTAATTCTGCTAAAATTTATTTTAGGCTACCCTTAACTACTTAGTTAGCTAAATGATTCATTGAATAGTGGCATTTATCATAATTCAGCTTGTTGCTTTGCAATTGTAACAACTAACAAGTATATAATAGGTTTGTTTTATGTACCATGTATGTAGGTGGTTTTCTCACGCCCTGGTAACGCTACTGCATTCAGTGACCCCTACTACAAAAGCTGAGACCATAAGCATGGCGATTTGTCTTTCACAGGAGAGCAGTAGCACGAGCATCACGCATCCTTGGAAAATACATTGACACGTTGGTGTCATGTATCTCATTTCTTGATACTCCAAGAATTCATCTGTTGATTCACCAAAAACAAGAAACAAAATTTATCTGTTGTGTGATTATTACTTATCTCTTGACGACCGTTGAATTAGAGGAGCTGAATTATGCTGCTTTGCAGTGGTAGTCGGCTAGATTGGTGGGATTTTTTTTTTCTTATAAGAAATGATAGATTTTTGAAAGGGAATAAGCTTTATATGTAATTCTTGTCAATTTGTGTCAAAAGAATTGTCATTCTTGTCAATAAAAAATGATTTCATTTTAATAAAGAGATTTCGACCACTTTAAATTTTAAGCATGAAATATTAAGGCTAAAAATAAGTTCCTTGCACTCTTTTGGTGCACTCATTCGATATCCCTTAGCTCGTCAACTAATCTACCTATTTGGGATATGTATCGCTTAAGTTGGTTCTCGAATTTAGACTTGATTCAATTGCATTTCAAACCCGAGTCGATTCACAAACATAAACAAAGAAAGAAATGGATTTGCTCGCCATGTGGCCTAAATTGGCAAGCAAATATGTACTGCGGTTTGCTTTCTATAAGAGAGAACAACGAATGCTACCATGGAATAAGTATCCACAATCCATCTAAAAAATAACGGGTTTGAGCAAGAGCATGATACCATGGAATAACCCTCACTTTCTTTTTAAGCCTTCATAGCTCTGGACCATATAGATGAGATCGGGCTTAATGTCGATTTAAGCCTAAACAGTACTTAATCTATTTTGAAGTCGTTGGTGATCCTTAGAGAGAGTCGTTGGGCATATCAGTTCGGATTTGGCCATAGCCTTACGACAATGACAACTCTAGTGAGGGAGGGGTGAGGTTGGATCGGGCGTTGGCCTTCCAAGCAATCATGTGTGACATAGGGTACATTGATGCAGAAGCATTGTCGCCATTGAGGCAAGGAGGGGAGAAATAGACCCTCCTAGAGGGGGCTACACAACCCAAACATTGTGTAAGGAGAGCTCTAGCGTTCTAAAGACTCAAAACCCTAGCCGATGGAGACTACGACAGGAGATGTCGAACTTATACCTTATGGTGTAACTTTTTTAATAAGCCATGTCTCTAAGGTCTTCCAACACCAAAGTTGTCCAATCGTGAAAAGATAACGGAGGAAAGTGGCAAACTGCAATGTTCCCTCAACTTTTAAAACCACGTGATTGATGCGTACATCCAGAAAGGCCTAGTGTTGTTGACAAAAAAAAAGGCTGGTGTCTGGTATTTACATGAACAAAGAGGCAACACAAATTACACAAAGCCTGGTTGATAAGTGCCACATGGATTTTTACATGCACTGGACAAATTACACAAAACCTTTTTGATTGAATGCTTTAATCGGGCAACACATTATAAACTAAGAAAACCTAGCATAATACGACTACCAGAGAATGACTTCAACAATATATCAAGTAATCAAGAACAGAAAGCACTGGCAATGTAAAAACAATACCCCGTCAAAAAAAATGTAAAAACAATACCAATATAAACCCTGGGGGTAGAACAGAAAGGCACTTATCATCTAAAGCAATACCAATTTAATAACACCTTAGGAGGCGACGCAAAAGCTAAAACTGAAAGGTAGGAATTAAGACTTAAATGAGAAAAACTTACCTACAAAAGACTTGCCTGTCACAGTAAAAATGTTTAGGACATGAAAATTTCCAAGCATGAATTTTAACACATGCCAAAATGTATCAATCAACTAGACACCTAAAATTTAGGCCAAAATTCTCACAGCCAACCAATTTATTGAATGTGCCGCAAACCATCCCCTCACAATTTCTGTCAGCCACCAGAAACCAGATTGAACTTTATGAGATTTTATCACTTCATAAGCCAGGAATCTCCAAATTTGATGATGCGTTGGCCCAGAAAACACAATAGACTGAAACAAGTTCATTCCTTAGCCATGAGTGGACACTTGGCTCCACTTCAACGTGCACCTCTCCTCCTGTACAACACAAGTGCAAATACAGGGGGAAAATGATTATGCCATCTTCAAAGTTTCTACTATCACTACCATTATCGCTACCCATTACGAAGTGATCAACCCAAGTGTCCACTGCTATCAGTAAGTACCTCAGACTACATCATCTTATTTCTACTTGTACCAGCAATTAAAGTATGTGCCTACACAATAAGATCTTCTATTGCCAAACTGTAGTCAAAAGAGAACAGAGAAAAGAGAATGAAAATATCAACAAATGACAACACACAACTGCATCAAACCATCATATAAGGTGAAATATAATACTATAGCTGAAATGCTACAATAACTGATAATTCCAAATCAACTAAAACCATAAACACGCAATTAAAACTACACGCAGGAACAAATAAATACTAAATAGAAAGTAGCATCTAGTATCTCCTCAACCATACTACTTATTATAAACTAGGAAAGCAAATACTGCAAACTACTGGGATTTAAGCAACCCAACCAGTCCCATTGTGTTGACCTCGAACGCGAATAACTCCTTTGCCGCTGAAAGAATTCACCATGAGCTCACGATTTAAGATTAAAAGGCGGGGATCATCAAGTCAAGTTCAAGATCCTGCAAGAGATTTAACTATCAAAATTACTGCTGTTGGACTTGTCGCGACTGAGCACCACCATAGCTGCCACCATAACCAACTTGCCCACCATGGGGACCATTTCCTTGAGGAGTCCCATAATTACCAGATGCTTGAGCCTGTTCAGATCTCCAAGCTGCATTTCCATAACCAGAATTTCCATTTGCATCTCCATAGCCACTGCCCATATAGCTGCCACTGCCACCGCTACCTTGGAGATCACTCCCACCAGGGCCACTAGCACTACTATTAGGAGCACTACTATTAGGAGCACTCCCAGTACGCCCTCCTACAGCACCATATACACCTGGATTACCATAAGAACTATCACTTCCTCCATACCCACCATATCCATAACCTTGATTACCATATCCAGCAGCTCCACTAGGGGATTGACCCGCGGTTACTGAACCAGGGCCACCACCACCAGATCCAGTACCGCCAGATCCAGCACCCCAAGCAGCAGTGCTGCCGTAGCCCATAGAGCCATAACCAGAGGCAGCCTGAGCAGGCCATGAACTCCTTGGGCCACCTGGTGGACCACCAGCATAAGCAGCATTGGGAACATTTGGATTCCCGTATGTTGCAGCAGCAGGTCCACCATAACCAGCAGCAGTACCACCATAACTTCCATATGCACCATAACCAAGGCCATTATTAGCCGAACCATACCCATATCCAGGAGCACTATAAGCAGAAGAACCATAAGGCGTGAATCCACCTGCAGCGCTTTGAGGCTGCATATACCTGCTAGAATCCATACGACCATCATATGAATTTTGGTTGCCACCAGAAGCCCCATACCCTTGGTACCCGCCACCTCCAGCACCACCCATCATACGGCTACTTGCACCAGGATTGGCATCCTTGGGAAGTGCACGCTTAACCTCTACTTGTTTCCCATTTAAATCATGGAATGACTTGTGCAAGACCCTATCAACTGCATCCTCAGTATCAAATGAAATAAACCCAAATCCCCGTGGTCGTCCAGTATTCTGGTCATACATGACTACGACATCAGTTACCTGTCCATAAGTCTCAAAGTATTGGCGGAATTTTTCTTCAGACAGGGTTGGAGGCAACCCTCCAACAAATATTTTTTTGGTCCTGACATTTCCACCATTTCCAGAATTCATACCAGAATTGGGATTTCCAGCTCTGGAAGTAACAGACATTTGTTGATCCTCTCTTGAAAATGCCTTCTTGGCATCAACCTGAAAAACAAATCAATAAATTAAGTGGCTAGTTAGGCTTCCATCCCGAATAAAAATGTTCAAATATTAATGTAACAGCTGTCATAAACATAAACAAGTATACTTGCCCAGATTTCTAAAATACGTATAACTAAAGCCCCTTCAGACAACAAAAAAGAAGTGCATATGAATGAAAAGCCAACAATCCAGAGATTAACAGCTTGAATTTAAACAAAACCACGAAGCAAATATAGCAAACAAACGTGTACACCAATTCTATGAAGATATCATGAAAACGACTAAAATTCTCCCAATAAAAAGCCCTATTTATTATTACAAAAAAAAAAACTAAAAGGATAACCAAAACCTACCTGCAGTTCAGAAGCAGCAACAGAAATAAACAGTTTAAAAATTTGCAACACCAAATTTTGAAAATACACAAACACTCTCACAGAAAACCCTAACATTGGAACAAAAGGGGATTCATAACATTTAGTGAAAACGATGCAAAAGTAAAGCAAATTAGAGAAATAAAAGAAGAATGGAAGAGGCATAACCGTTCTTCCATCGATAACATGCTTGTCTTCGAGAACCCTATCGAGAATAGAAGGATCTGCGAAGATGACGAAACCAAAGCCACGAGGCTTGCCGGTGTTCTTCTCCCTCATAACGGAAGTATTGATAACATCACCATAGTTGCTGAAATGCTCCTTCAGCTTCTCCTCAGAAGTCTCCCATGAAATCCCGCCGATGAAAAGCTTACCCTGATCCGAATCCATTTCCCTTACTTTCTCTCTCTTACCCTCTCTTTCTATCTCTAAAATGTATCCCTATGCGTTTGAATATGAATAGGATTTGATTGTTATGGGAAGAGGGGGGGAAGTTGGGGATTTGGGGATGGAAGAAGAGAGGGAAGGGTTTGGTGTGTGAGAGGGAGAAAGAGAGAAAGAGACGAGGGAGTGTGTGTGTCTCAATAAATATGAAGGATCAAGGTTTGCGTTTTCTTTTATTTAGTAGGGTTTAACGGCTCAGATTTCTTTGATTCCATTTACATCATAGAAGAATATGCTGCCATCCTTCTTTGACAATTTATTTAGGGTATCCAATTTACAATAGATGTAACACTATTAAGTTCCAGAAGGTCACTACATTTTTTGGCTTAAATAAATATATTTATTTTTCTCTATTTTTTTTGTCCGTGTAAAATGTAAATAGGATGGATGTTTTGAAATTTAATTTAATCAGGATATACCAACAGTGTATTGACGGTTTATAACACCAGCTAATCATAAATTTATACATCATAAAAATGTTTGACTTTTATCTCATTCAGTTACAAATACCGTGATTTTTTATTGGTTGGTAGTGTAAAAAATGTTTACAATGTCAATCAATATTTTAAAAATTGAATCGGACATCGAACCGATGAGACCTCTAGGTCATGGTTCAATCGCTTTAAACCGTTCAAACCTGGGTAGAACTGCAGTCAAACTGTTCAAATAACTGAACTGAGGACACTATTAAGTCATGATTTAACCTGTTATAGTTTTCTTTTTCCTCCTTTGTTAGCTTTTTTGTTTCTGGAATTATGAGTTGGCAAATGTTGGTCCTATGTGGCTTATTTTTGTGGACAGGACAGTACAGTACAGGACAATATTTTGTGACGTACATTGTTTGGTGAATGTTTGGTGAATATTGGATAGCATAGGCAAAAAAACGTAAAGTTTACAATAATTTTCTTTAAGATGCTGATTTTATATAACATATATTATAATAATATAATTAGAAAATTATAAAGAAAAGTGTGAGAGAGAATATAGGAGAGATCATGAGATGAGAGAAGTGAGATAGAGAGGGGGAGAGAGAGAGAGAATTATTGAGCAGGAAATATAAATAGTATTTTAGTATTTTTTTTTTGTGAACGAAAAGTCGTACCATGGTTTTGTGAATGACATGAATTTGGGTTTTTGCCCAGTCTCTTGTCCCAGTTTTGTCTAGTACCATAAATAGTTTCTAAATCAAACAGGGTACAAGTGGAGTTGTGTTGTGTGAAAACACATAATGTGCAAGTATACACAGTCGCAACAAGTAATAAAGAGTAAGTAGAAATCGTTTCCACGAGGATTGTTTAAGCTCTTTTTTATATTTAAATTAGTAAATAAGCTAGTGAAAAAAATAAAAGAGAAAATAAGCATGTGGTAAAGCATTATGTAAAAATAGCAAGTAATATAAAAGAGTGAAGAAAATACCGAGAGAAAACCGGTTAGAATGTCTTCTACTATCTATCTATACCATTTACCTACTACCAAAATACCAATCTTATCATTTTCCCAACTAAATAATTGAAGGATGTTTAGGTAATTTTACTCTTTCACTTTTTCAAACTCTCTCACTTTTTCACTCTCTTCTCCTCTTTCTTCTTCTAATTCTCTCATTTCTCTATTTTTCATACTTTTTCAAACTTTTTCACTTTTTCACTCTCGCTTACACAGTTTTTCACTCTCTTATACTATTTTTTCCTTTAATTCTCCCATTTTTCTATTATTCACAATATACCTACTTTAATTTCATCTACGTGTCACCTCCATTTTTCCTCTTTACTATTTTAAAAATTTTCAAATTTTGACAAAATTTTAATATCCGTTTTTTTACACGGGGTAATATTTAGGCTAATTAAATCGGTCAACTTTAAAATTGCCTTGATTTTCACGAGATAATGTTCGGACTAATTAAATTTTCTCTGAGTACATACATTATGCACAACCAAAATACCAATCTTATACTTTTCCCAACTAAGCAATTGAAGTTTATTTAGTTAATTTCATTTTTTCACACCCACTCTCACACACTTTTTCAAACTTTTTCACTATCTTATTCTCTTTCTTCCGCTAACTCTCTCATTTATCTATTTTTCACGATATATCTACTTTAATTTCATCTATATGTCTCCTCAATTTTTCCTTTTTACTATTTTAAAATTATCGAAATTTTGATAAAATTTTAATATTATGTGTTTTACACGGGTAATGTTCGGACTAATTAGGTTTGTCCATTTTAAATTTGTCAAAATTTTCACGGGATAATGTTCGGACTGATTAAATTTTGTCTGAGATCATACATAGAAATAAAACGACAGCACCCGTGCGTAGGCACGAGTATACTACTAGTTTACACAAATAACTTTTCAATGAGGGTCTAGTGCTAAATGGGTACTACAGCACCTAAGCGCATGCATGAAAGTTTGTGCTTTTCAGTCACTTAATGCAGAGTTTCACTAAGATTCTTTATGTCAAAGTACTCATTAGGTTCACCTCTGGATTTTAAACATGGCAAGCTCATTTTATGGGGTTTATTTTTCTATGTTCGGGTTTAAATAAGATTAACTAAAGTGTCCTTTAGTTAATGCAATCCATATTAACTACTAAGTTCAACAAATTAACCTTTTTCTGAATTAAAATACTTGTACTTAATAAAAAGTGGTCAAGCTTAAACCAAATTTGAAAATATTATATTACCATAGTTAAAGGTACTAAGCAGACATTTAGCATTTAAACCATTCAAAGATTTCTAACAAGGCAAAGCATCCTAACTAAAGAGTTTAGCTCATAATGAGCTTAAAATCCATTAAAACAAAAGAGGTGTTTAACAACATAAGCATGACACTGAACTTACAGCAAAGAAACTTAGCAAGAGGAATACTGAGATGGACCCCAACACTTTCGAACTGAAAGTGAAAATATGGTTTATCAACTTGCTTTGCAACTCTGTTATCCAAAATGCTACTACAACACCCAGTTCAACACTAGTCTCTCAAGGTTTTCTTCAATAGAGGCTTCGAAAGGAAGAGGAGACGCTATGTCTAATGTTTTAACCTAATTTTCCAGCCCTCTTAAAGTTGAAAAATGTGCTTCCTTATATAGGGAAGTGGATGGTGTAAGAGAAAGAATGTCCTCCATCTGCAAATTTATCTTTTTGCACTTTTGCTTTTTGTGCTTTTTTCGCCCTACTAAAAGCAAGTGGTCCCCTCATTCGCAGCACCACTACAGTAGAGATTCCCCGAATGGATAGGCTGACATGCGTACTACTATGCATATATATCTTGTCTTTTAGTTTCCCTCTCTTCCTTCCTTGGTGAAAAAGCAAGTGCTAGAACACCAGAAATTCATGCACAGCTTAAAACACATATTAAATCCCCAAAGGTAAGTACCTAAGTGCTCTTTTGGATCAAAACAAGCTTTCACAATTGAGATTGAACAAATAATAAATTCCAAACATTTTCTAACAAAATTACTCTTAAACATGCAACAATTAAGCTAAAGGAATGCCAATAACTCTTATTTCTAAGAGTTATCAAGTTGTCTTGTCCAGTACCTTGCTTTTTGGCAAATCAAACACACCCCGTGTATTTTCCTCATGAAGAACCCTAATGTAACATTTTAATTTTAATAAAGGCTTAATTATGTTTTTAGCCCCCTGCAAATAGGGGGTCATTTGGTTTTAGACCCTCTAAATTTTTTTAAAAAAAAATCCCTGCCAATATTTTTTTTATATTAATCCTTCTTTCAAGTCTTCGTTAATGGTTCGCTGACTTGTCTAATGGAACTGCCATCTGGCATTGCCAAATCATTACTTTTTATTTTCTTTTTATTTTAAAAATAGTGACATGGATTTTAAATTAGTGTTTTTTTACCATCCCATCTTCATCTCTCTCTCTGAACTTCTTCATCTATAAAACCAGATCTGGGTACCTATATTAGCCAGATCTGAAAACTGAGTGCTGCTTGCATCAGCCGCCGTGAATGTGGCGGTTGTGGTGAGAGTGAGCGGTGGTGCAAAGTCCTAGAGGGAGAACTCACGATGGTGGTTTTGTGGTGATGGTGTTGCGACGGTGGGGGGTGTTGTTAGGGTAGCTTGTGAAGGGAGAGTGAGAGATCGAGGGAAGTGAGTGCTATTAAGGTGGTTTGTGAAAGGCTCTTTTCAACGGTGATGATAATGTGTGGTCTTCTGTATTTCATTATCACAAAACCCATTATCACAAAAAATTATTTTCAGACATTATCGCAAAACCCATTGGAATAAAGCTTTATCACAAAACTCATTATCCCTTTTTTCTTAAACCCAGATTTCAGGATAACAAGATTTCAATTTTTGATTCATTTTTTATTTCGATTTAGGGTTGGATTTCGATTTCCATTCCAGAATCAATTAAGCGAAATGAAATAAAATCCAGATCTTGACTATTTCCATTCCAGATCTGGAAACGAGCGTGAAATAAATTCCAAAACCATAAAGAACGAGAAGAGCGTTAACGGAAATTGATGAAGAAACTGCGAACAGAAATGGATCAGAGAACGGAAAGAGATTCTGAGAATTGAAGTGATTTTGTTTTGATGAACGATTTTGTTTTGATTCCAAAGGAAGAAGTGATTTTGAGAATTGAGTGATTCTGAAAAATTGTTTTGTTAGGGGAAAAAACCAAGAGAAAACCTATGTTGTTATGGGAAGGGGAAACATTATTGAAGAAGAAAGGGAGAGCAAAAGAGGAAGCAATAGCAGTAGCCAAGATCAAGAGAGAGAGGGTGTTGATGGGGAAGATGGGAAATGGAGAAGATGTAGAATAATGTAAAATAATGAAAAACAAAAAATAATGATTTGGCATACAACTCAGCATTAAAAAAAATTAGAAAAGAAAAAGAAAACTACCAATCAGACACGTCAGCATTTTTTGTAACGGTGGGTTAACAGAAGGATCTTTTTAAAAAAATTGTTTTTGCAGGGAGTTTTTAAAAAAAATAAAATTGGAGAGGGTAAAAGCAAAACATCCACTATTTGCAGGGGGTAAAAGCGTATTTAAACCTTTAATAAAAATCTAAACTAAAATAATGAGTCGGCATTGCTTAATAATCTTTGTCACTTTGCCAACTATGATTTCGTTAGCCAATTTTGTGTTTTTAAACAGAGAATGATAGAGAGGGATGAAAAGGAAAACGTAGACATTTTGCAAAGAGTTATTGATTACAAAAATTATTGGGACTAAATTCAAAACACATCATATTTACAGGAACACGAAACACATTTTAGCCTAATCTTACTTAAGTACTGTTACGGATTGGGCCTTTATCACTAAGACCCAATACCAGATGCAGATCCATCAACCAATGGTGGAGATTAAAAACTTAGATCCAATGGTTCTCATTGGATCCCAAAACCTATAAATAAGCATTCAATGAAATGTCTAAGGTACCCACTCTTTCCTACTTTTTACCTCTAATTAGCTCTCTAGCTGACTTGAGCGTCGGAGTGTCCTCGCAGGTACCACCTGCCCCGGATCGGATACAGACCTCTGCTCCAGATCGGAACTCTGCCTCGGATACGGAGCTCGGTCGATCAAGACCATTAACTACCAACTACCTCGGATTAGACTTGGTGTCTAAGATCGGATACCGGTCTAGAGGTACGGTACAAAACATTGGCGACCACAGTGGGAGGATCTTGTACTCTAGTTCCTCTCCTATCTCCTTGATTGACGATGGCTCCGACCTTACGTCAGAGGACTATCCCGAATGTCGTTGAAGGACCTGTTCTGCAGTGGGTAACTCCGGAAGGAGTGTCAGTCACTTTACCCCTTAGCCCGGCGCATGCTCGAAGCTCGGCTACGGCTATGGTTCCTGGGAGCTCAGCCCGGAACCGACTTCCACCTCCCCCTCCGATCGTCTAGGTACCGGTCGACGCTGTTCAACAGCTCGTCCTATTCTTAAATCGGCAAGCCGAGGCCGACCGGCAGGAAAGCCAACGCTACACCCAGTTAGAAGCTCACATTGCTGAGATCCGGGCTCGTAACATCCCGGATCGGAGTTCCTCTATGCGCAACTCTTTAAGTGGAACGACTCATGGCCGCGGGCGCCACCGATCTCCTGCTTGGAGGAGATACCATCATCGCACTCCACCTCGTTGTAGAGGAGGGCGAGGACCGGAGACTCCCCCAAGTCGGACCCCTGATGATTCCTGTGGTCCTGAGGGTTCCCCTCGGCCTAGCTCATTTCTGTTTTCCTCATCTCCGAGGCGGCGTACCAGAAGTCGGAAAAGGTCTCCGAGGCAGTAACGTCAGCGCCCTAGCTCGCGGGGATCCCCCGGCAAGTATGGCTACCGACGACCTCCACCCCTTGAGAGGTCGGCAAAGCGTACAGGATCTTTCACAGCTAAGATCGACTACTTCCCAGTGCCAAAGCACCTCGAGAAGGCTCCTGAGGGTTTGAAAATGCATGATGGGACTGGCGATCCATCGCCACCTCGAGTACTTTGACACGGTTATGCAATACCGTAACATTCCAGAGGAGATAAAGTGCCGAACCTTTCCCCTCACTCTAGAGAAGGCGGCTCTGGAATGGTTCAGGGCTCTTAGGTCGAATACGATCTCCTCTTGGGATCAGTTAGCCAAGCTCTTTTCTGCACACTTCGCCCACTCGAAGATGAAGCCTAAATCTCGGAAGGTATTGCAGGCAATTCAGCAAGGAAAAAATGAGTTCCTCCGGGACTACATAGAGAGATTCAATAGAGAAGCTACTCAAGTCCGGGACCTCGACGACTCCTTCCGTCTCTACTTCATGGAGGCTGGCCTTCGTGAAGGAAGTCTATTTCAGATAGACGTCGGGGTCAACCAAGTTGAGTCGCTTGCCGAGTTCCTCCAGCGATCTCAAAAGTATATCAATCATGAAGAAGGGATTAACGCAGGAAGGTCACGTTTCACCTAGGTCTCGGAATGAGCCTACGGGCGTGATGTAATCCGGCTTTGTAAATGTCCAACAATCTAATATATATAGATCGGCTACGATTTTCGTCACACTGATTGCTTAGTAAAAGTGAGTTCCGAGGTTGGAGGGAAAGATTTGGGACCGGTCGAGCGATCGCCTTTAAGTTTCACGGTAAGACCAGAACCCGAGACACCGAGTTCAACATCGCTAGAGAATCGGAATTCCACCTAGGATCGGAACTCCTGATGATTCCTGCTGATCCGAGGGTTCCCCTCGGCCCTGCTCGTCTCTGGCTTCCCCTTCTCCGAGGCGACGTTCCAGAAGCCGGGAAAAATCCCAGAGGCAGGAACGTCGACGCCTTTGCTCACAGAGATCCTCCGACTTTAAACTGACACCTCGAGTCATCCAGGTGGTCACGTTTTAAATGGCCGAGGTTGCCATTACCCTGAAGGGCGAGTTCGATCTGGGCCGAGTCCTGGTAAACTGCCCTAAAGGCGACTTTAAACTGACACCTCGAGTCACTCAGGTGGTCACGTTTTAAATGGCCGAGGTTGCCATTACCCTGAAGGGCGAGTTCGATCTGGGCCGAGTCCTGGTAAACTGCCCTGAAGGCGACTTTAAACTAACACCTCGAGTCACTCAGGTGGTCGCGTTTTAAATGGCCGAGGTTGCCATTACCCTGAAGGGCGAGTTCGATCTGGGCCGAGTCCTGGTAAACTGCCCTGAAGGTGACTTTAAACTGACACCTCGAGTCACTCAGGTGGTCACGTTTTTAACATTGCCGAGGCTAGTGGCAGACACCCTCGCTGGTATAAGCCCGACCTCGAAGATCTGTGACAAGACCCGTATCTCGGGCGCTCCGAGGCTGGTGGCAGACACCCTTGCTGATATAAGCCCGACCTCGAAGATCTGGGACAAGACCCGTATCTCGGGCACTCGAGGCTGGGGGCAGACCCCTTTGTAGCTATAAGCTCGGCCTTGAAGAAGGTCGCCACGACGGTCCGACCTCAAATTCAAAAACTCTCACGAAGTCCAGATAAGGCTTCAAGTCTAGCTCGCCCCAAGACGACCCGACTTGGGGGGCAACTGTTACAGATTGGGCCTTTATCACTAAGGCCCAACACCAGATGCAGATCCATCAACCAATGGTGGAGATTAAAGACTTAGATTCAATGGTTCCCATTGGATCCCAAAACCTATAAATAAGCATTCAATGCAATGTCTAAGGTACACACTCTTTCCTACTTTTTACCTCTAATTAGCTCTCTAGCTGACTTGAGCGTCGGAGTGTCCTCGCAGGTACCACCTGCCCCGGATCAGATACAGACCTCTGCCCCAGATCGGAACTCTGCCTCGGATACAGAGCTCGGTCGATCAATACCATTAACTACCAACTACCTCGGATCAGACTTGATGTCTAAGATCGGATACCGGTCTAGAGGTACGGTACAGAACATGTACGTTTAAGTGCAAGAATTTTGATAAGAGTTCGTGCATTAGTGTCAATAAGATTTATAAACCAAGAACCAATCAAGGAGATATGTCATCCATACTTGTGAATTTAAACAATGGGATATTAAACTATAAACAAAATAAATACATAATCCTTTTGATTTATTTAAAACTAGGACTGGATCTTGTCCAGTGACCGAGGGTCCAGTAGAACCTTGGCTATACAAAAATAAAAGGGTAGGCGGTGTTTAAATAACTGAAATAGAAGAGACAAAAGTATTTTTTAAGGGTTGAGATTTTTCACATGAGTAAACTAGAGAAAAATGTTGGAACCAAGTAGATCTCGAAACAATGACCCTTAATTGACTTTGAAGATAACAAACATCATAAGAGGATAATTACGCCCTAACATGTTTTTCTAGTATGAGATAAGTAGACATATTCTCTACACTCATGGTTGGCATCTCTATCATCCATTCTCACAAAACAATATACATCATATGTCCACCACAGGTATCATTTGTTCCTATGAAGCGTATGTTCACAAGCTCAACTATTTGAGTGTATCCGATCACCACAAAGCATCTGTTAATTCAACAAGATTTTGTTCTCGCGCTCTCATCTGATTTCTTTACTAGAAGACTAAGGCTCGTTTAACGAGATATTAAATGGTATTTGAAATAGTTATTTGAGTATGAGGTATCAAGGAACAAAGAGGATAAATAAAAGAGAATACTTCACAAAGCAACAAGAAATATGTTGTTGAGTTTTCAAACCGTCCAATAGTACACATCAATGGTAGTAGCAGCGTACGGAAATGGAAGATTTTCGGCATGATTGATTGTACAACCTGATTGCATTTAATGCAGTTCTATCTCACAAGGAACCCTTTCAACATATAGATTTCTATCCCACATAATACATCAACGACTATAATTACTACATATCTATAAAAGGCGTTCAACAACACTTAGAGACACGAACGTGTGTACAAAGAACTTACTATTTGTATACACTATTTGTCTCAAAATCGATCCATGGATCATAGAAATAATAAATAATTATAGCTCTTAGGGGTGTTCATGGATCGATTTTGAGACAAATAGTTAGTGGAACTTATTTGTTGAGACTGTTTTGGTTCAAGATATCGAGACAGTTGGGATTCAAAATACAGAGCATGCAAAACCAAAATTTGAAAAATCTGACATTAAGAAACCAAGAGTACTTGGTTTCAGGATATTGAGATTGTTTGGTTTCGAAGAATTCGACATTAAGATACTAAGATTGTTTGGTTTCAAATACCGAACGTACAAACCCAAAATCTGAAAAAATTTACCTCTCAAAATCATGGTACTGGGATCTCACATAACACACATGATGCTAAGAGGAATCAATGTCAGGACACCGAAGCCCCTTAGTACCAAGGTATCAACTGTGCTATGTGAGGGCCGAGTACCATTACACAATCGATACCAAGGTATCGAGTGTGTTAAGAGAGGCAAGGAGAGATCTTAAAATCGAGGTAATTTTGATATTTTAGTTGGGATGGAGAAAAGAAAAAATCCCTTAGAAGAAATATTTGCGCCCCAAAATTATTTTTGCAATTGCTAACAATGTTGGCATACCAATTAACCTAGATGGTGCAACATGTAAAAACTCCTTTAACGGATCATTTGGTCATTTTGCACGAATCATGGTTGATATAGATTTGAAATTAGAGCTTGGGAATCAAACCCTAGTTGAGAGGCCGGGTTATGCTTTCTTTATGAAAATTTGTTTTCCTTTTGTATGTATTGCAAGACTATAGGTCATACCACTAGTGATTGTAATAGAAGGAAGCAATCTGGTGTGGAAAAGAATCATGAGAAAAAGAAATATGTTGCTCAAGTAAAACAGATTTCTAGATATGTTCATAAGCCACATGTTACTAATAATGTGAATCACAAGCAGAAAGCTCAGGTTATATGTACTAAAACCTATGTATATAAGGAAGCCCTTAAAGGAGGAAACAATGATACATAGGTGGTTTGGATCCTAATCTTTTGCTGAAATTTGTTGAGTCGCCTAATGCACAACAAGGGGAATCTTCACACAATGAGATTAGAGAAGCGGCCATGCAATCTAACGAAGAATCAATTGTTCAGGACTCTGTTGCTTCAGATGACGGTAAGCAAATGTCGCTTGCGGTTATGCAGCGCAAGAGACATCTCTGAACCCCACTCAGAAGTTGGCTAATGCTTCTACCTCTAGCACATAGCAGCTTAAGACAAAACCGTTCAAATTTCTCCCACCTCTGATATTATTAGTGGTTCCTCCACTCAACCTCCAAATACCAGGCTATATTTGTTAAATGTCTCCGAGTCGGATGCTACTTCTAATTTAGTGGTAGCATTTGACATGAGAATATTGGGTAAGCTTTGGGCGATGAGCTAGATGATGTGGCTGATTCTATGGCTACCGATACCCAAAGAATAATTGCGCAGTATGATAAGCTCAAACCGGTGGTGTTCAAGACCCAAAAGAAGAAATTTTGGCAAAAAAAAAAGAAATTGACCCAGAAAACTGTAGGCTACAATTCCCGTTCAAAGACAAATTCTGTCTTTGTCTCTTATTGATCCGACTATTGCAAGTTAGTCCTAAGAATTTCAACAAAAATGGAAATTTGTCCAGAAAATTGTAGGCTATAATTCCCGTTCAAGGACAAATTTGTCTTTGTCTTCTTTTGATCTAACTATTGTAAGCTAGCACTTTTATATCCGTCTCTAGGATGTAATATTTTAGGGGGTTTTGTTAGGGGTTCCCTATCATTGGCTTGACTTTATTTTCTTTTTTGCCAAAGGGTATTGGTCTAGTTCCTTTCCTCCCTGGGCTCTCTTCTGTAATCTTTCATTTTTCTCCTTTTTAATAAAATCAGAGGGAAATTCTCTTTCTCCTTCTTGATGTTGCTTTACATCGATCATAAGGTTTTAACGAGACTTCGTTCCTTCTATTTGATTAAAAAAATACATTTTCTTCATGATGTATAAAATGCATGTATAAACTTAATATCAGTTCGTGCATTATTTTCACGATGGTTTCATTTGTATTTTTATAGTAGTCAATTTTTTTTACCACAGGTCCATAGCCGATAGTCAATCCAATTCTTAAGAACATTACGCCCTTAATTTTACAATTAAAATCAATTTTTGAGAATAATTTTGTTTTAATTATTGTTTTAAAGTTTAAGTCAATACTAATTGTCATTTTCTCAATAATACCCACAATTATTCATTACAAAGAGAGAGAAATAAGTGGAGTGAAATAATTAATAAATTTTTTTGACAGCTGAAATAATTAATAATTAAAAGTATTATAAAAAAATAAATAATATCAATTTTTTGACATCAAATAAATAACGTCATTAAAAATAACAATATTTATTAGCTTTATTTATATATGTAATCTTAAAACAATATGTATTTTGAAATCAACTGAGATAATATTTGATTTTTCTTGCCATATGTAATTTTAGAGTTAAATATGATTTTGGTACTTATAAAATTGGGACCTTTCAAGTTTAGTCTCTATTGAATTTTAATAGGCATTTATGTCCCTCACAAATTCTTTTTCAGCAATTTTAATCCCTCACGATTTTTAAATTTTAATAGCCTTTTGGGAGCCTTTTAAAAGTTATGAGAGACTAAAATTACCGACAACAAGTTTGTGGGGGACGAAAACACCTATTAAAGTTTAATAGGGACTAAACTTGAAAGGTCTCAATTTTTTTTTTTAAAAAAAAGACAAGAAAATATTAATAGAGTAAACTCTCGGTTTGACCCCTATATTATCACTCTGGTTCTTGAACTATAGAAATACAATTAATAGTCCTTAAAATATTTTAAATCCATCAAATAAATATTAGTTCCTCAACTATCACTCTTTCTCCTATTTTGAGAATATCCAAGAGACTAATTTGATGAATTTAAAATAATTTAAAAACTATTAATTGTATTTATATAGTTGGAGGACCCAATTGAAAAAAGAATGATAATATTAAGACCAAAAAATTGAGTTTACTCGATAAAAATGAGATAGGAGAAATATTCAAAGAAAGGAGATGAGAGACATTTGCTCTTTGAGATCTGAGAGCAAGCAAGGAGCGACTTTGCTTTGCATTTATCCGTCCCCACCCTAACCCTAGTACCCTTCTTGTTTCACATGAATGAATAAATAAACAAAAGAATTGTTGCGCCCACAAAAAACACCACCCATCATTAAAAGCAGCCCAACGTTACCATTTTCGAAATTCGTTGGAGCCAAACGGCTTTTAAACTTGTCACATGCTACTCTCTTTTCTCTCTCTCTCTCTCTAGTCTAGGTGGCTTGCATCTCAGTTTCTAATAGACTTGTTTTTATTATCAATCAACATTCCTCACCCTCTCCTCCTTCCTTCTTCTCCTCTTTCTTTCCAATAGAAGAGAAGAGAAGAGAAGAGATGGGTTGTTTCCTGCAATGTTTTGGTTTATCCACCAAAAGAAAGCGCAGAAAGACTCTCTACAAAGTCCTGGCTGCAGGAGGAGACCACGTAAGCACAACATATCACGCCTCTTCCATTTTCTTGATTCTTTATTGTACCATTTAAGAACAATTATACTCACATTTCAGCAAGATTATCAGTTACCACTCAAAAATATGTTATCTTGATTCTTGCAGAAATACGCAAGTTATGAAGTTCTTGCCATAACAGAAAAATCAATTATACCCTATTCTGAATTCAGGTTAGCAGCATTTATTCATTTATTTCTTCTCTCTTCCTTTTTCCTCAACATACCATGTGTGAATAGATTTATTTGATTTGATTTGATTGGATTGGATTTGTTAGGGGAGGAGGAGATGAACATAAGGAGAAGAATGTTGTGAAAAGCAAGAAGAAAAAGAAAGTTACCTTCAATTTGAATGTACAGATATATGAGCCAAACCCTAATTCTTATCAGGTATTGGATAATGAGGAAGAAGAAACTAAGGACACCACTGTGGAGGAATCAGAGGGAGAAGGATCTGCAGCCTTGGCAGTCACTTTCCCTTCCAATCACAGATATTCCAATTGCAGATATGACTATGAGGAGGATGAAATAGAATACGAGGAATCTGACATTGATGATGATGATGAGTATGATTGGGATGATGATGATGATGATGGCAGTGATGAAAGTTTAGAGAATGGTGAGGCTGAAGTATATGCTGAAAACAGTAAACAGCAAGATTCATGCTATCCAAATGATGCTGAATTGAAATCCAATTTAAGTGGAAGAGACAGAAGCACAAACATGCATTCTGTTCTGATCCCTATAGAGAACCTCACTCAGTGGAAAGCCATCAAAGCAAAAGTTACATCAAGTAAACACAGGAGGAAGGAGAATGTTCCATCAGAGCAAAATACAAGCACGCCTTTAGTCTCTGAAGCAAGCTTGAATTTCTCGCCTCGCGTCTCAGAATCAAATGCCCTTCAGTCCAAGCCTCTATTACAAGAAATTGAAGTTGATGCTAGTCTTTCAAACTGGTTGGTTTCTCCTAAGTATAATGTCTCCAACACAATTCGTTGTCAATGATGCGGCCGTGTGGTTGATGAAACAGAAACTTAGAAAACATTAACTGGTTAAAGAAGTACACAGGAAAGAGCAATATAATACTACCAGCCTGTTGGTGAGAAGAGGAGGAAGCATCAGATTTTGATGCTTCAGTTGATTGTTCATTAAGTAAAGAGTGAGTTGTGTGTCTAATTCTAATCCTGTACTTGTTTTGTTTTGGTTTGTGAATGCCTATGATGTGATCAATGTAGTGTGGATTTGTCGTTGTTTTTGTATTCATTCATGTTGCAGCTATACAATTTGACAGTGAAAAGTAGTTCTTGTGTAGACAATCTAAGCTATATAGGTTGATATATGAAAAATATAACTGCATACAAACTCCACAAAACCAAATAACCCTTTCATCAGAATCATTTGAGAACAAGTACTTATCATGAAAATTCATTCTGCATATTGAGGAACTAGGAAAATAAAATGAAAAAAAGACTGAACCTCCTGTTTAATTTGCAACATGAATACAGCACTTGAATGCATAATTCTTAGAGAAGCATCAAAATGCTCATTTAGTTTTCATACATAGAAGCTGTTCCTCCTATCAGGACTACCAAAACCAAAATTGCTGGATGACATGTTTTTACTTTGATCTGCATAGAGAACTCGCAACTCGCAAGGGTCTACCTAAGAAGTCATGTCAAAATCCAGTAAGATGAACTGGATCCAAACAATGGTAAGCATAAAGAGATGCTTATCTTGGTTGTTATTGGAGAGTTGGTCCCAAATCATTATATTTACTTCAAATTCAGGTTTTGCAGCCCCAAAAATGCTCCCTCGGTTAGTTCAGTAGGACATTTGAGACAGCTAAGCTTATCAATATCATCTCTACATTATTGAACAGATACAAGAATCGTCATCCTCCGAGTCACTATCATCGCTGCACACACAATTGGGCGACCAAATGTGAGATTATTATGGATACATGACACATCAAGAGGAATGTTAGTAACAAACTTGTTGACACTCTTGAAAACACTCTTTATGATTGATTAGTTTTGTTGTTTGAAAGACTTATCGGGAAATTAACCAATCATAAAAGTGTGTTGCTTGCATAGTTGCATTCCTCTTACAGTCAAATTTGTTTTGCTACAAATAAAGTCCTATTGCAAATACTTTGAACTTGTATGCCAAGTAGGCAAGAAAACCTTTTGCTTCAATCAATTTTAACCTCTGCATTAGACATCTAATTGCAAAGGCTTCTAAATACTAAGGCATATCTTATTTCAAAAGTTCTTCATTGGTCACCCTTAGGAGAATATGCTGGTGTGAAAGAACTTCTAAATACACAACACATTATTTGCATACAAATTTTATAACAAATAGATGCTACAAAATGATGCAACCTAGACCAATCAGTTCCTCATTCCTATTTCAAATTGCTGTACCAGTCAGAGACTAGAAAGCTATATCAACTTATGTTGTTTCTCATTAACAGACATGCCATCATATTGCTTTTCAGAACAAAAGATTACTAAACAAGTTACCTTGGCTCGAATTCTAACACCTCAACAAGCTTGTTTCCAAGAGTGTCATTCCACTGCACTCTCCTACATTTCTTATTCGAGTTTCGTGATATTCCTCCTCTTCGGAGTGATAACAAAGAATTGGAATCACCATCATTATCTTTATTGACATCATCTTCAACCTTTTTACCATTTAAAGAAGCCACATCCAACTCCACAGGTTTCTTCACGCAGCCATTAGTATCCTTATTGGACTCAGTATCCATCAACAAAGAACTCTCTCCCAGGTCCGTTTGGTGAAACAGACCGAAGAAGAAGAATACAAAAAAAAATCAACCTAAAATTCAGGAAAATTTAGGATTTTGAAAGAAACCCATTGATCCCATTGACACAAAATCACAACCCAATTTCTGAATTCCGACAAAAATTGAGACTTTGGAGGAATCTAAGCATGGGTTGAACGCAGAGTAAAACAGGGGAAACAGAATGAAAATGAAAGGAAAAGTTGCTTTAAATTCCACCCAGAAGATGGAAGGGCAGTAAGAGAATCTGAGTGTGGAGAAAAATAAGAAAATGAGGGAAATTTGTATGGTTGGAAAGTGAAAGTAATCCACAACCAGAATCTAAATGGATGCCCGTACAGTATCAGACGGTTCAGAATGCAAGTTTCTGCAATTTGAGAATAAAAGAAAAAAATCAGCAGGCACACACTCTAATTGTAAAGATCAAATGAAGATTTTATACAATAAGACAAGTGATGAAGATGTGCGTTTACTTTTGGGGGAAGGGAGATGGGGTTGTTGGTGGTTAAATTCCTTTCCTTTCCTTGTCCTTAATGTCGAAGGTCAGAATGCATCTTTGTCTTGTCCTTAATGTCGAACAAAAATGACAATTATTTTTTATTTTTTGCAATAATAAAATACAATTTTTTTGAGTTATCATGTCATTGGTGCGTAATATACATTGATTCTGTTGATGACTAATATAGTTCAGAATTTTTTTTGTCACCCCTAAGATTTAAACTCGAGTTTGCGGTGGAATCCGAACCAGTTATCACTTGGATTATTCCTTGTTGGTACAATTTTCGTAGAATGAACTTGTGCTGAACTACTTTGTTTTTATTATCTTATTTGTAACCAAAAAATCTTATTTGTTTTACTTTGTTATCTAACTTTGAAAAAAAGATTAATGGAGTTTCTTACATTATTTTTTTCCGGCTTAAATGTACTTTTTGTCTCTTATTTTATCAAATTCGTAATTTTAATCTTCTTATTTAATTTTTCACAAATTTGATACCCAATTTTATCAAATCCACAATTTTAGTCCCCCTATTTTTTCTCGCAATTTTGATCCCAATTTTATCAAATTTGTAATTCTAGTCCCTCTTTAAATTGTCATCCAATGATTAAGCCACCTAATGATTACGCCAGCACGACACATGTCTGCAACATAAGCATTTTCGTCAAAAATTGCATTGCAATTTAACATGGGAACCGACATTGGGAATTTGATAAAGTTAGGGGATCAAAATTACGAGAAAAAATGGGAGGACTAAAATTGTAGATTTGATAAAATTAAGGATCAAAATTGCAAAAAAATAAAATAAAGTAATTAAAATTACAAATTTGCTAAAATATAGGGACCAAAACTACTGTTAAGCCTTATTTTTAATTTAAATTATCCCCAATGGATATTTGTTTAAAGGATTTTAAACCCATTCATGGAATTCATAGATGGGAAAAGAATTCATGTTTGTTGTGGTATAAAAAATGATTTTTTTCCTTCAAGAATGCGATAGCCCATTTAACTCCAAGCTTGGGTGCAAGTGGTTAATGCACTACATCTAAAGAGGCAGATTCAGTTAGTACCTGAGTTTGATCTCTAGCGATGGAACAAATTGGAATTGGACTTTACTTACCTCTCGACTGAACTCTGAATTATTCAAAGCCTTTTTCTCTCTAAACACCGGAGCGAGGTGAAACACCTCTGGAGCAAACAAAATATGATATCCCATTTATATGGTTAAAAAGTGACAAACATTACAAAAGGTGTAAATATCAAGTCACAAATGGGGTACATTCATGCAATATCGAGAATAAAAACCGTAAGGGCCTAAATTGCTTTTGACTGCATGATTAACTACTATTCTACCAAGTCACATGCTAATATGAGTGGCATGAGCATAACATAGAACATTCTTCGTTCTGTCGGTGGACTATTTTAGAAGCATTTACAATTTACAACAATTTACAACAACTTGTGGTATCGCATTACTTTTTTGTAACTCTTTCTTTTGTATGTAAAGAGATCTTCACACAAGTTGTTGTAAAGTAGAAAATGTCGAGACTATTGCTATTCAAAGTAGATAATGAATAGCAATAGTCTCGACATTTTCTACTTTAACCACCGACTTTGAAGTCTGAGTATCTAGATCGTACTGAGTCATCGGTCAATCATTTATCATTATATAAAGAGTTACCATTGTCCTGACTGAATACCATATTAATTTGGGTGGCCGTTGTGTGTTCTCTTTGACACGACTAAAAAATAAAGTAAAAATTCAAGCATGTGTAATGGGTTGTAATGTGTTAATATATTATTTATCAAGTGAGACCTAACTCAACGGACAAATACTGAAATTATTGGGCCGAATATCATCATACAAATTCAAATCAAAAACCTTGCAATTGTGTGTGAGAATTTCAAGTGGCACTTGCAACTCTATCTAGCTAAAAGAGGAAAAATACAAATCTTAATTCTATCTTAAATTGGTGTAAGTGCCCCTGTAAGTTTGCTTGAAAGGTTTGTAATATAGCACCATCTTGTTATTAGATTGGAGTAACTACCGTGCTCCCATCCTATAGTGTATCACTTTGATTATAATAGAAAAACTAGCATTTTACCTGTGCATACGCACGGATGATACTGTATGGTCAGTGTATTGCCATGAAGTCGTAATAGTAATTTGGAAGATATTTATAAGTTGTGAACAATGTCCAAAATGTATGATTTGAAATTCAAAGTGGAATATGCATCTCCGTTGACAATCAGAATTACATTTATCCATAATAATGTATTTGGACATTAGAGGTAAAATATGCATCCCCGTTGGCCCTCCTGTTTGCATCCTCGTTGGCGCTCTCGTTATGACAAAAAAATTGGATAAAAAATTATGCAAAAAAATCTTTTTAAAAAAAACAGTTTAAAAAGAAAAATAATAAAAACTAACACGCGAGTGATACTGTATCTGTTATAATTTCGTACGAAATTATGAATATGTTGAAAGTTGCAAAATATAATAAAAAAAGGGAAAAACTTGATAAAAGGCTATATTTTAAAATTTATTAAAATAGTTGTGTTTGAAAAACTTTAAAAAAGGTCGGTACAATTCTTATAATGTTAATAATGGAGTAAAAATGAAGAAAAATGAAAATTAGATTTTAGATAAAATATGCATCCCCGTTGGCTCTCCCGTTTGCATCCCCGTTGGCCCTCCCATTGCCACTCGTGTTGGCATTTTACTCATTTTTAATAATTATAAAATAGTAATTTGGTAATTTTTTGTATTAGTTAAATTGATTGAGTAGTTTTAATAGAGAGGTTAATTTGGTAATTTTAGTAGTTTTAATAGAGAGATCCCGTAAAATAAAATAGAAAGATTATAGTAAATAATAAATTTTAAATTATTTAGTTATTGAGTATAATATGAATTTAATAATTTAGTTTACTCATAATTTAGTTTTTTGGATTTTTTTTTTAAAATTTTGTTACACGTATGGGTATTTTGACAATATTTTTTTTGAGAAAAGGTTTTCTTTTTGACAATTAGCAGTGGTTAAATTGATTTTAGTAGTTTGAGTAAATTATAAAAATAAATAAAAAATGTTATTTTTTATAATAGTTGTGTTGGAAATAGTCTAAAAAAAGTGGGTACTCTTGTTGGCACTTCCGTTGATGCTCTCGTTCATGCTCTCGTTGGCTCTATCATTGGCACTCATGTTGGCAGTCTTGTTGGAAAAAATAAGGATGAAAAAAAGACTTTTTTTTCTAAAAAAAACACATTTTAAAATTCTAATTAAATAAATTTTTTAAAATTATGAAGAAAGACTTTTTAAAAAAAAACAGGTTATAAAAAAAATTTAAAAAGTGTTTTAGTTTTTTTTTTTAAAAAATAAAGTTTTTTTATAAAAGAATAATTAAAAAAAAAAAGAAAACAGTTTTTTTTTTTAAAAAATGTATTCTGATAAATAAAAACACATTTTAAAATATTAATTAAATATAATTTTTAAAATTATGAAGAAAGACTTTTTAAAAAAAACACGTTATAAAAAAAATTAAAAAAGTGTTTTAATTAATTTTTTTTTAAAAAATACAGTTTTTTTTATAAAGAAATAATGTAAAAAAAGAAAAAAGAATTCTGAAAACAGTATTATGAAAAAGTGTTTTATTTTCTGAAAAAGCGCTGCAGAAACTGATAAAGCGCTGCAGAAACTGAAAAAACGCTGCAGAAACTGATAAAACTTTTTCAGAATAAGCGCTGCAAAAACCGGGAAAAACGTTGCAAAAACTGATAAAGTGCTGCAAAAAACTGTTTTTTTTTGTTTTTTTGGGGTAAAATGGCGAAAATAGCCCTAAGTTTGGACAAATGGCAAAATTCTACAATATGGCAAAATTCTACAATGTCTAATATTGACATTTTGCTATCTATAAATTTAAATCTAGGGGGTAGTATGACGTCATCATTGATGTGGACCCTCCCACCAATGTTGGCGCCAATTCTCCCCCTTCCTCCAATTTGGCGCCATTTCTCCCTCCCCCTACCTCTCCTCTTTTTTCTTCTTCATATTTTCATCTGTAAATACGTGAAGTTTGTTACTCGTTAATCGGATTGGTTAAAAATGAAAATTAATTTCGTGATAAATTATGTAAAGTGTGATGCTAGCCATTGTGTTTTGAGGTGCTTTAGAGTCTGAAAAAAAAATTAGTTGTTCAAATACACAAAGTTTGTTCCTCAATAACTGACTTGTTGAAAGTAAATAGTAATTTTGTAATAAAATGCGTAAAGTGCAATGCAAAACAATGTGTTTTGGGGTACTTAAGCCGCGAGAAAAAAATAACTGTTCAAATACGCAGAGTTTGTTCTTCAGTAACCTGTTTGGTGAAAAAATTCATAACATATTTATAAAGTGTGATGCTAAGCAACGTGTTTTGAGATACTTCAGTGTTCGAAAAAAATAAGCGTTCAAATACTCAAAGTTCATTTCTCAATATCGAATTTTTTTTAACTGTTCGAATACGCAAAGTTTTTTGCCAAGTGATCAGTTTGGTGAAAAAAATTCATAACAAAAATAACTGTTCAAATACACAGAGTTTGTTACTTAGTAACCTATTTGGCGAAAAAAATTCATAACATATTTATAAAGTGTGGTGCTAAGCAGCGTGTTTTGAGATACTTTAGTGTTCGGAAAAAATAACCGTTCAAATACTCAAAGTTCATTCCTCAATATCGAAACTTTTTTTAACTGTTTGAATACACAAAGTTTGTTCCTCAATGATCAGTTTGGTGGAAAAAAATTCAAAACAAAATATGTAAAGTGTGATGCTAAGTAGTGTATTTTTTGATGCTTAGTGTTCGTAAAAAAATTTCAACTATTCAAATATGTAAATTTTGTGCCTCAATAACCGATTTGATTTGGTGAAAAAAATAATTTCGTGACAAAATACGTAAAGTGTGATGCTAAGCAGTGTGTTTTGAAATACTTTAGTGGTCAAAAAAATTAGCCATTCAAATACTCAAAGTTCATTCCTCAATATCGATTTTTTTTTTAGTTGTTAGAGTACGCAAAGTTTGTTTCTCAGTGATCGGTTTGGTGAAAAAAATTCAACACAAAATATATAAAGTGCGATGCTAACATGTATCTCGACTGTGTTTTTTGCCGTTAATTTTGTGATCGTTTCTAATTCCCTTTAATTTGTGTGATAATTTTCAATCTATTCAACAAATTTTAGTATTACAATAATTATCTATTAGTTAAAGTTTTGGTGCTAGTTGTAGTTGATTGTAGTTGATTTATACGTAACCTTTAAATAAAATATTAAAACACACCAGAATTTAGCATACATCTGGTGTATCCGCAGAGGACAAGCATCACCTCCTAACTTGACACAATATGCTCCAGCAAACTCATGCATGTATGCCACGTAACTTGGTGGTGATTTGCTGGCTCTTGCTACTTTGTCCATCTATAAACCAATTAATACTTTTGTTTTGTTTTTCCTAGCTATATATATAAATGCAGTTCATCCTCTACAAAATATGAAGTGAAAAGGTGCATAGAAAACCTTGAGAAGAAGATATCATATTCATATCATTGTGAGAAAAAGAAACAAATATCAAAATGGCTGTAGAGATGGAGAGGGAAGCATTGATAACTGAGGCTCATAATGCACCAGTTACTTCTCAGAGAAGGGTTAGAAACGACTTGGAAACTTCTCTTCCAAAGCCATGTAAGTTTTCAATTGTTCAATTTGAATTAATCCAATACCTCAAAATGACAATTAAGAAAAGTGAAACTTGTCTTCTTCCTCAGATATGGCCAGGGCATTGATAGCTCCTGATACAAGCCACCCACAAGGAACACCAGGTCACAGACATAACAACATGACTGTTCTTCAGCAGCATATTGCTTTTTTTGATCAAGATGATAATGGAATCATTTATCCTTGGGAAACTTATGCAGGTAAAACTTTTCATTTCCAACCCCTTAATCTTATCTCATAATAGCCCAGAGAGTCGAATTTATGACCTGCTTCAAAACTCTTTCGGTATTCCAATACCTTAGTTTATGCTGGAACTCATGAATTCAGAGTTCTTCATACTAGTAGTAGTGAGGCTTTCAAATTGGTAGATGATTCCTCTGGCTCTGACCTTATAAATAATATTTTCAGGGATGCGTGATCTTGGATTCAATATCATTGCATCAGTTATTATGGCCATTGGTATCAATGCTGCAATGAGTTACCCCACTCTGCCTGTGAGTCATTCTTTCTTATGATGATTGTTGTATGCATACATTTTGCATATTTATTAAGATTGAAGTTACAATAAAGTCTAACTTTTTGTGCAACTTAAAAAAACCCCACTTGAAAAAGTTTAGAATTGACATAGAATTGGAATTTTGACAGCATTGGTATCCTTCCCTCCTGTTTCCTATCTACATACACAACGTGCATAGAATAAAGCATGGGAGTGACTCTGGAACATATGACACTGAAGGACGGTGAGTGATCATGATGCTCAGCTAAATTGAATAATATTCATATCTATTACAACAATAGATCTTGCAAATATTTAACTATGAACCTCTTAAGTAAGACATTAATTTCTGTTTAACTATATTATTATAGTTATGTACCAGCAAATCTTGAGAACATATTTAGCAAATATGCTCATACAGTACCTGACAAGCTCACATTTGGAGAGATATGGAATATGACTGAGGGAAACCGAAATGCATTTGATCCATTTGGCTGGTGAATTTCTGATTACTTATGTTCTATATATATTTTATACATGAGATGAGATGCTGACACATATGGAATGGTATAAATGTGTTTGCAGGGCTGCTGGTAAATTTGAATGGGGGGTTCTGTATATCCTGGCTAGGGATGAGGATGGTTTTTTGTCTAAAGAAGCTGTGAGAAGATGCTATGATGGGAGTTTATTTGAATATTGTGCAAAAATGCAGGCTTCTAAATATGATAAAATGGGTTGAAATTGAATTACAAATGTGAATCATGAAACCGTGAGAGATTTTTAGTGGTGTGGATTGTGATTGAACAAAATAAAGAAAACTTAAATAGGAGCTGAGGTTTGGGATTGACTCATCTAATCTATTGGAGTATATGAATAATGTAATAGTAGCATGTGAGACATAATATAATCTTTTACCTACGTATGAAAATGACTTTTTTTTTCACTAACAACTACAATTTCATTGAAAAGAATAAAGAAGACAAATGTATTAAAATAGTATTTATAGACTCACAAATCAAATCAATATCTAACATAGCAACCTTTCCAAAATAAAAAACAACCAACATGTCACATTGTTAATATTAATGAAAAAACAAACTAGAATCCCAAAATAAAAAACAACCAACATGTCATATTAATGAAAAAACAAACTAGAATCCCAAAACGCAACACTTCAGGGAGGAGATGCAGTCCTATTTGCGTGCCTTACAATACAGCATGTTCCTCTCTCTTGATAAACATGGTATCTCTGTGGTCGTAGCTCCAATTTCCTGAAAGTGATCCGACATTGCGACCGTAAAGAAAATCCTGAAATCATCAATTCAAAGGTCTCGATTTCTTTGTTCTTTCTTCATCATAAAAAAAAAACCATTCATCTTCAAAAAGAGGGAGGATCACAGATTGCTGCAACGTATTTTATTTTCGAGATTTTGTTTTTCCAATTCCGTCCATTCCTAATATACTAGCACCAAGATTCTAAAAAACTGAAAAATAGATGTGACATACATATTGTTCTTTCTTCATCTTAAAAAAAAACCAGTCATCTTCAAAATGAGGGAGGAATATTGTTCTTTCTTCATCTTCAAAAAAAAACCACTCATCTTCAAAATGAGCCTAATATACTAGCACCAAGATTCTAAAAAACTGAAAAACAGATGTGACATACATATTGTTCTTTCTTCATCTTAAAAAAAAAACCATTCATCTTCAAAATGAGGGAGGAATATTGTTCTTTCTTCATCTTAAAAAAACCCATTCATTTTCAAAATGAGGGAGGAGGGTTCACAGATTGCTGCACCGTATTTTATTTTTGAGATTTTGTTTTTCCAATTCCGTCCATTCCTAATATACTAGCACCAAGATTCTAAAAAACTGAAAAACAGATGTGACATAACATACCGATGGCCGTTACTTTATTCTAAAATTTATTATATGCGAAATAATTTGTTCGTGAATATTTATCCGACAACATTGACCAATTTTATTCAATCTTAATTTATTTTTCTATGAATATATCTCATAAAAAAACAAGCATAAATTTAAATATTTATTTACATATTTCAGTATACAAAAATATATATTTTTAGAATTTTATCTTTTAAATTAATTATTTATTATTGTTATTCAAAAATATTTTGTTCTCAATAAAATAGAAAATAACATTTTATATACATGCAATACACGGGTCGCACACTAATTTTAATATAAAACAGAAAATAGTGAGAATAGAAGGAAGAGAGGGACTAAGCAAGTTAATAAGGAAGAAGAGGTAAATGAATAATATTTTATAAGGTAGAACGGCTTTGTTATTATGTATCACGTGACAATCATGTTTGCTATCAAGCAACAATATTGTGTATTTCTCTTAAAAGTTGTTACTAGTTGTCATGTAAACATGCAATTCTAATGTGGTAGTTTTTAAAATAAAAAATAAATGAAGACATAAGGTGACTTGCATGACATTTTAACTAATACGTAATCCGTGAACATTTTTTATTTTACTAGCCTTTTAAAAAGATACATTGATACGTCATAAAAAAAAATACATCGACAAGTCAAAAACAATTTACCAGAATCTTATTAGTATAGAGAACTAAACACTAAGTTGCATATTCTTATGCATTTTGCTGCTGCTCTCTCACTGCCTTAAGACATAGCCGATTCTCACAATTTTGGTATCCTGAACGAACCAATAAATGGATGCCCTTTTTGTTATTTGAATAACATTCTTGTTGCATTTTTGTTGAAAATCATTAATAATTCGTTCATAATTAAAGTTTTTTTAAAAATTATTTTCAATAGAAATTAAAGTGAGACTACTTAATTAATCTAATTTGCGACGTTATAGGTTGCAAATAATTTTTTAACAATTTCAATTTAGAAAAATATTTTTTTAGAAACATGAATAGTTAATATTATGCTATATATTTGCAACCATGAAACAATTAATTCTGTTCAAAGAATTCAATATTATATAATTTTTTTTTTGATAAACAATGTTAGTAGGGGTGGAGGAATGTTAGTGTCCGGTAGTTGACCCCGGGACCTCCTTGCACTCTTTTGGTGCACTCATTCGCTATCCCTTAGCTCGCCAACTGAGCTACCTACTTGGGATCAATATTATATAACTTGATTTTGATTCGGTTGTTAGAATCTTTCTCTAATGATTTTCAATTCTTCAAATATATAATTACAAATTGTAATAACATAAAAACTTTATTTAAATATATCTATATACTATAAATAAAAGCACTTTTGGTGCCCTTATAAGTGTTTTTTTTTTTTGAGATTCCCTTATAAGTGTTTTACACACACACACACACACACACACACACACACACACACACACACACACACACACATATATATATATATATATATATATATATATATATATATATATATATATATATATATATATATATATATATATATATATATATATATATATATATATATATCTCGATGTTAATAGATATATAGCACCTCTTGGAGCCTCAAATGTAGACATGCGATAA
This sequence comes from Astragalus membranaceus, assembly GCA_039519185.1. NCBI lineage: Eukaryota > Viridiplantae > Streptophyta > Magnoliopsida > Fabales > Fabaceae > Astragalus > Astragalus membranaceus. Next base: position 78,256,842 of record CM076847.1, read on the forward strand.
CTTCACGTATTTGTATTTTACCTGCAGAGACCAAATTTCTTATTTGAATTTTTTATTGTTTTGATGTTATGAGTTTGTGGAAGCATCAAAATTAAAAACTTTGGAACAAACTGATCACTTAATTATCCTCTCTAATCTATATCTATATCTATATCTATATCTATAACATTTGACAATGCATCTTCATTAATGCATTCCCAAATGTCATATTCTGGTTAAACAAACATTAATTACATTAGTAAGGTCCCACTTATTATTAACATTATATACTATTTTTGCTAATAAAGTATTATATAAATGTATAATTTTATATTATGTTTTGTGTCCAACAAAATTCTCAGCCTTGGAAGGTAGTGCTTCAGATTTTTCTATCAAATGTGCTTTCAAAATTTAGGAATCCGCGGAACAAAATGGTAGATGAGAAAAGTTAATAAATTTTCCTTCACAATTTTCTATCAAAAAAATAACATTAAAATCTGAAAATGTCATAATATTTCATCTAACTATTTCCATCAAAAAAAATAACGTCATAATATTCCTAATATTTCCTCTAAAATTAGGAATTCGAATTAATGTGAATTTTGTCAAATTGTTATTGACATTTGAACTCCGGAGCTATATATGTGAAATTTCTCATAATAATTCTTTTGTTATATTTCTTAAGTGCACATCGTATGTATGATCATTTTTTTTATATCAAATGAAATGCCAAATATTGAATAAATATCATATATATATATATATATATATATATATTATTTTCTATTTTTTATAGACACATTTATATCCCTAACACAAATAAAAATAGAGATATCAGCAGGACGGGATGGGGACAGGAAATATTTTCTCACTTCATGTCTCCACATCTTATAATACTTCACATCTCTCCACATTGGAGAGTTACCCCTCCCCGTGGGACCCTATTGTTCATAAAAAACATAATAAATAATAAACTAAATGCAACATATATGGGAAAATGTATAAAAAACAAAAAATATATCATAAAGTTTAAAGTTATGGTAATAGCTAGGGATGATGTAATAATTTTGGTTTCTTAGCAATATTAATTTGATAAAATAATATTATATATATTGGTTAGAGTTTCATAATAGTTTTATTAGAAATTGAGACCCCACGAAGTAGGGGTGTAAACCCTCTCCTGCCTTCACAAGAATTTAGTTCTCTGTCCCCAAACCCCATTGGGAATAATATCCATCTTTAGGTTTTTAAACTTGGACAGTTCCCAGGAGGATTTTTTTCGTGTATAAGGGAAAATTGACACCTCTAACACCACACATAAATAAACCTTTTGCATAAAAACATTAACTTCTATACATAAATTGACGAACAAAATGTATATTTTTTTCTAACAATTTTCAATAGGATAAATGTACCTGTGCTAACACTCTGGTTGTTAACAAAGCTAATCATAAGTCCAAAACTACATAAAAAAAGGCACTCGATGAAACCGATCTAGTCATTCTCATCAATCATCACATATCAATATTCCTTCATGATGAAAACATTTGTCAAAACCATCTTAGACGTAGAGAAGCCTTCAACATCTTTATACCCTATTATTAGGAAAAAAAAAAGGCTGAATATGATATTAACCAATTTTCCAAAACTAGTACAAATGTTAGTGTTAGAAATATACTATCACGCTTAATTACCTCATCCATCCCAAAGTTAACCACCTTTTCTTGCAAGATACCAATTTCTTTACGATTGAACTTGTTGAGCAATGTGATACTTGATATGGTTGATATGGGCTGAATGACTAAATCATCCATCACCAAGAAAGTTACAATATCCATTTCAAATCTCATAACATATAATGTAATAATATACATTGTTGTTCTGGAGTCAACCAGGGGGTCTCATTAGCAAAACCAGGAGGTGCAGCTAGCAAGTGATATGGATCAGCCCAACCGATTCAGCCCATATCCACCTCATGCAAGCCCAATATGCTTGGACGGTCAAGATCGACTCTACCCATCCAACGATCCATGAGAGGGCGCGATTTCCTATAAATACAGGCAAACTTTGCCCTTACAAAGGTTGAATCTCTAATCCTTAGTACCTACACTCTTATATTCTATATACTGACTTGAGCGTCAGAGTGGCTTGCAGGTACCCCCCTCGGGCGCTCACTGACCACCTGCCAGGGCAGCAAGAGACCTACCAACAGCAGCTGACCAAAAAGCTGCTCGGTACAGAACATTGGCGACCACAGTGGGAGGTTTCTATCTTTCACATCATCACTCGAACTTTTCTCTTGCTACTCCATGGCTCCCAGAGGCAGACCCCGGGTTCAGAGCATTGCCATACCCGCACCCTGACCGGAGGGTACCCCCGAGGGCAACGTCTTGACTATACAGGACGAGGGCATCAGTCGACCTGTCCAGCCCTCTAACGTGAATCAGCTTTTGGACCTCCTGGCCAGTCGTACTCAAGCTATGTTGGAACAGGAAGCGCGACTGAGGGAGGTTGAAAGGTGGGTGACCGCCCTGCCAGAACAGCCTCCAGTCAGCAGGTTGACAATCCCTCCAACGGTAGTGACCTCAAGGCGACGCCGGTCCCCACCTCAGAGACGTCATGTGCTTCGCTCTCCCCCCAGGCAACACAGACATTGGGAATCAGGCTCACCCCCAGGGACCCATCACCCTCATGACACCCACTCTAGCGCCTCCTCACACGCGTCACCTAACGCTCAGGAGAGGTCAAGGAGCCGGGTTGCCACCCGCAGAAGGCACCACCGGGATTCTCCATCGAGGAGATCCCCCGAGCGACACAGGTATCAGGAGCTGGGTTATGAAGACACCTCCCCCCGAAACTCAAGAGGGTTTTCGGAGGAGGGGCCGTTTACAAGAAGGGTAGACGAATGCCAGATCCCAAGGACCTTGGAAAAGCTGCCAAATCTCAAGATGTACGACGGGACTGGAGATCCGGACGGTCATCTGGCACACTTCTCCCTAATGATGCGCTACAGGGGCGCCAGGGAACCCGTCCATTGCAAAATCTTCCCCCTCACTCTCGAGGGCTCCGCATTAGAGTGGTTCCAAGAGCTGGGGCCGAACTCCATATCCTCATGGGGGCAGCTGGCGAGAATGTTCACGGCTCGTTTCACTGCCTCCCGGCTAAAGCCCAAATCTGAAGAAGTACTAAGAGCCGTCAGGCAGCGGAACCACGAGACGCTGAGAGAGTACATTGAGCGCTTCAACAAGGAGGCTTCGTGTGTTAGAGGTTTGGAGGACAAACAAAGGTTGTTTTGGATGAAAGACGGTTTGAGAAAGGGAAGCCCGTTCCAGATTGATGTAGTTATCAATAAGCCCAGGGACCTGGGCGAGTTCCTTCAAAGATCCCAGAAATACATGAATTATGAAGAGGACGAGATGGCTTACCGCGAGGCAGCCAAGGGGGCGTTGATGAAGACACTCGGGGGGTCCACCAGCAAAAGGTAACAGGAAGCATGGACCATGAGGGGCGCTCCTGTAAATTTATAAATCGAACCCCCCTCTTCACATCCCGGGCGCAAATTTTAGCTGAATGCGTTAACACTGAGTTCAAGAACGTGAAGAGACCAGCGCCTTTGGTGCTGAAAGATGGCCAAAAACCCCCGAGGGGATGGTGCCGCTATCATCAATGCGGAGGCCACGACACCAATGGCTGCCAAGCTTTGAAAGACGATATTGAGGAAATGATTCAGAAAGGGAAACTGTCGCAGTACGTAAAAAGGGAGGGGGAACCAAATGGCTCCCGTAAAAGAGCTCGATCCCCCGCAAAAAGATCCAGGTCCTCGAGGAAGGGAAAGGCCCCAGACGGCGAAGGGGTCAAAAACGACGACAGTACTTCTACCGAGAAAGAGGACATCCGAAGGTCCAAAGGAAGGCCAGTGGCCATGGTGATCCACGGAAGAAGCCCCCGTGAAGATTGGGGGTCCGCAAGTCAATGAAAAGGAAGTGGAAAAAGATCTTGAGCGTTGCATCAACCTCAGCCCCCAAGAAGGGACCTACCCGGCCGACCTTATCCTTCGACGATAATGATTTGCTGTTTGGAAAACCGAACAAGCACGTCTCGTTGCTCATCACTGCCATTATGGCCAACGTTGAGGTAAGGAAAATCCTGGTCGACCGGGGAAGCGCGGTAGACATCATCTTTGAAGACTTGCTGCATGCACTGAACATCTCCCCCGACGACCTGAATCCCTACCGAGGGGGAGCTTTAACCAGGTTCAACGGGTCGAAGACTAAACCACTAGGCCAACTAGAACTGATGGTCACCTATGGAGACCCCGATAGTAAGCCACCTTTGTTCAGAATTGTGAAAACACCCTTCCTAGTCCTACCATGCAAGTCGGACCACCAATGCATCATTGGGAGACCCACACTGGGCAAGCTAGAGGCAGTCGCCTCGACAGTTCATCTGAAGATGAAATTCTACAGTTTAGAGGATAAGGTTGTGACCCTTCAGGCGGACCTGGGAGCAACGCGTAGATATTTCTATATGAGCCCTAAAGACGAAAGAGAAACTACTGAGGTGAGAAAGTCAGGCGGTGGATCCAGAGAAGAAGCGGAGGTTAAAGTGACTCACTGGGATGCCAGAGGTGATCCGGGCGCCAATGAAGAGGCAGCCAGCGCCATGAGGGCGCCTGGCAGGGCGCCAATAAAGAAGCAGTCAGCCGTGACTCTGAATAGGAAGCAGAGCATCAGGACCTGAGCCTAGGGCTAGGCCCAGTTGAGAATCTTGTTGTTGAGGTGCAAATGCGAAATGTAAGCTCGATATGAGTAATTAACGAAGTTCATTTTGCAGTTACAGTTTTCTCACTAAACATTAACACTTGCCCCAAAGAAAATTCATTAAGATCAATAAAGAAAAAGGGCCCAAATCCGCAGTTGGGGTGCCTAGTATTTCAAACTGACTTAGGTGGTCACAATCCCTTGGATGAGTTCTATCTAAGCCGAGTCTTGGTAAAAGGTGTCGGGGGTATTCTTCATGACAAATTGACCCGGTAGGCGTCGGCAACTCAACTGCCTAAAGCAAGCCCAACTTAGCAACTATCTTGAAAAAATCCCAAGTACAATAAAGGCGCTCACGCGAAAGCAACTGCAAAGCATGAGACCATGAGGTCTTGGAAAGACGCAAAGATCAAGCAGGCATGAGACCACGAGGTCACGAACACCAAGGATATCCACCTACAAGGGCGTTGTCAAGTCTGCAGACCATGACTTCATCTTTGTTTATCCGATGGAGGCTTGCGAGTATGCGTTGGAACGCCAAGAAGCAGAGCTACAGGAGACGAGATCACCAAAGGAGCAGGAGAGGGAACCAAACAGGAAAGTTGCTGTGATCAGCTGACGAAATTAGCAGGCTCGACAATGACACGAGCTGAAAGGGCGACCTCACCTACGAGGGCATCCTAAACGACAACGTCGAGTCAAGACCATCCCTCGAGATAAACTCAACTTGGGGTACAACGGTGGAACCAAGTCAAATAACCACCAGAGGCACCACTGGGGATCACCATCGAGGAGATCCCCTGACCAATGCAAGTCAACATCAAACTCTGCCACGAGGTACGAGGCGGCATCGAAGTCGCAACCTCTGACGGGAGTTAGATTCAGACCGAGATCTAAATAAACTCCCCCAGAGTCACCGAGAGGGGTGCGAAGTGGCATCGAATATGGTCGCAACCTCTGACGGGAGTTAGATTCAGACCGAGATCTGAATAAACTCCCCCAGAGTCACCGAGAGGGGTGCGAAGCGGCATCAACAATGGCCGCAACCTCTGACGGGAGTTAAAAGTCAGACCGAGTTCTGATAAACTGCCCCCAGAGTTAACTGTGCCACGAGGCAATAAGAAATTATTCATTCAGATGTACGAGGCAATGACTTGCGCCCGCGACCACCCGGCGCGTGCCTGTTATAACCAAGAGAATCAAGCCTGACAAAGACCACATGATCAAATCGAAAGATGCTCGACTCTAGAACGGCTTCCGGATACAAACACCGAGCATGGCCAATCGCTTTGTCGTAGGCAGCATAGAAGAATCTCCACCACTTCATGCTCAATCAGCAAATCATCATCAAAAGAGGTAACGACGAAGCAAGGGAAGCCAGCTTCCTCCAAAGGCACGCTATCACTCGCCATCTCTCAACCTGCAGGACAGGGGGCAGAACAAGCAGTTACAAAACAAGAGGTTACAACCCCCTCCCCTGAGGTGGGAGACGTCAACAAAACAATACATGCTCAAAAGAACAAAGAAGCTAGAAAGATAAACTGAAAGTTCACACGGAGGTTACCTCAGTAAATCAGAAGCCGCAAAGACCCGCGGGAACGTCAATGGATAATGGTAAGAGCAACTCCCCTCGGCAACAGGCAAGCCCGGAAAATTCATAGGTAAGAAGGCAGGTTAAGGGCCAGGAGGAACGGCAAAAATAAAACAGAGTGCCAAGCACACGTCCACACAAAGCCAGCACCCAGGAGGGCGCCAATCAAGGCAGCCAGCGCCCATGAGGGCGCCTGGCAGAGCGCCAGTCAGGAGCAGCCAGCACCTAGGAGGGCGCCAGGCAGGGCGCCCGTCAAGGCAGCCAGCGCCCATGAGGGTGCCTGGCAGGAGGGCACTGTCAACAACGTAAGTACACGGTAACGAACAACAAATACTTACCAGGAAGAAAAGACGTTGAAACAAGTGGAGTCTACTCCTTCCTCCTCCTTAAAGAAAGCGCGCCAATGATGGATTGGTCCCCTACTTTTAAAATAAGAAAATGTGGACCACAAGACAAATACCCGCCTAATCATAGGAGTTAGCGTTTCACCCAACGCCACGGATCTGGCGAATCGACTTGGCCCATATCCACGACGTACAAGCCCAGTAAGCCTGTCACCTTAAGACGTGCTCAAAATCACAAAAAAAGACAAGATAAGCAGCGAAAAATAAAGCGAAGTACCAAGTACACGTCTACACAGGTCAACACCCAAGAGTGCGCCTGTCAGGACCAAGAGGGCGCCTGTCAGGACCAGGAGTGCGCCTGTCAGGACCAGGAGGGCGCCTGACAGAAGTGACCAGCGCCCATGAGGGCGCCTGTCAGGACCAGGAGGGCGCCTGACAGTAGTAACCAGCGCCCCTGAGGGCGCCTGTCAGTAGCAACCAGCGCCCCTGAGGGCGCCTGTCAGGACCAAGAGGGCGCCTGACAGTAGCATCCAGCGCCCCTGAGGGCGCTTGTCAGGACCAGGAGGGCGCCTGACAGAAGTGACCAGCGCCCATGAGGGCGCCTGTCAGGACCAGGAGGGCGCCTGACAGTAGTAACCAGCGCCCCTGAGGGCGCCTGTCAGTAGCAACCAGCGCCCCTGAGGGCGCCTGTCAGGACCAAGAGGGCGCCTGACAGTAGCATCCAGCGCCCCTGAGGGCGCCTGTCAGGACCAGGAGGGCGCCTGACAGAAGTGACCAGCGCCCATGAGGGCGCCTGTCAGGACCAGGAGGGCGCCTGACAGTAGCAACCAGCGCCCCTGAGGGCGCCTGGCAGGAGTAAGCAGCGCCCAGCAGAGGGGCACCTGGCAGGGGGCAGTCTGAAAGCAAATCCTTCGCGGCAGGGTGGACAGTACTATGCAGTAAGATGCTCACGAGAGCACCGAACCTTGTCTCGCAAAATCTGCTCCATGATAAGCCATCCAGCACACGCTAGGAGGGAACGACGCCCAAGGCACCCAAGAGGGCGCCAACCTCAGAGCGCTCGACACAAAGCGACGCCAACACCAGGATACGTCACCTTAGCTTGGTACCAGGTACAAGAATTACACCGAAGGAGGTGTGAGTCACAGTCGCGACCAAATAATCTCGAACGACCCGTCAAGACAGACCAAGCAACGCTCAGAAAAAATTTCTCCTATGACAGAACCCGGCCGCTACAAAGGCAGTGTCCCGCATAACCTTACGGAGCCGGCAAACTGCAAAAAAACCTTCAAGCCAAGACCATCCTCCGGAATAATCTCGGCTTGGGAGGCATCTGTTCTGGAGTTAACCAGGGGGTCTCATTAGCAAAACCAGGAGGTGCAGCTAGCAAGTGATATGGATCAACCCAACCGATTCAGCCCATATCCACCTCATGCAAGCCCAATATGCTTGGATGGTCAAGATCGACTCTACCCATCCAACGATCCACGAGAGGGCGCGATTTCCTATAAATACAGGCAAACTTTGCCCTTACAAAGGTTGAATCTCTAATCCTTAGTACCTACACTCTTATATTCTATATACTGACTTGAGCGTCGGAGTGGCTTGCAGGTACCCCCCCGGGCGCTCACTGACCACCTGCCAGGGCAGCAAGAGACCTACCAACAGCAGCTGACCAAAAAGCTGCTCGGTACTGAACAATTGTCCATACAAGTGTATTGAAGATATGTCTCAAATAACAATTCTCAAATAAAGACTACAATCCAAGAACTAATTTTTTTAATGGTAATACTACAAATTGTACCCAATTTGGGACATAAAAGAACTAACAAATATATTTAAATACATTCAAATTATACAAGTTTCTAATCCTCTCATGCTCTAGTCTCAACCTAGACCTATGGTTATTGTGCTCCTCGCATCGTGAAAGATTTACAAGCCATATTTGTGTCACAATTGTTGTCTTGACACTACGCCAGAATGCTAAAAAAATAGCGCACATTTCAACAGTGCTTCCAATAAAGCGCAACTTAAAAGAAAACATGGACCCCCTTTGGTAGCGCTTAGTTTGAAAGCGCTACTCAAAAGAAAAACACGAAACACTATAGGCAGCGCTTAGTTTGAAAGCGCTCCTTAAAAGAAAAACACGAAACACTATAGGCAGTGCTTAGTTTGAAAGCGCTCCTTAAAAGAAAAACACGGAGCACCATAGGCAGCGCTTATTTTGAAAACGCTGTCAAAGGCCAAAAAGAAGCGCTCCTAATGGCCTTTTTCTGTAGTAGTGTGAATATAAAAGGTTTCTTATATTCCTCTGGTGCATTTCCTCAAACCGCTTGAAGGTGTAAACCAAAGTGGCGAAAAGTGTGATGCTGACACATATGGAATGGAATAAGTTTGTTTGCAGGGCTGCGGGTAAATTTGAGTGTGGGGTTCTGTATATGCTGGCTAGGGACGGGGATGGTTTTTTGTCTAAAGAAGCAGTGAGAAGATGCTATGATGGGAGTTTATTTAAATAGGACCTTAGGGTATGTTTGGGAGGAGGATTTGGGAGGGTTTTGGAGGGGAGGGATTTGGAGGACTTGGTCTATTTTTAATATCTATTTGAGATTTTAAAAATTTGAAAGAATAACATGATATATAATGATAAAACATTGTTAATCACATTTCATTTTTGCTTAGAAACGTTTTATAACTTCCTCAATTTGGAATTGAAAATCAAGTCTCTTCACCTCCCCTCCCCTCTTAAACCCTCCATCCAAACATACCCTTAAGATTTGGGATTGATCCATCTGTTGCAATAGCAGCATGTGACTGTTCTTGCATATGTTCATGTAATGTAATCCCTTTCCTAGTAGTGTATGAAAATGACTAGTTTGTTTGGTACATACAGATTAAAATTAGAATACTGTTTGGTTTATATAAGATTCTGATGATTGTTTGTTTGTGATAGGGGGGATTTAGTTTGCGTTCAACATATCACAATTTGTCAAAAAGTATTGACATTGACACATTCAGATGCCAATCTAATATCGGTATGAACTTCATGTGCCAGCAAAAATAATCAGTTAAGCTTAATTGAGAGAGTTAGCATTTGGATTAGAGTGAAAGTGTAATGTTCTATCTTTCAATGTCTAGTTGAAGACAATTTATTAAGGCTAAATATATATTTTGGCCCTTTATCTTTGGGGTTGTGGTCACTTTGGCCCTTTATCTTTTTTTTTTCTCATTTTAGACCCTCATGTTTTTTGTGTGTGTCATTTTGGCCCCTGCCGTTATCATTTTGGTCCCTTATGTTTTTAATTGATTTCATTTTAGTCTCTTATGTTTTTAATTGATTTCATTTTGGGCCCTTATGTTTTTAATTGATTTCATTTTCGTCCTTAAAAATTTGCCTAAAAAAACATAAACATAATGGCAGGGGCCAAAATGACACACACAAAAAACATGAGGGTCTAAAATGAGAAAAAAAAAAGATAAAGAGCCAAAGTGACCACAATCCCAAAGATAAAGGGCCAAAATATATATTTAGCCATTTATTAATCATACAAGTTTCAAGTATCATGCATAACATCCAAAACATGGAATACATGAGACATATATCAAGTCAAATCATACAAGTTTCAAGTATTCAACTCTTCCTAAATACTCAGTTCCGGTGTTACAATCAAAGCGATTGGTGACATAAATTAATACCTCAAATGGTAGTTTTGTAACTTTTAAAAACAAACTCGTGAATATGAACCGATTCATACTAAGTCATAGTAGTTTTGTAATTTTAGAAGCATAAAATATTATTTGCTTAGACTTTTTATTTTACTAATTTATAATATTTTAATATATGCATAATAAGATTATTCATGGTTTTGAGTTTAATTTGATGTAATATAATTTTTTGGTTTAAATAGTTATTACCCAATGCAAATATAGCCATTATCCAGTTACCCCCCTGCAAAAAAAAAACATTTAAAACAAATCTTACAAAATGTAAAGTTATCCAGCTACCCCCCTGCCGTTAAATTTTCTGTTAAAATATGTAAAATGTCACATATCCAGTTACCCCCTGCCACATGTCACCTTATTATTGGGCCTCTGTGACACGTGGCACTGACATGCCACGTCAGCTCCTATGTCACTACTGCCACGTGGCACTGCCAAATGGATGGCTGCCACGGGGCACTAGTTGTTACACTCAAAATTAAATATTGTTGTGGCCAAGGGGGGTGTTGAACTCGTGACCTCTTACTCACCCACACACCTCCTAACCACTGAGACACATTAGTATTTGTGATTATTATCTCACCTACAAATATATATTACATCATTTGCTACTTAATTTATGGCATTTCATCATCAACGCAAATTCATCATTCTTCTTCTTCTTCCTACCAAACCAAGAAACTCCGCAAATTGATTATTTAATGTTTTATCATCAACGCAAATTCATCATCAACGCAAATTCATCATTCTCACCTACAGAATTTTTTATTTAATGTTTTATTAAAAAAACAATTGAATTCATCTTCTTCAAAACAAATTGGGTATGATTTACGAATTGGGTATGATTTACGCATCAAATCTGGAAAACGCAATAGCCATGGCGAGAGTGTTCTTCACTGAGAGAGAGTGTTCTTCTTCCACCATTTTCGTCATCATCATTTCCTCTTCAAATCCGAAGAGAACGCGACTGAGAGAGAGAACGCGACAGAGGAAGAAAGGGAAGGGGATCTGGATCTGAGGGGAAGACGGACGAGAGAGAGAGAACGCGACTGAGAGAAAGGAGTTTTGTGGTGGCCGGAATAATGCTCTAAAGTTTCAACAATGGAGGTTTTAGAGAGAGAGAAATAAGGTTGCAGAAGATGATTTTCTGGGTATGTGTATGTCCAGATGCGTTTCTGGGAAGAGATGAAGAAGATGATTTTTTGTTGTCGTTGATGATGAAATGCCAGATTTTTTTTTTAAATTAAGTAGCAAATGATGTAATATATATTTGTAGGTGAGATAATAATCATAAATACTAATGTGGCTCAGTGGTTAGGAGGTGTGTGAGTGAGTAAGAGGTCACGAGTTCAACACCCCCCTTGGCCACAAAAATATTTAATTTTGAGTGTAACAACTAGTGCCACACGTGGCAGCCATCCATTGGCTGCTGACGTGGCACATGTCAGTGCCACGTGGCAGTGGTGACATAGGAGCTGACGTGGCATGTCAGTGCCACGTGTCACGTCAGTGCCACGTGTCACAGAGGCCCAATAATAAGGTGACACGTGGCAGGGGGTAACTGGATATGTGACATTTTACATATTTTAACAGAAAATTTAACGGCAGGGGGGTAACTGGATAACCATCCATTTTGCAAGGTTTGTTTTAAATGTTTTTTTTTTGGAGGGGGGTAACTGGATAATGGCTATATTTGCAAGGGGTAATAACTATTTAAACCTAATTTTTTTTTGCTATTTACAAGTCTTGAAATATTGAAAAAAAGTGTAGTGTTTTATATTTTAAAAATTAAGATTTTGGGGCATGACCTGTAAGCTAAATTCGAACCAATTTGTTGAATATCAGATCAGTGATGGATCTACAAATTTTACTAGCTGGGGCAAAAATAGTCTATGATTTTTTTCAAAAAAATATTGTAAATATTCTTACAAAAATATATAAAGAAAAATCCTAAAATACCTAAATTTCTACAAATTACTTGGCCAAAATGGTAAAATTAGTACCCACTTATTTTTTTTATTTATCTCTTGTGAATTTCTACATTTAATTTAAAAAATTATCTTATGGGGACAATTCTTATTTTTTATGGGGGCAAAATAAAATTTGTTATATATTTCTATAAGCAAAATAATTTTTTGAGTGGGGCAAATGCCCCAATTAGATACATGTAGATCTGCCCTTATATCAGATTAGTTTGGTTTGAGTTTTGGAGAAAAAAACGTAAAACCCCAATCAACGCAAGCTGAGTAATTGTAATTGGTTTGCGCATCAGGTTTAGCCAAATTTGTTCAAAACTGATCAATGAACATCCTAAAGAAGAGAATAACTAAAAAAATAAAATAAATAGAGGGAAAAGTTGGGAATACACACAGGGTCCGTTTGATTTACAAATGGGTAAGTATTGGACTGGACAGTAAGTACTGGACAAAATAGTGTTGGACAACATTTTGCATTGTACACTGTTTGATGGATAATGGACAACACAAACAAAAAATATTAAATTTATTATAATTCCTTTTATGATATATATAAAATGATTTTTTATAATATATAGTGTAATATAATTAGAATATTATAAAGAAAAATGAGAGAGAGAGAGGGGGGGGGGGGGAGGGAGATAGGTCATGAGATCAGAAGAGAGAAATGAGACAAGGGATATAGAGAGAAAGAGGGAGGGAGAAAGGAGAAAGAAGAATGAGATTGAAAAGTGAGAAAGAACAGAGGAGAGAGATAGGAGGGAGGGAGGGAGATAGAGAAATTATTAAGTAGGAAATAAAACTAGTATTTTTCTATTTTTTGGATGGATAGAAAGTTTTTTTGATAAACAATATTAGTGGGGGAGGGGGAATGTTAGTTTCCCGGGTTCAAAAACCCGGGACCTCTTTCTTGCACTCCTTTGGAGTTGAGCTACCTACTTGGGATGGACAGAAAGTTGTATTGTGGGACAAAAAATTGTACGGTGGTTTTGCGAAGGACAAGAATTTGTGTTTTTGTCTAGTCCTTTGCCTCCACTCTATCCAGTACCATGAGCACATTCTAAATCAAACAGATTACTGTTGGAGTTTTCTAGTCCGGTCCCTTATTTTTTAGCATATCAAACACACCCATTCTCACGTTGGGAATACAAGGTCTCACGTTGGGAACAATTTTTTTTTTAAAATTTTGCAACTTTAATTCTTTTAGGGGTGTGTTTGCAATTTTTTTTGGTAATATACAATTTTAAATATAGTACTCCATATTCTACAAAGTTTAATTTCTACCGGTGACTAGGGTTGTTCCTGGTTTAGTTCAGGGGGAGAACTGGACCGAACCGAACCGAACCAACTAAAACAGTTCGATGAACTGAACCAAACTGCAATAACAGTTCGCCGAACCGAACTGAACTATATTAACAGTTTGGTTCACAGTTTTTTGGTTCCGAACCGAACTGTTTAAAAACTGAACTTTTATTAACTATTTTATTCGAAATGAACTATATTAATAGAATAGTTTTTAACCGAACAGTTTTTTACTGAACTTTGTTGTCCATCGTTCTTAACCGAACAGTTTTTTACTAAAACAGTTTTGTTTACCGAACAGTTTTTTTATTGAACTTTTACATAATAGTTTTTTTACCGGACGGTTAACCAAATATAGTCAAAATGAACCAAAATAAACTATTTGGTGGACATATAGATGGTATCCTTCGATAAGAATTATCAGCTTGAACCCCAACAGACCTTCTCACGGATCGGAAACTACGAACTCTTGGACCCAATGATTGGAACAAGCAAAAAGAATTATCAGTGAAACTTAATAATTCAATTGAATCCATACACAAAATCACAGAATTAAGAGGCATATAAATCCATATCAAATTGGTGACAGAAATCAAATTTTGCTGATCAAAGCATATGAAAGTCAACATCTCAAACTAAAAAGGATTTCCCATATTCTGCCATCCAATAGTAGTAAACTGTAGGAAAATAACAGCTACACAATTTCAAAATGAGCTGCAGGGGAAATCCGAATCCCATCAATTCATCATACACAAACATCAACCAAAAAAATCAATAAATCAGGAAAAAAATAAAACTAGCACTACAAGAAAAATTGGACTTTTCGGCGGGCAAAATCCGTCGGAAAAGCCAAAAATCCGCCGAAAATGTGGACTTTCCGGCGGATTTTTGGCGCCGGTAGCCAGCTCGCAGCAAACGCTTTCCAAAATTTCGGCGGATTTCGTGGCGCCGAAATATCCGCCGGAAATTTTCGGAAAAATTACCGGCGGATTTTTAAAAAAAATATTTGTTTTAATTTTTTTTTTTTTACATTTTTTTTGAATTTTTGTATTTTAATTAAATAAGAAGTAATAAAAAATGAATTAGAATGTGAGAAAAAAATTATATAGAATAGAATGAGAAGTAATAGAGAAATTAGAATGAAAGAGAGTTGTGTCAAAAAAAAAATGAAAAAGAGTATGGAAAAATAATGTAGGAGAGAATACGAATGAACAAGTGATAAGGAATAAGAATAAATAAGAGTATGCGAATGAAAAAATAAGAAGAAGTGAGAAGGAAGAAGAAATGAGAAATATAGAAAAGAGATATGTAGAGAAATTTAATTAAGTTTGAAGAGTATATGAGAAAGAAGAAATAAGAATGAATAAGTGAGAATGAATGAGAAGGAAGAAGAAAAGAAATGTAGAAGAGTGTAGGAGAAAGTGAGAAGGAAATAAAGAGTGAAATGAGAGAATGGAAGAGTGTAGGAGAAAGTTTTATTTATAGGAATTTCAACATGTTCCCACGGATTTTTAACATTTCTGGTGGATTTTTTGAAATTTTTTTTTATTATTTTTAAACAAAAACACCTGGAAAATTTTCGGCTACATTTTCGGCGGATTTTTAAAAAAAAATTGTTTTTTTTTGGAAAATTCCGCCGGAAATTCAAATAAATCCGCCGGAAATTTTCCGGCGACCTTTCTGGCGGATTTTCAAAAAAAAAAGTTTTTTTTAAGAAAATCCGCCGGAAATTCAAAAAATCCACCGGAAATACCATTTTTTCGCCGGAAAGTTACCGACGGAAAAAATCCGCCGAAAATGCAAAATATCCGCCGGAAACTTACCGACGGAAAAAATCCGCCGGTAATACGCGATATTCTTGTAGTGTATTACTCTCGCACTTACAGAAGTAAACAATTGGAGAAGTGTTTATGCTTCAAATATCTATCTGAGCATGACCTGAGGTCACGATTTGAGAAGTGAGGAGTGGAGAAGTCATGATTTGGAAATCTTGCGATTTGGGGTTTTAGGGTTCTTGCTCGCGGTGTGTTCGATTCTTGTTGCATCTAGAACGAAAAAGAAAATCATTGAGAAGAAAACGAAAACATTGCCCAAATCACAGAAAGAAAACAGTGTTCGAAAACGAAAACCCTGGAGAAGAAGCCAGAATGAAGTAAGAGTGAAGAAGCTTACCTGAATGTGGTCGATTCTGCCATTGCAAGGACACTAGGTTATTTCGGCCGAGTCCATGTGGAGTAAGGTTTTGATGAACTCGACCGAGGTTAGCCAGTGATATGGAGTCTTCGACAGTCGGGCCCCCAAGATTATGCTCGTGGGAGATGGGGTATTTCAAGTCCCTTAGAAAGAATGTGGGGAAAGTAAAGATTTGCCCAAAGCTGGAGGAACCACATGGGGCCCTGATTCTTGCGAATCTCACCATATTGTTGGATTTGGTCGAGCAAGACATATATCCCTCGGTAGAGTCTAGCCAAAAAGAAAGACCCCCATGCATAGACTTCATCACTCAGCAAATTAATGATAATTTTATTGGCTGCTTTGACTTGACCATTTGCTTGAGCGTAATATGGTGTCGAACTTAATAACTTAAATCCATTTTCAGAGGCAAATTCTGGTGTTGAATTTAAACCCTAAAACAACAACGCATTCTGAAGTCGCGGACGGAAACGTAAAACGGTAGTGGAGGAAGGAAATCGCCGGAAAACACAGCACAGGTACGCCCACAATTTCTTCCTTTTCTTTCTCCTTTTCTCCCGTTGCGACCCTGTAGCGCGAAACGAAGCAATTTCTGGACGCTCCGGCTTTTGACAACTATCTACTCTGCCTCTTTTGCCAATTCTTCCTTCTCAATTACCTGAAATCGCATTTTGTGTTGTTGCTTCATTCATATTATCTACTTATCAACACACCTTGGACGAAATTGTGCTTCACCTCGCTGCTTAGTTTTTCTGATAATTGGACTTTAATTGCTTGTTGAAATGCTCGAATACATCTTACATTTGTTGTTAATTTGAGATTTCGAATGTGAATATCAATGTGATTCTTTACTGAGATGGACTTTAGTTTAGTTTGATGAAATTGAGTTATTTGTTTTGTGTGAAAGATTTTATTTTTGGTAACTGGACTTATCTTATGTTTTATTTTTAAAAAAATTATTCTGTGGTTAATCTTGATTGACAGCAAAAACTGGAAACTTAGTAATTGGTTGGTTATTTGGTTGAGAGTGTGCAGCATATGAAATAGAAGAGAAGCGTGGCTGAACTCTGAAGCTGTGTATCATAAATGGGGGAAATTTGGTGGTCTCTTTTGGGGGCTGCAATACCTGTTGTTGCTGCAGGACAAGCTTTCCGAGTGAAGAAAAGGCGTGCAGAAGAGCAGAGGTTGAAAAGCGCCGCAAAGGGAAGGGAAAGGAGTTCTGATGAAATTTTTGTCTGTGAAAGGGTTTGTACATCAAAGAGGATGTTGAAAAAGGTTGGTTCATTCTCAAAAGATCCCATTCCTGATACCTGTGTCACGGTTTGTGGTGTATCTGATGTTGATGCGTGTGCTGATGCTTGTGCTCGCACTGTTTGTGTTAACCAACATCAAGTGCCTAATTGGAATGACATATGCCTTAGGAGGTGCCAGAGTGAATGCTTGAAGCTTTCTTCTCAGTCTTCTTCTTAGCAGGTAGTTGCATTTAGGTTATGGGATGTGTATGTATGCTGAGTTTTGTTGTGAATGTGATGGTTAATATTTATGCTCATTATTTCAACTCCATAGTCCAGATTTATGAATTCTATGAAATGAAATTATCTTGGAATTTCTGAAGCACTACAAAGTGAAAACTGAAAAATAATGAAATGATCTTTCAGTTTTGCATATGTAATGTTATTCTTTTTTCTAATTGACCAATATAATACCCAATTTTTTAATTGCACTGGTTCTATCTCTTAGACCTGGAATTGATAGATTTCCCCCCATACAGATATGTATATGTGTATGTGGAACATGCATATCTGTCCTTAATAGTAGGTTTTGGAAGACAAATCTCAGGGTTACAAATTTCAGTTGTTTTAAATGTATATGGTTAGATTAGAAGAAAAGTAGAAATTGATCAAGCAAGAAAACCTTCCCAAATCAAAGGCAAAATAATTGTTACATCAGGGTTACAGATTTCAGCTGACTGGCTTCAACCAAATGGAAAATTCATTCCTTAAGCACTGGTGCAACCTTTTACAAGTTTAAAAATGATAAACAAGCAATGCACTCACAGTAGATGGTAAATTAGGCGACATAGTACATTGGATTTGGAAGTTTGAATGCTCTTATACCACTTGGGTTCCCCTCAATACTGCTGTATTGGTCACCCAAAATTCCCCAAATGCGATAACCAATACTAATTAAATGTTTTCTCACTCCAGACTTGTATTTTGCCACTGAAACCAATTCATCGGCAGGATTTCTGCATAGAGGGGTAAACAAAGATGTAATTTTGTAATCAGGAGCATAAGGGAAATAGTAGTTGGTTAAGAGATAAGGAGAGAAATAGTTAGGTTAAACTAACCTCAATACAAGACTTTTCCACCCATGATAACCAACCTTGACAAGGTTGTCAATTGTTTCTGATCTAAGATGCTCCCTCCTCCCAGAAATCAAAACGATCTGAATTCCTCTGGATTTAAGGTCATTGAAGAGACTCAGTGAGTAGTCAAGAGCAGGAGCTTTACCCATGCTCATCCATTCCTCCAAAGCCACCACATTAGTTTTGTTTCCCCTATTGTCAATAAAAGACTCACCAGTCTGAACTCTACTTCAAGAAAAAAGTGGAAGGAAAAGTAATAAGGATGATATTGGGGTTAAGCAATATAAACTACATAGAAAGGTTTTAAAATAGGTCCTAGATTATTGTATTTCTGCGATTGCAATCGAAGTTCGTGTTGATTGCAATCGAAGTTTGCGTCAATTGCATTTGACCGTTATTCTCCACAATATTAAAGAATGTACCTGTGATTTAAAATTAACATAAAGTAATTAGTAGATTAAGATGGATTCTGGTTTACCCGTATAGATTATTTTTGTAGAAAGGAATTGTAGAAAGCAAGGTATCATCAATGTCAAAAATCCAAGCATCTTTGCCATCTTTCTTCAGATTGCAGCTGGTACTGAGATAAACCAAGCATTCTTCAGTTGCCCTTTCTGAGTCAACTTTGTATTGAGTCGACCTGACATATTTTCCAATGTATTCAATGCATTCTTCAGGCACAACTTCGAAGTCTCTAATATTATGCAGCTCAACATTTATCCTCCAACTTTCACAGTAGTTCTTCAAGCTAATCTTCAGTCCATTGTATGTCTTCTGATTTAATATATTCCAATCTGCAACTGTCAAATGGTTCAAACAGCATAAGAAAACCAAACAACAACAACCAAGTGCTCTCCCCATTTCTTTCTTTGACCAAAAAAACATGCAAGTTGATATGGAGGATAGTGGGATATTAATGCACCCAAATATTCCTTTTATGTTTGGAGTAGATCAAGAATGAGAACAGGTCACATGGGTTTTAGGGAACATAGTGCTACAAACCTTCATGTGCACCTTCATCACTTCTGTCATGTTTGGCAAAACCAAAAACCTTAAAATTAAATAGAAACGTCTGTAATGAGGTAAAATATGCCTATTAATTAGATTCCTTCAAAAGCCACAAGCTGGCATATAAGAAGACAAAAATAACGTGCTTGCATTCTCATCTTATGGATCACAGATGGGTTTATCTGTTGAATCACGTATTCAAGTTTCATACTCTTTCAATTAAAATATATGGAAACCGGGTTCTGCATAATCACAAACAAAATGCTTTTTCATTTTTCTGAATTTTGGCTTATATGATACAGATATTTTTAATACCTTCTTTGAACGTAATAATTCAAGCAGGAGTATATGTATTTTACATAAATATCGAATCACATTTCAATATTTGGAGCAGTGTGCTACATGATGCATAACATACGAAGTAATGTTGATAAAAAAACATAGGAAGTAACAAATCAAAACAAATTAAGCAATCGTAGTCTTTGAAATTGAGAAAACTAGCAAGCCAACAATTGTAGAAAATTAAGTAGTTCAAACAAAACACGGTATGCTTCTTTTGTGTTTGTATTGGTATGCTTTGTAATAGATTTTTTTTTTCAAACTATTAACGACTCGTAGAATATTAACGGTAATTCTTGTTACACCGAGATGTTTTACATCTTTATAGTAGAAATTAATTATCTCTGAAGATGATGGGATGAATTTTTTTTTACAAGTGTAGAAACTAATTTGAATTTTAGATATCTGAGTAGGACATAGGAATCACATATAAACTAGTATGATACAAAGAATGTTGAGAACAAGAGAGGGCATGAGTGGTCGCACAACTGTTTGCATCCAACACAACCAATTTTAATTACATTGATGTCCTTTTACACATGTACCCACTATCTGCGAGAGTGATCCAAGGATTAGCCATTCTTCTTCCAATTTGGATCACAAGGGAATCATCACTCGTCAACATTGCACACTTCAATATTCTTCGTAAGCATCTAGCATTCCCCGTCGAGTTCGTCTAACTCTAGAAAGGCGTGCTTCAAGTTTGCTATGTTGTATGAGTTAAAGCTCGCTCTTATATTTTCAAGGTTTGACCGGCCACTAATGGTATTCCTAACCCATGGAAGGAGTATGACTGACATATAAACTTGTACGATACTAAGTATGCCGAGAATAGGAGAAAGCAAGAGTGTTTGTACAAGAGTTTGCATCCCAC
This sequence comes from Astragalus membranaceus, assembly GCA_039519185.1. Classification (NCBI taxonomy): domain Eukaryota; kingdom Viridiplantae; phylum Streptophyta; class Magnoliopsida; order Fabales; family Fabaceae; genus Astragalus; species Astragalus membranaceus. Next base: position 78,277,293 of record CM076847.1, read on the forward strand.
ACAACCACTATTAATTATATTGATGTTATTCTGTACAAGCATTCACAATCCTCGAGAGTGATCCAAGTATTAGCCACTGAAAGAATGGTTTTACGTTTTCAAGAAGACTAGTTACGTTGTCTTGTCCCATAAATGTAGGTATAATATTTTTGGAGTCCTAGACCCTTAGATCATAAAATAAAAGAAAAAAGAAAAAGAAAATTGTACTCGCATACTATTACAATGTTCTTTTTTTAGTGTTGATAGTAGCATAATTTTGTTGTATAATTACGATTTAAGAGTTTATAAATTTGAACCACAATAAATTATGTCAAATTTATATAAATATAAATGATACTAAAACTTTAGATTAACAATTTATGTGGCAAAATAGAGCATGTTTTCAGAACCAAAATTTATTGTTTGCAAGACGAAAATAGCATTAAATATTTAACCAAGACATAAATCAATAATCAATCAATAAATCAATAATCAATAAATATAAATATAGATAACAATATTGTTTCCAAGACAAAAATAACATTAAATTAAATATTTAACCAAGACATAAATCATTGTAAAAAAAAACCAAGACATAAATCAAAAATCAATAAATATAGATAACAATAAGCAAATACGACCAATATTTTGCATTGGAATTGGTGAGGTGCGCCATGCCCATGCAATAGGGTAATGCATAGACAACACATGAGAAGCCCAATAACAATCTATTGTGGTGGCCCTCCCCTAAAAAAAGTAATTTAATATCGTGTGACAATGATTTATGTATGCTTTGAACATTCGCTCACTACTGCTTTTATTTGTCACGTCAACTATGCTGCTTTCTAGACTACCCGATGTGGGAGTCTTATGCACAACAAATACACCAAATGTGAGTCCACGTTTGAATGCAGTAAATATATATATATATATATATATATATATATATATATATATATGCAAATAGATGCAAAAACTAATTAATAAAAGAATAGTACCTTAAGGAACTTTAGAGTTATACGGAAGACTTCTTCAAAATGAAAGGAATTAGAAAATATTGCAAGAGATTGGAGTGGAAGGCGTGGAAGAGTGAGAAAGAAAGAAAAGAAAATTTATTATAAGTAGTAGTTGCGTTCTTACAGCTGAGGCTCAATTGCCTTATATAGAAAACTTAAGGCTTACTATTTAAGCCAGTAAAAGCTAACTATTACAACCGGTAACCGGTAAAAGAAAAAGAAAACAGTAAAAGTAGAAAAATACAAAACATCATAATTAATGCCGGGTACACTTGGGGCCCCATCGACGCACTAAAAATGACAGCAAAGCTAAAAACAAAATTACATAGTAGAAGCATTATTACTTAGTGGAAGAATTCCTGTCCACTATCTCCAATTGTGGAAATATGAAAAAGATGTTTGCCGACACATGGAAGCATTATTGCCTACATCAATTAATTAATTAATTAATTAATTTTTGTCTTTTCCTTTATTCTTCTGTTGAATTATGGCTTCAATCAGAGAGTCCCAATAATCTTCTGGGGAAGGTTCTGGCTGAGATTCTCCAGCTAAAGAAAAAATGTTTGAATCCATGGATTCATGCGATGAACTTGTCTTCATAGAAGAACTGGTTTTCATAGAAACAATTTCTTCATTAACTTCAAAAGTTTTGAAGAATTGATTTTTTATATGGTCCAGAGTTCTAGCCATAATTTTTTCCTCAGATTCATTAGGATGAATCTTTTGGTAATAATTTTTTAAATGGGCCATATCAAGACCTTGACCAAATTTTTCTTTTGGAATCTTCTGGTCTTCATCAATGGCTTCTTTGATTTTTACTTCCATTTTATGGAGGTCTTCGTTGTCAATATTATTCCACCATTTTGAGAAGAAATGTCTTCTAAGGATTGGATCATTGTAATTGTTCCTTGTGATGGTAATTGCCCATCTCCAAATCCAAGGAATTTGAAATTTAATAAAGAAAAAACAAGGACCTTGTCCTGTGATCATTTTTGAAGCATTTTTCAAAAATAAAGGATTATGATCACACCATGAATTATATAAATCCAATAAATTTTCTGGTAAGATTTCTATTGAAGGACCAATTTTCCTCCACCAATTAAAAAACCATTGTGGTATTGGTTTGGCCAGAATTTTTGGGTTAGCACTGAAAAACCATGAGTGCTTATTCTTTGGATTTTGATAATAAAATGCCAAAGTAAATGCTTGGATATAATCTCAATAATTGAAGTGAACATTTTTTCCTTCAGCAATTTTAATTGCCTTGTCTCCATTTGGATTTAAACCTCATTCTCTGGGTGTCAATATCTTATTGATATACCTTCTTCTGATAATAATGAGTTATTGTTATTGATTCAGTAACTCGAAGTAAAACTTCTAAATGTGGTCTAGACTTACCATTAAGTCCAGGATATCCTCTAGATTCGAGGTATCTTGTTTTAATTGACCATCCATCATTAGGAGTCAATTCCATATCATCTTCTTCGACATACATTATGTCTTCAGTGATTGGATTTTCACAATATTCTGTGACTTCATTAACAGGATTATCATTAATCACTGTATCTCTGTACGAATTTGTTTTACAAGAAGAAGGTATATCTTCTTTCTTTTGTGACCCTGTTAATTGTAACAGGTTTCTGTTTCTATGAACAGTAGTCCAATCCCCTATTAGAGGAATGTTTGATTCTTGATAGGGCAGCATATTGTGGCTCCTATTTCTTCCACCACCACGGCCACGGCCTCTACCCCTATTGGGGGATGTCATTTCCCTGTAAAAATTCACGGGTTAAATAATCAGCAAGAGAATTATTTTCTCCTTTAATATATTGGATATCAAATTCAAAAACTGATAACTGAGCTTGCCAATTAGCAAAGATTTGTTTTGCAACAAGATTTTTGACATCTTTTTCGATGATTGATTTAGCAGAGCTACAATCAATTCTTAGAAAAAATTTTTGGTTTAATAAATCATCTTGAAATTTTGAAATACATTTAATAATAGAAAGCATTTCTTTTTTAACAGTCGAGTAATTAGACTGGGTTGGATTCCATTTTCCAGAAGTGAACCTGGTTAATACTTCTTTATTTGTATCTGGTATAACCTGCTTTAGGATACCTCCATATTCTAAATTAGAAGCATCTGTTTCTACTATCTTAAAATATTTAGGATTGGCTAAAGATAAGCAAGGCAAACATTTTACTTTGCTCTTAATCCTTTGGACAGCCTGAGAATGTTCCTCAGTCCAAGGACCTGGGTTTTTTCTTAATCTATTATATAAAATAGATGTATCCTGAGCTAAAGTCTCATAATAGTCTGAAATATAATTCAAACTTCCTAGAAACCTTTGTAATTGTTTTTTCTCTGAAATGATATCAGGAAACTTTGAAGCAAATTCAATACTTCTGCTAATAGGGATAATTGTCCCCTGGTCAATTTCATGTCCTAAAAATCTAACTTTTGTTTGAAAAAGTTTCATTTTCGGAGCTGAAATAACTAAACCATTATGTTTAACTAAATTTTTAAATGTTTTCAAATGTTTGATATGTTGATCAAAAGTTTTGGAAAAAACCAGAACATCATCAATATAAACAATCATAAAATCCGAATAAGGATTAAAAATATCATTCATAATATTTTGAAATTCTGATGGAGCATTCTTCAAACCAAAGGGAAGAACATTCCATTCCTAATGTCCAATCGGGACAGTAAAAGCTGTTTTATATTTATCAGATTCATTAATTTGTATTTGCCAATAGCCTGATTTCATATCAAATTTTGAAAAAATCAAGGCATCATTAAGCCTATCTAATAAATCCTTTTTATTGGGAATTGGATATCTAATCCATTTCAAAACCTTATTGAGAGGTTTATAATTAATAACTAATCTTGGAACACCTCGTTCCCTCTCAGCATTTTTATTTACATAAAATGCTGTGCAGCTCCAAGAAGACTTGGATTTTCTAATTAACCTTTTTTCTAAAAGAGAATTAATTTCTTTTTTACAAAGATCAAGATATTCTTGATTCATTTGGGCTGGTCTAGCCTTTGTAGGAATTTGATTTTCGTTAAAATCATCAATATAGGGTAGAGAAACAATATGTTGTTTCCTATTCCAAAAAACATTTGGCAAATCATTGCAAACCTCAGAAATAAATTGTTGTTCAATCAACTTGATTTGTTTCTTAGTACCATCTTTATTAAGATGATCATTAATATTGAAAATATTAATCTCATTCTTAAGAAAACATATTTGTTTTTCTTTATTAGAAAGAATATCCTTAATTTCATTAATTATCCTTGTATGAGGATCTGTAATGAAATTGAAAATAATTTCTTTATTTTCAATAATGGTAGTAATACCATTTTGATCAATATTTCTAATAGGCATGATATTATTCAAAAAAGGAGTACCTAAAATAATTCTACTAGTTAAATTTTTAACTAATATAAAATGAGTTGGTAAACAAATATTTTGATTGCAAATATAAGTATTAGAAAGTTTATAATTGACTTTCAAACGACTTCCACCAGCTTGCATAAGAGCTTGAGTGGTTTTCTCAAAATATTTTGTAGGAATAATACCCTCCTGAATGCAATTGAGATCAGCACAACTATCTACAAGTGCTGCTTCATTTTTTAAAATAAAATTCTTATTAATTACCAAAGTTACTTTCACAAACCATTTTTGTGAAATTACTCTGTGTAATAAATATTTTTCACCAGCAATATTACTGCTAGAAGGAATAGTAGAAATAAAAGGGGTTTTTTCCAAATTACCAGGAATCTTTAAGAAAGATATGCTGATATTATCTTTCTTGATCTGAACCATTTCAGATTTTAAGAGATTTATTTCTCTTTTCAAATCATTAATAGAAACAGGAGTTTCTTTAATATTTGATAAGAGATTTATTTCTCTTCTCAAATTATTAATAGAAACAGGAGTTTCTTTAATATTTGATTGTCTAGGCAAAACCTCACTTACCTGGTAGGGTGCATCTATGATTAGAGGCATCTCTTTTTTGGAATTTTTCCTGGCTAGGAATTCCATCATCTTTTTTCTCAGACTATTGTCTGTAATAGACTCCAAAATTTTTAGAGCTTCTTCACGTTCTTCATTAAGAACATTTAATCCATTTATTTCAACAATGGATTTCCAATAATTCAAATTATTGTATTGACAGCTATTGTTGTCAATATCAGAACCTGGAGAAGTATCACCATTGATACATTCTATGTCCTTTGAAGAGTCATGTTCTGGTTCAGAATCGACTAATAGAACCTTTTTTAATTGAGTCCTTGATTGTCCATCCTCCAAGGCGTTCAGGGCTTTCTTAGTCCAGTATTGGTTTCCATAATGTTTTGTCTTGTCATAATTGTGGCAAGTAATGTCCAACTTATGGGTCCTCCTCTTTCCTTTATTTTGGAAAGTGTCTTGCTTGGGCTTATTTTTATAAAAGTTTATCTTGAATTTTTTCTTATTAGGAGATTTATAAATATCCTTATTTCTATTAAACTTTTTATAAGTTCTATTATTAAAGCTTTTTTGCTTTTTATTTTTTAAGCCAGGTGGTCTATCCATATTAAAAACAAATTGATTATAATAACTATTTGTATCCTCCTTTAACTTAAAATCCTCTATAGGTAAGGAAGGTTGAATTTCAGCAATCATAGGTGCCTTAAATTTGTTCATATTATCCAGAACTAATTTCTGTTGGAAAATTTGTTTTTCAAACATTTCTTTTAAAGATAATAAATCTTTTTTAAGAGAAATTATTTGCTCTTCTAAATTATCCCAAAAAAACCTTGGTGTAATTCTGGGTTTTAATTAAAGAACTTAATTCCTTAATAGTAATATGTTTACTTTCTATCCCTTTGAGGAAAATAAAAGATCTGGCTTCTATATTATCTTGTTCTAGGGTAGTTTCCCAGCTATTTGGTTGAAGGACTAAAACTTCATTTTTGACTTTATTAACAAAATAATTTGCAAACCATTTAACAAAAGGAACATAATCCTGAGTTATGGTCAGCTCTTCATAATAATCATCTTTGAACTTATTTAGTTCATAAGATGAGAATTTCTTAAAATACCATTGCCTAAATTCGGCATATCTATTAAGTTGGAATTCTCCACTGATGAGTTCTCTCATCTTACTCCCAGAGGAGTAATCTATCTTAGAGTTCATCTGATAAGAAAACTTATTTCTGGTTATGTAGGCGATTTCCTACTTTTAAGAAATCTTCTTCTGATGAATTTCATTTTTTCACTGGTGGTAATATATTCTATGGTCTCTGCCTCATCTATTTGTTGAGATGTAGAGGCCCTACTAGGGGCTGTATATAACTCATTATTAGTATGGTTTTCTGGTAAAACCAAGCGAGTTTCGTTATTATTACGAAGTTCATTTAACTCATTTCTAATGGCTGGATCAATAGGTTGGGAACAAATTCTAGTTCCTATCATAGCAGAATATTTTGCCAAGTCATTATAAACGTCGTTATAGTAATCATATCGTTCAGAGTCACGAGGCCAATTGTCTCGTTTAGCTGCGTACTTCGAGAGACGCAATTCAATTTTAAATATTTCTTTGTTAAGCATTCGATGCCTAACTTCTTCCCTAGACACGGGATGATCATTATCATTAATATCCATGATAAGATAAAATTGTTGTGGATAAACGAGATACAGGACCAGACCCTTTCTGGGTGAAATAATTGAACTTATGAAAATAGTATACTCTAAATATCTTATTTGTCATCTTTGCAAACATTTCTGTTTAAATTTCAACCCGAAGGGAAATAAGGATTTCTCCTAAATCAAAGACGCCACGGAGGTTTTTAGCAAAAAGCGTTCTTCGGGAAATCATCTTGTTCAAACACCTCTTCTGGGCAAAAACGATGATGTTAAGAACACACACTAAAAACATTTTGTGTATCAATGTTTCAACTGAGTGAAACACCAAAAAATACACAAATAAGATATTTCTAGCATAATTTTTTCATATGAATAATTACTTCACCCTGGGAATGGCTCTGATACCATTCACCTCGTCTACCACAACAATAATCTAGCTACTCATCATTTGAGTAGTAGATGCAAATAGATGCAAAATATGTTTTTAATTCTAAAATAGATTTCTCCCCAGGGAGTAAGATGAGAGAACTCATCAGTGGAGAATTCCAATTAGAAAAGTATGCCGAATTTAGGCAATGGTATTTTAAAAAATTTTCATCTTATGAACTAAATAAGTTCAAAGATGATTATTATGAAGAAATGACCATAATCCAGGATTATGTTCCTTTTGTCAAATGGTTTGCAAATTATTTTGTTAAGAAGGTTCAGAAAGAAGTTTTGATCCTCAAACCACATGATTGGGAAACAATAAAAGGAGAAAAAATGAGTTCTTTTTTCCCTCCAGCAAATAGGGACCTAAATATAGGTAAAACCTTAGAAGGAAAAGATATAGAAGCAAGATCTTTTACTTTTCTCAAAGGTATAGAAGGTAACCATGTTACTATCAAGGAATTAAGTTCTTTAGTTAGAACCCAGAATTATACCAATGTTTTTCTGAATTGTTTAGGAGTATTATCCTTAAAAGAAATGTTTGAAAATCAAATTTCTCAACAAAAATTAATTTTAGAAAAAATGAACAAAGGTGAGACATCAGTAGTTGCAGAGGTTCCTTTGGTTCAACCTCCTTTACTTATATCAGGTTTTAAAATGGAGGATAATACAAATGAATTTGTTCATATTCTTGAACAAAAGCTTAAGAATCTTAACTTAAGTGTTTTATCTTAAAAAGATATTTTCGGTACTCCTGGAAACACTTCAGATGATGAAGATATTGATGATCTAACAAAAATGTTTGCTAATCAAGATATCAATAAAGAGAATAGTATAAATCCTATTTATACTACTAGGGCTGTAGAAAAATATTACTATAAAAGGCCTTCTCCCCAAGATCTTCTTTTTGAAGAAAATGATAATTATCAGAATTCTTATTCTGGTAAATCCATTTACGAATGGAACATTGATGGTTTAAATGATAAACAAATCATAGATATGGTACATAGAATGATTATGTATTCTACTGTTTGTAAACAGCATGGTAATAGCGATAGTTCTATTGCCCAATTTATAGCCACAGGATTTGTCGGCCAATTAAGAGGATGGTGGGATAATTATGTCACCATGTCTCAAAAACAAGAGATTCTAAGTCACAAAAAGGTAGTTGTGAAAGCAGAATCAAGTAGTGGTAATACTATTACTACTAATGAAGAAGATGCAGTTTATACACTGTGTTTATCTATCTTACAAAATTTTGTAGGAGCCACTGTTCCCATAGCAGAAAAACTACAAACTCTTTTACAAAATTTAAGGTGTCCTTCTTTGACCCATTTTAGATGGTATAAGGATACTTTCTTGTCTAGAGTTTTTCAATTATCCAATCCCGACTCTATTCATTGGAAGTCTAAATTTGTAGACGGTTTACCCCATCTTTTTGCTGAGAAGGTAAGACAATCTTTAAGGGTTAATTGTGATGGCATAAATATTGACTATGCTAATTTAACCTATGGTCAAATCATTAGCACATGTGTTAATGAAGGATTATCCTTATGTAATGACATAAAATTAAAGAATCAATTAAAGAAACAAAAGCTTTCTGAAAAACATCAACTAGGTGAATTTTGTGAACAATTTGCTTTTGACATAGATAAACCACCTGGTTTAAATAAACAGAAAAAAAGTTTTAATAATAAAGCTTATAGAAAGAGCATATATAATTCTTCTAATAAGAAAAATCCCAAAAATTTTCATAAAACAAGGCCCAAGCAGGATGAACCTTTCCAAAACAAAGGAAAGAGGAAAGCCCAGAAAATGAATATTACATGTCACAAATGTGGCAAGGCTGGACATTATGCCAACCAATGCTGGACTAAAAAAGCCTTGAACGCCTTGGAGGATGAACAATTAAGGACTCAATTGGAAAAAGTTCTATTAATCAGTTCTGAATCAGAACAGGACTCTCCTAGTGATGAAATAGAATGTATCAATGATGATACTTCTTCAGATTTTGATATTGACAACAATAGCTGTCAATGCAATAAATTGAATTATTGTAAATCCATTGTTGAAATGAACGGATTAAATGTTCTTAATGAAGAACAAGAAGAAACTCTAAAAATTTTGGAGTCTATTACAGACAATGGTCTGAGAAAAAAGATGATGGAATTCCTAATCAAGGAAAATTCCAAAAAAGAAACGCCTCTAATCATAAATGCGCCTTACCAGATAAGTGAGGTTTTGTCTAGATTTAGACAATCAAACATTAAAGAAACTCCTGTTTCTACTAATGATTTGAAAAGAGAAATAAATTTCTTAAAATCTGAAATTGCTCAGATTAAAAGAGATAATGCCAATTTAGCTCTTAGAATTTCTTCTTTAGAAATTCCTGAAAAAATGAAGGAAATTCCTTCTAATATTTCTTCCATAATTCCTACTAGCATCAATGATACTGGTGAGAGTTATTTATCTATATTAGACAGAGTAACTTCACAAAAATGGTTTATGAAAGTAACTTTGGTTATTAATAAAAATTTTATTTTAGAAAATGAGATAGCCCTAGTCGATAGTGGTGCTGATCTTAATTGTATCCAAGAAAATATTATTCCTGCAAAATATTTTGAAAAGACCACCCAAGCTCTCACTCAAGCTGGTGGAAGTAGATTGAAAGTTAACTATAAACTTTCTAATACTTATATTTGCAATCAAAATATTTGTTTACCAACTCAATTTATTCTAGTTAAAAATTTAACTCACAGGATTATTTTAGGTACTCCTTTTCTGCAAAGTTTGATGCCTATTAATATTGATCAAAATGGTATCACTACTATTATTAAAAATGAAGCAATAACTTTTAATTTTGTTACTGATCCTCATACTAGGATTCTTAATGAAATGAAAAGTATTCTTTCTAAAAAAGAAAAACAAATATGTTTTTAATTCTTTTACCAGACTTTTAACCCGTGAATTTTTGCAGGGAAATGACATCCCCCAAGAGGCCGTGGCCGTGGTGGCCGTGGTGGTGGAAGAAATAGGACCAACAATATGCTGCCCTATCAAGAATCAAACATTCCTCTAATAGGGGATTGGACTACTGTTCATAGAAACAGAAACCTGTTACAATTAACAGGTCACAAAAGAAAGAAGATATACCTTCTTCAAGTAAGACAAGTTCTTACAAAGATACAGTGATTAATGATAATCCTGTTAATGAAGTCACAGAATATTGTGAAAATCCAATCACTGAGGACATAATGTATGTCGAAGAAGATGATATGGAATTGACTCCTAATGATGGATGGTCAATCAAAACAAGATACCTCGAATCTAGAGGATATCCTGGACTTAATGGTAAGTCTAGACCTCATTTAGAAGTTTTACTTCGAGTTACTGAATCAGTAACAATAACTCATTATTATCAGAATAATAATCCTGATAATTTTATTAATTACAGTAAATGTCATATCAATAAGATATTGACACCCAGAGAATGGGGTTTAAATCCAAATGGAGACAAGGCAATTAAAATTGCTGAAGGAAATAATGTTCACTTTAATTATTGGGATTATATCCAAGCTTTTACTTTGGCATTTTATTATCAAAATCCAAAGAATAAGCACTCTTGGTTTTTCAGTGTTAACCCAGAAATTCCGGCCAAACCAATACCACAATGGTTTTTTAATTGGTGGAGGAAAATTGGTCCTTCAATAGAAATTTTACCAGAAAATCTTTTGAAATTATATAATTCATGGTGTGATCATAATCCTTTATTTTTGAAGAATGCTTCAAAAATGATCACAGGACAGGGTCCTTGTTTTTTCTTTATTAAATTTCAAATTCCTTGGATATGGAGATGGTCAATTACCATCACTAGGAACAATTACAATGATCCAATCCTTAGAAGACATTTCTTCTCAAAATGGTGGAACAAAATTGACAACGAAGATCTCCATAAAATGGAGGTAAAAATCAAAGAAGCTATTGATGAAGACCAAAAGATTCCAAACAAAAATTTTGGTCAAGGTCTTGATATGGCCCATTTAAAAAATTATTATCAAAAAAGATTCATCCTAACGAATCTGAGGAGAAAATTATGGCTAGAACTCTGGACCATATAAAAAATCAATTCTTCAAAACTTTTGAAGTTAATGAAGAAATTGTTTCTATGAAAACCAGTTCTTCTATGAAGACAAGTTCATCGCATGGATCTATGGATTCAAACATTTTTGAATCTTTAGCTGGAGAATCTCAGCCAGAGCCTTCCCCAGAAGATTATTGGGACTCCCTGATTGAAGCCATGATTCAACAGAAGAAAGGAAAAGACAAAATTAATTAATTAATTAATTAATTGGTGTCGGCAAGGAATCTTTGTGTCGGCAAGAGTAATTTTCCACAAATTGGAAAAGGTGGAGAGAAATTATTCTACTAAGCAATAATGCTTCTACTATGCATTTTTGTTTTTAGCTTTGCTGTCATTTTTAGTGCGTCGATGGGGCCCCAAGTGTACCCGGCATTAATTATGATGTCTTGTAATTTTCTACTTTTACTGTTTTCTTTTTCTTTTACCGGTTACCGATTATAATAGTTAGCCTTTACTGGCTTAAATAGTAAGCCTTAAGTTTTCTATATAAGGCAATTGAGCCTTCAGTTGTAAACACAACAACGCAACTACTGCTTGAAATAAAAATTTTCTTTTCATCATCTCTCTCTCTCTTCCACGCCCTTTACTTAATTCCTTTCAATTGTCTTTAATTCTTTTCAAAGAGAAAGAAGTCTTCCGTGCAACTCTGAACACAAATAAGGTACTATTCTTTTATTAATTTATTTTGGTTCTACTACTCAAATGAGTAGCTAGACTATTGTTGTGGTAGACGAGGTGAATGGTATCAATATATATATATATATATATATATATATATATATATATATATATATATATATATATTAACATTAAGCATTGCATTGTCTATCAATTGGAATCAAAGACCACCAGTCCACCACCCACCCCCTCTTTAACGTTACTGGAGTAAGACTAGGTCAGTGGGATTTGGATCCTCTTCTTCCATTTCTCCCTACATCTCCCTCCATCCTCTCTATCTCTCTCTTAATTTATTCTCTCTCATCATTATCTTTCAATTATTTTAATCATGAGAGAGAGTGAATTAAGAGAGAGATAGAGAGGATGGAGGGAGATGTAGGAGAAAGGGAAGGAGAGAATCCATCCACGTATCCATCCACGTAAGTATATAAGCAAGCTTACTTGACAATAGGAAACCTTAGAATTAGGAGGAGTGATAAAACCTTACAAGAACATTATACTTCTTCAGCATTCCATTTCTCACTAGCCTCAACAAATTGGACATCGGGTTGCAATTGTATATACTTGCTTCAACAATGTTTCTCTTCGGCTTCCAGATTGCCCCCTTATCATATATGTCCTGAATTTATAAGCATATCAGATTAATCTTTCAACTAAAACTTGTTTAATATTGATCTGTGTTGCATCACATAGCGTTAAAATATGTTGAAGTTTGCTAAAATAGTTGTAATTAGTTAGATTAGTTATAAGTTGGTTAGATTAGTTAAGATCACTATATAAAGTGTATCCTACACTCATTGTAAAAGATATCTCTCTCTTTACCATTGAATGAGAATTTCTTTCTTTCTTCCTTTCTCAATTCTTCTAACATGGTATCAAGAGCAAAATGATTCGCTGCATTGTTGAGAAAATTTGCTCATCGATTTATCTTCTTTGTTCTTTATCTTTAATCTTATTTGTATTGTACCTCTATGAGATTCCAGAACCATTTTATTCGAAGAGTTGATCCCTCAATTTTTTCTACAATTTGATCTTTGTAAGACTCAGTTCATTCCATCTTGCAGAGGATAATCAAGGAAAGAAAGAAAATAGATGTCTTCCGTGTAATGAAGACCAAATTCATACATTTTTCAGAGAGAAAGAAATCACCAAGAATCAATGCAATCTTTTTCATTTAATTTACAAGGCTTCTGCTGTGGAATCTCCCTATGTCAAAATCAAGTAAGTTCGGTTGATGGCTAAGGAGTCCAAATCAAGAACAATTGAACATCATTCTTCTTTGCTTACTGGCATTTTAGCTTTTGTCCAAAATAATTATGGATAGTTCAGCAATCAAACATCATTCTTCTTAGCCTAATTGACATTTTAGCTTCTATCCAAAATACCTTAATTGAGACCGTTTGAGTGTGAAAAAGGAGCATGGGGTGTGGCTTCAATATTTTCATGGCTTTAATTTAGCAATGTTAGACAGAACAAAGAGACAAATTTTCTAAACAGTAAGTCCACTATCTAAAGCAACTTCATTCTTTACAAACTAGTCTACACTAAAGTTTCATTCACGTCGTATTTAGGAAATTCAACTTTTCTATTTTTGTAAGTGAGATAACATGTGTGCCATCACATGTTTTTATAACACATTTCTCTCAAACCTTATATCATATTAAACCAAAATCTCTGATAAAAAAATTAAACCAAAATCTAAACCTCAAAAAAATGGTCTAACGGAACATGACATGGTCTCATATCCGAGAGGTCACAAGTTCAAATTCCTACTAATCTTCTTTGGGCGAGGTAAATGTAAACTCCTTTTTAAGTGCTCTTAAGTCCAAACTAGCAGCATACCCGTGCATACGCACGGGTACCGTCGTGTTATTTATATGAATTGACTAAGTCAGAAATTTATTAGCCCGATTATATCAAGAATCAAAAATAAATACATATAGAAACCAAAAATCTAAAAGTATAATTTTTCCTTTCCAAAAATGTAACCCTTAATACATGTTTTTTCGTTGACGACTTTGATACTATACATGTTTTCCCTTAGTACAATTATTTGTCTTTTTTAGGTATCAGTGACAAATATTTGACACGCAGTTTTAATATTTATCAATAGTTTTCTCGTTTTTTTAAGAGACTAAATATTTAGTTTGAGATTTTTGCTAGTGATTAGTTTTAGAAGGTTATTAGATGATAGTAGATAGTAAAACATAGATAGTAGACTTATAGTAGTCTTTAAAAATTATAATTATCAATAACAAATATTTGTCCCGTGATTTTTTATATATCGGTGATAGTCACTTGTCCTATTTTTAGGTATCAATGTCAAATACTTGTTACGTGTTTTTTATATATCAGTGAAAGTTACTGGTTATTTTTTTATGTATTAGTGACAAATATTTGTCTTGTGTTTTTTATATATCAGAGACAGTTATTTGTCCTTTTTTTAGGTATCAGTGACAAATATTTATCCCGTGTTTTTTATATATCAGTGACAGTTATTTGTCTTTTTTATAGGTATCATTGATAAACATTTGTCCCGTGTTTTTCAATATTGATGTAGTCTGAATAGTCATCAAGTCTTGTTTTTTTAAGAGACTAAAAAGTTATTTTGAAATTTTTGTCATTGCTTAAATTGTTAGTTTTAGTAGATTAGTATATTATAGTAGATAGTAGAAGATAGATAGTAGAATTATAATACTCTTCAAAAATTATAATTATCTAGAACACTTATAAATCCCGTGTTTTTTTTAATATATCTGTGACAGTTAATTATTTGTCTTTTTATAGGAATCGATGATAAATATTTGTTCTGTGTTTTTTCAATATTTATCAGTAGTCTGAATAGTCGTTAAGTCTTCTTATTTTTTGCTAAGAGACTAAAAAGTTATTTTGCAATTTTTGCTAGTGCTTAAATTTATTAGTTTTAGTAGATTAATATATTATAGTAGATAGTAGAAGATAAATAGTATTTGTCGAAAAATAAGATAGATAGTAGATTTATAATAATAGTCTACAAAAATTATAATTATTTAGAACATATATAAATCTCGTGTTTTTTATGTATTAGTGATAGCTATTTGTCATTTTTATAGATATCAGGGACAAATAGTTGTCTCATATTTTTTTATATATCGATCACATTTATTTGCCATTTTTTAGATTTTAGTAACTTTTTTAATAATTATAGTCTGAATAGTCATCAAGTCTTGTTGTTTTTATCTAAGACAATAATATTTTTTTTTGGAATTTTAGCCATTGGTTAAATTGATTAGTTTTAGTAGATTATTCTACATAGTAAAAGATAGATAGTAAATTTAGATTTTCTACCAATTTTTTTCTTTTTTCTCCTCCTTCCTCTTTCACACGCATTCCCACCTCTTCATTTTTTTTCTTTCTCTCTCGTTGTGGTTTAATTTCTATCTTTATGCTTTTTGCTTTAATTTTTTGGTTCCTTACTTTTTGTTTCCATTTTGTCTCTCTCTCCGCGTCTCTTCAATTTTGTCTCTCTGCCAGCTTTTTATTTTTTTGTCAGCCTGCTATTGCAGCAAAAAATAGGTATATTTTATTAGTAGGAATTTACTTGATTACCCCCAAGTGTTGGTTGAATAAAATTTTCAATTATGGGTATTTTAGTAAGTATGGTGTTGGTTGTTTTTTTTTGGGTAAACCAGGGTATCCTCCACGGCGATTGTGGAGACTAATCTCTCGAAGTACTTGAGTTCATTTAATGGCTGACCTCTTCCAAGCGATGTCTCTCCATACACATCGGTCAGGGATCGAACCCCTGACCAAATGCTTAAGTGCCAAGCAACTGATGTTGGTTGTTTTGATTAGAGTTATAGTAGAAGTAGATGTGTTCCCTACGAGGTTTTAAAAACCGGACCGGACCGGACCGGCCGGTTCAACCGGTTGAACCGGACCCCTGGCCGGTTGGTTCAACCCCATTTGACCCGCAGGCCAAAGAAATGCCCAGAACCGGATTGAACCGCCAAGAACCGCTTTGAACCTGGAAAGAACCGGGAACCGAACCGGGTTGAACCGGTTTGAACCGCCCGAAATGCAATTTTTTATTTTTAAATTTACTTTTTTCTCCAAAATTTAATATTTTTTATTTTTTATTTAATAAATTACTTATCCGATTCAACCATGGTTGAACCGGTTGAACCATGAACCGGAAGTCTCGCCGGTTCGATCTCCGGTCCGGTTTTAAAAACATTGTTCCCTATCTTAGATTGAACTATTATCCCCTCACACTATTTTTTCAATAAAAAAACAAATTTTTTTTTTCAGTTGATGCTCAAAGAAAAAAAAAGTCTTTAGTTTCTTTTTATATTGATAATAAAATTCGATTCTTTAAATTTTTTATTCAGCATTGAAGTTTTATTTAGCATACTAACCCCAATAAAATAATCTTTTATCAATTCAATTAATTTCTAAAATTAAAAGTTAAAATATCTTTATTTTTTATATTCTAACTTAAGAGAGGTCAAATGCCCAATTAGGAGGCTTTGATGCTTATACATTCTTTAGGGGATTTTAAAGCACCCATATGATACTTGTATGGGTAATTGTTATCTGAGAGAGTCTTCGTATATTGCTTTTCCATACAATTGTTTTAAAATTTCGAATTAGTCCTTTGTCTCTTTTTCCATTTTTGGTCTATTAAGTTTAAAATGTTGACTTTGTTGACCATTTTTCAGTTTCCATTCAAGTCTGTTAAAAAGTATGAGGTGTCTCGTCATTTTTTAAGTTTCTAAAAGTCGTGACATTGGTAAATATCTTGGGTTGCCTTCAATGATGGAGAGAAACAAAAAAAAAATCATGTTTGGTTACTTGAATAGTGGAATCCAGACGCAAATTCAGAGTTGATTCAGAAAACATCTTTCAAAAGCAGGAGAAGAAGTTTTAGTGAAGTACGTGGCTAAGGAGATTCCAATGTAGGAAATGGAATGTGTGATAAATTCTTTATGGTGGGTATTCATAGGAGGCTTCAGGAGAGGCATTAAACGCCTCGGTTGAGACCGATTGAGTGTGAAAAAAGAGCATGGAGGGTTGTGTTTTTGACATTTTCATGGCTTTGTTTTAGCAATGCTAGATATACTAGAGAGACAAAATTTGTAAACTATAAGTCCACAATCTAAAGCAACTTCACTCTTTGTCAAAAAATTTGCACTTAAGTTTCCTTCGTGCAATATTCAATATATTCAACATTTTGTTTTTATAAGTCAGATAACATGTGTTTGTAATTATATGTTCAGACAACATTTTCAAATAGAAGCGTCATCTAAAATATAAGCGTCCTACCGATGCCCAGATAAAATTTTCAAATATAAGTGTCATCTAAATAAATGTGAAGCACCCAAATGATACTTGAATGGATAATTGTTAAATGAGGAAAAACATGGAGTCTTTGGACAACGCTTTTCCAAACAAGTACTATCTAATGCAATATTGATATTTATAAGGCTTATATGATATCCACTTTAATCAAATAGTTGAGATTAAAACAGTTTAATACACTATACCGTGACTATTAAATCCAAACAAAACCTTAATAATTCTCCAAAGACCATCTACCTCACCCATCTCCTAGGTCTGCTGCTTGAACTTTGTTGTGATCACATATTTAATGGGGTTATAGAAGAGACAGTCATGGATGAATAAGATAATTGTGGTCGCGGCGCCAATAAGGTTTCTAGAGTTAAGAAGAGGGGATGACGATTTTCCTTTCCTAGTTGGTTGCATAGAATGAAAAGTGAGGGAGAAAAATGACGATGTGTATGAAGAAGAGATCCTAAATATGATGGTAAAAGAAGGAAGATGTGCATGGAGAAGAGATCTCAAACATGATTGGAAGAAGAAGTTGTTTCTCTTTTGCGAGATGGCAGCCAAGCCAAGAAGTAGATTGCATCCGTTCAAGGTTTTGATACTCCCATTTCAACAATTATTGGATCACATTTGGTTTGACATGAGTCACTACAACAGAATTGCAGAAAAAGGGCGCACCCTTTAGAGGCGCTTTTTAAAAAGCGCCCCTGATGCCCTCCGTATTTTGAGCATCAGGGGCGCTTTTTGAAGCTCAAAATACAGAGTGCCTTTAGGGGCGCTTGTTGAAAAAAGCGCTGCTAATTCCTAAAACCGGATCCACCAACAGGGGCGCTTTCCACGAGCACCCCCAATTCCCTAATTTTTTTTAATTCTCGTTTTCGATCGTTTTAGTATACCTAGCTTGCTTTCGTTTCCCTCTCAGTTGCTTTCGTTTCCCTCTCAGTACACCCTTTCGTTTCCCTTGCTTTCGTTTCCCTCGTTCTCTCTCACCCAAACGGCGCACGCCTCCCCCTCCCAGCCTCAGACGCGACGGCGAAACACCACCTGTGGCCACCACCATCTGCGCGTTTCACAATCCCACCACCAGTGCATTTGTACCAGTCCCACCGAACCCTTCGCAATCTCACCCCCATTTCGCAAACGGCGCAAGCTTCTCTCTCACCCAAACGGCGCATGCCTCACCCTCCCAACTCTCAGACGCGGCGGCGACGACACCACCGTGCAGGCCACCACCATCTGCGCGCATTCATAGGTTATTTGTCTTGTTTTTATTTATTTATTTTTCTTGATATTTACAGTATGTTGCTGCATATATATGGTTTGTTGGGAAAAAATGAAGCATATAAGCTATTCAAAGCAGCACAAATATTTGAAAACAACACAAAATCAACATCTCCGTGCATTATGGTATAGTGGTTCAATTAGAATCAGGCACTTTACCCACTTCGTGATGGTTGAATACTGGAGAGTGAGGAGGGTCACGAAATGGTAGAATGAATAAACCTCTGAAAACTGAACTGAAGCATATGGAATAGATAATGATAGAGTATTTTGAATGATTAATTTTTTTATGGATCTTTATTTTTAGTTGTTGTTCAGTTAGCCTTTTAGTCCTTAAGCCTTTTATCTTATTTGCATATAGTCTCTTAGAGACACTTGTAAAAATAACCAAATGAATGAGAAAAGTCTTAGCTAATTTATTTATTGGCACAGGCTCTCGTTGATCTCTCTCGTGCGCTCTCTCTGGTTCATCTCTCTTAGCTCTCTGGTTCATCTCTCTTAGCTCTCTGGGCTCTCTTATCTCTCTTAACAACATCATGTTGCCTGTTTGATTAATGAAAATCGAAATTCATGTAATTACTTTGGTTAGTTGGTTTTTGGTTCATCACATTGTATGTCGATCATGTCATGTTTGTTGTCTATGTTGGCATTTAGGCGCTTAATTGGTTAATGATTTATGTAATTTTTGTATGTATATTAGATGGGTATATAAGTTTGTTAGTTGGAATTTAATTTGCAATTGGCTAGTTGATTTGAAATTTGATTTATGTAATTTTTGTATGTATATTAGATGGGTATATAAGTTGTTGTTGTTGTTTCTGTTTCTGGTTTCTGGTTTATGCAGATGATGATCTTGGTTGATGCAAAATATTGGGCATAACAGAAACAAAAAAATATTTAAAAAAAAAAACAATGAATCAGGGGCGCTTGCAGTTAAAAGCACCCCTGTTGGTCTTAACGCGCTTGACAATCAGGGGCGCTTGTAGTTAAAAGCGCCCCTGTTGGTCAAACGCGCTAGATAGAGGAAAGTTGAAGCTATTTAACACGAAGTTTATAAGAGTTACCCGGCCACCAATAGATAAACAACGGCCTTGCCACAAAGCCAATCTAGTACGAAGCTTATCAATCACTGGCTTCTATGTTGAACTCCGTCTTGGGTTTGCGCCCACGGGAATACCCAAGAACTTAAAGGGAATAGACTCCGTTCGACAATAAAGGAAAGTTGAAGCCGAAACTAAGAGATGTTCATTGATACCAATAAGTTTGCTCTTGTGAAAAAAACCTCAAAACTAAAGAAAGTTGAATTCCTTTTAACATATTTGTGAATAAATTCGATAATAATAACCATGGATCTCCAAATGATTAGGCTCTTTTATTTTCTTCTTTTTTATACTTGAAAGCTTTTGAAAAGAGTGTACATGGCCAACTAGCAAGACCCACAGTCCCTCACAGTTGGTTGCGTTGGCAATTTCAGCGGCATGAAAACGTCAGCTTCCGGGTTTAAAGCCAGTTGTGAGCAGTGGTAGTGTGTATGTTTGGTGTTTATTTGCCATTTAGACAAAAGAAACTAGCAAGACCCACCGGTCATTCAAACACAAAGGTTTGGTACACATAAAGTTTAAACCTTTCTCCAATTTTAACTTCTACCAAGTTCAAGTATTAAGCTACTCTTTCTAAAACTTTCAACCAAAAGCAGAGAAAAAACTTCAAAACTAAGAGTAGTGAAAGAGGGTGCCATCCTAGAAATTGTTAAGAGGAATCGGAATCACCCAATTTGTTTTACACTAATCATGCCATTGTCATTGCTTTAACTCAAGTGGGAAAAGAAAAGAAATTTAGTTGATGAGTTTGAGGTGGTTGCTGTTTCGGACATTGCAGCAAAGGTGGGAGATGCAGTCCTCATACCACAGTCCTCATACCACAGCAGAGAAGTCGTTCACATGACGTTGACGTCGAGGGGGCATGAGAGGATATTGAATGTCAAGATCTCTAGAAAATCAACCCTTCAATCAAAAAAATTATTCTTAAAACACATGTATTGTGAAACGAAAGTATCATTAAGAAGACACTTTTCAGTACATACCTCATTGTTCTGTGTTTCATTTGTAATACGGTAGAAGTTATGTATGGTCTTAGTAGCAAGGATACTGTTGGGGATCACAATCTTTTGATTCACAACCTTTTGATTTTTATCATATTTCAGAAATACGGTTGTCCATACATTCATTTCTTCTACAATCATCTGCCATTAGTTAAGATTAACCATTAAGTCATGTTTACATGAAAAAAGACTATAAATTAGAATAGATATAAACATTATTACCTTGATATTATCAATTTCACACATATCTCCACATCAAATGGGCGCATGTAAACTAAGAATATAATTGCTCTAAAAAGTGTCTTGCAGCTGTCTCCAAATACAAATGAAACTAAAAGAAGTTGTAAGCCCACTAAAATAAGTAAATTGGTGGCGTAAATTTCCAATGTCAAGAGGCAAACCATTATTATGATAATGACAACTAAAACATTGGCTATTTTATGAAGTTTGTTCCCGACTCTTCTGGTGTCATTCAGATGGGATTGGGAATGAGATAACTATTGATCACTTGCATAGTCTTAATCCGAAGAATATATCTGCTTGGAATATGCAGAGGTTGATGACTTTGCTTACATTAGATGAGCAGATACTTGATTCCACTTCTGATGGTGAACATGGCACCTATATTATTAGAAGTGAAAAAGGAGCTGAAGCAGCTGCTAGGAAACTCTTTAAGAATGTTGCTAGGGGCGGCTGCAGGTTCGTTATCCATTCATTTCTTACTTTTACAAATTATTATTGCTTGTTTCACTGTTTGTTTGACACTTTGACTAAAGGTTTTTATGCCTTTGCCCTCTAATTACTTTATGATATTGATTAACTCCTCTCCCTTTTTCTTTCTCTTATGCACGATTTTTCACCAAGCTGGATTTTGTTATTGCTCAGAATTTTAATTCACAAACCTTATCCATATTTTGTCCCCTTCACTAGCTGCTGCAACTTTACCTGTAGCGTTAGGGGTTGGTTAGGTGGACCTGTCATAACTCATAATGGCTGGGCTCTATCAAAACCCAAAATCATGATGCCATATGTTTTTAGTAGTTTCTCTTCATGTTTTCTTTGGTCTTCCTCTGCCCCTTTTAATTGGAATATTTCCCATTTGATACTTTTTTTCCCATAAAAGCCTCTTTTGGTACATGAACAAATCACCTTAGGCAAGTTTTAATGTTTGTTGACTCTAAAGGTGTTAGCTCAACTCTCTCTCTCCCCCTCCCTCCCTCTCCCTCTCCCTCCCCCTCTCCCTCTCCCTCTCTCTTTGAACATAATTAATAGGATAATTTAGTGATGACCAATAAAGAAAAGGTTTTAGTCTAGAATATTTTAATCTCATTGCATCTTAATCCTTAATTTAATATGATTATGCATTACTTTCAAATTAAATGATAAGTTTTTCATAGTTTATTAATTTCTCTGTTTCATTTTTTTTTACTCTCTCTTTTTTGTAGGTATATACAAGTAGAGGACTTAATGCGACTTATGCAAGAAGATGAAGCTATGAAAATGATAAGTCTATTTGAAGGAGCCCTTGAAACAGGGAAAGGGAAAATCAGTAAATTTGCCTTGAAAAACTGGGTGGTAAGTATTAACTAACCTATCAAGCATAATTTGAGAAATGGGGTTGATACATTTTTTTTTCCATTGTTTGTCTGATGGAATACTATTTACTTGATGTTTACTTACTTGTTAAGAACGGTTACCCATAGCAGTATATTGCCAAAGATCAGTTGAATAGGGTTGTAAGCCAATTCACTTCTATAATATTGACAGCAATATTGTGCTTTTAATTATCCAGGTGAATGCCTTCAAAGAGAGGAAAGCACTTGCTTTCTCATTGACACCAGAAGAGTCGGGAACAAACTTCATAAAATAGCCAATGTTTTAGTTGTCATTATCATAATAATGGTTTGCCTCTTGACATTAGAAATTTACACCACCAATTTACTTATTTTAGTGGGCTTACAGCTTCTTTTAGTTTCATCTGTATTTGGAGACAGCTGCAAGACACTTTTTAGAGCAATTATATTCTTAGTTTACATGCGCCCATTTGATGTGGGAGATATGTGTGAAATTGATAATATCAAGATAATAATATTTATATCTATTCTAATTTATAGTCTTTTTTCATGTAAACATGGCTTAATGGTTAATCTTAACTAATGGCTGGTGATTGTAGAAGAAATGAATGTATGGACAACCGTATTTCTGAAATATGATAAAAATCAAAATGTTGTGAATCAAAAGATTGTGATCTCCAACAGTATCCTTGCTACTAAGACCATATATAACTTCTACCGTAGCCTTACAAATGAAACACAGAACAATGAGGTATGTACTGAAAAGTGTCTTCTTAATGATACTTTCGTTTCACAATACATGTGTTTTAAGAATAATTTTTTTGATTGAAGGGTTGATTTTCTAGGGATCTTGACATTCAATATCCTCTCATGCCCCTCGACGTCAACGTCATGTGAACGACTTCTCTGCTGTGGTATGAGGACTGCATCTCCCACCTTTGCTGCAATGTCCGAAACAGCAACCACCTCAAACTCATCAACTAAATTTCTTTTCTTTTCCCACTTGAGTTAAAGCAATGACAATGGCATGATTAGTGTAAAACAAATTGGGTGATTCTGATTCCTCTTAACAATTTTTGGGATGGCACCCTCTTTCACTACTCTTAGTTTTGAAGTTTTTTCTCTGCTTTTGGTTGAAAGTTTTAGAAAGTGTAGCTTAATACTTGAACTTGGTAGAAGTTAAAATTGGAGAAAGGTTTAAACTTTATGCGTACCAAACCTTTGTGTTTGAATGACCGGTGGGTCTTGCTAGTTTCTTTTGTCTAAATGGCAAATAAACACCAAACACACACACTAACACTGCTCACAACTGGGTTTAAACCCGAAAGCTGACGTTCCCATGCCGCTGAAATTGCCAACACAACCAACTGTGAGGGACTGTGGGTCTTGCTAGTTGGCCATGTACACTCTTTTCAAAAGCTTTCAAGTATAAAAAAGAAGAAAATAAAAGAGCCTAATCATTTGGAGATCCATGGTTATTATTATCGAATTTATTCACAAATATGTTAAAAGGAATTCAACTTTCTTTAGTTTTGGGGGTTGAAGGATAATTTTCACAAGAGCAAACTTATTGGTATCAATGAAGATCTCTTGGTTTCGGCTTCAACTTTCCTTCATTGTCGAACGGAGTCTATTCCCTTTAAGTTCTTGGGTATTCCCGTGGGGGCAAACCCAAGACAGAGTTCAACATAGAAGCCAGTGATTGATAAGCTTCGTACTAGATTGGCTTTGTGGCAAGGTCGTTGTTTATCTATTGGTGGTCGGGTAACTCTTATAAACTTCGTGTTAAATAGCATACCCCTTTATTACTTCTTTTTTTATAAGGCGCCGAAGACGATGATTAAAAATTTAATTAAGCTTCAAAAAGATTTTTTGTGGGGGCATAAAGGAGGATTCGAGAGGTATGTCCTGGGTGGCTTGGGAGAAAGTGTGTTGACCAAAGGAGGAATGGGGCCTAGGGGTGAAGTATATTGAATTATTTAATATTGCCCTCTTGGCAAAATGGAAATGGAGGATTTTAACGGATGAGGAGGCGTCTTGAAAGGGTATTCTTACACATAGATATGGTGATTTGGGTTCTATTTTTTTTAATGACACATCACCTACAGGTAGAAGGTTTGAATCTTTTTTTGTGGCGTGATCTTTGGTGTGTGGGGGAGGAGAGGATTTCAGAGGGGTGGTTCGAAGCAAATGTTAGACGGGGCTTGGGCGATGGCCGTTGAGTGAACTTTTGGTATCATCATTGGCTTGGCCAACGCTCGTTGAGGCTTGATTTTGGCAACGTTTTTTTAAGTTGCAACAATAAAAACGTGATGCTGGCTGATTTAGGCGCATGGAGAAACATTTCTTGGCTGTGTGATTTTTCTTATTTTTCCAACGCAGGTCCGCAAGATTCTGACGATGTTAACGCACTATAGACTGCTTTATATGATGTTCAATTATGTAATGGAGCTGCTGATTTTTGGAAATGGATCGTGGACCCATCAAAACAGTTTACGATTCGTTCATGCTATGCTTATTTGGTAAAATCTTCATTCTCTATGGCGAACATCCATTCCTTCGAAGGTCTTGATATTTGGTTGGAGGATTTTCAACAATTCACTTCCTATTCGGGACTTGTTGTTGAGGCGCCACGTTATTCATTCGGAGGAGGATGCGGTGTGTGCTTTTTGTCGGAATCACAAAGGATCTACATCACTTGTTTTTGCACTGCCCGTTCTCTAGGAGGGTGTGGGATGAGATTGGTCGATGGCTGGATGTGTACGTGTCTTTACCCTCCAATTTACTCCATCATTATCTTAGCTTTGGTGAGCTTTGTAAAGGTAAGAAGGCGAAGAGGGTAAAATATCTCCTTTGGTTGACAACGTGTTGGTGTCTTTGGCTATCCCGTAATGGTGTTTGTTTTAGGGGGAGGAAGCCAATCTAGATTCTATTGTGGCTCACGTGAAGTACTTATCGTGGTGTTGGTTTATCTATGAGGTAGGTAGAGATTCTTGTTTTTCACCGTCGGTATGGTGGAATAATGCTCTTACTTGTATTAACAACTTATTATATATTCTTGTATTGTGGTTTTGAGCACCCCTAGTGCTATTTCAATGAATTCTTGCTTATCGAAAAAAAAAACTTTCTTTAGTACCTTTTTATCTCATGTTACTGCATAGACTTATGTTTATTTTATCGTAAAAAAGTCTTATATTTATTCAATAAAAATCATTCTAATATTTATTCATATTTTTTTTGACAATTATTTAGTCATATTTTTAATATTATATATTAACATTGTTTTCACGTCTTTTTTATTAGAATTAGAAATTATAAGTAAACAGTTGATAATTTCTGAAAAAATATTTTGAGCATTTTAAAATTAAAACCAAATAAATTTAAAATTATTTTTTCACAAACAACTTCAACCGAGTCTCTATGTGAAGTCATAATTACTTTTTTAGTCATTTTGATTTTGTTTATAAATAATTTTTAATTTTAATTTATATTTATCTATTTAATTATATTTTTCCCAACTCTATCACTGCTTTAATGCAACATGCCCTCTCCCCGTCTCTCACGCACACCTAAGATTCTTCTCCCTCTCAGCTTTTCTCACGATCGTCGTTGCTCATCGTCAGTGGTCTTAATTTGTCGCGTCATTCCTTGCTCTTCGTTCCTTTCTTTTGCAAATGTTCAAACTTCTACCATCAACATTATCCGTGGTAGTCTTGTTAAAAAAACATTATCCATCGTAGAGGAATTTAACAATTAACCTAGCTTTCAAATATTTTCTAATTTATATTTTTATATGGACAAAACCCTAATTCCCTTACGTATTGTTGGTCTTGTTGTGTGTAAAAATTGAGTTTGACTTAGAGTACTAAGGAATTCCTTAGTAATTGTTACTAAATAGACATAATAGTCATTTCCCCATCAATGAAAAAATTCGGTGACCACATCAACACTAAATTGTGGTTAGTATGTACTAATCAGTGTTTTCATTTACTCGCCCACTCACCACACAAACACCAAATTGTGGTTAATATGTACTAACCATTGAATTGTTGTATATTGGTCACCGTAAAATTTAGTAATTATTACTAAGGAATTCCTTAGTATCATAAGTCATTGCCGAAGAAAAGTAGTACGAAATGTAATAATAACACTAAACATGCACCGCACAACAAAAAAGACATGGACTGCATCTGAACGTTTCATCTGAACGTTTCTTCAATTTCTTGCAGAATATTTCGCACGAAACATCATTTTCCTTACCAATACAACACGCAATGCTATTTAGTACAATAAGTGTTTTAACGACATGCACGAACCACTACAGTTTTCTATCATTCTTAGTCATGAGCAATGTTAGCACTATTTTTTATAAAAACACACGGTTCGTACCATAGTTGACAAAATTCTCTTCATACTAATTGGCTTTTTTTGTTAAGTTATTATATGTGGATTTGGCTGATACTTACTGTTTGGTGGTAAGGATAGGATAGAGACAAGATATGATATGAAGCAGGATAGAGACATGATATGATAGAGACAGGATAACACAATCATGTCATGGGTTTGATGTGCAACACCTAGTAGGATATCAGATAATATATATTATTCTCTTTTTAAGTACAAAGATAATATATGTTTTTATATTATATATATGTTTTTAAGTACAAAGATATTTACTTACCTCTCGGCCGAACACCGGATTATTCAGGATCCCTTTCCCTTGGATACCGGAGGCAGTCTTTGATCCTGGACCAAAAAAATATAAGCTAATAAATTATGATGTGATATTTATTATATGTTAATGACAAAACTACCACTGTAACAACTATATTTCATTCTTTGAAAAATTAAATTAATTTTCTATTTTTATACTTTTTAACAGTTTTTTATCATTTATTTCAATTTTTAAACTAGTATTTTACCTGTGTATACGCACGGGTGATACTATATTTGTTCTAATTTGCTATGAAATTATTAATACGTTGAAAGTTGCAAAATGTGATAAAAGAAAAAGGAAAAACTCGATAAAAGGCGATATTTCAAATTTATTAAAATAGTTTTGTTGCAAAAAGTTTAAAAAAAGTCGGTATCTTCTTATAATATTAATAATGGAGTAAAAATGAGGAAAAAAGAAAATGAGATTTAATATAAAATATGCACCCCAGTTGGCGCTCCCGTTGGCGCCCTCGTTGCTGCTCCCGTTAGCGCTTCCGTTGGCGCTCCCATTGGCGCTCCGTGTGGCTCACGAAAAAAGAGCAAATGAGATTAATTATTGATTATTTTAGAAAAAATAATTTTGGAATTTTTGCTAGTGGTATTGCTTTTTTTGACAATTAATAGTGGTTAAATTATTTGGTTTTATTAGTTTGAGTAGATTCTACATAATTTAATATTAATTTGGTTTTATTAGTTTGAGTAGAATATAATAATAAAAAAGAGTGCGGAGAGAGAGAGATGAGGGAGATGGAGATGAGAGGAGGGGGAGAGATCATGAAAAGATGGTAGAGGGGGAGAGAGAGATTTGAGAGAGAGGAGAGAGAATATTTATTGAGTAGGAACTAGAAAGACTAAATTGCACTTTTGGTCATTTATTTTTAGTTTTGGTTTCATTTTGGTCCTTTATCTTCTTTTTTTCTCGTTTTGGTCCTTCATTTTTGTGTGTCATTTTGGTCTTTTTTTTGTTTTCCGTCCATTAACTGCCAGCGTGACGTCTGTTAAAGTATACTCACTCGGTTTAAAGCTCACTTCGGTTCGGGTTCTAAAAGTTCGGATAAAACAGTTAATACAACTTCATTTTTTGAAACAGTTTGGTTCGAAATTAAAACTGTGAACCGAACTGTTAATATAGTTCAGTTCGATTCGACGAACTGTTAATGCGGTTCGGTTCAGTTCACCGAACTGTTTCAACTGGTTCAGTTCGGTTCAGTTCAATTCTCCCCCTAAACTGAACCATGAACGGCCCTGGACTCAATACTGCACAGATTTGCATAAAAAGGTTTGATTTTGTTAGCTCTATGTATATGTGCTGAATTTTTGACTCAATACGGCACTGTTGTTTCCATACGGAATCACCTTGTTGTGATATTTTTGTTTTCTTGATATGAATTAATTGATTTGGGTAAAAAGAAATTTCAATTTCAGCAATTGAATTACTGCCAATTATGTTTAATTTAATTCTGTCGGTAACAAGATTTTAGTATTGTGAATTGAATCCAATTGGGATTTAGGGATTTAGGATTGGAATTGGATTTGGAATTTAAGGTTCAGTTTGGTGTTGTGGTGATGGTGTGGCGGTGGAGGAGAGGGTGGCGGTGAATGTAGGGAGGAGAGGGTGGTGGTGCCTCGCCGAAGAAGAAGAAGATGGAGTGTTTTTTGTCGATTTGGGTGAGGATAATAGAAACTCCGAAAATGGTGGCTCGCTTCACTGCGGCGGGTCCATCAACCAGGTTCAGCATGCTTCCAGATTGGTAAATTATTTTTAAAATCCGTGTTTTTTTACATTAGTTAATTAGTTAGCAATTTTTGAAAATGTGTTTCATTTTACAGAGTAAGAAGACAGGACGCCCTATCACTGCTCCTGAGCTGCATAGAGCCACCTATGTGAGGAAAGGCACTGACGAGTATGTTGATGAGCGCTCCAGGATGACTCAGGTAAATATACAACTTGATTTGTATTATATAATGTGGCTTTGTCAAAATGGAGCACTAATTTGCGGTTATTCAAAACAGGAGCAAATAAATGAAATCATGACTCAGCTGAGTCAAGGGAGCTGGGACCCTGAATCACTTGGCCAACTTACTCCTGAGATGATAGATCTGGCAAACCAAAATTGGGAGAAGACAGTAGGTTGGTCTAAGGGTTGCCTGTATGGTACAGGGCTCTTGGCTCCATGTATGGGCCAGTCTGTGGCCGGGAGCAGCAGAAGACGCAGTCGACCAGCTTCTACTCCTACGCAGACAGAGCATATTTGGCAGCTGGAGCAAGAGCTGCAGTCTACTCGACATGAGCTGCATGATACTCGACAGGAGGTCAGGACCTCTACTGAGGCTATGAAAAAGATGCAGGAAGACTTTGCGAAGGTGTCCCGTAGGCAGGAGCTGATGTTTAGGTATTTTAAGAATATGCAGCAACATGAGCAGCAAGATGAGGAGCAAGATGATGAGGAGCAAGCTGAGGAGTCTGGGGAGGCCGAGGAGTCTGATGGCGACAGCTTTTAGGATCTGTTGTATCAGTTTGACAATTCAATATTTTGTTATAACATTTCAGATTAAGTGTTGTTGACTCAAGTAAAATAAATCTTTAGTTATTTACTTCTAGATTCACCCTTACTAGTACAAGCTAAAGGAAAAACTTCAACTATTTGCATTTTTCAAATGAAAACCAGTGTCTACGTGTCTGGTTCATAATATTCATCCATTCCAGAATCTGAATATGCAATTAAAATCAAAGAAATAAGGCTTCCAATGTAAGTGCCAAATTACCTCTATATATATATGCTTAAACTTCCAGTCATATCCATGAAGATCCTTTGCTGCAAGCTCTTGAGTTGCGGTTGCTTGAGCAATATCCTAAAATATGTAAATGATAAGCATATGAGAACTCAGGAAAATTTGATTGCCTCAACCAAATGAAACTCAGTGAGCTAATTACCAAAGGGGGCAAGCACTCAGTAGCATGCTTCCTCAGAACCGAAAATCCTCCATGTGTACTAGTATCGGAGGCGGCTAATATCTAGCAAAATGAATGAAAATTCTGTTTTGGAGCCTCAGATGGATTTAGATCAGGATCTGCTGGCTCCGTTTGCTGCATTAAACAACCAAGAAAAACCAACACTATTTTTAACAACTGTTAAACCTTTAAACGTGGAATATATCTCTTTTTTCAGTAGCTGAGAAAATCATAAAGCTGAATTTTTTTCTTTCGATAAGCATCATAAAGCTGAATTAAAATAGGCAAATAATGAAGGAAAATAAAAGTTCAATTCAGAAAATGTAAACTAATTCTTTCAGTAACCAAATAGATAGACAAGGCTAAACCAAAAAAAGGTAGAAGATAGATATATTCTCACATCCGATTCTAGAAGCTAAGCAATACAAGCATAAACCTCATCAGTTTCTTGCTCAGCCTACAAAGAAATTGAAAAACAAAGATTCTAAGTGTAAACAGACAGAATTAAAAACAAAACAATCATTTTCACAACAAAAAGAACAACAACAAAAGGAATCAAACAACAGTACCAACAAGTGAATGTTAACAACACGACAGAATATCTTTGATGGTAGATTGAAATGGGGAATTTCCTGGTTCAACTCTTGATCCATAGATTCTTGCAGCTTCAACCAAAAAAAAAAACAGAAAGCCAAAAAATTTAGTATACAACAAGGAAAGTGATTTGGTTTAGACAAATAATATTGAAGACAAACACAACCCAAAAATGGTAACCATTAAAGAAAAAAAGGGTCAAAGAAAAAAAAAATACTTGTTCCATGTGACCTTGAGGAAAATAAAAAACTGTCTCCAGTATTAGGAACATCAACCAAAGGTCCTGCACATAATTTCCATAGTTTTGTATACAAATCATCATCACCTCTCAAACCTGCAAAACACAAAAAAAGATTAATCACTAATGGAAAAAAGGCATTTCATATCGGTTAAAATTGACATTTCATATCGGTTCCCAAACGGATGCCGAAAAAGGAGATATAAAAAATAGGGACATTTCATATCGGTTCCTGAACCGTTATGAAAAGTTGTTTTTATATCGGTTGCCCCAAGAACCGTTATGAAAAGTCATCTTTTTTATATCGGTTTCCCCTAATGAAAAGTTGTTTTTATATCGGTTTTATATGGGAACCGATATGAAAAGTCTTTTTTTTTAAAAAAAATGATTTTTAACATCGGTTTTCTATGAGAACCGATATGAAAAGTCTCTTTTTTTAAAAAAAAAAGTGAGGTTGTCTTCCATCAACTCTAGATCATTATGTAATAATTCTTTTACGGACCACCTATATTATTTGAATATAAACACCAATGTTAAATAAAAACATCTAAAATCAACATGACAAGGAGATATGCAAGTTACAAAGCAAAAACTTGATACATTGTATTATAGAGGCAAGAACTGTGGCAAAAAAACAACTATGGTCAGGATACACAAAAAAAAATGTGAAGAATTGAAGATTTAGATGCTCCATACTTTCTTCCTCACTGTATCTACTGCTTTTGACAAAACTTTTAAGCCTTCTTCATCACCTTCTTCTTCAAACACTTTCTTTACATCTTGTGCAATCTTGTCTAATGCTTCCCCACGTTCAAACTGGAAGTAATTATAACTGAAAATAGATAAATATGGTGAGAGAGTGAATTATCTAACTTTGGAAACACAAAAAATGAGAGAAAAAGACAGAGAATAAGATCAAAGTACTAAACTATGGTACAAATGGGATATACCTCGACTTGTCTTAGCTTCTTTAGCATCTTACTTTTCCTTAGCAACTCCAAAAAATACCGCAGAAGTCCTTCATAGTAGTAGAAACATGCAGCAGCCATTCACATTTCATTTAAAAACATCAACACTGTTGCGGATATTAGAGTTGCAAGAAACGAGAAAGCATAGAAAAAGGGGAGCTATTATACATAATGATACACATACACACACATCACATGGTTTGCACAACTGTACTTATGCAATTGCAAAGTATAGAAAAAGGGGAGCTATTATACATAATGATACACATACACACAGCATAGACACTAGTATCAGTAGAGTTTTTTTATCCATACTATAAGACAAATCAGATAGTCACACTTGAAACTGTATTAGAGAGATTTTCTTTAATCAAATTATTAGAGAGGAGAGTCAATATTACAGCTATATAACTGCCGTGAAACTTAGATCTCTCAGATAGTCACACTTGAAACTGTATTAAACTAATCAGTCGAACAATTCTGCTAGTATTAGCACAACCGATAACAATCTCATACCATTCTCATGACAAGAGTATTGCAACTTTATCTATTATATGTCTACGTCTTGGAAGTTACTCGAAAGTGCTACCTGCAACAAAATAATGAACGACTTATGCTGTAAATGCCCACAGAACATACCGCATAAATAACACCAAACAACTTAAGAGAGGGAGGGAAAAAAATACCTTCTCGCCCATTTTGAAGGGAGGGTTGAAGGGAGGGAGTCCCTTGTATGGGCCGGTACCGCACCTAAAAGCATCTCCTAACCCACACTGCAGACCAAAGAAGAAGTTTAGAACAATGGCACTTAGAGGAAAAAATAATCTGAATTAGCATTAGAGAAGATATTGACACAGCAGAGACTAACTATTCAGGGAGCAAATATCAGAATCTGCAAGAAAATCCCAAAACTTACTATCCAAATCAAGCTGACTATAACTCAAACCTATCTTAGAAAATCTTGTTCTATCAATGTTGAATGGCTGATTGAAATTGATGTTCAATGCAACAATATTCTTAAAACAACAAACGTCTTTTTCAATTAAGTTGAGTTGGATAAGTGGATTTAGAAACCTCCGATTTTTAAAAGTTACATATCTAACAAGTTATAACTTATCATCTTAAAATGCACATGCAGCCAAAAGAGTTCTTATCGAACAACACAAAAATAAAGCATAAATGAACATTACATTGCAAAAGAAATAATACATACACTTCCACAAGCTGATTGAGGATTATTTATCTGTTCTGCTGTTAATCCTAACTTCAATACTTTCTCCTCTTCTTCAGCCCTCCCACAACTGCAATTTTTGCAGGCTTTTCTTGTACTTCCAATTTCGCAATCACCTACTGCATAAACATGTTAGCTATTATAGCCAAATACCACCAAAAACACAAATTAAGAAAAAGAAACTAGAAAAGTACTGAAAGGTCCTCTTTACCTGGTGGCAACTGGGGTTTCTTTAAATCTTCTTCAGTCAAAAGACTATTTTCATCGATCAGATCTGAATCAATATCAATTTGCACTTTAGGTGAACTCTTCACCACCTTCATTAATGCAAAAGATGAACCAACTTTCCATGAAGGTTTTTTAGCTTTGATCTATGTGCAATACAAGCATACATATAATTAGAATTCTTAAGATGGTCATAACAAAGTTAACTTTGGAAGATAAGCTTGGGCTGTATATCTATCTGCTACGGAAGACAATAACACAGAAAGAGAAAGAGAATCATGTATGTGAGGGTTGTACTATTTTCAATCGTTAGAGTCCCATCAATACATATTCTAACAGTGTAAAAGAGGCCAAAAAATAATTATTAGAATAGCACAATTTCCATCATTTTGGAGACCCCAAAGACAAGAAGAAAGGAACTTCCAATGTAGAACAGAAGTATTCAGTAATTGATCCACTACTTTAGTACTTGAATTCAATTAAGGTTCATCCAATGAGCATTTCCACACTTTCCAGTTTCCAGTTTCCAGTATATTGAACAGGTTCCATAAGAATTTATCGTAAGAAGATAAACAAACAATTTAGTAAAATAGGATTCATAAAGATGAGAAACCCTAATAGAAATGGAAAGGGAAGAGAACTGCAAGAAAGGGAAGACGTACCAGCAAGAAAAACTGAAGCAATGAGAAGTTTCTGCAGAACCATCGCCCTTAGATTCCAGACTTTGAGAAGGGAGAAAAACTCAAGCAATGAGCAGCTTCTGTAGCCCCAACTGTTGAATCAATAATCACATACAATTGATTCGTTTTTCTGCTCTCTTTATGAAGATTACCATTTATGGACATATTATTCTGGACATACCTGCAATAGTTTTAAGCATAATCTAACATCAGAATAAAATGAGTATTTGGCATACTAGCTTGAATATTATTTAAACATGATAAAGAGTCATTAATATTTGTGTGTGCACGCTATTTCTATGCTCATAAGTGATATTTGGATGTATCAAAAGTATTTCCATCAAGCCATCTGCATCGATGAATCAAATATTTATGCCACCAACCACAACACAAGCTTGATAGACAAAATAAGAAAGCAATATAAAACTCACACCTCAACCAGACCAGTCAATTTGGTGATGTCCAAAGTAGTGGTAAAGTACATTAGATATAACTTCTCCTGCAAAGCATCGCAAATTAGTGCTTCAAAATAGATTTAACACACAACACTTTGTATTGCCAAGGATGCTTATAAAAAGTCCTATGGTTTTTGTTTTCGTAAAGTACTTTAAACAACCCTTTACCAAAAGAAAAATTTTCCTTTAGAAAAAGTGCACTGAGAAGCTCAATTTATCATTCTTATAATAGGCTATAAATGGTTACTCTACAACAAATCATGTGGTGAAGAATTACCATCAAGAGAGCCAGCATTTTTCTCCAGATACTTATTAATCTCCATGGCATTTAGAAGAGGTCCCTTGGAAGAATCAGAAGTTTAACCTAATCTAAAGGACACCACAAACGGTAGGGATAAATTGTAAAATTCTGCTTCATAAAGGCGATATTTTCCTAGAGCATTTTCTTCAATATTTACCACGTCCTTACTAATATCACGCTGGCCTGGAAGCACTAGCCTGAATTTTTTCGGTTCATTTTGACCCAAATCTTCAACCTCTGCAAGATAGCTGAATGGCCTCCCAAGACCAGGAAAACCATCCAAGTTCAACCGTTAAGTTAGAGATCCATTTGTACCTACTACAGCAGTCTGCATTACTTTCACTGGTGGAAACTCGTCTCTGTTAACATCAATTTATGATTTGGTGGAAATTTTCTAAGTTCCAGCAGCAACATCAACAAGATAATTTGCTTTCTTGACAGAATTTGATTCCCAAATTCTATCAAATGGGTCATTAGGATACCTGATACGCAGAAGATACAAAAATTAGATATTTGTAATCTGTTGAAATAGTTTTTTGCTCTGACGGAAATTACAAAAATTGACCCCAAAAACATTAAAACTAATAATGGAAGAAAATAGAAACATTGAGTTCTCCAAGAAACTTAGGAGCAAGTTGCAAAATCAAAAAGAGAATGCAAACGGAATAACTAGCGAGAATCAGAAAAGGGAACCCTAAACCAGAATCGTGTAACTCAAAAGTTACGTAAATTAGAATTGTGTACCCTAAAATTCACAAAGGTTAAAGAAGAGTTTACCTAGTTGCAGCGGTGGTGTCGCGGTGGTGCTGTGGACGCAGCGAGAGGGTTTTTGGTTGTGGCGACGGTGGTTCTCTAAGACCCAGCGAGTTGCAGCGAGAGGGTTGAGGCGAGTTCTTCAGCGAGTGGGAGAGACACGGCGAGAGGGAGAGATGATGGTACGCGAATGGGGTTTTTGCATCGAGAGGGAGATAGATGATGGTATAAATGGGCTTTTGCAGTGAGTTTCAGCGAGAGGGAGAGACGGTGTCGGTGAATACGTGCTTTTGTTTCTGGAGGATGCGAAAGAAGCAGGGCTCTGTTAGGGCAATGGCTTCTTCTCTTCCTGCTTCCATTACTGAACCGCCGGAACTCCCACTGGTAGCGCTTGCACCGCCGACAGTGTGCGCTGCTCTTGCATCTTCTTCTCTTGCATCTTCTGCGATTGAAGATGCCCTGCATAGAAACACAAAGAAATTCAAATCCAACAATACTGGTATAGTAGAAAAAAGCATAGAAATACAGATGACAGAAAACTCTACTGCGAAGCCTGTTGCTGTCAAAAATGTCTCTGCTGATGCAAACAAATCATTCAAAGATGCCCTTGTTAATGATAATGAGGAGGTTTTTGTTGATGAGTGCTGGGGGGACTTACTCCAACCTGATCTACCTGAAGATAGATGGTACAGAGATCCTGAAGATGATGAACAAGACTCCTAAACCTAGGAAATTAAATCCCGAGATTCCGGTTACAGAGGATGAACTTACTAAGCTAACCAAACCTTGGAAGAATGCTCTGATAGTCAAGGTTTTGGGTAAGAAGGTGAATTTTAGGATGCTTGAAAATAGGCTAAAGAAGCTATGGGTTCAAGAAGGATCATTCAAAATCATTGACTTAGCCGATGACTTTTACCTTGTTCAATTATCAGCAATGGAGGACTACAGACACGCCCTTTTTGAAGGGCCTTGGAAGGTAGCGGACCACTATCTCATTGTTCAGAGATATAGACCTTATTTTTCTCTAACTGCTTCTATATCTCAAAAAGTTGCGGTTTCGATTAGAATTCCCAAATTGCCTATTGAATTTTGTAATGAGTATTTTCTTAGGAAAATAGGCTCTACACTTGGCACTATGTTAAAAGTGGATAATCTTTCTTCTATGCAAGAAAGATGCAAGTTTGCTCGTATTTGTGTTGAACTAAACTTAGAGCAGCCTCTTGACTCTTATATAACTATCAAAGGAATGAAATTGTACCTTGAATATGAAGGGCTACACTCCATTTGCTTTAGGTGTGGAAAATATGGTCATAAGAAAGACTCTTGTAGGGAGCTTTTAGAAGTTGAGACAGGGCCTCTTGTGGTTGCTAGAGATACTGTCATGGTATCTACCCCTGATGATACAACAAATTTGAAAACTAGCTCAAATGAGCAGGAATCTGATGAATCTAAATTGGCTAATGAACATGCTAATATGGATAAGTCCAATGATGAGGTGGATATGGGGCCTTGGACCATTCCTAAATATGTGGCCAGGAAAAATAAACAACCAAATTCTGGGGGAAAGACTAAAGATCCTATAGTCATGAAATACAAAGAGCAATATGCAAAAGGAAAAGGCAAAGTCCAAGAGGGATCTAAGCAAAATGCTAATATGCAAGGGGCTGCTAGAGAGAATATCAATAAAGAGAAGATGGTTGGGGATATTTCTATTCCTCAGAAATTTGTTAATCAGAATAAGGTCAAGGTTCGCAACCCACTTGGGGGCAAAAATCCACAACAACAAAAGAGTAAAAATGGCATTCATGTGGGGAACAACATTGATTCTAAAGACAAGTTACCTAAGTCTGTGGCTAACCCAAAAACTACGGCCAGAGATAAGTCTAATCCTGTTGCTATATCTACCGGTAAGGGAAATGATCTTACTTCATCTAGTAGTGTGAGCAATACTAATAAAGAGGATAATTCTGCTGAAGAACAAGCAATGCTTGAATACATGAGAGCCATATATAAAACTCGTGGTGAATCTCTCCTAAGGAAATTTAGGAATGAAGACCCTTTCAAGCAAGCTTTGCCAGTCATTGATGGAAATGACATAGCTAGGGCTAATGAGCTCAATCAGAAAGCTAAATTGGAAATGACAAATGTTGTTAGAAAAAATGGCAAAGAGGAGTACTCTCCTATGGAAGTGGCTGAAGGTACTGATTCTGATACTCAGTTAGAAACAGTGCCAATGGATATCCCAGGGGTGGTGGTTTCCCCAAATACCCATTCTAGTTGATTAATGAATGCAATTAGCTGGAATTGCAGAGGGACAGCCTCTAAAGGTTTTGTTGGGTTGATTAAAGATCTTAGAAGGGAATTTTGTGCTTCTATGATTATTTTGATGGAAACTCATAATAGTGGTGCTGCTGCACAGAAGATTATTAGAAGAATTGGCCTTGATAGCCAATATATTGAAGAAGCCCGAGGGCATTCTGGTGGTCTCTGGTGTCTTTGGGACTCTACTATATGGACTGTTCAGGTTATTTCCTCTTCCTTTCAATTTATTCACATGAAGGTGAGTAGAGCTAATGAGATTCCTTGGTTTCTTACTGCTGTTTAAGGAAGTCCTCATTATGCTCCTAGACAAGATTTGTGGGATTCTATTCTTGAGATCCATAGCACTTGTTATGGTGCTTGGGCTATTATTGGGGACTTTAATACTACGGTGAATGATTCTGACAGACGAGGTCCTTCTCTGTCCTCCCCTATGAGACATGATACTAGATTCTTGGAAGTTCTTGACCATTGTGAACTTATGATAAGTCCTCATAATGGTAATCCTTTTACTTGGATGAGAGGAAATACTGCTAAGAAACTTGATAGACTTCTTGTTAATTTGAATTGGCGCCTTCAGTTTGAAGAAACCGAGTTATATCATCTGCCTAAAATGAAGTCTGATCATACTCCGCTTTGGATGAAATTTGATAATACTCCTCCTCCTAATCGTCATCGTCGTCCTTTTAGGTTTGAAGCTATGTGGTTATCTCATCCTAACTTCAAAGAGCTCATTGCTGATTTTTGGCAAAGGCATGGTGATAATATACATATGAATTTGAAAGAATTGCATAGTGTCCTTAGAGATTGGAACCATTCTACTTTTGGGAATATCTTCACCAGAAAAAAAAATTTGTTTAAAGAGCTTAGCAGGATTGAACATCAATTGGGTAGAGGCCTTAATAAAAATTTGTCTACATTGCAAGCTAAAAAGTGGAATGAATATGAAAGTCTTCTACATCTGGAAGAAATTGTGTGGTTTCAAAAATCTAGAGCTAAATGGATTGAATTTGGTGATCGTAATACGAAATTCTTCCATGGGGTAACTACTATTAGAAGAAGAAGAAATCACATCAAGACTCTCCAAAATGAAACTGGTGATTGGGTATCTGACCCTGGTGTTCTTGAAGTTATGGCTACTGATTATTTTAGAAGTCTATTTACTCCAGATGTCTCTCTCTCAGATGGATGCCTTTCAGGTAAATTTCCTAGCATTGACCCTCTATTAATTATTGATGTTGCTAGACCCGTGACTTCTGAGGAGATTTTAAAGATTGTGAGGAGCATTGGAGCTTTCAAAGCTCCTGGTCCGGATGGTTATCAGGCTATTTTCTTCCATAGCCAATGGGATATTGTAGGACCTGACTTTTGTCATATGATTAAAGATTTGATGGGATCTCCTTGGAAAATTAGAGAGGTTAATGAAACCTTAATTGCTTTAATTCCTAAAGTTGATGATGTGACTTGTATGAAGCAGTTTCGACCTATTGGCTTGTGCAATGTTTCTTACAAGACTATCACCAAGATTCTTGCACAAAGATAAGGTATTCTTCCGGATTTAATAGGCCCTGCTCAATGTTCCTTTGTTCCTAGAAGACAAAGCAGAGATAATGTGATTGTGGCTCAAGAGATCATTCATTCTATGAAATTGAGGAAAGGAAAGAAAGGGTGGATGGCTATTAAAATTGACTTGGAGAAGGCCTATGATCGTCTAAGTTGGGATTTCATTAAAGACACTTTAGAAGATATTGGATTTCCCAATGAAATTATCCAAATCCTTTGGAATTGTATTTCTTCTACTAGAATGCAAGTGTTGTGGAATGGGGAAGCTTTGGAGCAATTTGAACCTAAAAGAGGAATTAGACAGGGTGATCCGATTTCTCCTTACCTTTTTGTTTTATGCATTGAGAGACTTTTTCACCTCATTGAGGACTCTGTGGGAAGAAATGGTTGGAAGCCTATACAAATCACCCCTAGATGTCCAAAAATTTCTCATTTAGCCTTTGCTGATGATTTGATCCTTTTCTCAGAAGCTAATATTAATCAAGCTAGGATTATCTCTAGAATTCTAAACATCTTTTGTTCTAGTTCTGGACAAAAAGTTAGTATGGAAAAAACTAGAGTTTTCTTTTCTAAAAATGTGCCTAGACAGTCTAGATTGCTTATCTGTGAAGAGCTGGGGTTCACTATGACTGATGATCTTGGGAAATATCTGGGAATTCCTATGTTCCACCGTAGAGTTGGGCTAAATACTTTCAATTTCATTATTGAGAAAGTAAGTCAAAGGTTGAGTAGTTGGAAAGCTAAAACTCTCTCCTTTGCAGGGAGAGTTACTTTGGCTAAATCAGTTTTACAAGCTATCCCAACCTACACTATGCAATCTACTCTTCTACCTAAAGGTACTTGTGATAAAATTGACCAATTGTGTAGGAGCTTTATATGGGGTGATGACCAAGAAACCAAACATATGCACCTTGTGAATTGGAATCAAATTTGTCAAGTTAAGAAAGATGGAGGCCTCGGTCTCAGGAATTCTAGATTGGCTAACAATGCTTTCATGATGAAAATTGACTGGGAATTATGTTCCAATAACGGCTCTCTGTGGGTTCATCTTCTGAGAGGCAAATACAAGTGTGGTTCATCTGGCTTTCCAAAGATTAAAAAGAAAGGGCCTTGTTCTAATATTTGGCATGGTGTTTGTCAATCTTGGGATGAGTTTAGGAACATGCTAACTTGGGATCTCGGTAATGGTGAAGATACTAGATTTTGGCTTGATAATTGGATTCCTAATTTGGATAGTAACCCGTTTACTGCTATTGCTCAAAATGCTCAAATCAACTCAACTGAGAAAGTAAGTGATTTTGTGACTGTAACAGCCCAGGTCCACCGCAGCGGCCACCCCGGTCCCACTGTTACCTCACGATCTTTTCTACCCCTCTTGTAGAATTTTTGCCTTCCGTGGGAATCGAACCTTGCACCTGAGGCATAAGTGCAAGTTAAACCCCCTTCCCACTACCAATTGAGCGCGCTCAATTGGTAGTGGGAAGGGGGTTTAACTTGCAC
The DNA here is from genome assembly GCA_039519185.1 of Astragalus membranaceus. Classification (NCBI taxonomy): domain Eukaryota; kingdom Viridiplantae; phylum Streptophyta; class Magnoliopsida; order Fabales; family Fabaceae; genus Astragalus; species Astragalus membranaceus. The sequence continues at coordinate 78,317,952 of CM076847.1, forward strand.
TTATGCCTCAGGTGCAAGGTTCGATTCCCACGGAAGGCAAAAATTCTACAAGAGGGGTAGAAAAGATCGTGAGGTAACAGTGGGACCGGGGTGGCCGCTGCGGTGGACCTGGGCTGTTACATAAAAAAGACCCCTTTTCTAATAACTTTATTTTTAAATAAAATCAGAGTCACTTTTTTTTTTTTTTTTGAAAACAATTCAAGCGAGTGCTACATTTACTTCATAAATAACAAGATACATAACACCATGAGAAAAAAATGTTTAGTTCGCATCAACTAAAACCAATCACCATCAGCAGCGGAATAAATATGAGTTCTAAAACTTAAAACCAATACATCACCAATCAAATCTAACAGTTTAGGAAAAATAATGCATAAACATAGGATACCCCCCCCTGGTGCTACGTATCAGAGAGTGACACTTCCTAACAGACGAAGGCATGAAGGAATCCTTCACTCGATATTACCTGCACGTTGCCGACATAAGAAGCAACATAAAGGCAGTAGGGTGAGTCTCTTTTCATAATTAATAACATATGAGAATTAAGCAATGCATAGGAAAAAGGAAACCAGGCACACCAATTCACAACAATGGGGACAATCAAATCAGCATTCTCATTCCAATCAGCACTATACAATATATGATTATGCATGTAATGCAACCCAAACTCCACGGGTACATGCATGTCGGATCCGTCACCAAATACAAATAGGCCGTAGCCTCTGCTCACCAAATAAAATTAGGCCGTAGCCTCTGCTCACCAATAATGCACATGCTTCATGAGGTGTTATGGAGAATGCATCACAACACACCACCAATCAATCAATTCACATTTTAAATTCTAGTCTCACCATAGTGCATTAATTAACTCACCAAATCAAAATTAGGCCGAAGCCTCTGCTCACCAATCTCACCTCATCATCACTCACCAATTCAGCTCACCACTCACAACAACACCAATTCAAATAGACCAACTCAGGACATTGACACGACATAGGAAAAAATGGAGGAAAACAGTCATTTAGACACTTGAACACCATCAGCCAGAAACACCAGTAAAAATAATTTATTTTTGCATAAAATTGAGACTATTGGATAGGCACTGAAATTAGCTTCAAAACGCATTTTGAACCGTTGAATTTGGATAACCGAGTCAAAAGTTACATTAAAAACAATTTAGGAAAAATGTTAGACATCCTGGAAACTGGCGCATGGGCGCTGGGCGCCCAGGGGCAACACAGCGCTTGGCGCATGGGCGCTTGGCGCCCAGGAGAAGCAACACGCACAGGCGCATGGGCGCTGGCGCCCAGGAACAACACGCGCAACAGCGCACAGGCGCTAGGCGCCCAGGGGAACAACACGCGCACAGCGCACAGGCGCTGGGCGCTAGGCGCCCAGGAAGGCAACACGCGCATAGGCGCTGGCGCCCAGAAGCAACAACGCGCACAGGCGCGCCCAGGGAACAGCAGCAACATGGCGCCCAAGCACTAGGCGCCTAAGACCAACTTGCAACAGAACTCATTTTTCTTCGAAATTTATTTTACACGAGCCAAATTCTCAGGACATGAAAACTCAATAAAAATTTTGTCAAAAGCTGAACATTATTTTTGGCGCCCATGCACTAGGCACCTAGTGAAAATACGCAACTCAACTCCTTTCTTGACCAAAATCAGTTTTCATGAGCCATTTTACATAAGTATAAAAACCTGAAAACAATTTTCACAAAACTATCACCAGAACTTTGGGGCCCTTGGCGCCCATGGCTCAAGCAACGAGTGCCAAAACTGGCAGCACAGGAACACAGGATGGCAACACAGGCAACAGGGACAGCAACACAGAATGGCAACACAGTGACACAGAATTTTTGGAAAACTGGCGCAGCACACTGCTGGGTGCCTGGCGCCCATGACTAGGCGCAACACTGAAAATTTCAGCGACATGCTTATGGCGCCCAAGGCGCCTAGGGGCTCCTAAACAGAATTTTTCTCACTTTCATTCACCAAACTAAATTCATCAAAACGCCCAATTATATATATATATATATATATATTTCTAACATGTCACCATGATTCTCAATTTCACTACATAATCACCAAATAATCATATACTCAAACATATGGTCTACAATTCGCATTTTACCACAATTCAATCATCAATCATAAAATTCTCAACATAATAATTCAACAACAACATCAGAATATTATAATTCCTCAACAACAACACAATTTAATCATGGAACTAACCTAGGACCCTAACCCTAAGCAATTCATAATTCGCATACTCATTAAGAACAAAAAGAGGACCCCCTAACCTTATGGAAGTCGAATTTGCTAGCCAAGCTCCAAGTGAAGAATGCGAACCACCAATGATCCTCCTCCTCTTCTCTATGAGCTTCGCCCCTTTCTTCTTCTCCTCTTCGCAACTCTCTTCTCACTCCCTCTTACGTTTCTTTTTCTTTCTTTTCTCAGTTGGGTGAATTGCCACTAACTCCCTAGACCCCAATGAATTCGACTCCTATGCCAAAGAAATGGGCCACGGGCCTAATTGTGGATCACGGGCCCTTGCTCGCACCACTTAAATAGTGACAACACCCCCTAATAAAAATAAAATAAAATAATTAAACTCGAATTATTTAATTAAATTAAATAAATATTGTAAGCCTTAAATAATTTAATTAAATAAATAATTAAATTATTTTGGGGCGTTACAACTCTCCCCCACTTAGAATATTTCGTCCTCGAAATTACCTGAATCAAACAACTCCGGATATGCCTCCCGCATCTTGCTCTCCAGCTCCCAAGTCATACTCTCACCAGCAGCTCCTAACCAAACCACTTTCACCAAAAGAATTTCTTTCCCTCTCAGAGTCTTCACTTCTCTATCTTCAATCCGCACAGGCATAGTCTCCACGGTGAGATTATCCCGCACCTCTACTTCATCCATCTGAATCACATGGGACGGGTCCGGAACATACTTTCGAAGTTGTGACACGTGAAACACGTCATGCAAGTTCGAAAGATTAGGCGGCAAAGCCACCCTATATGCAACACTTCCCACCCTCTCCGTAATCTGATACGGACCAATGAAACGGGGAGTTAACTTCTTAGATTTCAAGGCACGCCCAACACCAGTCACCGGAGTGACTCTCAGGAACACATGATCACCGGCCTGAAACTCTAAATCCTTCCTTCTCTTATCATGATAGCTCTTTTGTCGACTCTGCGACGCTTTCATCTTCTCACGGATTAATTTTACCTTCTCAGTTGTTTCTCGCACAATTTCAGGCCCCAACACTGCACTCTCCCCAGATTCATACCAACACAACGGAGTCCTACATTTCCGACCATACAATGCCTCAAACGGTGCCATACCAATACTAGAATGAAAACTGTTGTTATAGGTGAATTCTATCAACGAAAGATGAGAATCCCATGAACCTCCCTGCTCAAGAACACATGCCCTCAACAAGTCCTCTAACGACTGAATAGTCCTCTCTGTCTGACCATCTGTCTGCGGATGATAAGCGGAGCTCAACCTCAACTTAGAACCCAAAGCTTCCTGCAAACTCTTCCAAAATTCAGAGGTGAATCTTGGATCTCTATCAGATACAATACTAAGCGGAACGCCATGCAACTTCACAATAGTCTTGATGTAGATTTCTGCCAACTTTGGAACTGGATAAGTCATATTAATTGGTAAGAAATGAGCAGACTTAGACAACCTGTCTACAACCACCCATATAGCATCAAACCCTCTCACTGTATTTGGCAAACCAGTTACAAAATCCATGGAAATGCTATCCCATTTCCATTCCGGAATCTCCAATGGTTGCATCAACCCCGCAGGCTTCTGATGCTCAATCTTAGACTTCTGACAAGTCAGACACGAATACACAAACTGCGCCACATCCTTCTTCATACCAGGCCACCAGAACATTTTCTTCAAATCTTGGTACATTTTCGTAGCTCCTGGATGAATACTCAACTTGCTCCTATGGCTCTCCTCAAGAATCATTCTCTTCATCTCAGCATCGTCAGGAATGCAGATCCTATCTCTGAATCTCAATACACCTTGGAAATCTAACTTGAAATCTCCATCCACATCTTGATCATTCACAACTAACAGGTCTACCAACTTTACATCTAACTTTTGGGCTTCTCGGACACTAACCAAAAATTCATTGCCGACCTTCAACATCCCCAATCTGACACTCCGCGGTGTCACTTCACAAACCAGACTCATGTCCCGAAACTGCTCAATCAATTCTAATTCTTTCACCATCATAGCCGACATATGCAAACTCTTCCGACTTAAAGCATCAGCCACGACATTAGCTTTGCCGGGGTGATAGTTCAAGCCGAAATCATAATCCTTCAGCAATTCTAGCCAACGTCTCTGCCTCATATTTAGCTCCTTCTGATCAAACAAGTATTTCAGACTCTTATGGTCGCTAAACACTTCAAATCTGGTACCATACAGATAATGCCTCCAAATTTTCAGCACAAACACAATTGCAGCTAGCTCCAAATCATGGGTAGGGTAGTTCTTCTCATGGGTCCTCAACTGTCTGGACGCATAAGCTACTACCTTACCCTCTTGCATCAATACACCTCCCAAACCCATCTTGGAAGCATCGCAATAAACTACAAACGGTCGGTCAGGAACAGGCAAAGTCAAAACGGGCGATGTAGTCAACCTCTTTTTCAACTCATTGAAGCTCTCCTCACAGCGAGCATCCCACACAAAAGCTCTTCCTTTACATGTCAATTGAGTCAACGGAAGTGCCAACCTCGAGAAACCTTCAATAAATCGCCTGTAATAACCAGCTAATCCCAAAAAGCTTCTAATCTCTGTAACTGACTTCGGGCTCTCCCATTGGGACACAGCATCAACCTTGGCTGGGTCCACAGCTATACCATTACCAGAGATAATATGACCAAGGAAACCTACTTCATTCAGCCAGAACTCACACTTAGACAATTTTGCATACAATTTCTTTTCTTTCAATACTTCCAGCACTAACCTCAAATGTTCTGCATGCTCCTCTTCTGTCTTAGAATACACCAGAATGTCGTCAATAAACACAACTACAAACCGATCCAAGTAACTATGAAAAGTACGATTCATGTACTCCATAAACACACCCGGCTCATTGGTAACACCAAACGGCATAACAGAATACTCATAGTGCCCATATCTCGTTCTGAAAGCGGTTTTCTGAATGTCTTCATCCTTTACCTTGATCTGGTGATAACCCGACCTCAAATCGATTTTACTAAACACCTTAGCACCTACCAACTGATCCATCAGATCATCAATTCTGGGAAGCGGATACCTGTTCTTTATTGTCACTTTGTTCAATTGCCTATAATCGACACAAAGTCTCATACTCCCGTCCTTCTTTTTCACTAACAATACCGGAGCACCCCACGGTGACACACTTGGTCTTACAAATTTCTTCTCAAGCAGATCTTCTAATTGCTTTTTCAATTCAGACAACTCTGAGGCTGACATTCGGTACGGTGCCATAGACACAGGCCTAGTACCAGGTATAAGATCAATGGCAAACTCAACCTCCCTCTCTGGCGGAACACTTGGAATTTCATCTGGGAACACTTCAGGGAACTCACACACTACTTGAACCCTTTCAATGATTGCCTGATTCTCAGCAGACAATGACGCCATCAAGGCAAACAGATGAACTCCCTCCTTCATTACCTTATGCAAATGACCAGCAGGCAACAACACTGATTCTTCCTCTTCGGGAGGAAAGAAACTCACAGATCTCCGGAAACAATTAATATGCACATGGTTAAATACTAACCAGTCCATACCAAGAATGACATCCAACCCTCCCAACGGCAAACAAATAAGATCAACAAGAAAATTTCTGCCGAAGATTGACAGAGGGCACTTAGCACACACAAGAGAGGTAGTTACTGAACCCTTAGCTGGAGTGTCAATAACCATCTCCCTCATCATAGAAGATAAAACAAGGTCCAATTTCTCAGCACACAAAGCAGCAATAAAAGAATGAGTAGCACCAGTATCAATAATAGCAATCAAGGGAATACCATTAATAAAACATGTACCTCGAATCTCATTAGTGTCCTCTGATCCTGCGAGAGCAAACACCTTTCCATGGGACTTCTCTTTCTTCGGTTTAGTACACTTAGTACTAATATGACCTGATTCTCCGCAATTGTAGCACACCACATCCCTTTTCTCACATTTCGCAGCCACATGACCCTCTTTACCGCATTTGAAACATTTATTATCCGAGCAGTCAAAACTCTTGTGACCCGGCTTGCCACACCTGTAGCACACAACCTTCGCAGGGGCATCTCCCCCACTTGTTTTCTTATTATCAGCATACCTCTGCTTACCCTTACCAGCTGGAGCCTCATACGGTTTACCCCGGTTCTGAAATTTACCCCTCAGATCCCTCATGACCCTGGAGTGAGCATTACTATCATCCTCATATATCCTGCAACTGTCGATCAAATCAGCGAATACCCGAATCTTTTGGTACCCTACAGCTTTCTTAATATCAGCCCTCAGCCCATTCTCAAACTTAATACACTTTGAGAACTCAGAGTCAGCATCAGCATAATGGGGATAAAACTTAGCCAATTCAGTGAACTTGGCAGCATACTCTGTCACTGACATGCTTCCTTGCTTCAGCTCAAGGAATTCTATTTCTTTCTTACCTCTCACATCTTCAGGAAAATACTTCCGCAAGAACTCTCTACGGAAAACAGCCCAAGTTATCTCTTCATTAGCAGTTTCTAATCTCTGCCTCACCTCCATCCACCAATCATCAGCTTCCTCTGCCAGCGTATGGGTACCATACCTGACCTTCTGCGCATCATCACAATCCATGACCCGAAATATCCTTTCAATCTCTTTCAGCCATGCCAGAGCACCATCTGGATTATACTTGCCCTTAAAGACAGGTGGGTTCTCTCTCTGGAACGTAGCCAAATTGCGCGTCCCACCATTAACAGCACCGGGTATATTACCCATCGCCCCGGCTATAGCCTGCAAGGCAGCAGCAAGTGCAGCATCGTCCCGTCTGGCCATTCTAGCACTGCAATAGGAAACAAAATTCAGAAACGAGTAACAAACTCAATGTTACTCAACACGACGACTCAACTACCGGCCGGACAGACCGAACTGCTCTGATACCACTAATGTAACACCCCTTTTCTAATAACTTTATTTTTAAATAAAATCAGAGTCTCTTTTTTTTTTTTTTTTTGAAAACAATTCAAGCGAGTGCTACATTTACTTCATAAATAACAAGATACATAACACCATGAGAAAAAAATGTTTAGTTCGCATCAACTAAAACCAATCACCATCAGCAGCGGAATAAATATGAGTTCTAAAACTTAAAACCAATACATTACCAATCAAATCTAACAGTTTAGGAAAAATAATGCATAAACATAGGATACCCCCCCTGGTGCTACGTATCAGAGAGTGACACTTCCTAATAGACGAAGGCATGAAGGAATCCTTCACTCGATATTACCTGCACGTTGCCGACATAAGAAGCAACATAAAGGCAGTAGGGTGAGTCTCTTTTCATAATTAATAACATATGAGAATTAAGCAATGCATAGGAAAAAGGAAACCAGGCACACCAATTCACAACAATGGGGACAATCAAATCAGCATTCTCATTCCAATCAGCACTATACAATATATGATTATGCATGTAATGCAACCCAAACTCCACGGGTACATGCATGTCGGATCCGTCACCAAATACAAATAGGCCGTAGCCTCTGCTCACCAAATAAAATTAGGCCGTAGCCTCTGCTCACCAATAATGCACATGCTTCATGAGGTGTTATGGAGAATGCATCACAACACACCACCAATCAATCAATTCACATTTTAAATTCTAGTCTCACCATAGTGCATTAATTAACTCACCAAATCAAAATTAGGCCGAAGCCTCTGCTCACCAATCTCACCTCATCATCACTCACCAATTCAGCTCACCACTCACAACAACACCAATTCAAATAGACCAACTCAGGACATTGACACGACATAGGAAAAAATGGAGGAAAACAGTCATTTAGACACTTGAACACCATCAGCCAGAAACACCAGTAAAAATAATTTATTTTTGCATAAAATTGAGACTATTGGATAGGCACTGAAATTAGCTTCAAAACGCATTTTGAACCGTTGAATTTGGATAACCGAGTCAAAAGTTACATTAAAAACAATTTAGGAAAAATGTTAGACATCCTGGAAACTGGCGCATGGGCGCTGGGCGCCCAGGGGCAACACAGCGCTTGGCGCATGGGCGCTTGGCGCCCAGGAGAAGCAACACGCACAGGCGCATGGGCGCTGGCGCCCAGGAACAACACGCGCAACAGCGCACAGGCGCTAGGCGCCCAGGGGAACAACACGCGCACAGCGCACAGGCGCTGGGCGCTAGGCGCCCAGGAAGGCAACACGCGCATAGGCGCTGGCGCCCAGAAGCAACAACGCGCACAGGCGCGCCCAGGGAACAGCAGCAACATGGCGCCCAAGCACTAGGCGCCTAAGACCAACTTGCAACAGAACTCATTTTTCTTCGAAATTTATTTTACACGAGCCAAATTCTCAGGACATGAAAACTCAATAAAAATTTTGTCAAAAGCTGAACATTATTTTTGGCGCCCATGCACTAGGCACCTAGTGAAAATACGCAACTCAACTCCTTTCTTGACCAAAATCAGTTTTCATGAGCCATTTTACATAAGTATAAAAACCTGAAAACAATTTTCACAAAACTATCACCAGAACTTTGGGGCCCTTGGCGCCCATGGCTCAAGCAACGAGTGCCAAAACTGGCAGCACAGGAACACAGGATGGCAACACAGGCAACAGGGACAGCAACACAGAATGGCAACACAGTGACACAGAATTTTTGGAAAACTGGCGCAGCACACTGCTGGGCGCCTGGCGCCCATGACTAGGCGCAACACTGAAAATTTCAGCGACATGCTTATGGCGCCCAAGGCGCCTAGGGGCTCCTAAACAGAATTTTTCTCACTTTCATTCACCAAACTAAATTCATCAAAACGCCCAATTATATATATATATTTCTAACATGTCACCATGATTCTCAATTTCACTACATAATCACCAAATAATCATATACTCAAACATATGGTCTACAATTCGCATTTTACCACAATTCAATCATCAATCATAAAATTCTCAACATAATAATTCAACAACAACATCACAATATTATAATTCCTCAACAACAACACAATTTAATCATGGAACTAACCTAGGACCCTAACCCTAAGCAATTCATAATTCGCATACTCATTAAGAACAAAAAGAGGACCCCCTAACCTTATGGAAGTCGAATTTGCTAGCCAAGCTCCAAGTGAAGAATGCGAACCACCAATGATCCTCCTCCTCTTCTCTATGAGCTTCGCCCCTTTCTTCTTCTCCTCTTCGCAACTCTCTTCTCACTCCCTCTTACGTTTCTTTTTCTTTCTTTTCTCACTTGGGTGAATTGCCACTAACTCCCTAGACCCCAATGAATTCGACTCCTATGCCAAAGAAATGGGCCACGGGCCTAATTGTGGATCACGGGCCCTTGCTCGCACCACTTAAATAGTGACAACACCCCCTAATAAAAATAGAATAAAATAATTAAACTCGAATTATTTAATTAAATTAAATAAATATTGTAAGCCTTAAATAATTTAATTAAATAAATAATTAAATTATTTTGGGGCGTTACAGTGACCACCAATGGCATTTGGAATTTGGATAATTTGCAACAAAACATGACTACGGATCTTATTGAGAAGGTGGTTAGTTTACCTGTTCCCCTGGTTGTGAATGAGCCCGATGCCTTTCATTGGAGAGCCTCTCCGGATGGAGTTTTTTCTACTCGTTCTGCTTACAAAGACATGCTGGATGGTCAACCTCATAGAAATAAAAATGTGTTTCAGTTAGTGTGGAAGTGGAAAGGACCGGAGAGAATCAAAACTTTGCTTTGGAAACTTGCTCATAGCACTATTCTTACCAATCAGGAAAGAAGAAGAAGACACTTGACTGATGATGCTTCTTGTCCCTTCTGCGAGGAAGAGGATGAATCTCTTATGCATTTATTCAGGGATTGCATTCGTGCTGACAGAGTGTGGAGAGCTATTTCTGGTTTTAATTCATCTAGTTTTTGGATGGAAAATAATTGGATTAATTGGCTTGAACAAAACCTTAAATCTAGTAACAGAAGAACTTCAATTGATGCTAATTGTATTAAATTTGGGGTTACCTTGGATTGGCTCTGCCGTGCTCGAAACGATCTGGTGTTTTCGCAAAAGATATTCTCAACAAAGGATCTCCAGATGAAAATTATGTATTCTGCAAATGGAATCATCAACTCTGTCAATTTGAATTTGGTGCTGAAACAGGATGAAAATCAGATGAACTTTGGGAGAGATGGGGTGATTATCATACCTCAAGACTTTGTGATGGTGCACTGTGACGGATCGGCCATGAATGCTGGAAGACGTTGTGGCTGCGGAGCGATTTACAGGGACAGAAATTCGAGCTTCCTCCTGGCTGTCTCTCACGGTTTGAGCAGCAGTTCAAGCCTTCAATGTGAGCTTTGGGCAATTCTCCATGCGCTGCGTATTGGTGTTTTAAGGGGGATGAGGAAGATGGCAATATGTTCTGATTCTATGGAAGCCTTGGTGGAAATCTCTTCAAGTTCCAGATATGCATCTAATATCTTGGTCAAAGAGATAATTAATGTGGTTGCTGGAAATTGTGACATTAGATGGCTTTATGTTCCTAGAGACTTTAATTTGGCTGCTGACTGTTTAGCTGCTTGCAATTTGGACCCTGATATCTGTAATATTTTTGATTTCGCCCCTCCCCATCTCGATGTTGTGCTAAACAGAGAGATGGTTGAGGGTGTTGGGCCTGTTGTGGCTTAGTGCGTTTTGGTTGGGCTTTTGCCCTGTTTTATCACCAAAAAAAAGCCTAAATTTTAGTGTTTTCTATAACGGGTATAAAATTTAACCGATATGAAACATGTAAATTAGCATTTTTTATAACGGGTATAGAAGAGACCTGATATGAAATATGTAAATTAGTATTTAGGATTGTGTTTCTATATCGGTTCGATAAGCAACCGATATAAATATTGTAATTTTAATTAAAAAATTGTCACCGAGTCATTTTTAACATTAAACCGTTTTTAACCGATATGAATGAGTGTTATAAAATGCATTTTTTCCACTAGTGAATTAAAATGAAAGCTTAATGAATAATAATACCCTTTACATGTTTCTAAGAAAGTTAACAACTTTTCTCTATAGATTTTCTTCTAAACTCTCCCCTAGTTTCTTCCATGTTCACAAGGCAAAATGGTCATTGATTCATAACTCAAAATCTTTTCTTTTTTTTATAAATACAAAAATAGATACAATTTCAGCAATTGCTAAAAAACACAACCATTCCCCTTTTGTGTGATAACCAAATAGAGTAATTCAACATGAAATTTTAACCACAACAGCATTAGAAACGTAATTGCAGAGAATCATAGATAGCCAATGATAAATCAAATGAAAACAAGCACGACGCATGTAACACCCTAAAATAATTTAATTAAGTAATTGATTAAATTATTTAAAGTGTTGCACTATTTTATTTTATTATATGATAATGTAGTATTTTTTTATTTAATTGAAGGGGATGGCGTTGGTAATACCGGAATTGCAAGTAACGGCCCAAGAAGCCCAAGCCCGTTGGCTTAGGCGCTCCTTAGGCGCTAGGGGTCTAGGTTGCGCCCCAATTGTGCCAAAAGTGAGCAAGTGAGTCGAAGGAGAGGAGAAGTGAGAAAAGAAAATCGAAGGAGAGGAGAAGAGAAGGAAGGAGGCGACTTCAAGCTTGGAGTTAGGGTTTGTGCATCTTGATCCTAGGTAAGGGTTCCTAATCTTCTATGATTCGATTTCCTTTCTCTATCAAGTGCTTAGGTTTCGAATTTCCCTAACCCTTTCTATTTTGATCAATTCGCAATGGTCCAAGGGAAAGAGAGAAAGGGCGTGATCGTGAGAAAAGGAGGAGCTTCCTTGTTGCGGTGATTTGTCGGTGCTTCGGTGGGAAAGGCTCTAGCTCGTCATAATCAAGGTTAGGGGAGTCTCACTCTATAATAGAGAGTATAATAGGTTGTATGTAAACCATAGGATCTCACTTGACCTTACTTGTTAATTGTTAGATTTGTTTAAGTTAGTTGAAATTGATAATTGGTGATTAATTCGATTTTCCCTATGTTAATGTTAGATTTCAAGTGTTGATTTTGTGCCTTGATGTGTTCTTAATATATATATGTGAAATTGAATGTGGTTGGACTGAGCATAATGAGTTTTGTAATTGTTGTGGTAATTTGGTTTGGAAAAGTAATTAAGAATTTTGGTGTTTTGGTTGTGTTGGGGCGCCTGGGCGCTAGTTGCTGGGGGGGGGGGGGGGGAACTTGGCGCCCTGGGCGCTGTTTTCTGTTGCTGGGCGTGTGTGTGTTCTGGGCAGGGCGCCTATGTTGCTGCCTGTGGCGCCTGGGGTGGCGCCAGGTTGCTGCCTATGCTTAGGCAAGGCGCATAAATCATGTTTTTGGGTAAACTCAGTTTCTAAACATATTTTACCGAGCCAAACTTTGCATTCACCTGACCAAATCACATTTTAAGTACTTTGGCTAAAGAATTTCCAGATTTGCACTTGTGGTTTTGAAATTGTCCTATTGGGCATCATTTTGGCCTGTTTAGGGGGTGCCTTGTGCACACATCATGTTCTGAGCATATTTTACCGAGCCAAACTTTGTATTCACCTGACCAAATCATATTTTAAGCACTTTGGCTAAAGAATTTCCAGATTTGCACTTGTGGTTTTGAAATTGTCCTATTGGGCATCATTTTGGCTTGTTTAGGGGGTGCCTTGTGCACACATCATGTTCTGAGCATATTTTACCGAGCCAAACTTTGTATTCACCTGGCCAAATCATATTTTAAGCACTTTGGCTAAAGAATTTCCAGATTTGCACTTGTGGTTTTGAAATTGTCCTATTGGGCATCATTTTGGCTTGTTTAGGGGGTGCCTTGTGCACACATCATGTTCTGAGCATATTTTACCGAGCCAAACTTTGCATTCACCTGACCAAATCATATTTTAAGCACTTTGGCTAAAGAATTTCCAGATTTGCACTTGTGGTTTTGAAATTGTCCTAGAGGGCGTTGTTTTGACTATGTTTGTGATGCCTAGGGGTGAGCTGTGAGTTCTGAACATATTTTCCCTAGCCAAATTCTGTATTCACGTGACCAAATCCCATTTTGAACATTTTGGCTAGAGCGGTTTCAATTTTTAAGGTGGCCTACTATGTTTGTGCGTTTGGGTGTTGTGTGGGGCGCCAAGTGTGGCCGCCCAGGGCGCCAAGTGGGGCGCCCATGACCTGTGTTTGGGTTTCGGATCTAATGGTGACAGATTGGTCCCTAAGTGTTATCCTAGTCCTAGGGACGTGATTGTGAGGAGAAAATAATGAGTTGGTTGATGATGAGGCCATGGGGGCTAAAACTAAGATTAATTAAAGATGTGATATAGGATACATGGACCGTGTTGTTAATAATTATGATTGTGGTTTTGTCATGGAGTCTCATGCATACATAAGGCTGCGGTCTGAGTTGTTAATTATGATAATGAGGCTGCGGTCTGAGTTCTAAATTGAAATGATAAGGCTGCGGTCTGAGTTGATATTATGATGATAAGGCTGCGGTCTGGGAAAATGGTACCACATGCATAACTGTATTGCATACATCCTCATGATAAGCATGCTAGTTGGTGATTGTATGGACTATGCTACTGTGTGACTGTGTGAGTGTGCTGCTATGATGGAATATACTTCTTATTATAGTCTTTATTATGTAGTTGAGACTCACCCTTCTGTTGTTGTTTACCACAGGTAGTCCTGAGTGAAGGCTTACTCCTTTCACTCCCGAGTCGGTCTGCTCTGATACGTGACACCTAGGGGGTTGGATTAGGGATTTTTAATGTTATTCATTTGTCGTTGAATTTTATATGCTTTGAGTTAATGATTTTTGATGAGCCTGTTGTTCGGCGTATTTTGGAGATTGTGTTATTTTCCGCTGCGAGACATCTAAATTACAACGTGTGGATTTTATTGGTGAAGTCACGTGTACCCTAAATTATTTAATGGTGTTGCGTATTATAAATGTGTAACGAAGGTTTACACCGATTTGACCGTTGTTAGATTAAGCTTACGTGTAGCATTCCATTCAAAAAGAAATTTTGAAACTCTGATCTCTATAATAAATAGCCGGGTAGAATGGGGTGTTACAACGCATCTAATTCAAATCCAACACAATTAAATCACACACATGATAAAATCACAGTATTAGAAACGTAAGAGAAATCACATACTACTAGAAGCAAATAAATGTAAACAAAATAAGATTAAGAAGGAGAGAGAAACAGACTCATCATCAGACATGAGGCGGCGCTGGACTTCGTCCATGCCGGTATCGACGGCGACGGGAGTTTCACCCATGGTGCTATGAGAAGACAGTGATGCAACGGGAGGGATCCTTCGATTGAAGAAAAGCGGAGAAGGAGAATGAGAAGGAGAACGAGATCTGAAAGCGAAAGAAGAAGAAGAAGAAGAAGAAGAAGAAGAAGAAGAAGAAGAAGAAGAAGAAGAAGAAGAAGAAGAAGAAGAAGAAGAAGAAGAAGAAGAAGAAGAAGAAGAAGAAGAAGAAGAAGAAGAAGAAGAAGAAGAAGAAGAAGAAGAAGAAGAAGAAGAAGAAGAAGAAGAAGAAGAAGAAGAAGAAGAAGAAGAAGAAGAAGAAGAAGAAGAAGAAGAAGAAGAAGAAGAAGAAGCAGGAGGAGGAGGAGGAGGAGGAGGAGGAGGAGGAGGAGGAGGAGGAGGAGGAGGAGGAGGAGAGTGAGGGAAGAAAGTGTAAATGGTCCTTTTAAACACTTGCCGGGTGAGGGTACTCACGGCGATCAAGGATTGCGCCATTCTCCTTTCCTCATCAATCGCGTTATGTTAAAATAAAATTAAACAATGTCGTTTAGGGTTTCTCCATGGAGCAGAGAACAAACGAAGAGGAAGAAGGAAACAAACATGGTTTTGGTTGATTCACCGAGAGAGAGAGAAAGAGAGAGAGAAAAACAAGTTCGGTGAGGGTTCTGTGAGGAATAAGAAGAAGGGAGCTTAGGGTTTTGCAAGAGAGAAGAAGGGAGCTTAGGGAAACAAAATTGTGTTTTGGTTTCGCTAAATGGACATTTAGCATCGGGTGTTCTAAGCAAGGTAATCAAAACCGGACCGGACATTGAACCGAAAGAGGTAGCAGTTTAGGGGTTCTTGGGTTCAATCGATTGAATCGGGGGTTGAACCGGAATTAACACGCCCCCCATCTTTTCTCAACTACAATCATGATTGTTCCAAAAAAATGATGACATATGTTACTACGAGAACGGAGCTTCACTGCAATTGTTGGGAACGTTTCTATTTTTTTAGATGTTGGATAATGTGATATTATCCTAGAGATCATGGATATCGAATTTCAAAAAATTTGGATACTCATAGAAGTCTTATCTAACTTTGTTACGACCCAAAATCCCTAACCGTAACTGGCGCACAGACTTAAACTCTTAGTCTGGCAAGCCTACGAAACACAACTCTTGACCGACAAATGGTTTAAAGAAATAATATAGCTACCGGAATTTCGACAGAGTTTCCTTTGTATTTCAAACATTTCCAAAATATCGAACATTCAATTTACAACAACACATCACCTGTCAAGTTTCCAAAATGACATACTATATCTCTAATGAGTTTAAAGATAATATACATTCCCAAAAGAAAAGTTTCACTAGACTTTCCTATAGCTGCAGAATATATCAAAATACATGAGATCTCAAATGTTGTGCCACCAATCTAGGAAAATTACAAAGACAACAAAAATGTTGCAGTGTCTAGCAGAGCACAACATGGTCTCATATCTCAAAGGTAACAAGTTCAAATCCTTACTAACTGTGGATATCTTGTGTTGCAGGTTAAGTTTTGATGATGAAGCAACTTTGATTAAAGTGACAAAAGGGAACTCCAAGACACAACCAACTCAAGAAGATTGTCTGTGTCAAGGGTAGTTGATAGGAAGTCCGGTCGTGTCTTAAGAAATAAATGTAAAGCTCTTTTGAGGATCGGCTCAAAACACTTTACACAATCAAGCACTTATCTAGGAAGGCACTCAAACCAAATCCTTTCCTATGATCAATAAGGAACCTAACATAAGCCTGTTCTCATCATTTGGTATCAAAGCTTGATTTTATTTTTGTCAAGGGCATATATTGTAGGTTGTCATCATTGTCTCCTTCTTCGAGAGAATTCGACCTTGAATTTCTAGCTCCATTATCTCCGGGGTCAAAAACAAGTCTAAAGAACTCACCATATGCAACCATCCCAATTGAAAAAATTGCAAGTTCATTGGAACTATTTGCTTGGCCGTTTACCCCTTTAGATTCGAAAAGATAACCATCTTTTTCAAGCTCACAAAAAGAAGCTACTAGTAGAGGGTATTCTCCGTCATTCACTTCGCTTCCTTCACGACAAAAAGAAATTTTAGGCAATTGAATAACATTAGAAGAATCCCAACACTTGACCACACAAACCAACTTAAAACTAGGTATTAGTGTAGTAGTATGATATGATTTCCCAATGTTTTTCTCTTGCAATTCAGTGGAAGCACTACATTGTTCATTTGGAAGCACTTCTTCATTTGTATTCTTGCAAGCTCCTTCTTTTGGAATATCATCCACAATCTTCTTGATAATAAAATCATCACAACTAGGAAAAATGTTATATAACAAGAATCCAAAATGACATCCTTATTCTCTATTTCTTTTTCTTTTTTCATCAATTATTTTTCTCTCAATTCCTCACTTTTTTCTTTCTTTTCACTCTCTTTTTCTTTATACTTCTTTTGGGCTTTACGGAGATCCGCCCATAATATTTCATTACTAGCAGCAATCTCTCTTTCCATTCTCTCCTTTCTTCTCATTCTTCTTTCAATCTCTCTACCAGCCCTTTTATTTTCTTTTTGTGTTTTCTCATTTTCTCTATCTATTTTCTCATGTGTTTTCTTCAGCCAATCACCAGTCTTATATTTCTCAAGTGGATTTGCAACACATTCATCTTTATAATACATGTATCTATAACTAGAATTCCACATGATGAAAAGAAAATAAGATAGATATTATTGAAAATAAACAGACTTTTCTGATCGCTGTGTATGGGATGTTGTGGAAGACCTTTTGTTCCTACGCACATGGTAAACAATGTTCTAACTACCAGAGAAAGGGCTGAATTGACTGATGATGAAAAGAAAAAGGTTCAACACAATCTCCGGGCTAAAAACATCATCACCTCCGCTCTAAGTCCCGATGAATTCTTCAGAGTGTCAAACTGTAAAACTGCCCAAGAAATGTGGGACAATCTTCAAGTCACTCATGAAGGTACTAGTGAGGTAAAAAGAGCAAGAACAAACACTCTCATCCGAGAGTATGAACTATTTAGAATGAATCAAGGAGAGACTATACAAGAAATGCAAAAGAGGTTCACTCACATAGTGAATCAACTAGGCTCATTAGGAAAATCATTTCATGTCGAAGACTTGATCAACAAAGTGCTGAGATGCCTAAACAAAGAATGGCAACCAAAAGTAACTGCTATAGCTGAATCAAGGAATTTAGCTACTATAACACTCGCCACTCTTTTTGGCAAACTACAAGAGCACGAACTAGAGCTCACTCGTCTGGCAGAGCATGAAGAAAAAGACAAGAAAAAGAAAATCTTAGCTCTCAAGGCTTCTAGTTCAAATCCATCTGATGACAATGACATTGACTCATCAGATGATTCAGAAAGTGAAGAAGCTCAAGTTGCTCTCATGGCCGACCATGACAGTGAAAATGAAACTGGGGCAGATTCTAACTCTGAAACTTCACAAAATGCATATGATGAATTACATGAAACATTTCTTGAATTGCATAATGATTCTTTAAAACTAGCTAAGGCATTAAGTCAATCTAAGAAAGCAGTTGCTCATCTCCAAAACCAAGTTATTGCTTTAACTAAGGAAAGATTAGAACTTAGAAAAAAAATATAATCTTGGTTGTTTTAAAGCCAACTATGTATGTGATAAGTGCACTGAATATGAAAAGAAAATCCATGAGCTTGAATGGACATTAGGAAAAATGTATGTACAAAACAAACAACATGTGCATCCTAGGCCACAAAGAAACACTTTCATGAAACAAAATTTGCATTATAGGCCTAAGTTCACTACTAGTCCATATATTAGATGTTATTACTGTGCCAAACTAGGACATACTGCATCTGTTTTCATGGCTAGAGGAAGACACGTTGTGAAAAAGATGTGGGTTCCCAAAGAGACTCTACCAAGCACTAACCCACAAGGACCCAAAGAAATTTGGGTACCAAAATTTTCAACTTGATCTTATTGCACGTATGCTTCAAGGTATGGAGGACAGATTGGTACCTTGATAGCACATGCTCAAAGCACATGATTGGAGATAAATCAAAGTTCTTAACACTCACCTCCAGAAAAGTCGTCAGTGACTTATGGTAACAACAATTCAGGAAGAATCTGCGGTGAAGCTTCTACACATGGATTTATTTGGTCCCTCACGTTTGAAAGCTGCCTGAGTATTGTAAGGGTTTGAAAGCACCCGTTTTAAGCTTTGTTTTGATAGTGAAAATCTCACAAGGGTTTGTGAGGACTGGAGTAGGTCATTAAGAGGTGGCTGAACCAGTATAAATCTACTGTGTTATTTACTGCTTTTAGTTTCTGGTTCGTAATTGTTAATTCCAAAGGTGTTCCCTCCCTTAGATTGGAATACCATCCCCTTAATTCTTTTTTATCAAAAAACGTTAACCAGAATTTTAATTTCAATGCTCAAAGTAAACTTTTCTCTTTAATTTTTTTTATGTTCAAAATAAAAGTGTGTTTTGCCAAAAAAATTATTCAAAATAAATTTTTATTCTTTAAATTTTTTTTGACCCATTCTTTTTAAATTTTTTATTCAACGTTTAAGTTTTATTAACGACATTGAGTGTTATATTTGTAATACATTTTCTTCAACTCGTTAAAAATTGAATTATCCAATCCAATCCAAACAATATTTATTCAAATCAAATTGGATCATTTTTTTTAAAAGAGTTCATCCAAAGCAAACCAAATCTGATGACTTTCTGCTTAAAAACTAAACCAAGTCGCGCCACAAACACCCCAAATCTTTAGCGTCGAAAGTTTCTTATACGAGCCTCATCACCCGTGCGATGCACGGGGTGAGCTAGTGTTGATGGATGTAATTACACCAAATTAATATTTGTTAATTGTAAGTAAAGTATAGTTAGGAATCAAACAGAACATAAAAAGATACATTACAAACTCTGGGCCAGCTCTCCTGCCCCTCGAAGCACCTACAATGGGCGAGGGATTAGTCATTGTTGTTTGTGCAGTGGATACCCGGGTTTACCCAAAAAAAACATAAAAAGATACATTACAAAGTTAGGAGTTTTACATATTGAGAAAGCACATTATAAAATTGGTCAAAAAAAGAAAGCACATTAAAAAGTCACAGACATGATATCCATAGTAACTAAATACATAATTATAATGAGGCATAATTCAATCATCCAAGTGAATTATAATTGGGATCTTAGGGATTACTCCAAAAAGGTTATTTTCGAGATGCACAGGGTTAGCTAAATCTGATTTGTGTAAATTATATAGTCTAACTTAGAATAATAAGTAAGTATAACTATAATTAAATAAGAAAATTATGAAATTAAAAAAGAACATTAACAAAAACAGTGAAACTCAACATCCATAGATAATATGAAAAAAAGACTAAAAGAATTTTAATAACATAATCTATATTCATCACATGTAAATATACAAACTTAACACTTGGTCAGATCAAAATCATATTCATACCCCTGCAACGTATATCACTCTCGGCTCTTCATCTTTGGAGAGCAGATCCTCTCCATTACTTAAAATACTGGCAATCAGCATTACTTTTACCAACAGCTCGCCATCTGGATTTAATGCAATTCAACGGATGAGATGAAAAGTTTAGATATCTTTCTTATTTTAAAAAAAATTAAAAACTACAAATAACCACAACGTCGTTGTTCTTGATGCGTTGCTCTGTGGCCATTCTTGCTCCTGCAGTTCCTGTTATGCCTCCGTTCTTGCTCCATAGTCGTTCTTGCTCTGCCGCTGGTTTTGCTCCGTCGCCGATTTTACTCCATCACATCTTGCTCCGCCGTCACTACCTCCGCCACCCATTGTTGTTCCAATGTGGATGTATACATCTATCAAAACTGAAAATCTTAATGTTACAACATGGAAAATCACACCCATCTATGTTAATAACAATACATAATTTTGTTCCTAGTCTATGATAAGGTTATAGGCCGAATCAAGTAATGCGAAAACTACATGGAAAATCAAAACAGTTGAAGCATGTAAGAAATGGCAATGGGTGGTGGCAGTGGCGGTGGAGCAGGAGCGGCGACAGAGCAAGAACAACGTGAAATAAGAACAGAGGCGAAGCAAGAACGAAGACCGGGCAAGAACAGCGACGTGGTGGTTATAGCATCACACGTGGATTTGCAGTTTTTAATTTTTTTAAAATAAAAAAGATATCTGAACTTTTCATCTCATCTGTTGAATTGCATTAAATCCACGTGGCGAGTTGTTGGTAAAAGTAATGTTGATCGCCAGTATTTTAAGTAATGGAGAGGGATCCGCTCTCCCTAAAAGTGTTTGTATGAGTGTGAATGTGTTAGTACACTCACTTGTTTTGAAGGTGTACGTTGACAAGTTATCACTAAAAAATTATTAAATACATCATATGGTGTAACTTGCTAACACACCTCTTCTAAAAAACCAAATTGATGTATTCTAGCAAAATAGCAAATCACACAGATAGTGACATAGCATATGTCATAAATAGGTAATGATATTTTATTTTATTTTATTTTTAAGAATTATATTAAAAGGAAAGGAAAGGATTCAAAATATTATTACATGTATTTTATTAGCTAGAATAAAAAACAATATTTTTGCAAATTGACATGCACACCCCATAGTTCCGGCCTACAAGGGCTGTTCATGGTTACCAAAAAACTGAACTGAACTGCCGAATCAAACCGAACCAAACCAAAACTAACCGAATTATTACAAACAGTTTAGAACCGAACTGCTATTTTAAGTTCGGTTCAGTAACCGAACCGTTAGGTAAGTTCAGTTTAGTAACCGAACTGAACTGTTAAACTGTTAAGGACTTAATTTCAGTAATCTGTTGTTGTTGTTGTTGCTGCTGCTAATCTGACCATCTCTTATGATTGTATGATCAAAATTAACATCCGTGAAAGCATCACATGATATGCTTCCATATATTCATTTCTTCTCTTTCAAGTTGCTTGTACAACTATCATTATGATGCCTTATAAGTTAAATCCATGTACTGACTTTGTTGTTGAGCTTTTCTGCACTTTTCGCTTGTGCGTGTTTTTAATAAAAAAAAGGAAATTCTTCATTGGATATGGAACAGATTGCTCTTGTCGACCAGTCTGAACGTTTCGTTTTCAAACCATTGTTGTAACTTGTACGAGCTTCTATCTGGTGGTATGCAGACTACATTATTATTAGGCTTAATTACAGTTTTGGCCCCCCTATTATGACCAACTCACGATTTTGGTCCCTAAAGTTTTAATTTGACAATTTTGGTCCCCCTATTTTCCCAATTTGAAAAAACATAGTCCCCCTGTTCAATTTTGACTGACTTATCCTACGTGGCAGCCCACGTGGACTGCCACGTAGGCGAACCCCCCCACCCCACCCCCGCTCCACTGTTCCTCTTCCCCACCGATCCCCCCTCCACTGTTCCCCTTCCCCTCCCCCCTCCCACCCCCACCTCCGTGAACCCCACCCCCACCTCCGTGACCCCCCCCCCCCCCCACAACCACACCCCCTCTCTCTCCTTCGCACCTCTCTCTCCTTCGCATCTCCCCCCTCCTCTCTCAATCACCGATTCCCTCTCACCACCGTCCCTACCGTCCCTCTCTTCCACCTCGTTTTCCATCTGTCTCTTCGTATCTCCCTCTCTCGCTCGTCGCTCTCTCTCTCTCTCTCTCTCTCGCTCGTTGCTCTCGCTCTCGTTCTCGCTCGTCGCTCGTCGCTCTCGCCGTTCTCTCGCTCTCGCTCTCGTAGATCGTATAGTCGCAGTCGCAGAGGACGGAAAGGAAAACGAGGTGGGTGGTGGCTGTGGGTGGTGACAGTGAGAGAGAAAGGAGAGAGAGATACTGACGGTGAGAGAGAAAGGAGAGGGGGGGCTCACGGTGGGGAAGAGGAACAGTGGAGGCGATGGGGGGTGGGGGTGGGGTGGGTGGGGGGGGTGGGGGTGTGCCTACGTGGCAGTCCACGTGGGCTGCCACGTAGGATAAGTCAGTCAAAATTGAACAGGGGGACTATGATTTTTCAAATTGGGAAAATAGGGGGACCAAAATCGTCAAATTAAAACTTTAGGGGCCAAAATCGTGAGTTGGTCATAATAGGGGGACCAAAACTGTAATTAAGCCTTATTATTATTATTATTAAAAAACTGTTTTGTTAACAGTTCAGTAAAAAACTGTTTTGTTAACGGTTCGGTTAACAATTTGCATCAGTTCAGGCCCAAAATTGTTAATAAAAGTTCAGTTTTTAAACAGTTCGGTTTGGAGCTAAAAAACTGTGAACCGAACTGTTAATATAGTTCAGTTCGGTTCGGCGAACTTTTATTGCAGTTCGGTTCAGTTCGTCGAACTGTTTCAGCTGGTTCAGTTCGGTTCGGTCCAGTTCTCCCCCTGAACTGAACAATGAACAGCCCTATTGCCTACACCCCTCTTGCACTTGGTTTTTTTTTGAACAACTAAGACAGTTTCATTGAAATAATTGGGCTAAGCCCCAACCGAATACAAGTAGAAACGCGAGAGGTCTATATTGGGCCATACAGCAGTAATACTCCACTTACATGAAAAATGAAAAAGAAACGAAACACGAAAAGGCATCTAATCAAAGCTACTCCTAAAACAATATAGGTGAACCACCCACTCCACAACCACCTATGATCGAAATTTATTAGGCTTCTCCGAGTCAATCAACGCAGCGAGCGAAGGGGGAGGAACCAGAACCCAATTGCGAGGGAGAGAAGACGAAGCTGCGAGCGTAACCACCAAATTTGCGATACAATTACCATCAAATAAAAAAATAGATTGTAGAATATAAATTAACCACCACAATTACAATAGAAATTAAAGATATGTGGCAACATTAGAGTGTGACCACTAGTGCAAAATCAGGAAAAGAATTAGACATTTAAAGTCAGGCGCTCAGATGTCTGACTTTATATGTTGACGCGGTGGCAAACTTGTAATTAAGAGGCAAAATTTGCGAGTTTTAAAGTCAAGCGAATACACGCCTGACTTCTAAAGTGAAAAAATAGGAAAAAATTACACTTTTAAAGTCATGCTCTCAGGCGCGTGACTACATAAGTAGACACGGTGGCAAACTTGTAATTAAGAGGTAAAGTTTTAAAGTCAAGCGAATACACGCCTGACTTCTAAAGTACTAAAATATCCTAGATAAATTATTCTCTCACGCTCCTCACACGCTCACTCCCTCACTCTCTCTCTCTCTCTCTCTCTCTCTCTCTCTCTCTCTCAGATAGATCTTCTCCTCTCCTCTCCTCTCACACGCCGATGATCCTCTCCTCTAGAAGCTTCTTCTGGTTCTCCGTCTTCTCCACGAAGCTTAGCTAGGGTTCCGCCACTCCTCGTTGATTTCTTGCTGATTGAACCTGGAATCACAACAATGGAGGTTCGAAAGGCACCACACACAGGTATTAACGAAAAACACCCTTGATTTCGTTGTTTGTATGTGCGATTTGTTTGTTGAAGTTCTGAATCGAAGATTTCCAAATCACCACTCGTGATTTGTTTGCTGTTTTACACCTTTTGTAAAACTTTATATGCACACAAACTGATTATCGGTTTTTCTTTTTGTTCACTGATTTCACCAAGTTGAAGCACGATTTCTCTTTGAATCTGCAACGTGAAGGCTTCAGCAACTGTAAGAATCAAAACCCCTCTATTTGATCTTATCAATTTCAGCGTATACACGAACCCTAACTTGGTTCTTCTTTATGCAGATTCTGGAACAGTGCACAGGACTTCACCACTTGTGAAGTCACACCCAGATGCTGCTAGGTTGCAATAGATCCAGAATTGGTGGTGTAAACAGCTATGTTAGTGGGGCTAATTCTTCTCTTGTTGCTCTAGATCCAACGGAACCTGGAGTTGGTGGTGTTCCCAATCGTTTTCTTGGAATTACACCTACTTATTTGTGGCAAACCCAGCATCAGCAAACACCATTATCTGTGGTATGATATGTAACAACGGTATATGAAAATTAGCGTTTAAGTACTTGCTTTCTATGGTAGTTTTATTTTGAAGTTATTATCTTTGTTATGTTTTTCATTATTGACACAAACAATATCTTATACTCAGTGCAATTTGCTTTGCTGTTCCATATTTTCAACTTGTTTTGTAGCCCTATTAGTGAATTAAATATTCATTTCCATTTTTATTTTTTGTTAGTGAGTACATTGAATAATACTGTGAAGGTTCTTGAAGCAAACATCGTGAAGATAGTTTGGGTTCCACCTGAGTATGGTGATGCAGTTGCGCGTATTTCAGTTGATGGAATTGTTTTTCATTGTTGGAAGATGTTGTGGAAGGTATCGTTGACTAAAGCTGAGAATTGTGCTTCTTAAAAATGTGCTTCTTATTTACTTACTTTGTTTTTGTAGATTCGCAGTCCCTTCAATGAAAGATTTGCAAAACCTTTGGTAGCAGTTCTAGCAAAGTCCTTGCAAAACCTTTGAACAATATATATTTTTGCAAAAAATCTCAATTTGAAATTGTTATCAGATGTTCTAATTATCAGTTTGCCTGGTGCAATTTCACATTTTTCATCGATCACTTGTGCATTCTATGTGCATGCTTTTCACCTGAAATCCTGTAAGAATGTGTTAACATAATATTCTATTCTTTTAATTTTAGTTACTGTTTTATGAACATTAAAGGTTACTACATATTCAGATGGTCATATGAGAGTTTTTGAGCTCTTAGATCCCTTGGAACTGAGAAACTGGCAGCTTCAGGTAAAATTAGCTTGTCCTACTTCTCTCTGAGTCATGATATGATACACTTAATATTCTTCTTACAAAAAACCAATATACTATACATTTATTTTGTTCGTTCTTTATAGGCTGAATTTCAAAATGTTATTGAATCAGTGTCTTCATTTGGAAAGGCTATGTGCCTCTCTGCATCCATATCTTTGAATCCACAAAAGGGTGGAGGCCATGAATCTAGTTTCCTTGTAGGTTTCAATTCAAATACACCAGAACTTAATTCTTCCAAGATAACTCTGATATGAAGTTTTTCTGTCATTTCATTTAGATTTCCGTTACATTCTCTTGAATTTTCCATGGTATGGATGTTGTATTCTAGAGTTGTCTATCAATGTCTGTTGAGTCTGAACTGTGTAATGTGTATAGCCTTGCAAATGTTACAGACAGTCTGAGACAATAGGGGTTATTTCAGTGTTTTAGCACCTGCAAAAAGTTCTCCACATCTTTGTCCTATTGGATTTGGGGGATTCTACATCTTTGACTCACGATATTTGTTGTGCAGGTATGGGAATTTGACCAGGTTCATCAAAGATGGCTTCCGGTGGCAGAATTGGCACTGCCTGAGGACAAGGGTGATCAGGTTTATGCTGTTGCATGGGCACCAAATATTGGCAGGTAAATTTTTGCAATTTTTTTGAAACATGTCAATCATTTGTATAAGCCCAACTTCCTCATATAGCACGACTAGCATCAAAATACTGGACTGC
The DNA here is from genome assembly GCA_039519185.1 of Astragalus membranaceus. Classification (NCBI taxonomy): domain Eukaryota; kingdom Viridiplantae; phylum Streptophyta; class Magnoliopsida; order Fabales; family Fabaceae; genus Astragalus; species Astragalus membranaceus. The sequence continues at coordinate 78,344,030 of CM076847.1, forward strand.
TTTGACAGGCATGATTTCATGTCAGTCAAGCACCATGAGGAAGTATGTACATGGGTTGTGACCAAGTTTACTTGTATTTTCCTCTGTAGTCAATGAAATATGATTAGTTGCTGGTACAATTTTCTTGTAGACCGTATGACGTCATAGCGGTTGCGACTCACAAGGGACTTGCAATTTGGCACCTTGGATTGGACCCTGATCATGATGGGAGGTGTCATACCCTAATTTTGTCCGGCTAATTTAAAGTTTACTAGAAAATCCAAAATATTGTTTTTGTCGTGTATGTGTGTCATTCCCAGTTGTGTATAGGCGTGTTACTTCTCATTTGTACGCGCGTGCTATTTTTAGTAATGTACACACTTTTCGCGGATCCACGTCTCGTTGTGTACAAGCGTTTATTTTGGTGCACGAGCTCGCGTATTCTCATCGCAAACGCGTGTTCTCGTCTCGTCGTGTGCGTATGTTTTTTCCTAATAATGTACACATTTTTATCGTCATTGTTGTTAGTTTAATTGGTTATATTGTTGTAAAAAAAAGCTAATAAAAATCAGATTTGGGATGAATGCATTATTATTATTGTTATTGTAGACAGTTTTTTTACAAAATAAGGGTACAACCAAGAAGTCAATTTTGTTACACCTATGGACAAAAATTAAATACAAAAGGTACAAAAAAAATTAAAACAAAAGTGAAAAAAACAGGAGGCAGCGCTGCTGCCCTTGTTGTTGCTGTAGCAGGAATTCATTTTTGGCTACCAGCCCAAGCCTATTTCTCCTTGTTCCTTGCTGTCTTCCCATTCTTGGCACCAACAACACAACCTTTTGCAGCAGCAGTACCACCACCTCTGGGTGGTTTGTTTTGGCTTTGCAGAATTTGTCCCCAAAGGGTTTCAATCCCCTGCTTCCTTCCACACCTACACCACACAAATTTCCCTATAAATTCAACAGACAGAAACAAATTAAGGGAGGTGAGTAAAAAAAACAGGCAGATACGCAGAGAGGCACACACAGTAACAGCAAACAAAAATAAGAAAAAGGAGAGAAAGAAAAAAATACCTAAACGATTAGGGTTTCACATCGAAACCCTAATCAACAAAAAAACTCAGTTTCAGAAATAAAGTGAGAGGCAGCAACCATCAAACAAAAAGCAGTAGCAACAGATCAAAAGGGGATGTCGTTTTTGTTCTAAAAATCAAGATACTGTTATTCGAAAAATCAGGTTGGTAGCAGTTATCAATTTCCTCAGTTTTGTATAACATGAGATTGTGTTTTAGTTGTTGTTAGATTGCTAAACCGTTTAAGAAGACTAGCCTGTTATTTTGTTTACCAAAATTTTAATTTCTAAAGTATTAGCACTTCTGTGAGCATGTTCATGAAATCATTGTATCAACTAAGAAGAAAAACGAAGTTAGTATTTGCTAAAGAACAAAGATGACACTAGGGTTTAACATGAAACAAGTTTAGTTGCTAGAAAAGTAGGTTCCAGGATCAGTTTTATAGAAAACAAAATTAGTAATTAGTTTAAAACAGTGATTAGTTAGAAAAATCAGGTTGTTTTATAGAAAACAAGCAAATAATAATAATAAAAACAACAAAATAATGGCTAAATAAGAAATCAAAACCAGTAGAAGAAGAGAATGGAAGCAGGATAATAAATCAGAACCGAAGCTTACCCCTTTCAACGCCGACCACCGTAGACGGTGGTCGTCCTCACCAACCACGTCGTCACCGTCAGCGAACATTCCGCCGTTCGCTCCAAATAGAGCGCCACCACCCAGAGAAACAAAGGAACACACATCATGAATAAGAAAGAATAGAGTAGGAGAAGCAGAGGAGAAGAACAGAGAAATAGAAAAAAAAAAAAAAAGAGAACCGTACCAGCTCCGACCACCGTGACGGTGGTCGTCTCCCAAAACGCGCCGTCTCCGCCACAAGCTCCGCCTGTAAGCCCCTTTGCGTCGTAACACCGTCGTTGTCAACACCCAGCCCCATCACCATCGTAACCATCATCGGCCTCGCGCCGTCGTGCGCACGCCGTCCTCCGCGTCGTCAGTCCTGCGGTCCCGAACGAACACCGTGATCCCTCGTAGATGAACCCCCTCTCTTCGCGTCCATTTTTGCCGGTAATACCACGCTTCGTCGCCGTTCGTCCTCAACCACCACCGGCCATGGAACGGCCAGTCGGTGGCCTCCCCTACAGCCCACCGTCGCTGTCAGGCAGTCTCTTTTTCCTCTCCCACCGTCGCTCATCTACCTCACCCTTCTTCTCATTTCTTCTCTCTCTCTCTCATGTTCTCTCTCAGGCAAAATTTTCGCACTTTCTCTCTCCTGAGTGTAGCATGATGCGGCGCAGATGAGAGGGTGAAATTAGGGTTAACAAATCCTATTTGATACCTTATATACTCCCTTTTAATTTTCCTTTTAAAAAACAAAAAATAACAGATCACTACTTACACCACTCGTTTTTTTGTATTACGCCTCCCCCTGAAAAGCCCACAAATTCGTGGACCAGTCTACGAACTGGGCTGCTGCTTTTCACACCCAGTTTTTAATAATACAACTCCCTTCTGCAAACTACACCCCATTTTACTATTTCACCCTCTTTTTCGTTTTATTTATTTTCTTTTCAAGAAAACAATTACTTTCACAAAAACCTATAAAATACATAAATAATTTACTTAACTTCCAAAAAGATATAAATAGGGGACTAAGTCGACTGTACAGTGGGTTAGTCTGCTTTTTAGGTCACTAATGAACCGTTACGGATCATGTCCTAAAATCCCTATTTAAAATAAATAATTTCTAAATTAAAAAATACAAACACATCTCTTTCATTTAAAAAAAACAAAAATCTTATTTTCAGAGTAGGGGATTAAGTTGGTCGTACGGCCGGGTTAGTCATCGTTTTAGGATAAATGAACTGTGGTCCTTCAGAGCCCCGGCGCTCCTTCAGATCCCCAGTGGTCCTTCAGAGCCCTAGCGCTCCTTCAGACCCCCAGTGATCCTTCAGAGCCCTAGCGCTCCTTCAGACCAACAATGGTCCATCAACACAGATCACACAGTCCTAAAACCCCTATATTAAAAAACACCAACCAACAAACATTTTCTACCAAGAACTACGTGCGATTTGATTCTCTACCAGGAGATACGTAGGACCAGAGGGCGGCCGACCTCTGTCAGTTGCACTAATAAAAAAACCTTTTTTAGTCTTTCCCTAAAATAAACCCTTTCTTAAATTCAAATAAAATATCAATTTTCTTCTTTCTTTTTAATTCACAATAAAATGGTAAAAATAAATGTTTTCAAAATCAATATTCTTTCCTACAACTAATTAGCAGGTAACCTTCCTTAGGAAGGATGTCGTGGGGTGCTAATACCTTCCCCACGCATAACCGACTCCCGAACCCTTATCTGGTCTCAAGGACCCTTATCTATTCCAAAAGGGATTTTCCAATATTTGCCCTTAAACTAAACGTTGGTGGCGGCTTCATTTTTGAACCTTCGAGGAATCCTCACCCGGATTTTTCGGTCGCTACAGGAGGCTTCCAGTGGAGAGAGTTGCACTGCTGCCAGGTCATGAAGGGGAGGTATAATTATAATTATCGCATTACATTTGACTCTATTTTTGTATATTTACATCAGACATTTTGTAGATGCTTGAACTTGTTTTTTGTGGATCATATGCCAGAGCGTAGCTTACTGGGTGTTTTCTATTAAATGCTGTTTAGGTGTGGCAAATGGAGTGGGATATGAGTGGAATGACGTTGGCTACTACAGGTCAGGATGGAATGGTCCGAATATGATTTCATGTCAGTCAAGCACCATGAGGAAGTATGTACATGGGTTGTGACCAACTTTACTTGTATTTTCCTCTGTAGTCAATGAAATATGATTAGTTGCTGGTACAATTTTCTTGTAGACCGTATGAGGTCATAGCGGTTGCGACTCACAAGGGACTTGCAATTTGGCACCTTGGATTGGACCCTGATCATGATGGAAGGCTTCCAGTGGAGAGAGTTGCACTGCTGTCAGGTCATGAAGGGGAGGTATAATTATAATTATCGCATTACATTTGACTCTATTTTTGTATATTTACGTCAGACATTTTGTAGATGCTTGAACTTGGTTTTTTTGTGGATCATATGCCAGAGCGTAGATTACTGGGTGTTTTCTGTTAAATGTTGTTTAGGTGTGGCAAATGGAGTGGGATATGAGTGGAATGACGTTGGCACCAGCAGGTCAGGATGGAATGGTCCGAATATGGCAGTCTAACCTCAACGGGGTTTGGCACCAGCAGGCTGCGTTTGAACCCACTTCTTAGCAACTTGACTTCTGTCACATGTGGTTAAATATTTTGGGCACTGGAGAGAAGTTTAAAAGATCTCAGTCTGCTTTTCTAGTGCTATCTGGTTTTTAAACCTCATTAAAATATCTTATGCCCTTTGTCCTTATTTCTTGTGATATTTAGTTATTTATTTTGTATTTTGACCCTGTATTGATTTCTGAAATTTCTTAATTAGAATCCGTAAAAAGTTTTTATTACAAGCTTGTTGATGTTCACAGAGAACTTAAAAAAGGTAGCTGTTAAAAAAGGTGTAATTGAGATGTATGTGTTAATTCAAAATCATACAAAAAACTGTTTGGAACACTCAAAACTGCAGCTGGTAGAAACGAACTCTGCTTAACAGTCCCTAACTTGGCTTCATTTCAACAAAGGTAACACTGTTTCAGTTTCCATTGCAATCATCGTGTTGAAAACACCCATTTCAGAAACTTTGTTGAGGTAAAATTAAGTAGATTCAACATGAAATGGGAGGAAGTTATTATGATGTGTTGTCTAAATGAACTGGATCACTGTATTATCTCACAATTATTGTTAAGAATCACTTGCAAACATTGTTGTTGAAAGAATAAAACTAAAAGGTGTATATGCCATTTTTCTTAATTTGTTTGTGCTTCCTTCCAGCTTAGAGCACTGACATTTGATGAACATGTCTTTTTCTGTTGCAGGTTCTCCAAAGTCATGGAAAGAGAAGTTGAAGAGATGCAAAATAATTGTTTTGCATACCCACGGAAGCACAATAATTGTTGCAGGTTCTCCAAAGTCATGGAAAGAGAAGGTGTGTGAATGAATTGACCTTGACAACTGTATTGGACTGGTATATAAAGTTTGTAGGGTGTCTAAGGATTAAAGAATAAACTATTGGTATGTAACTTTGACTTTGTTGTTTTGAAGAAAGTAGGTATAATTATCATCTTCAAAGTTTAAATGCCTTTTTTCTTTAACTGTGTACTTTCAAGTAAACAAATAAACTCTCATATTCTGAGATTATGATTCCATATTATGTTTTTATTTGTCAATTTGGTCTTTTTAAATTCTGAAGTATATAGGTCTTTCACAGTAAAAAATTCTTTAGGCCTAAAACACTGATGTGTTTTAACATACTGTTAAGGCTAAGGAAGCAGTTGAAGCGGCTGGTGGGTCTGTAAGAAGGGTGTATTACAATAAATTGGGCTTGAGGGCACTGCTGAAGCCTCAATGGTTTGAAGAGAAAGGAAGATTGTTGCCTAAAGTAGCCAGACCTCCTCCAAAGCAAAAGGATAAAGCTGATAGCATTGGACGGTTACCTGCCCCAACAAAGCCAATTCCATTGTTTGACCACTCTATTCCTTGGCAGTTAGGCTAGAATGGTCAGTACTCATTAATTACTGTGCAACGAATGGTTGGCCTGTGTTGTCTAGGAACTAGCAAGGCTTATTTACACTTCGAAATATTATATATCAGCTTCAGGAAATTGCATTTCCTCCTATCCGAAACATTGAGGTATTTGTCCAGCACTCTTCTAAATAATATTATATGGTTTATACTCTTTGGGGATGGCTGTCCAAAATTTTAAATTTATTGATTGTATTCTGAAATTTATTGATTGTATTGGTTGTAATAGTGCACTTTTCATATTCTAATGTATTGACTGTATTCTGAAATTTTATGATTTAGATGCATAGTGTGTCATTACATGTTGGAGGGGGTTTTCCCTTTATTCTGTTTCATGAGTGGGGTTTTCCCTTTTTTTTTTCTTTCAAATTTTGGTTTAATCTATACACCCTGATATATGATTCCATGGCCCAATGGATAAGGCGCTGGTCTACGGAACCAGAGATTCTGGGTTCGATCCCCAGTGGAGTCGCTTCTACGGAACAAAAATTCGTATAACCAGGGTGTATAGATTAAACCAAATTTTGAAAAAAAAAAACTTTTAAAGTCAGGCGCAATAATGCTTGACTTTAAATCATACTTACGAAGTCAGGCAAGAATAAATGTTTGACTTTAAATCATACTTACGAAGTCAGGCTAGAATAAATGCTTGACTTTAAATCATACTTACGAAGTGAGACAATAATAAATGCTTGACTTTAAAACAGACTTACGAAGTCAGGCCAAATAAATGCTTGACTTTAAAACGGACTTACGAAGTCAGGCGAAATAAATGCTTGATTTTAAATCAGACTTACGAAGTCAGGCTATCGCTTGACTTTAAAACTCCTGACATACAAAGTCGACTTAATAAAAGTCAAGCGGGCGTCTGACTTTAAATCTCTTTTTCGCCTGACTTTAAATCCCTTTTTTGCACTAGTGGACACTAAAACAGAGCTCACAATAAAATGACAACACAATTCATATGACACCTCATTCGTTTAGTATAATATTGGCAATAAGTTATGGAGACAACAACCTAAAGAATGAATTAAGAAAAAATAAAGTAAACCAAAATCATGGTATAAGCATGTGAAAAGATCATGGAATTCCAAAGGAATGCCTATAACTCAAAATGGCGCCCAAAATGCAAGCGTGAGAACTGCTTAAGTGTTGTCTATAAAGACTAGCCTCATCACCCGTGCAATGCACGGGATGCGATAGTACCGACGGATCGGTATAAAATAGCATGGATGAATCTAAATATGCTAGTTTAATTTTTGATAATAAGTAGATAAAGTATAATAAGGAATAAAATATAACATATAAAAAGTGCATAACAAAGTCGAGAGTTATTGTTATTAGTACAACACAATAAAAAGTTTCCACAAAGAAAATACAACACAATAAGAAGTCTTAAATATAAACATACACTACAAAGTCTTAAAAGCGCTCATCATTGCAAAATCACCAATAAAATAGAAGCACTTATACAAAGTTGAATAAATATAATGGGTGTTCTATTGTAAATGTGGCAAAATTTCTCAGAGTTTTGTGAATTGATATTAGTGACTGAACTAAATGGATTCAATAGATATTTCGGGTTCATAAGTATATAAACAAATTATTTTTTAAAGACTAGCTAGAAAAATATAAAAAGAAAAAGTATAAAAATATTTTTTTAAAATGGTGAACTTAATTAAAGGGTGAGTTGCCCGTGTTAGTGTCACAACATTGTTCTTTTTTTACCAAACCAGTTATTGAGAAACGAACTTTGAGTATTTAAACAATTTTTTTTTTCGAATGCTAAAGTACCCAAAACACACTACTTAGTATCGCACTTTATATATTTTGTCATGATTTTTTTTACCAAACAGTTATTGAGGAAACTTTCCGTATTTGAATAGTTAAAAAGTTTTCTAAACCATAAAGTATATCAAAATACACTGCCTAACATCTCACTTTACGTATTTTGTCATGAAATTAAATTTTTTCTCACCTAACCAGTTATTAAAAAACGAACGAACTTTGCGTATTTGAACATCTTATTTTTTTCGGTTCTTAAAGTATCCGGAAACAAACGACATAGCATCTCACTTTACATATTTTGTTACAAAATTAAAATTTTCAACCAAATTGAAGAACGAATACACGTATTTGAACACTTAACTTTTTTTCTAGACTTTAAAGATTCTCAAAATACACTACTTAACATCGCACTTTACATATATTATCACGAAATTATAATTGTAACATTTGCTCTAAATTATATAATATAACACTAAAAAACAAAAAGAAGAAAAGAAAAAAAATAAAAAAGCAAGATAACTAAAAGAAAAAAAACCGGAAGTATTGGCGCCAAGGCTGCCTTCGCTTTATAGGTAGGATATTTAGTAAATTTTGTCTTACAACGGTGATGGGAGTTTAGGTTGTATATTTTAGTTGTAGTAATTTTAAATAGTTGAAAGTTGTTATGTGTTATGTTAATTGGCTTTTAGGCCTTCTATTTTACTAGCCCGTATTAGCCAAAACCGACAGTTTTTGGCCATCGGAAATGTCACCGGAACCATTTGAAATTGCCTATAAATAAAACTTTCTCTTACACTCTTCTCATTTCCCTCATTTTATTTCACTTTTTTTCCTTCTCATTCTCTCCTACATTTTTCCATATCTTATTTTTCTTCTTCTTTCTCATACTCTCCGAGTCTCCATAAATTTCTCCATATATCTCTCTTCTACATTTTTCCCTTTCTTCTTCCTTCTCATTTCTTCTCACTCCTTCATTCATTCGCATTACCTCCCATATCATTTGTTCTCATACTCTCATTCATTCTTATTCCTTCTTACATCTTCATTCTCATTTGTTGATTCATTCTCATTCTCTCATATATCATTTCTTCTCATACTTTCCTTCATTCTCATTCATTCATTATTCATTCTCATTCTCTCATATATCATTTTTGCTCGTAGTCTTTTCATTCTTATTCCTTCTCACTTCTTCATTCTCATTCCTCTATTCCTTCTTATTGTCTCCTATATCATTATTTCCCATACTCTCCTTCATTCTTTTTATTAGAAATAATAGTCAACTAGGGGTTGTTGCAATTGTTAGGAATTAGTTAGATTTTAGTTAGTTTGTTAAGCTCTATATATAGAGCATCTTGTAACCACATTTAGTATCTTTTTCAATCATAATGATTCCTTTTGAGAAACTCTCTCATTCAAGCTCTCTAGCATACTTCTCTTATGAGAAGGATCTTCACCTCTTCGATCCTATAATTTCTAACATGGTATCAGAGTAAACATGGTATCAGAGCGATACCATTGCGCAATTTATAGTGATCTTGAAGATGATGAAGACGATGCAGATTTTGTGTATGAATCGAAGGAAGAGGAATTTTCGGATCCAAAGGAGATGGAAGATGATTCGATTTCTGCAATGGTGGAAATCAGCAACTATGATTTCATCTTTGGTAGCTTCGGTCAAGAATCAACTCTTGACATGGTGCAAGCGATTCCGATCAAGACGGTCAAACCAGAAATCGAAGGATCCATCGTCAAGATTGGGCAAATAACCTGTTCATTTTCAATCAAGTCAGAAACCAGAACGCGTGACCATGCCTTCTCGTTCTTGGATCCAGAAACAAAAATAGAGAAGTATAAGACAGTTGCAGATGAATGTGCCTTCTCCAAACTCAGATTCGAGATAGTGTTGTGTTGGACATTTTAGTGTAATTGGTCTCCTTATTATATTAAAATAAGAGTTCACGCTTGTTTTAATGTAATAAAGTGATTTGCAGGCAGTTGGCGCGCGAAACACGCTTGAAGCGCGAGTCCAGCGCGGTTTGGCAGTGCGTTTGCAGTGCTGGGTTGCCCAATTGCGCGTGGAGCGCGAACGAGGCGCCACTTAAGCGCAGGCTGCGCATGAAGCATGACCGGGGCGCCACTTAAGCGCAAGTTGGAAGTGCAGTTATGCACAGAGTTGCGCGTGAAGCGCAAACGGAGCGCCTGTGAGGCGCGATTGGCTGGAAAAGACAGTTTTAAACACAAAACTGTCGTGAACTGCTATATGGGAGTAACTTCTTCCTTTTTGATCATTCTTCTTCTGGTTCAGAAAGTTTTAGAAAACTTCATAAACAAGAACAAAACTCTTGAACATAATCTTCTGATTTTATCCGATTGAACAATTTTGGTTGAACCCCGAAATTTGATTCAATCTGAAAGTGTTTACACGACTTCAGATTTATCCAAGAATCATCTTGTTCATCTCGATTTCCTCAAGTTTACCAACAAAAGATTGAATCAAATTTTCTTCGAGATGACGAACGAGAGTTCGAAGATGACTAGCAAGTTTGCGAAATTGGACAAGTTTGAAGGGTAGGATTTCAGAAGATGGCAGAAGAAGATGCACTTTCTCTTGACAACATTGAAAGTGGTGTATGTGTTGAGTACACCGATACCGGTGTATATGGAAGTCGAAACTCTGGATCAAACAAGGAAGCGTTTGAAATGGGAGAACGACGATTACATCTGTCGTGGACACATTCTGAACGGTATGTCTGACTCTCTCTTTGATATTTATCAAAATGTTGAGTCTGCTAAGGAATTATGGGACTCTCTTGAAACCAAGTATATGGCAGAAGATGCCTCAAGTAACAAATTCTTAGTTAGTAATTTCTTTAATTACAAAATGGTGGATTCGAGGCCTGTTATGGAACAATATAATGAACTGCTGCGCATTTTGGGTCAGTTTACTCAACATGATTTGAAAATGGATGAATCCATTGCAGTTTCATCTATAATTGATAAACTGCCTTCTTCTTGGAAAGATTTCAAGCATACCTTGAAACATAAGAAGGAAGAGTTGACTCTGGTTCAACTTGGTAGTCATTTCATGATTGAGGAGTCACTGAGGGCTCAGGAAAATGACAAAGTCAATGATAAAAACGTAGCAGGTTCCTCTTCCGTCAATATGGTAGAGGAAAGTGGAACAGTTAAGCAAAATTACAATGGTAAAGGTAAGAAACGAAAGTTTCAAGGAAATAAGAACAAAGGTCCAAACAAACAGACAAAATTGTCATGTTGGAAGTGTGGGAAACCTGGTCATCTAAAGAGGGACTGCCGGGTGTTCAAAGAAAAGAACAAGGCTGGTCCAAGTGGGTCGAATGATCCTGAGAAGCAACAAGGTCAGATTGTTGTGAATAATTTTAATTCGAATACGAATTCAAATTATGTATCACTAATATCTGAGGCATTTTATGTGCAGGATGATGATGTTGCTTGGTGGTTTGATTCGGGAGCAACAAGCCATGTGTGCAAAGATCGTCGTTGGTTCAAGGAATTTAGACCAATCGATGATGGCTCTATTGTGAAGATGGGCAATGTTGCGACTGAACCAATCCTAGGATTAGGTTGTGTAAATTTAGTTTTTACTTTCGGAAAAAGTTTGTATTTGGATAATGTTTTATTTGTACCTGGTATCCGTAAGAACTTATTGTCTGGTATGGTTTTAAATAATTGTGGTTTCAAGCAAGTACTTGAAAGTGACAAGTATATCTTGTCAAGACATGGTTCTTTTGTTGGATTTGGTTATCGTTGTAATGGAATGTTTAAATTAAACATCGATGTTCCTTTTGCTCATGAATCAGTTTGTATGACCTCGTGTAGTTCCATATCTAATATGACAAAATCAGAAATTTGGCATGCTAGATTAGGACATGTTCATTACAAAAGATTAATAGATATGTCAAAAACAAGTATGATTCCTCCTTTTAATATGAACTTTGGAAAATGCAAAACTTGCATGTTGACCAAGATCACTAGGAAACCTTTTAAGGATGTTAAAAGTGAGACTAAAGTCTTAGACCTTATTCATAGTGATTTGTGCGATTTGCATGCTACTCCATCATTAGGTCATAAAAAATATCTTGTTACTTTTATTGATGATGCATCTAGGTATTGTTATGTATATTTATTAACTACAAAAGATGAAGCTCTTGATAAGTTTAAAATCTATAAGAAAGAGGTAGAACTTCATCAAAATGGGCTAATCAAAACTCTTCGTACGGATAGGGGAGGTGAGTATTATGATCCGGTTTATTTTCAATCTACTGGAATAATACATCAAACAACAGCTCCCTATACACCACAACAAAATGGTGTAGCCGAAAGGAAGAATAGAACCTTGAAAGAAATGGTGAATTCTATGTTATCCTATTCGGGTCTAAGTGAAGGATTTTGGGGTGAGGCTATGTTGACAGCCTGTTACTTGTTGAACCGCATTCCTAACTGTAGCGACCGAAGAATCCGGAGGAGGGATCCTTCGTTGCTTTTGAACAATGGAGCCGCCATCAATATTTATTTTTAGGAAAACATTGAAAAAAACCTTTGTTTTTGGGTTCGGGGGTCGATTAAGTGCGGGGAAGGTACAAGCACCCCGCAACATCCTAAAAAGGTTACCTTTTAATTTAATGTGTAGAAAAAAAAAGTTAGTTTTAGAAGAAAATACTTTGATTTACCCTTTTTGTTATTAGCAAAAAAAACGGAAAGGAAGACTTAATAAAAATTTTAGTTTTTTGCGCTTGACGGGAGTGGGCCCCCGCTCCTACGTATCTCCGGGTGCGATGGAGAAATCAAAGCTACGTAGTTCTTGGGTAGAAAAAATTTGCGTGTTGGTATTTTTTATTTATTGAAAAGTTTTTTTGCGAAAACTAGAGACCGTTCATGGTGACCAAACAGAGAAATCCAGAGTGGGCGTCATTAATGGCTTATTCGAAAAAGAAGGTATCTACAGCGTTCAAACGGGCGGGGCCCAGAGTGACTGTTATAAATACCCGGTTTGTGACCGAGCGTTTCGTTCGTTTGAAAACGTGCTTACCGGGAAGCGTGATAAAAAGGAGTCGAAATTATGTTTGTACTTTATTAACTAAAAAAAAGAAGTTTAGGCGGATGTTTGCGATGATCAAACGAGTAACCTCAGAGTGATCACCGCTACTAATCCGCTGTGAAAAAAGGAAGGTTAGTCCTAACGGTCAAACAAGCAAGGCTCAGAGTGACCACTAGTAACAACCTATTTTTTTTTACGCGAATTCGATTATTCAAAAAAAAGAAAAAAAAAGAAAAAACGGTTTGGAAGCATCACGTTGTGAATAAAAGCGGAATAGGTGATAAAAGGGGGGGTGCAAATAATAAAGGAGTTGTATTAAAAAAGGAGGTGTGAATAGCGTGACCAAATCGTTTTTTGTGAACTAGGTTGTGTTTGAAAAGATGGGCTTGTAGTAAAAAAAATGGATGGGTTTGCTGTTTTAAGAGAACGCGGGGTGCAAATAGCGTTTTGGTGCTTTAAAAAAAGGGTTGCCGGGGGTGCAAATAGCGTTTTGGCGCTTTGAAAAAAAATGGTTGCCGGGGGTGCAAATAGCGTTTTGGCGCTTTGAAAAAAATGGTTGCCGGGGGTGCAAATAGCGTTTTGACGCTAAAAAACGATTGATTGGTTTATTTTTACTTCTTGCTATTTGACTCTAGAACATGTGATTCTCGAAGCGCTTTTTTTCTAAAAAAAAAACCTAGACTAAACAAGTGGTATGAAGAAAAATTCTTTTGTTTTTTTTTGTTGTCCTAGTTACTATTTAATAAAAAGGGTACCTTGTTTGTTTTTATTTTTATTTGGAAGAATGGTCATTTGTTATTATATTTTTTTTTTAAAAAAAAGGGGGTAGTAACATTGGTAACCATTTTTTTTTAGAAAATATTTTTTTTAAAAAAGTTTATTTTTAATCCGAAAATTAGTAACCAAATAAGGAACACATTTTTTTTATCACTTTTTATCACCTTTTTTTTATCCGAAAATTAGTAACCATTTTTTGAAAAAACAACATTTTTTTCTTTTTTTTTAATCCGAAAATGGCAACATCAAAAACATCAATAATAACAGCAACATATATATCTATAAAAACAGCAACCAAACTAAAAAAAAAGCAATAATATGTTCAAGGAAAAAAAGCAACCAATATTTATAAAAACAGCAACTAATATTTATAAAGAGTCAATAACTAATATTTATAAAAAACAGCAACTAATATAAAAAACATGACAACAACAAAAATAAAAACAGCAACTAATATATTTTTTTTTTTAAAAAAACGACAACAGTAACTAATATATTTTAAAAATGTGACAACTAATATATTTTTTTTTTTAGAACAGCAACTAAAAAGAACTAAAAAAAACGGCAAAATGTGACAACAATAATTAAAATAAAATGGCAATGATAATATGAACAAAATTACAATAACTAAAAAATTACAAAAAGCAACAATACTACGAATTATTACATTTTGTACCTTGAACAAATCCAGAAATCGCTGTGGAACAAGCTTTCTTCTTCGGATCTCTCAATACAACAAAATTTTAAACTAAAAAAAAAAAATCTAGGAAGGAAGAAAAGAAGGGGAAGAAAACTTTTCTAAAAGAAACCCTAAAAAATTTCTTTCTCTCTTTGAAAACCCTAGTTTTTTTTCAGAAGATTTTTCCCCCTTTTTTTTTCTAAGAGAAAATCCGTCCCCTCTCCTAAGGTGTGACCCCTATTTATACAAAAAAATTTGCTTCCTTCGTTTTCCTTCTTCATCAACTTGCACAGTAATTTTCTGACATGATATGGAGGTTTGGGGGGGAGTTGTTGAAGGGGAAAATAAAAAAAGAAAACATGTGAGATGAGGGGAGAGGAGAGTATGCGAAGGTATGGGCATGGAGAAGGTGAGAGGAAGGAAGGGAGTGCCATGTGTGAAGTGTGTGATAGGGAGAGGAATGGATGAGTGTGTGAAGTGGAAAGATGAGAGAAGGGGTCGAATGGGATGGAAGAGAGAAAGGGAAGAATGAGAGGTTGAGTGTGAGTGGGAGAAGAGAGAAAGGAAGGTTGAGTGTGAGAGAGGGAGAGTGAGGGAGCCGTAGGTTTGTGTGAGAGAAAGAGAGGTTTGTGTGTGAGAGTGTGATGTGAGGGAAGTGTGGGAAAAGTGTATGGGGAAGGGAAAAAGAAATGGGGAAGTGGGATTGTGGGGAAGTGGAATTGTAAGTTCCAAGAAAGGGAGAGAGAGGGGTAGGTCGAATATGGGGGGGGGGGGGGGAAAGAGGAATGAACTTGGCTTGTTTTTAGGGTTAGGGGGGAATGGTTAAAAAAAGAAAAAAAATATTTTTTATTTTTTATTTTTTTAAAAAAGGGTGGCCGAATTTTGAGTGAGTGAGGGGGAAAAAAATTAGGGTTTTGGTGGGAATTGGGTTATGGGTTGTGGGTTGGGCCATGCGAATTGGCTAGGGTTTTTTTGTGTTGGGTTGGGTTTTTTGATGGCCCAATCCATGACAGCACCTTATTATTTTTTTTATAGAACCCCCCTATTTCCCTCTTTGCTTATTTTTGCCTCTTCACTTCTAATAAAAATATTTTCTTGTGTTAAAAACTTGTGTCAACAAAATAAAATGATGACATGAAAAGGAAATAATTATTTTTATCAAAAGTAAATAAAATTTTCTCATTTTTTTTTATAGGCAAAATTAGGGTATTACAGCTGCCCCTCTTTATTTATATTTTGCTAGGAAATTGGAGGGATTCCGAATTTCTCGAGAAAAATAGAAATAAAGATAAAAAAGACGCTAATTTTGGCCAGACTGAGGTATTTTGGGGTTTTTTTTTTGTTTTGAAAAATTTATGAAAACTGGGTTGATTTAGACAGAAAGTAAAATAAGGAGCACCGGGGCTCTGGGGGATCGCTGGGGATCTGAAGGAGCACTGGGGCTCTGAAGGGACCGCTGGGGATCTGAAGGTCTAGCTCAAAGTCAATGCTTGGCGCATCGACCTGAGTTCGACTGAGGGACCGTCGGGGTCTGAGGGGCATGCCTAAGCCTGAAGGACCAATGGGTCTGAAGGAGCGCTTCTAGCTATGGTACTAGAGATACGGTCTGGGGGTGGCCTTTTTCGAGCGGCCATAGGGTTAATCAGGTCCGGAACTGATATAACCACGGAGGACGTGCACTGTGTTTTTTAGGCGGACACAGCTAGTCTGAAGGGCCTGGGGCCGGATGATCCGTCGGTTGCTCGATTAATGCGACGTGCGATCTGGATTGAAGGACCATTGTTGGTCTGAAGGAGCGCCTGGGCTCTGAAGGACCGCTGGGGGTCTGAAGAATTTGGTGCTAACGACACAAAATAAAATTATCTTAACAGACACTTGCAATGAATGATGCATGCGTGCATGTAGTTAAGTAATTGATGACATGATGGATGAAATGTGGAATGATTTTGTTTTTTTTTGGCTTTTGTTCTTGGCCCCCTTTTTTTTTTCTTGCTCTTTTGCTCTTTTTGCTCTTTAGCTCTTTATTGACTTTGTTGGCATCATCAAACTCGCATGACTCTTGACGTGGGATACGAGGGTTGCCTCAAGCAGTGGTGCCAAAGTGCGGGTTATTTAAGATTTGCTGAAGTGATTATGCGTTTGTCCTTTTTGCAACTTTATGAGAGATCATCTCTTTTTTGTGGTTTTTGGAAATTTCGCAATGATTACAATGCTTGTGATCATGCACATGTTTCGCAATTCAGTATCGTCTACCATGAACGTTATTTTTACGATAATAGGAAAATGAGAGAATAAATGAAGTGTTTAATATTCAAATGGAAAACAAATGCGCAGAAGGTCGCGCTGGCTGAAAATTACATTGGGAGTCTTAACTACAAAAAGAAAGAGAAGAAAAAGAAAACAAGGAAAGCTGATCCTTTGATTGTTTGTATCTTTGAAGTAATAACGCCGATCGCCCATTGACATAACTTTGAGTATTCATTATCCAACTTTCGGAGGTATTGACTGCCTTTGTAGCTTGAAGTCCAGCTTCTGACCCTAATTTTTGCCTGGATTGCTCTTTAGAGTTTTCAGTCCACCGGGTCGCTCTAATTTTTGCCTAGGCCGCCCTTTCGGGTTTTCGACCTAGCGAGCTTATTTTTGCTTGGCTCATCTTTCTCTTTTTTTCGTATATTTCTTTAGGCATAGTACTTCTTGACTGCGTCTGAGTTCACTGGGAGTGGGAGGTCTTCACCGTCCATTTTTGTGAGAATCAATGCTCCTCCAGAGAATGCCTTCTTTACCACATAAGGTCCTTCATAGTTAGGGGTCCATTTTCCACGGGAATCCTTTTGGATAGGCAACATCTTCTTGAGCACGAGGTCTCCTTCTTGAAACTGGCGGGGGCGCACTTTTTTATCATAAGCCCTTTTCATTCTTTGTTGGTACAACTGCCCATGACACAAAGCCACTACCCTCTTTTCTTCTATGAGGTTCAACTGATCCAGACGAGCTTGAACCCATTCTGCTTCCTCCAATTTTGTCTCCATTAGCACTCGCAGGGAGGGTATTTCCACCTCGATGGGAAGAACTGCTTCCATCCCATATACTAGTGAGAATGGTGTTGCCCCGGTTGACGTGCGGATAGAGGTCCGATACCCGTGCAGAGCGAAGGGCAACATTTCATGCCAGTCCTTGAAGGTCACTACCATCTTTTGCACGATCTTCTTTATGTTCTTATTTGCTGCCTCAACTGCCCCGTTCATCTTTGGACGGTATGGGGAGGAATTATGGTGCTGGATTTTGAAGTCGTCACACAACTCTTTCATCATCTTATTGTTCAGGTTTGTCCCATTGTCCGTGATGATCTTATTTGGAAGACCGTAGCGGCAAATCAAATCTCTCTTTATGAACCTGACAACCACTGACTTTGTTACACTGGCGTAAGAAGCGGCCTCGACCCATTTGGTGAAATAATCAATAGCGACAAGAATGAAACGATGTCCGTTTGATGCCTTGGGTTCGATGGGACCGATGACATCCATTCCCCACATTGAGAATGGCCATGGTGCTGTTAGGACATTCAGAGAGGCAGGTGGTACATGGATATTGTCGGCATAGATTTGACATTTGTGGCATTTTCTGACGTAGTTGAAGCAGTCAGTCTCCATTGACAACCAGTAGTAGCCAGCCCTTAAGATTTTTCTTGCCATGGTGTGCCCATTAGAATGGGTGCCGAACGAGCCTTCATGGACATCTTTCATAATTCTTTCTGCTTCTTCTTCTGCTACACATCTGAGGAGGACCATATCGTGATTTCTCTTGTAAAGTACTTCCCCATTTAAGAAGAAGCCCATTGACAGTCTTCTAAGTGTTCTCTTATCATTCTCGGTGACACCAGGAGGATATTCTCTGTTTGTAATATAGTGCTTGATATCGTAATACCAAGGTTTACTGTCAGGCTCTTCTTCGATTGCCACACAATGATGTGCCGGTAGGTCTCGATGTTGGATTCAGATGAATATCAGACTCTTGTCGTTATTGATGTTGAACATTGATGACAAAGTCGCCAAAGCATCGGCCAACTGATTTTCTTCGCGAGGGAGATGATGGAAAGTGATCTCTTCAAATTGTTCAACCATCTTTTGGATGTGATCATGATAAGGAATTAATTTGGAATCCCTGGTTTCCCAGTCACCTTTTGTCTGGTGGATGACTAAAGCTGAGTCCCCATATACATCGAGTCTTTTGACTTTCCATTCAAGGGCTGCTTTGATGCCTAGGACGCACGCTTCATATTCTGCAATGTTGTTGGTGCAGTAGAAACTCAGTCTAGCGGTAAACGGTATGAAGCGGTTATCAGGAGAGATCAGTACAGCTCCGACCCCGTGCCCGTATAAATTAGAAGCGCCGTCGAATAACATTCTCCACCTTTCGTTGTCCGGAGGATTCTCTTCTACGAATAGAGCCATTATATCTTCGTCTGGGAAATCGCACTGCATTGATTGGTAATCTTCGATGGGCTGGTGTGCCAAGTACTCGGCCAATGCACTACCCTTGATTGCTTTTTGGGTGACATATAAAAGGTCGTATTCAGATAGTAGCATTTGCCAGCGAGCGATCCTCCCTGTGAGTGCGGGTTTTTCAAAAATATACTTGACTGGGTCCATTTTAGATACCAACCAAGTAGTGTGGCTCAGCATATACTGCCTCAAACGACGTGCAGCCCAGGCCAGAGCACAACACGTTCTTTCCAACAATGAGTATCTTGTCTCGCACTCGGTGAATTTCTTGCTTAGATAGTAGATGGCATGTTCCTTCTTTCCGGATTCATCATGTTGCCCCAGTACACAACCCATTGACTTGTCTAGCACTGTTAGATACAGGATGAGAGGTCTGCCCTGCACAGGCGGCATCAGAATCGGTGGATTTTGGAGGTACCTCTTGATCTTTTCAAAGGCTTCTTGGCAATTATCATTCCACTTTGTTTCTTGGTTTTTGCACAAAAGCTTGAAGATAGGCTCGCATGTAGATGTTAGCTGCGATATGAACCTAGAGATGTAGTTCAATCTTCCCAGGAAACCACGAACTTCTTTTTCAGTACTCGGTGCCGGCATTTCTAGTATTGCTCGTACTTTGGCTGGATCTACTTCTATTCCCCTTTGACTGACTATGAAACCCAACAGCTTTCCCGATCTTACACCGAAAGTGCATTTGGCAGGGTTTAATCTGAGTTTGAACTTCCTGAGACGTTCGAAGAGTTTTTGCAGATTGACGATATGCTCTTCTTCAGTCTTGGATTTCGCAATCATGTCATCCACGTAAACCTCTATTTCCTTATGCATCATATCATGGAACAATGCGACCATTGCCCTTTGGTACGTTGCACCAGCATTCTTCAGTCCGAATGGCATTACTTTGTAACAGAAGGTTCCCCAGAGAGTGATGAAGGTGGTTTTTTTCCATATCCTCAGGGGCCATCTTAATCTGGTTATATCCGGAATATCCATCCATGAAGGAGAAAAGGGAATGCTGAGCTGTGCTATCCACCAGGACATCAATGTGAGGCAAAGGGAAGTCATCTTTTGGGCTGGCTCTGTTCAAATCTCGATAGTCGACGCACATCCGAACCTTACCGTCTTTCTTTGGAACTGGTACAATATTGGCCACCCATTGAGGGTACTTTGCTACCGCTAAAAACCCAGCATCGAACTGCTTCTTAACCTCATCTCGGATTTTCAATGACATCTCTGGTTTCATCCTTCTTAACTTTTGTTTTACCGGCGGGCATTCTGGTTTTACTGGTAACTTGTGCTCGACTATGTTGGGGTCCAGTCCGGGCATGTCTTGGTATGTCCATGCGAAGACGTCAACATAGTCAAACAACAACTTAACCAATTTCTCTCGCTCGCTGTCTTTCAATGTGGTGCCAATGTTAACTTCTTTTTTGTCTTCCTCCGTGCCTAAGTTGATCGTTTCAGTTGATTCCTCGTGGGGTTCGATTATTTTTTCCTCTTGTTCCATCATTCTCATTAACTCTGGAGGGGTTTCCCAATTATCCTCAACATCTTCCTCAGTTTGATTGATAGGGTGATCAAAGTTACAATATGGGTTATTGGCGTTGTTATTTTCAAAGACATTTTTTTCGGATCTGCATTAGCGTAAATTAACGGAATAAAAACGAAAGAAAGAAAATAAGAAGCGAATGTAAAAAGAAAAAGGAGAACAAGGGTTTAATGGGAACTGAAATAACGTTGCATTAATATTAATACTGAAAGGAAAACATGCGTGCCCGAATGAAATATCCTAAGGCCTTGGGCAGAGCCAGAGGATTACATTATAGAAACATTACTTTGAACTAAAAACCACAGGAAAATCAATGATCTCCCAATTTTTGAGTCTTTTGTTTGCAGGACAAGGGCGTACAAGACTGACGACGCCTTCTTCAGCGCTTAGATCGTCCTCAACTGCGGCGATCTGATTGGGGTTCAACATTCCCGCACTCCGAAAGCTTTCCTTGATGTCGCAGATGGTGATCCTCTTCGTATTTGGCACCCTATCCTCAAGCCTGGCTAACCTCCGCTCTTTCTTTTCCTCCACAATCCTTCTCTTGTCAGTGCGATTGGGCCGATATCCTATCCCATGCCTATCTTTGTTCTCCTCTGGTTGTATTGGCGTCAGGATCCCCTGTCCGGTTTTTCCCAAGCCTCCTCCAGCTTGGTAGCCTTTTCCTAACATGAACTTAGCAACCATCACGGCAGTTTTGGATAGCTTGGGTTCTAACATAGCAGATGTATTGGCGATTTCCAATGCTTGGAATGCAGTCTCGAAAGACTCTTCAGCAGCCTCAATGTGACGAGTGGGAGCGGACTTATTTATCAGCATTTCTTCCTCACCGAAAATAACCACCAGCTTATTGTTGACTATGAACTTGAGCTTCTGGTGTAAAGAAGAGGGAATTGCCCCTGCAGAGTGGATCCATGGTCTCCCCAAGAGACAACTGTAGGATGGGGCAATGTCCATTATCTGGAAGGTCTCCACGAAGTGCTCCGGTCCTACTTGCACAGGTAATTCCATTTCTCCGATGACTTCCCTTTTTGATCCGTCAAAGGCCCTGACTAATATAGAGCTTGGTCTCATGTATGAACAGTCCACATCTAATTTCTCCATGGTTGATCTGGGTAATACATTCAAAGATGAACCATTGTCAATGAGTACCCGAGCAAGAGAGTAATCTCCACACTTCAACGATATGTGTAGGGCCTTGTTGTGCCCCCTTCCTTCAGTTGGAATCTCATCATCAGTAAAGGTGAGATAATTACTTGCAACAAGGTTTCCGACGATCCCATCAAATTGGCCGACGGAGATGTCATGAGCGACATGGGCCTCATTCAATACTTTTGTTAATGCTGCACGATGGGCATCGGAACTGAGCAATAATGACAACAGAGATATCTTTGCGGGAGTTTGGTTCAGTTGATCAACCACCTTATACTCGCTTTGTCTCATAAGCTTAAGAAATTCACTGGCTTCTTGCTCGGATAACGTCTTCTTTCCTGCATTCTTATCGACAGGTTCCTGCTCTATGCTTTTGCCCTTACGGGTTCGTTCCTCCCCTTCTTTTGCTCGGTCCTCACTAGACCCTCCAGGGGCATAGAAACGCCCACTTCGAGTCATACCACCGGTCCCTGAGATGTTAATGACATCTGGATTGGTCTGAACCTTCATATCGTAACTCCACGGGACTGCATTGGTGCTTTTAAAGGGAAAAGGGACTGGCACTTGAATAGTGATTGGTTTAGGCACAGCGGTGGTTAGCTTTGTGTCCCTTTTGTAATGGATTTCCAGTGGTTTCCGGATACTCTTGCTCTGGTCACTGCTTGACTGGAGAGTCGACACGCCTTCCTCTTTCTTTTGAAGACCTATTTGTATTATGTGTCGGTCTAATAAGTCTTGCAGGACTGGCTTGAATGCTTCACCGGCCCCGACACAAAGGGGATCAGCACACGAGCCCTTTCTGGTACATCCTTTCATAATGATGCCGAAGTGACACAAATTAGCATGGATGAGGTCCAAGGGTGTGACAATGTCCTCCACCTTTCTGACCAATAATTGCCCCTCAGCATCCTCAATGGCATTGACGGAGGGTTTCCCGTGCCCCGGCAGAGGGTTAGTGGCAACATTTGGACCGTCTTCTGCAAAGCTTAACCATTTAGATTCAATTAAGTCTTGTACTACATATTTCAATGCCTTGCAATTTTCTGTTGAATGGCCAACTGCCCCCGCGTGGAATCCACAGCTAGCCTCTGGGTCATAGCTCCTAGGGAAAGGAGGTTGAAGGGGTCTCATTGGACGGGGAGTGATCAAGTTGTGACTGATGAGGTGATTGAATAGGTCTGTGTATGACATGGGTATTGGGTCGAAATTGGCGGGCTTTCTTTCTTGGTAGTTTTGTGGTCTATAGCCTGAGTTGACTTGGTGAGGTGGGGCTTGTGGTGTTTGAGTAGGTATTTGTAAAGTCTGCCGGGGGTTGTTGTAGGGAGGCTTTCCTGATCCAGAGATGGCATTGGTTTCTCCGTCTTTCTTTTTAGGGAAACCTGGGAAGGGCCTTTTCTGATTGCTGGTTCCAGCGGAGCTATATGCAATCTTCCCGTTTCTCCATCCATTCTCTAATCTTTCTCCGATGACGATCATATCTGAAAAGTTTGAAGACACGCTCCCAATCAACCTGTCGTAGAAAGGTGTTTGAAGAGTATCCATGAACATTGATACCATCTCTTTTTCTAACAAAGGTGGTACCACCTGTGCAGCTAGGCCTCTCCAGCGTTGGGCATATTCTTTGAAGGACTCATTGTCTCTCTTCGTCATGCTCTGCAATTGTGTTCTATCGGGAGCCATGTCAATGTTATATTTGTATTGCCTTAAAAACGCATCGGCTAGGTCTTTCCAGCATCTGATATGGGCACGTTCTAATTGCATGTACCAGCTCGAAGCTGCCCCAGACAGACTATCTTGGAAATAGTGGATGAGCAATTTGTCGTCGTGAGCAAACGCCGCCATCCTCCTGCAGTACATGGTTAAGTGGCTTACAGGGCAAGTCGACCCTCTGTATTTGTCAAAGTCTGGCACCTTAAATTTTGGAGGGATGACTACGTTAGGGACGAGGCACAAGTCATAAGCATCTCTCGCACCAACATTGGATCCCTCAACTGCTCTCAACCTTTCCTCAAGCATTTGTAGTTTGTCTTGGGCTTGAGGGTTCTCCATAGAGTGATTGTGAGGGACCCCACTCATACCATAGTAAGGATGGATCATCGGAACTATGGCTGGGTTCACATTTGGGGTATGTGAATGAGTGGGATTCCTGAGGTTGGAACCTTGAGCTTGAGCGTCAACTATCGGCGGTGGAGGGCAGCCGAGTGGGAGTCTTTGTGGTATGACCACGGGGGTCGGGTTTTGAACTTGTGGTGCCCCCGGATTACCATTGTGACCCGTTGGTGTAACCTGTTGTTGGCCCGCGACTCCTGAGGGACCGTCTTCTGGACTAGCATTGACTGTCGGAGGTGTGTAACCTTGTGGAAGTCCGTAAGGAGGCCATATGTAACCCTGGTCATTAGTCTCAGTGGGGGGCACTGTATGCGGGATCCCGAGTCCATTGGGAGGAGGAGGGTTGGTAACTTGATTTTCCGTATTCCCAGCGGAGACATCTTCACTTGTGTCTTTGTCCCTCAAAGTTTGTAAGACCTTTAAGATTTCAGCCATCTGTTCTTTCATCCCATCTATTTCTGCCCTAAGCTCTTGATTTCCTAGGTCTTGGGGTGGATTGCCTTGATCCGGGATATCTTGAGGCGGATTGTCCTGATTTTCTTCCATGTTTCTGGCCTGAGAACGAGTCCAATAGCGATGTTGACGCACCAGCTTGTCTTTTACTCTCTGTTGGTGGGACACATGGTATGAGTATATGTATGAGTATATGAATGGATGAAAATGCGAATGATGCATGTGTGCATGAGTCTTATTGTTTTAGGTCGGGAATTGCAAGCGCATCCTGATTTGTCATAAGTACACAGATTAAAGTTCCACAATATTTTCAAGATAAAGGATCAGCATGTGAGACAAACAAACTTCATTGATGGAGGAAAGTACAACATTTTGGAAAGAAAACTTTGAAAAGAAAAGTACAATGTTCTTTAAATACATATGGCTTTCATTTTTCCACTCCTCCCTCTTTTTCTACTAGTAGTGCTGCCAGCCTTCTCCCGGAGTTCGGCAATCAGAACCTCGCAAAACTCCATGAATTCGGAAACTTGGACTGGGGTGTTAAACGGGTGCATTGCCGCGTTAGCCTCCTTTAGACGCTTGGGGATTCCCGTGATAGCTTGATCGGCTAGCCATGCCAACTTTGAGAATCTGTCTTTCCAGTATAAGCTTTCATTCTTCAACTCTACGAAGGCTTCATGGTTTTCTATCCTGCTGACCAACTCCACGAAGTGGTTCTCCCAATAGATGCTTTCTGTCTTCAGCTGGTGGTAGACCTCCTCTTGATATCTGATATGGTCGTTCAGCTCATCAGATTTTTCATGCTCCCTTCTTAAGGCTTGCTGGTATTCTCGGAGTATCTCTTCAATGGTATCTTTATCCTGCTTGATACTTTTCACTTGCTCTTCAAACTCGGCTGCCATCATCCGGGACTCTCTCTTTGATACCATTAGTAGGCTCTGTGCGGTCTTTTCAGCCATCATTGATTCTTCCCATAACTTTTTCCATTTGTATGCATCATCGATGGCTTGGTCCATTTTCAGGTTGCAACGTTTTATTTCCTCTTTCGCCCTTCTTAGGTACCTTTGAACCTCTAGTTTGTTCTTTTGTTCGATCTTGAGCTGCTTGCGGCTGTCTTCAATGGCCACTGACTTACTTGCATTCTCTTCCTCCATCTTCTGGTTCTTTAGGAGCACTTTCTCTAACTCTGCCTGTAAGCCCTTCTTTTCTTCCTCGGCTTTTGACAATGCCATTTTAAGCTTATCTAAATCTTCAACAGTGGGAAGGGTAGGTTCAGGTATTTCTTCCTCAACCCATAGTGCACTTTGGTAAGGCAATTGGGTGTCTTGGATCCTCTTTTGGAGCCATTGGCGAAAGGTGGTTTCCTTATCGCCACTCTTCTTAGTAAGCTCTTGTCCCTTGCGGACGACCATATCCCACGCTTGAGAAATCTTCCGGAGCATGTCAACCTCTTTTGGGCTTCCTTCATGGAGGTAAAAAGGGATTAACATGTCTTCGGTGGGCGGATTTCGCATGGGGTACCCCAGCTGTCTTTGAGTTAGAGAAGGATTGTAATTTATGCATCCTCTTGTCCCCATGAGCGGGACGTTTTGAAAGCTTCCGCATTGAAAAACTACTGTGGGCCTCTCTTTCCACCATGATGGGTGCCAACGAACCTTATATTCATGAAGGCCCCCCAGCACTTGCAACCATTCACCAGTGTTCATTGTCTTCACATCACACCCTCTGGCGTCTTCAATTGGGCCTTCTACTCTGACTTTGTTAACGAAAGCATGGGTGAGAAGCCAAACATACAAGGCGTGCAGGCAGCAAGATATCCTTTTTCCCCTTAGCTCACTATAATGAGTGAAAGTACAGTAAGTGTCTGCAAGCATGGCAGGAATCGGATCTTTGAAGGATAAGAAGACGCCAATAGCTGTTGTGTCCACATATCTTTCAAGGCGCGGAAATAGGACAATGCCAAAGATAGTCAAAGCTAACACCTGCTTAAAAGGACCCCAATTTCTAGCGTCGGCGAAGAATTTCATTTGGCCTTCCAGATACTCTTGTGGGAATCCTGCAATGCCATTTCGATTTTTCTTTCGGAGCTTCAAGTTCTCTTTGCTGGTTTGTAACATTGAGGCGAGCTTCTCATCTGTGTAGTATTGTCCCTGATACTGGTAGGGTCCATTGTCTTGTTGAGGAAAGCCGAAGATCTGTGTATATTCTTCCAGGGTAGGTGCCATCTGGAAATTTTTGAAGGTGAAGCATCTTAATGAAGAGTCGTAGAACTGGCTCAAAGCGGCAATGGCCTCCGTTTGCACGTCCAATTGTAGTAACATAATAATCTTCCCATACACCCTATCAAAAGACCTGCGCTCGATGGGCGGCAATCGACCAGCACATTCCCTTAGACTTGTCAGATTAGGCTGCTTCACTATAGGGTAGTTCAGAGTTTGGGTTGCTTCACAGTTTGATCCCATATTGCCTTGCTTATGACAAAACTTTCGAACCTCTTACAATTCCCGGCAAACCTAAATGAGATGAATAGCATGCAATGTGAGGATTTTTTGTATTTTTTGTGAAATAATGATGACGTATGATGAATTAAAGAAAGACGTTACATGCGTTAATAAAAGCATATTTTGGTGATTCAAATTTTGAGAAACATTAACCATGTCACATAAAATATGTAAAGGAAAAAAAAAGAGTAAATGGTTTTCATTATTTGATTTTTTTTTGAAAAAAAGTTTTTGCGATGATGCAACAGGTAGGTGAATTGCTTTTGTGTCCTAAACAGGTTATGTCTTACATATAGGTCACGGTCTAGGGTCACTTATGTGATCAACCTCTCAGGTAGTTCTATTCACTTCCTCACAAAGGTTTCCAGAGCTAAAATCCCTTTCACGATATGACCCACAACGATAGCGAGCTATCTGGTGTGGGATGCCGCGAAAGAGCATACTCTGGTTGAGATTTTCATGAGAGTCAGACAGATAAATCCAGAATGACTGTCACTAATCATCTCCGCTCGTCCTAGGTTATTTTTCAGACCCGGGTATAGGGCCCCACTCAGAAGTGTGTGAATAAATAGGTGTAGGTGATGTGTGTGATATAAGCAACCTAAACTACCCAGACTGCAAAAGAGCAAACAGATAGCAATATAAAAGTCTTCTACCCTAAGGTTTAATATGCGAATATAAAGACTAAGGGTAAATGAAGTACTAAACTAACAAATAATTTACACATTTAATTAAATTAGGCTTGACCCTCTTAAAAAAAGGTCCCCAGCGGAGTCGCCAGCTGTAGCGACCGAAGAATCCGGAGGAGGGATCCTTCGTTGCTTTTGAACAATGGAGCCGCCATCAATATTTATTTTTAGGAAAACATTGAAAAAAACCTTTGTTTTTGGGTTCGGGGGTCGATTAAGTGCGGGGAAGGTACAAGCACCCCGCAACATCCTAAAATGGTTACCTTTTAATTTAATGTGTAGAAAAAAAAAGTTAGTTTTAGAAGAAAATACTTTGATTTACCCTTTTTGTTATTAGCAAAAAAAAACGGAAAGGAAGACTTAATAAAAATTTTAGTTTTTTGCGCTTGACGGGAGTGGGCCCCCGCTCCTACGTATCTCCGGGTGCGATGGAGAAATCAAAGCTACGTAGTTCTTGGGTAGAAAAAATTTGCGTGTTGGTATTTTTTATTTATTGAAAAGTTTTTTTTGCGAAAACTAGAGACCGTTCATGGTGACCAAACAGAGAAATCCAGAGTGGGCGTCATTAATGGCTTATTCGAAAAAGAAGGTATCTACAGCGTTCAAACGGGCGGGGCCCAGAGTGACTGTTATAAATACCCGGTTTGTGACCGAGCGTTTCGTTCGTTTGAAAACGTGCTTACCGGGAAGCGTGATAAAAAGGAGTCGAAATTATGTTTGTACTTTATTAACTAAAAAAAAGAAGTTTAGGCGGATGTTTGCGATGATCAAACGAGTAACCTCAGAGTGATCACCGCTACTAATCCGCTGTGAAAAAAGGAAGGTTAGTCCTAACGGTCAAACAAGCAAGGCTCAGAGTGACCACTAGTAACAACCTATTTTTTTTTTACGCGAATTCGATTATTCAAAAAAAAGAAAAAAAAGAAAAAACGGTTTGGAAGCATTACGTTGTGAATAAAAGCGGAATAGGTGATAAAAGGGGGGGTGCAAATAATAAAGGAGTTGTATTAAAAAAGGAGGTGTGAATAGCGTGACCAAATCGTTTTTTGTGAACTAGGTTGTGTTTGAAAAGATGGGCTTGTAGTAAAAAAAATGGATGGGTTTGCTGTTTTAAGAGAACGCGGGGTGCAAATAGCGTTTTGGTGCTTTAAAAAAAGGGTTGCCGGGGGTGCAAATAGCGTTTTGGCGCTTTGAAAAAAAATGGTTGCCGGGGGTGCAAATAGCGTTTTGGCGCTTTGAAAAAAATGGTTGCCGGGGGTGCAAATAGCGTTTTGACGCTAAAAAACGATTGATTGGTTTATTTTTACTTCTTGCTATTTGACTCTAGAACATGTGATTCTCGAAGCGCTTTTTTCCTAAAAAAAAAACCTAGACTAAACAAGTGGTATGAAGAAAAATTCTTTTGTTTTTTTTGGTTGTCCTAGTTACTATTTAATAAAAAGGGTACCTTGTTTGTTTTTATTTTTATTTGGAAGAATGGTCATTTGTTATTATATTTTTTTTTTTTTTAAAAAAAGGGGGTAGTAACATTGGTAACCATTTTTTTTTAGAAAATATTTTTTTAAAAAAAGTTTATTTTTAATCTGAAAATTAGTAACCAAATAAGGAACACATTTTTTTTATCACTTTTTATCACCTTTTTTTTTTATCCGAAAATTAGTAACCATTTTTTGAAAAAACAACATTTTTTTTTCTTTTTTTTTAATCCGAAAATGGCAACATCAAAAACATCAATAATAACAGCAACATATATATCTATAAAAACAGCAACTAAACTAAAAAAAAAGCAATAATATGTTCAAGGAAAAAAAGCAACCAATATTTATAAAAACAGCAACTAATATTTATAAAGAGTCAATAACTAATATTTATAAAAAACAGCAACTAATATAAAAAACATGACAACAACAAAAATAAAAACAGCAACTAATATATTTTTTTTTTTAAAAAAACGACAACAGTAACTAATATATTTTAAAAATGTGACAACTAATATATTTTTTTTTAGAACAGCAACTAAAAAGAACTAAAAAAAACGGCAAAATGTGACAACAATAATTAAAATAAAATGGCAATGATAATATGAACAAAATTACAATAACTAAAAAATTACAAAAAGCAACAATACTACGAATTATTACATTTTGTACCTTGAACAAATCCAGAAATCGCTGTGGAACAAGCTTTCTTCTTTGGATCTCTCAATACAACAAAATTTTAAACTAAAAAAAAAAAATCTAGGAAGGAAGAAAAGAAGGGGAAGAAAACTTTTCTAAAAGAAACCCTAAAAAATTTCTTTCTCTCTTTGAAAACCCTAGTTTTTTTTTCAGAAGATTTTTCCCCCTTTTTTTTTCTAAGAGAAAATCCGTCCCCTCTCCTAAGGTGTGACCCCTATTTATACAAAAAAATTTGCTTCCTTTGTTTTCCTTCTTCATCAACTTGCACAGTAATTTTCTGACATGATATGGAGGTTTGGGGGGAGTTGTTGAAGGGGAAAATAAAAAAAGAAAACATGTGAGATGAGGGGAGAGGAGAGTATGCGAAGGTATGGGCATGGAGAAGGTGAGAGGAAGGAAGGGAGTGCCATGTGTGAAGTGTGTGATAGGGAGAGGAATGGATGAGTGTGTGAAGTGGAAAGATGAGAGAAGGGGTCGAATGGGATGGAAGAGAGAAAGGGAAGAATGAGAGGTTGAGTGTGAGTGGGAGAAGAGAGAAAGGAAGGTTGAGTGTGAGAGAGGGAGAGTGAGGGAGCTGTAGGTTTGTGTGAGAGAAAGAGAGGTTTGTGTGTGAGAGTGTGATGTGAGGGAAGTGTGGGAAAAGTGTATGGGGAAGGGAAAAAAATGGGGAAGTGGGATTGTGGGGAAGTGGAATTGTAAGTTCCAAGAAAGGGAGAGAGAGGGGTAGGTCGAATATGGGGGGGGGGGGGGAAAGAGGAATGAACTTGGCTTGTTTTTAGGGTTAGGGGGGAATGGTTAAAAAAAGAAAAAAAATATTTTTTATTTTTTATTTTTTAAAAAAGGGTGGCCGAATTTTGAGTGAGTGAGGGGGAAAAAAATTAGGGTTTTGGTGGGAATTGGGTTATGGGTTGTGGGTTGGGCCATGCGAATTGGCTAGGGTTTTTTTGTGTTGGGTTGGGTTTTTTGATAGCCCAATCCATGACAGCACCTTATTATTTTTTTTATAGAACCCCCCTATTTCCCTCTTTGCTTATTTTTGCCTCTTCACTTCTAATAAAAATATTTTCTTGTGTTAAAAACGTGTCAACAAAATAAAATGATGACATGAAAAGGAAATAATTATTTTTATCAAAAGTAAATAAAATTTTCTCATTTTTTTTTGATAGGACAAAATTAGGGTATTACACTAACAAAAGGAATAAGGTTACCCCATATGAACTTTGGCACAAAAAGACACCAAATTTGAGTTATCTCAAAATTTGGGGATGTAGGGCTGTAGTCAGGCTTACAGAACCTAAAAGGAAAACCTTAGGTGAAAGAGGTATAGACTGCATACTTATTGGATATGCTGAGCATTCTAAAGCATATAGATTCTATGTGCTGGAATCTAATGATTCTGTTGCTGTGAACTCGGTCATAGAGTCACGGGATGCTATCTTTGATGAACGAAGGTTTACATCTATACCTAGGCCAAAGAACATGATTTCCATGTCGAAATCCTCAGTTAATAAAGAGGATATACCTTCAACTAGTACTGAAACTAGAAAGAGTACGAGAGTAAGAAAGGCTAAGTCATTTGGAGATGACTTTCAACTCTATTTGGTTGAAGGGTCAAGGAATGATGTTGAATTTCAATATCAATATTGCCTCAATGTTGAGGAAGATCCAAAGACTTTTAGTGAAGCAATGGCTTCAAGGGATGTTGCATTCTGGAAAGAAGCAATCCAAAGTGAGATGGATTCCATCATGCAAAATAATACCTAGAAATTGGTTGACTTACCTCCTGGATGCAAGCCATTAGGATGTAAGATGATCTTTAGAAGAAAGATGAAAGTGGATGGTACTGTTGACAAGTACAAAGCCAGATTGGTTATCCAAGGCTTTAGGCAAAAGGAGGGTATTGACTTTTTCGATACATATGCTCCTGTTGCTAGGATATCCACTATTAGACTGTTGTTAGCACTTGCTGCTATCCACAATCTGGTGATTCACCAAATGGATGTAAAAACTGCATTCTTAAATGGTGAATTAGATGAAGAGATATACATGAAACAACCTGAAGGGTTTGTTATGCCTGGAAATGAAAATAAGGTGTGTAAACTGATGAAATATCTTTATGGCTTGAAACAAGCGCCTAAACAATGGCATCAAAAGTTTGATGAGGTTGTGTTGTCTAGTGGTTTTGTTCTAAACCAAGCAGATAAATGTCTATACAACAAGTTTGATACTCATGGCAAAGGAGTTATCATTTGTTTGTATGTAGACGACATGTTGATCTTTGGTACCAACCAAGATCAAGTTGATGAAACTAAAGCATTTTTGTCTTCTAAGTTTGATATGAAAGATATGGGGGAGGCGGATGTGATCTTAGGAATAAAGATCAAACGTGGAAACAATGGCATCTCCATCTCTCAATCACATTACATTGAGAAGATATTGGAGAAATTTAATTTTAAAGATTGTTCTCCGGTGAGTACTCCCATTGATCCTAACGTGAAGCTATTACCTAATAAAGGTGTAGCGGTGTCTCAACTTGAATACTCAAGGGCGATAGGATCACTCATGTATGCAATGATTAGTACTAGGCCTGATATAGCTTATGCTGTTGCTAAACTTAGTAGGTTTACAAGTAATCCTAGTTCTCATCATTGGCAAGCTATGAACAGAGTATTCAAGTACTTAAAAGGAACCATTGACTATGGTTTGACATATACTGGATTTCCTTCAATTGTTGAAGGTTACTCTGATGCAAGTTGGATAACCAATATGGAAGATCATTCATCCACACGTGGTTGGGTATTCCTCCTTGGAGGAGGTGCTATATCTTGGGCATCCAAGAAACAGACTTGCATTACAAATTCAACAATGGAATCTGAATTTGTAGCTTTAGCAGCAGCTGGTAAAGAAGCCGAATGGCTAAGAAATCTGATATATGAGATTCCATTGTGGCCCAAGCCTATACCTCCCATATCTATCAGGTGTGATAGTCAGGCTACTTTGGCTAAGGCATATAGTCAAGTATATAATGGGAAGTCTAGACACTTGGGAGTTAGACACAGCATGGTTCGGGAGTTAATCATGCATGGTGTGATATCAGTGGAGTTTGTGAGAACTCAGCATAATTTGGCCGATCATTTAACCAAAGGGTTAAGTAGAGATCTCGTGAAAAGGTCGGCTGTGGGATTAGGATTAAAGTCCATCTGAAATCTCTTATGTTAAGATACCCAATTCCCATCTAATATGACATTAGGTGCTGAATTCAATGTGGAAAGCTTAACACGTAGAGATTGGAACACATCATCGAAAGTATCCCAAAAGGGATGTGTTCGGTTCTGTAAGTTAAGGAGGTTGAAGTATAACTTCTTAATGGTTCTTTTGAAAAATTGCATTTGCAGGTGCAAGAAAGAAAAGGACTACCTATATAAGCATGAAGTTTAGCCGCTTCAAGAAGCTGGGACTTGGCTTTGATATGCTTATGAAGGATAGGGACACATGCTAGTAAACTAGTGTCGAGCAAGAGTAATGTTTTAAACTATTGTGCAGATTACCTTCATGTATTCATTATGAATAGAAAGGGTTCAATCCTTAGTGACACCCTGATATTCGAATATTTGAAACGTGTAATTAGCTAAGATGAAATTCAATCGTCACGATATTTCATTTATGCAGTAGTTTGTCGTATGCTATGACTTTGGTGATTTGATCAGTAATTACGCTAAAATGGGGGAGGATTGTTGGACATTTTAGTGTAATTGGTCTCCTTATTATATTAAAATAAGAGTGTACGCTTGTTTTAATGTAATAAAGTGATTTGCAGGCAGTTGGCGCGCGAAACACGATTGAAGCGCGAGTCTAGTGCGGTTTGGCAGTGCGTTTGCAGTGCTGGGTTGCCCAATTGCGCGTGGAGCGCGAACGGGGCGCCACTTAAGCGCAGGCTGCGCATGAAGCATGACCGGGGCGCCACTTAAGCGCAAGTTGGAAGTGCAGTTATGCACAGAGTTGCGCGTGAAGCGCAAACGGAGCGCCTGTGAGGCGCGATTGGCTGGAAAAGACAGTTTTAAACGCAAAACTGTCGTGAACTGCTATATGGGAGTAACTTCTTCCTTTTTGATCATTCTTCTTCTGGTTCAGAAAGTTTTAGAAAACTTCATAAACAAGAACAAAACTCTTGAACATAATCTTCTGATTTTATCCGATTGAACAATTTTGGTTGAACCCCGAAATTTGATTCAATCTGAAAGTGTTTACACGACTTCAGATTTATCCAAGAATCATCTTGTTCATCTCGATTTCCTCAAGTTTACCAACATGTTGCAGGTACCAAATCACTTTCTGTATTCCAAGAACGTTCTTCCTTCATCAAATCTGTTTCGTCGTTCTCGCTTGGAGTTTGGAGATCTGTTATTGCCAATCGTTGTGTCGTCACTGACAATGATTGCGGAGTGCGTCGATCTCGTCTCCGCAAAGGATTCAGAACACCGATCTTTCATATTCGATCCAGGCGGAGCTTCCAAGCACACTGTCGTCAAAGGCTGCATCGCGTTCTTCAGCAACTTCACCACGGCGTTATCACTATCCGAAATCACTGTTCTCGTTTCGTTTCCATCTTGTGTTGATGTGCTCGCCTCCAATTTCAGTGATCTGCAACATCTGGCTTTCGCTCCGCCTTATGGCGTCGCACGACACCATAATTTCATCTTCGATCAGGGCAAGCCACCGCGTATGTCCGATTGTACTCGATCCTCCTTGTCTCTGTCGAGCACAGATTCGAACTCTGCAAAGCCTGAAGAACATCCTATTCTCATTTTCGATCCGGGTGGAAAGCACACCGCCTCTGCTTCCCGCCGTGCGTGGCTTCTGCTTCTCTTTGCTCGCGTTTTCAATTGCAACAGAACCACCGCGTTTCGCCTCCTGCGTTTTTCGTTTGGAATCCAGAACCTTCTCTGTTTGGTTGCGTCGTTTCTTTCGTCGTGTTCGTGCGTCTTGCTACCGTTTCGATTGGCGTCCAGATCCATTTCGTTGGTTGCTCTTACTTCGTTTCGGTTTAGTTTCGCCATTGTTAAAGAGAAGTGACAGGATTGATCGGGTGAGTGAGAGTGTAGGAGGGTTTCGATGGAGGTGTAGACAGAGGTGATTTTAGAAATTGAGTTCTCAGCTTTGGTGGTGTGTCTGGCCGCTGTCATTAGTGTGAAGGTTCCAGAAACAATAAGGTTAATAAGGTTAAGGGAGAAATGCAAGACCAAAGAAAGGCAAAAAGGGAAAATCAACAAAAAAAGGCTAAACCCTAGAACTAATGGACCAAACTTGACCGAAGCAAGGCTGATGGGATACAAACTGAAAATGATTTTGGGCCATTTCATTTGAGGTCTTACCTATTTGAATTGGGATTAAATTTGCTGTTTGTGTTTGCTAGTATTTTTGTTGTTGTTGTTTATTTTTTTTGTTCCTTTTAGTACTTGAAATAGTTCTTGTATTTCAAGCTGATGTGTTGATACCACTATCAGCTTGAGGGAGACTATTAGAAATAATAGTCAATTAGGGGTTGTTGCAATTGTTAGGAATTAGTTAGATTTTAGTTAGTTTGTTAAGCTCTATATATATATATATATATATATATATATATATATATATATATATATATATATATATATTATATAGAGCATCTTGTAACCAGATTTAGTATCTTTTTCAATCATAATGATTCCTTTTGAGAAACTCTCTCATTCAAGCTCTCTAGCATACTTCTCTTATGAGAAGGATCTTCACATCTTCGATCCTATAATTTCTAACACTTTTTCCTTCTTACTTCTTCATTCTCATTCCTTCTCATTCTCTCATAATTATTTCTTATTCAATTAAATATTAAATTAAAAAATATCGAAAAAACATTATCGAGCTGCCGGAAATGTAAAATGTAATTTTGTTTACATTTTCGAGTCGCCGGAAAATATTACCTACGAGTGTTTTACCAGCTGCCAAAAGCCGCCAAAAAAGGTGACATTTCCAACAGATTTTGGCCGCCAATAATCCTGGTTTTTCTTGTAGTGCATTAGTCACGGTAATTGATTACTTAGAAAACTTAAAGATTAATAAACTTGACGGATTTCAAACTTTAGAGACTATTTTCTATTTTTTTAAACTTTAGCCAACCAGGTGCCGAGCGTAGTCAATCATTGGGGGTAGTGCTTGTCACCCCATAAATTTTTAATACTATTATACTAGTATGTAGGTAACAAGCTTAGAGAAACAATATATATTCATATCACAAAAATAGGTGACTTATAAGTTATATTATATAGACCCTCCTTCGAGAAAGTGTTACTTACCCCCACAATGGCCATAATAAGAAGTTAAAGAAAAGCTAGTAAATTACTATGGATACAATTATGAATCAATCATGGCAGACTATTTTTTTAATAAAAATAATAACACCTAGAAAACCAAATATCAAAAACTCATTTGATTATTGTACAAAAAAAACACATTTGATTATTATATTTAAATATTACATGTAATATCGGAACTCATTTAATTATCACATTTAAATATTATCAATTTTTGCTCTTAACCCTCTCTTGAAGGCAAACAATTCAAGAAGCATCAAGTGTAACATCCTCAAAATAATTTGCGGAATTATTTGGATTTTAACTCAATTGAATTAATTTAGTACTTAATTGGTAAAATTATTGAGTGCTAAAATTAATTATTGGCTGTCATAGAGTCGTTAACCGAATAATACGGGTCAAGGACGTTTTGGAATCGATATAAAAGATTAAAATCAATATGGTAATTTGACCACATTATATATATATATATATATATGTGTGTGTGTGTGTGTGTGTGTGTGTGTGTGTGTGTGTGTGTGTGTGTGTGTGTGTGTGTGTGTGTCTGTAAGTGAAAGAAGAAAAGAAAGAGAATTAAAAAGAAAGAAAGGAAGCACGCGAGAGACAGAGAAGAGAAAGGAGAGAAAAGAAAGGAGAAGAGAAAGAATGGGAAAGGAGGAAGAAGAGGTAAGGGGGGGATTTAGGCTCATCAAAACGACTTCCTTCCGACACGAAAAATGCTCAACGTTTCTTCCTCTTCAATTTGATACAAACATCACAACATTTGGTTCACTCTTCCTCTTGTTGCCATTTTTGAATTAGAGAGAGAGTGTGAGGTATTGAGAGCTTTCCTCTTCTTCCAAGTAGATTGTGAGGTTGGGAAGTTCAAATATAAGGTTGATTGCAAGCATGGAGTGAAGGAATCAAGGATTGGATGGCTTAGGGTTTGAAAATCAAATTTGGGGTTATGGATGAATAGTAATTTGGAGGTTGAAGATGATGAATAGTGATTTCATGGAGGTTTTGTGATTGATTGGAGGTTCAAGGCTTTGGAAGCGGATTTGGGTGTCGCCGGAACGTGGAATGAATTCGGGAACGTTCGTGTGGTTACTCAGAGATTTCGGTTCGATCGTGGCTCAGGCGTCAAGGGAGAGTTTTACTCACGCTTAGGATGTTTTCGTTTTACAATGAATTTTTACGTGATTTGATTTCGAAAGATTTTGACTTAAAAACCGTTATTTGGAAATATATCGTATTTTGATAAACTTCGTTTTGATTGAGTTTTCGATTGGATTAATTGATTGCGTGGTTTTGATTGGGTCTGTTTTATTGGTTGTTAAAATTGTTTTCAATCGGAACGAGAATCAGAATTGAGCGGAATAACAGTTTTCGCGCGAAACCGCCAAAATTCTGCACCAACAGATACCCATCGCACCGCGACCTCCCCTCCATCGCATTGCGACCAGGTTTCAATTTCGCAACATTTTGTTGCAGACAGTTTTCGCGTCGCGACGGTATCGTGTCGCGTCGCGACGGTTTGTTGATTTTCAGCATCTACTCACTGATTTTGTTTTCGAGATAACTTTTGATCCGGGAACCCGATTGAGGTGTTCTAAGATGCGTTTGAAAGCTTATTCAGAGGCCTAACTGAATATACAATTTACATGGGTAAAATGAACTGTTTTTGAAGTCATGATTAGGTTCGAAAAACCTAATTTAGAATACGAGTGAGGAAAACACAAGTTATGATAGATAAGTCTAATAATCGAATTGGTATTGCTTTGTGGTCTTGCCTTCGGTTTTTAGATAGTTTACTAATCGAATTGGTATTGCTTTGTGGTCTTGCCTTCGGTTTTTTAGATAGTTTAATAATCGAATTGGTATTACTTTGTGGTCTTGCCTTCGATTTTTAAACTAAAATGTGAAGTATGATGATAAGTCTAATAATCGAATTGGTATTGCTTTGTGGTCTTGCCTTCGGTTTTTAGACAGTTTAATAATCGAATTGGTATTGCTGTGTGGTCTTTCCTTCGGTTGTTAAACAAGAATGTAAAGTTTTGATAAACCAGTTTAATAAATCAGATTGGTATTGCTGTGTGGTCTTGCCTTCGGTTTATTAGATTGAGTAACGTTCATCGGGTTTAGCATTCGTGCAGTCGGTGCCGTGTTAAAAAGTTAAAAGGGTTACATAATTGAACTGAGAGTGTTAGTAGGGGTCTCGGTAGAACTCACTGAGATTGTATCTCATTGTTCATATGTTGTTGTTTTACAGAGAAAGAGGGAAAGAAAGGACCTCAGAGACATGAGTAGGTTGAGCTCGGATGGTTGCTGATGACTTAGCTTTAGGCTTAAGTTTATATTTCCTTTTTGAGGTCTATGTACTAAGACCCTACGTATTTAGTACTTTGTCTCTCTTCCGCTTCTTGTATGATATTGAATACATTAGTCGCTGCTGTTTATGGTCAGAGAACCGTATGGTCTTGATTATGTATAAGACTGGTTTGTTTTAATTCAGCGAAAAATTTACAGTGGTATTCAGTGTCTGGGCAGGAAATGTTACCTCTGATGATTTAGGTTTGGTGCACTCGGGTGTTTTTAATTGATAAAAATACCGGGGTGTTACAGTTGGTATCAGAGCAGTTCGACCTAGTCGGACTTAGTTTAGGGTTGAGTCGATTCCTTGTTAGTCCTGGTTGTAATTATACTTGTGATGCTAAGAGACATTGAGCCTGATCAACTTAATACGTGGTGCATCATAAGCGGAATTATGGCAGGATGATCAAGACGCAGTCCTCGACCAAGACCGGAATCTCCAACCGGTGCATCCTCAGGAAAGGTGGCATGACGGTGGAAGAATACATCGCTAACTTCGAGAAGTTGTCTCAGTTTTACCAAGTAGTAAAGTAAGCTCCGAATGACGAATGGAGAATTCAAAAGTATAAGAGGGGCCTTAGTGCTTTTATGACTTAGGGTCTCAATTCTTATACTATTACCATTTATGTTGCCTTAGTGCAATCAGCCTATGTCGCCGAGGATGATTTCATAGGGAGTATTGGATAGGAAGGAAGGTAGTTGAATTATCAACTCCTAATGCAAAGTCTTAAGATAATTCCATCAAAGGGAAAGCAGGTGCAATTTTCTAATTCTTCAAAGGTCAGAAGATGTTCTAACTGTGGAAAGCGTCACAGTGGTGGTTGTAAGCAAAGATCTAATCGATGCTATTATTATAATGAAGAGGGTCTCTATGGTAAAAAGTGTCCTGCAAGGAAGAATTCCAAGGAGTCACAAGCAGCTCCAAGGCAATGACGAGTCTACACTCTGGATGCTTAGACAGTTACGAATGCTGACGATATACTTAGAAGATATGGGGTTTTCTTTTCAATAACTCGATCAGTATATTATATGATTTGGGTGCAACCCATTGCTGTATATCCCAATCGTGTGTTGATCGGTTGGGATTAGTCTTATCATCGCTATCCGAGCCGATATCTATTTTAACCGCTGCTAAGGGTCGTATCCAGACCTAATCTTTTAGTCAAATTGTCTACTTGTCATAAGAGGCAGAAATTCCATTGTAGAATTTATTGTTGCCTATGAGAAGTATGGACGACGTCTTGGGTACGAACTGGATGACTGCAAATCAGGTTACACTCGACCGTGTTAATTATCTACCAGCTTCGCTTCAGAAGCAGTTGAATTGTCAAGGACAAACTCTGAAGCAGTTATCTCATTCACCTTAGCCGGTCAATCATTATTCCAAGGTGCAGAAGCCTATACTATTATGTTGTCTGCATCCACTAAAACTAGTATTAGATTTATCATCTGTACAAGTTGTGAATGACTTTCTGGATGTTTTTCCGGATGAAGTTTCTTCTGTACCTCCAGAGCGAGAGGTAGAGTTTTCTATAGAATTGGTTCCTGGCACAGGATCAATATCTATTACTCCTTATAGAATGTCTCCTTTAGAGTTATAGGAATTGAAGTCTCAACTTGAAGAGTTGTTTTCAAAGAGGTTCTTTCGACCGAGCGCTTCTCCATGGGGTGCTCGTTGTTGCTTGTCAAGAAGAAAGATGGAAATATGAGATTGTGCATCGATTATCGACAACTCAACGAAGTGAAGGTCAAGAATAAATATCCCTTGCCAAGGATAGATGATTTGCTTAATTAACTTCGAGGTGCCGTGGTGTTTTCAAAAATTGATCTGAGGATGGGTTATCATCAAATAAAAGTTAGAGCCTTAGATATTCTGAAGACAGCTTTTCGTACTAGGTATGGACATTACGAGTTCGTAGTGATGCCCTTCGGTTTGACTAATGCTCCAGCGGTATTCATGGATTACATGAACAGGGTTTTCCATACTTACCTGGATCAATTTGTAGTTGTTTTCATTGACGATATCTTGGTGTATTCAAAGACCATTGAGGATCATGTTCAACATCTCCGCATTGTTCTGAATGTACTCCGAGAAAAGAAATTGTATGCAAAGCCGTCGAAGTGTGACTTCTGGATGCCTAAAGTGAAGTTTTTGGGACACGTGATTTCCCAGTCGGGAGTCGCGGTGGATCCCAGTAAGGTGGAAGCTGTGTTAAACTGGGAACGACCAACGTCCGTCACTGAGATAAGAAGTTTCTGAATTTAGCCGGTTATTATAGGAGATTTATTCGAGGGTTCTCACAGTTAGTTATTCCACTTACTCGATTAACTCAAAAGGGTCAACCGTTTACGTGGGATGCCGATTGTGAAGAATGTTTTCAAGAGTTGAAGATTCAGTTGACTGCTGCTCCAATCCTAATTCTTCCAGATCCTTCTTTGGAATTCCAAATTTACAGCGATGCTTCTGGGAAGGGTTTAGGATGTGTTCTCATGCAGAATCAACAAGTGGTAGCCTATGCATCCAGGCAATCATGAGGAGAATTATCCAACTCATGATTTGGAGTTGGCAGCTATTGTGTATGCACTGAAGATTTGGAGACAATACCTGTATGGGTCTCGTTTCGAAGTCTTTAATGATCACAAAAGTTTAAAGTATCTGTTCGATCAGAAAGAACTAAATAGCAGAAAGAAAAGTGGGTTGAGTTTCTGAAAGATTATAAATTCGTGTTGAAGAAGCATTCATGAGAGGCTAATGTTGTAGCAGATGCGCTGAGTAGGAAATCCATTCACATGGCAGAGTTAATGATGCAAGAAATGGAATTGTTAGAGTCCTTTAGATCTAAGTTGGGGTACATCCATAAGTTCCACTTTGGTGGCGAAG
Organism: Astragalus membranaceus; assembly: GCA_039519185.1. Lineage (NCBI taxonomy): Eukaryota > Viridiplantae > Streptophyta > Magnoliopsida > Fabales > Fabaceae > Astragalus > Astragalus membranaceus. The sequence goes on from CM076847.1 coordinate 78,384,769, forward strand.
TATTAGTTTGTTAACCTCTCATTGTGAAGATTAACAAAGAGGTTGTATTATGAGATTCCGTTTGACAGGTCAAACGTAAATACGAATATGTAAGTGAGGTAACTGCTGACTGTTTTTCACATTGCGAATAACCATCAAAGGATTAATTGAGGGATCTGCTTGGAAGAGTCGGAAATTTTCGAAGTGAAGCTTGGCGTGCGGTGTGGTAGTTTTGAAAAATCATTTTTGTGAAAACCCGCATGCTAAAGTTAATTTTGGGAACGAAATAAGAGGCTAATAAATTTGATTGAGGAAGAAAATCCTAGGAGGATTACTTAGGTTGAGGGGAAGCTCTCAACGCTATTGACTAATTCGGAAAGGAATCGGGTGCGTCGTTGGTAAAAACCTCGCGAGGAAGTTGCAATAGAGGAAAAGGAGCTCAGAGTTCTGTTTGAAAGTTGTTTTGAGAACAACTGAGGTGATTTTCATTACGTTCAAATTTATTTGATGTCCCCACGGTTTATTTCTACGTTTAAGGTCAAAGTTTTTGGTAAAACCCTCATTTCATCTTTTGAAAAATTTTATCTCAAAATCTTGAGGGCGACTCAAGAAGTTTCACAGATGACTTTTCCGTCACATTTTCAATGTGTGCGAGAACTGTTATGGATTTTAGAAGATTTGTTGAGAACGTGTTTACACCCTTCGAGGAAATCGTGTTTGTTTTTACCTCTACTGAGGAGTACCAGTTTGTGGATCTCATTTCCAACCTGTATTTCTATCAAGTGTCTTGTATTAAACCTGTTAATTTAGATTAATCAAAGTTGGGGTGTGAACGAGGTTAATTGGAATGAACCTTCGGAAGTGTTTTCAAACGCGGTGCCGAGCCTATGTAGGCGAATGATGAGTTTCTCGTGTTGATCTGTAACAAGAGAGTTCGGACTATAACCTTAGAAGCGTTTTAGGGTAGTAGTGGATCATACTTGGAGATTGATGTGACAACTTGGGAAGATTTTCTACCCTCATTTCGTTAATTCAAGATTGTGTTCTAGCAATTTAAGACCTTTCTAAGAATGTTGATTCTCGGTTGGTCAAAAGAAAGACTTGACGAAATTTTGAGGACAAAATTCTTTCAAGTCGGGGAGAATGTAACATCCTCAAAATAATTTGCCGAATTATTTGGATGTTAACCCAATTGAATTAATTTAGTACTTAATTGGTAAAATTATTGAGTGCTAAAATTAATTATTGGCTGTCATAGGGTCATTAACCGCATAATACGGGTCAATGACATTTTGGAATCGAGATAAGAGATTAAATCGGTAACGTGCAGGTGATCACGAGTGAAGGCTTAGGTACCTTCGCTAGTCTTGAGTCGGTGTCTGCTTCTGATATGTAACACTCAGGGGGGAACGCTAGATCTTTAAATTGCTATTGTTTTTAAAGTTGCTAATGGTTTTATCAGGACGTTTTGATTAATGGACTTTGAATTATTTTATTACATTCCGCTGCGTGGTGATGTAATTCTTGGTGATGTGGTTAATTATACAGGTGTTATGGGCTTAGTCCCTTTTTGACAAGTTATTTATATCGCATGAGACATTCACTTTAATGATGAGTATGTGTGACATCCCTTTCGATGTATGAAATAAACTTTTGTAAACTCTGATTTTGTTAAATAATTACCGGGTAGAAAAGGGGGTGTTACAAGGCCCGTTTTTCCGCACTCAATATCCATAACGGTCCAATGATTATGGGAGGGAATGTTTCAAATGCAGCTAATCATAGAAGGAACCACGAGCTGACCGCAGGCTTTTCCTCAACTGTTGGACGTGCCTCGGGTCCCACACCAGTTCCTCCACGCGCTTTTCCGAGCGTGCCAGCGCGTCAACCAGCTCATCCCCAACCTTCACGTACCTCCACGGGGGTGGACGAGGTGGAGACTGATGACATAAGAAAGAGGAAACGTCTCAATACTACTAGCACTAATGACGAAAGCTCAACCTCTCTGGGAAAGAATCACTCTTCTGACGCTGTGTCTTTTTTATTGGCAGGTCCTGGCAGCCAGGCCTGCCAGGAGCCATGAGTATTCTGAGTTGGAATTGTCGAGGCTTGGGTCACGACTCGGCAATTCCTATGCCGCGGGACCTAGTCCGGAGTAACAACCCGGATATTGTTTTTTTATTTGAGACTTTAGCTTATACCAACACTCTGGAAAGGGTTCGCAGGGTGCTGGGCTTTGATGGTTGCGTTTCTGTGGATAGAGTGGGCAGAGGAGGTGGAATCGCGGTACTTTGGAGGAATGTTCTGGATTGTACTGTAACCGGCTACTCTCAACACCACTTAGATGTGGTAGTAACAGACGCCACTCGTGGTAATTGGCGTGTTACCGGATACTATGGATATGCAAATCGTTCTCATAGGAATGAATCTTGGGCCCTTATCCGGAGACTTGCTGATCTTTCTGCTCTCCCCTGGTGTATTATTGGGGATTTTAATGATCTTCTATCCCCAGAGGATAAGCGAGGATATTGTGAGCACCCCTACTATCTTATGAGAGGTTTCCAAGAAGCAGTCTTGGATGCCCAGCTAATTGATCTTCCCCTCTCAGGTTACCAATTCACTTGGAGATTTGCTCTTGGTACCCCGCGAGCTATTGAGCAGCGTCTTGATAGAGCTTTTGCCACCAAGGAATGATTGGACTTATTCCCTCAGTCTAAGTTGTTGAACCTCATCTCCCCCAAGTCAGACCATTCCCCTTTGCTTCTCCAAAGAGATTATTTGCATCCTCCGCCCCGTGCTTATGCTTTCAAGTTTGAGAATGTGTGGCTCTCGGAGCCGGATATTGACGAGGTTGTCCATAGGGGATGGGTTTCGGGAACATCTCCTGATATCCCAACCCGTTTGAGAGGCTGTGTGCGCTCCCTTCACTCTTGGGGTCGCAGAAAGAGGTTGAAATTTTGAGAGGACATCTCAGCGTGTAGAGAGGCTATGGAAAGAGTGCGAAACTGAGTGGATGGTGATGGCGTTGTCCGTTTTAACATGATGCGTAGATATCTAGCCAAGCTGATCATGCAAGAAGAGGCATTTTGGAGACAACGAGCTAAAAACTTTTGGCTCAAGGACGGTGACCGTAACACAAAGTTTTTCCACGCCAGTGCTACCACTAGGCAAAAGAAGAAGAGAATTGATGGGTTGGAGCGTGGGGATGGTTCTATCGCTACTAGACCAGCAGCACTCCGCCGTGTCGTAGTGGACTATTTTCATGACCTCTTCACAAGCAAGGTGGGTGATTATGAGCCAGTGGTTAGAGCGTTGGACCCTCGCATTTCCCAGGATGATAACGACCGGCTGACTAGCGCTTTTGAGAAAGAGGAATTCCGTGAAGCACTTATGGCTATGGATAATGACAAGGCCCCGGACCCGGATGGGTTCAATCCGGCTTTCTTCAAGCGCTACTGGGATGTCTACGGTGATGATATTTTTAATTCGTGCATTAGCTGGCTCGAGAGAGGAGAGTTTCCCCATGAGTTGAATGATACTAATATAGCTCTCATACCGAAGAAAGATAATCCTGCCTCCATGGCGGACTGGCGGCCCATAGCTCTATGTAATGTCCTCTACAAAATCATTTCCAAGGATCGTGCAGGGCCAATCAATCCAGGGAGAGGCATTAGACAAGGGGACCCCCTCTCGCCGTATCTATTCATTCTGTGCTCTGAAGGTTTGACAGCTTTATTACACAAGTCCATTGCATCTGGTGATATCCACGGGGTCGCTATTTGTAGGGGGCACCTTTAATATCTCACCTTTTGTTTGCAGATGATTGTTTCCTCTTTTTTAGAGCTTCCTTGCGTGAAGCCACCCGGATTCAACAAGTCTTGGACACTTATGAGAAGGCTTCAGGTCAACAAGTCAATTTCCAAAAATCAGAAATTTTCTTTAGTAGGAACGTTCCTCAAGTCACAAAAGATGTCATTGCTGCTCATCTTGGGGTTCAGGTGTGCCTTGGCACCGGTCAATATCTGGGCCTTCCGTTTATGGTAGGAAGGAGTAAGAAAGCCCTCTTTAAGTTCATTAAGGATCGGATATGGAAGAAAATCAACTCATGGAGTGGCAGAATGCTTTCTAAATCAGGAAAGGAAATTATGATTAAGTCGGTTCTTCAGTCTATTCCGACTTATTTCATGAGTCTCTTTTCAATCCCTGCATCTCTTCTAGTGGAAATTGAGCGCATGCTAAATGGGTTTTGGTGGGGTGGTAATGGCGGAACAACTAAGGGGATCCGTTGGATGGCTTGGGAGAAGCTCTGTGTGCCTAAAAGGCATGGTGGTATGGGATTCCGGAATCTTAAATCTTTTAATTTGGCCCTCTTGGGGAAACAAGCTTGGAGGCTTCAACACCAACCAGAGTTGTTGGTCTCTCGTCTGTATAAAGCTAAATACTTTCCACATGGTGATTTTTTGCATGCGAACAAACGCTCTAGCGGTAGCTTTGTTTGGAATAGCCTTTTAACCTCCCAAGATATGTTACGTCAAGGGTCTATGTGGAGTATTGGGAACGGTGCTTCGATTCGGTTGTTTGAGGATCAATGGACAAAAACCCCTACTGAAATTCGGCCAAGAGTTCCTGGTACTTTTAATCCCCTTCTCCGTGTGGACTATTTAATTAAGCATGATCGGAAGTCGTGGAATGAACCGTTGGTTCGATTCCTCTTGGATGGCCCGTCTAGTGAGGCGGTTTTGGCAACCCCTTTGTTCCCTTGTGTTATTAACGATGCACTTCACTGGAAGAGCGAGCGGAGTGGTAGCTATTCCGTGCGGAGTGCTTATAGACTGATTGAAAACACTTCAAGTTATTATAATGGAAATTTGATTGATGGTAATTGGGCATTGCTTTGGAACCTCAAGGTCCCCCCGAAAGTTAGAAATTTTCTTTGGAGATTGGCTCGGAGTTGTATTCCAACTCGCGATGTGCTTCGTCGGCGTGGAATAGATGTTCCTCATGTGTGTCCTTTTTGCGGCAATTTTGACGAAACGGACTTGCATCTGTTTGCTGAATGCGCTACTGCAGGTGCGGTTTGGACAGCAACGGGCTGCGCTCAACTTCTTTCGCGCGAAGCCGTGGTCGCTGATTCGTTTCACAACTGGTTCTTTTCGATCTTACAGCAGCTTCAGGGGGATACTCGTGCGGTGTGGGCCGTTACCTTGTGGAGTATTTGGACCAGTAGGAATAATCTTGTTTGGAATAATTCTCGCGACTCCGCAGCAACAATTGTGCGTAATGGAGCACATCTTCTTGATGAATGGCTATCGGCCTGCGCTATGCCTTTACAGCAGAAGCATAGAACCGAGAGCACTGCAGCCTCTGCGCAGCAGCAGCATTTAGACGGTAGAAGTGCAGGCCGTTGGTTGAAACCTCCCGCTAAATTTGTTAAGTGTAATGTGGATGCGGCCTTTGACTCGAACGACAACAAGATGGGCTTCGGGATGTGCTTGCGGAATGATAAGGGGGAATTTTTGGCAGCAAAAATGCACTCTTTCGCGCCGCTACTGGAGGTCTACAAAGGCGAGGCTCTGGGTCTTCTTCTTGCTATTGATTGGGTGCGGGAACTTCACTATCGGAATGTTGTTTTTGAAATGGATGCCAAGGTTGTGGTTGATGACTTTAATAACGCCCCCACAATTGTTTCTGATTATGGATGTATTTTACATTATTGTAGGGAGGCTCTTAACTTTTTTGATGTAAACTCTCATGTGGAGTTCTCTAGGAGATCGGCAAACAAGGTCGCTCATTCCTTAGCAGGGGTAGCCTTGTCCTCTGGCCCTTCTCAGACGCTTTTTGATGTTCCAGCATGTATTGTTGCTACTATTTTGAATGAAATGCATTAGTTATTTTGAGTAAAAAAAAAACATTTATGCTAATTCTGATAATTAGATTAATAGTACTATATTAATTGTTGAATCCCTATGCATCTGAGACTTTACTATGTGTAATGTGCATTTCTTGCTTTTCCCTTTATTACTGCAAAGTACTCTTTAATTTTACTGCTGCTTTTTCAAGGTAGAAATTTATTTTATGGATCCTTAAATTTTATCCATTAGGTACTGGTTGAATATCAAGTTTGGAGTCTTACCTATTTTTTTCACTGCTGCTATGCTTTCACTCTTGATGAATCAATATTAGCTGCCTAAGTAGTTATGATACCTTTTTAGTCGTGTTATTGAATGACTAATATGTTGTCAATTGTGATTTTAGGTTCAAATTCATCAACACGGGGGTTGTTCAGATTTGGTTCAGACAAGTTTTGGTGCATATTTGGTATAAGTGGCAATCCTCTATTTGAAACTTATTTGACTATTGATTACTTTGGTGTCATTTTGTTAGTTATGGCTAATGATTGAGGACAAGGCGAACACAAATGTAGAGCCCTATGTGACCCTTTTATTTTTAATTAAATTACACTATGTTATTGCGCTTGTTTTCATGAGATCTAATTTGCCACGCACAGCCTGCTGCAAACAAAGGATCTTAGTCACTGGTCGGGTTTTCATATGAATAATAATCTACGCGTGAGCACAATAATTTGTAACAACCCTTAACTATCTACCCCCTGGCTCACACACACCATAGCTGGGTTGTTCTTTGGCTCCATATTTCTTGATTTACTCATGAACACTTCTACAAATGTGGGGCTCAGTATTCTGAGTCAGCAGTTTAGCACCATCTGCTTTATTGATCATTAGATTTTGTATCAACATGCATTCCATCTTCATCCAGCAGGTAATAATACTGCCAGTTGATCGTCGGTGCCATAGAATTATTCCCCATTAAGTTATTTATTTATTTTGTTTTTGTTGTTATTACGAAGGAATATTTGTTTCAGCCTTTTATAATGAGTTTTTTTTCTACTTTTTAAATTTGTTTATTGCTATTTTCTTTTCCACAGCACATCTTCAGGCTCAGCATTAGCAAAATTAAAGGCAAGTGGTTCTGGAGGGCTCTTGAAACATCAACAAGGGGAGAAGAAAGAAAGTCCTCAAGAAAGACTTAAAAGGATCATGAAAGCAACTAAGCAAACAAATTATGACTGTTTGAATAATTTATTCTAACTGCAGATCAAAGAAACTTCAACATTTTTTATGTAGAGCATTATGTTCTGTTTGCATTCTACTGATTCTATTTAGAAGTGAGTGGCATTGTATTTTTGTGAATTCTATATCAGTTCCTGACATCTATTTCTATCACTGTAATTCTGTACAGTTAAAAAAGACACTGCTGCAGAGATAGCCAAGAAAAAGGAACAAGAGCGACAGAGGCAGGAAAAGCTTGCTGAAACTGGTCGATTGAGTCGGTAAAGACGTCGCAGCCGCAGCAGGAGTCACTGCCGTTCCCCACCAAGGTATTTCATCACACTTTGCATATGCTTGATGTAACACCCCTTTTCTACCTCTTAATTTGCACGTCATTATCAGAGTACTTTCATTTTCAAAAATAATATTTAATTAGTAGAAAAGAAATGTCACATCCTCATTTATAAAAATTCATCGCCTGCGCCATTAACATTTGTGTAACAACGCATTCGTCACAAAAAGTCAAATCTTCAAAAATAATCTCATCACAGCGGAATTAGCAATAACTCACCAAAGTCGCTCAAACACGTCTCAAAACATCACTAAAATTATTAAACAGTTAATTAAATAATTTATCTACTTCAACCCCGCCCCATAGGTGTTACAATATCAGAGAGCGACTCAAACATCCCAACAGCTATAAAGGAAGGCAGCATGTCCTTCACTCGCAGTCACCTGCAGCGTTGCCACAATAGAGCAACATTCCAAGCAGAAGGGGTGAGAATTTTCAACAAAATATAATTAAGCATACAGCAGAGTAATGTGAGCAAACTATCACACAACATCATCATTAATATCAACTTCATCGTCGTTACACACAAAACCAAACAAAAATCACAATTCACATCACTCGTCATAAAAAAAAATGGATGCGCATGAAGATGCAACCCACACCTGGGCATATGCATGATGGTACCATACTCGTCATAATAAGCCACTATGGGCACACCGTCACTGTTTTCTCGTCATAAATAAGCCACTATGGGCACACCGTCACTAAGAGGCCGAAGCCTATTCGTCATAAGATGCACATGCTATGAGACGCTATGGACACATGTGCAATCACCAAAATTTGCTCACCCGGAGTACTCATCATCACCACCATAAGACACTCATAGAGTGTATTCATCATAGTCATCATATTAATATCACCACTCTTCACAAACAATCACATTCAAAAATAATGTAACAACATCTTTAAAATTATGGAATAAACATTTCACTTTCATACTTAGGAAGCGCCACAATTAAATTTGGGAAGGGCATCTCACTTTCCAAGTAGGAGAAAACCTCACATTTTTAACCGGAAAAATAGTAATAGTATCAAAGTCACATTTACACGCTCTTCTCTTTTACAAAATACAGAAATTCGGTTAATAAACGCAACAAATCGAAGCTGAAAAACAGTGGCCATTATTGCGCAAAAGCAGTAGAAATTTTACATCAAATCGAAACTGAAAACAGTGGCCATTATTTGCGCAAAACAGTAGCAAATTTACATAATATTGAAGCTGAAAAACAGCGGCATTTATGCGCAAAAACAGTGGTTTTTATAGGCTGAAACAGCAGCAACAACAGCAACTTTAAATTGCCAAAACAGCAGAATTTTATTGGTAAAAACAGCATCATTTTATTGGTGCAAACAGCACATTTCATGGACAGCAACAGCATGTATAATTGACAGCAACAGCAATCTAAAAAAATTAACAGCAACAGCAATATAAAAATTAACAGCAACAGCAATATAAAAATTAACAGCAACAGCAATATAAAAAAAAATAACAGCAACAGCATATAAAAATTAACAGCAACAGCAATATAAAAATTAACAGCAACAGCCATATAAAAATCTGCACACAGCAGCAACAATATTGGATAAACAGCAACATAATTCTGCACACAGCAACAACACTATTTGACTAACAGCAACATAATTCGAATTTCATCTTTTTCCTATCATAGGGAAATTCGCAATTCATCTCCTCACATCATAAGAAATTTCGCATATCAACACAACAATTCGATCCATTACTCCTCTTGATATATATATAAATTGCGAATTCAACTACTCCCAAAAACCCACAAACCCTCCATATACTCAATTACATTAAATTGGAAACGCTCACCCTTACCTTTTCAAGAAGATGAATCGAATTCTAGAGGGCAGACACCTACAGAGCCACAGCAACAACGGGAAACCTCTTTTCTTCTTGATCTCGAATCCTTCTCTCCTTTTTCCTTCTTGATTTCGCGAATCCTCTCCTTCTTTCCCCAAGCTCACGGCACCTCTTCTCTCTTAGCACTCTAGGGTTTCAAAATTTCGTTTTGGAGCAAAAATGACTAGCCCTAGGCAAGTCCCTTCTCAAAACCCAGGTTAGTTGGATCATGGGCTTCACTTAAGCCCATTCCTCTCTATTTCGCCACTCCCCCTACCATATACTACCTCTTAAAATAATTCTAATAATAATAATAACCTTATAAATAATAATATTAATAATGCAACACCTAAATAATTTAATCAATTAATTAATTAAATTATTTTGGGCGTTACAACTCTCCCCCACTTAGGAGAATTTCGCCCTCGAAATTTTAACTACCGACGCAAACACTTTTCCACTAGCCAACTAACGACCCTTTAGACAACCAGCGCTAACTAATAATCAGGCTCACTCTCCATTACTCCTAGCTTTAGGCAACTCTATAACACCACAAGCACCACTAAAACAATCGTATCAATCAATATCAACAAAATAGCACCAACGTCAAATTTGGGTCATTCAGCGATACCCTTAACACAACAATTTGCATAACAGCACAACAACATCCAATCTCAACAACGGCCATAGGCCCACAATAGCAAATCAACAATAATAACAACACAATCCATGTGGGCCATTCAGCGGTACCCGAACAAAACAACAACACCACTTGGGCCATTCAGCGATACCCAAGGCAAACAACAACACAACTTGGGCCATTCGGCGATACCCAAGACAACAATAGTAAGACATCAGCATACGACCAGGCAACAACCACAACCTCAACAATCACGATAACAATCAAAAGCATCAGGACTAACAACTTAGTCACAACGGTGGGCGCTAAGGCGCCGCAAGCAACACAACTAAACAGGCATGGCGCGCCCGAGGGCAAGCGCCTTCGACAACAGCAACAAATTGGCACGTATTATACGATCACATAACATATTTCCACAACGTCAACCAAGGGTCAACGGACAACATATCAAAACAACAAGATACACGGAGCAGCGCATAAGATCGAGAACAGTAACAATAATTTTCGGACCAGTAACAAATATTATCAGAAAAACAGCAACAATTATTTTTCTGAAAACAGCAGCAATTATTTTTTCAGAAAATAGCAACAGTAACTTTCAGAAAAACAGCAACAGTAGTTTTCTGAAAACGGCAACGATTATTTCTCTTAAAACAGCAACAAAATTTTCAAAGACAGCGACAATATCTTCCAGAAAACAGCAATATTAGTTTTTAGAAAAAACAGCAACATAGTCTTCAGAAAACAGCAATAATAGTTTTTCGAAAAACAACAACAACAATAACACCAACAACATCACGAGGAAGTTTACTAAATGCGTAAATATAGCAACAACAAGGCACACGGCACGGAAACAATGGCATAATGTCACATGGCAACAACAACAATAGTTTTTCAGGAAGTAACAACAATAATTTTCACAAAAACAGTAACAATAGTTTTCAGAAAAACTGCAACAATAATTTTCAATAACACAACATTTACATATAACATAAAAGCATATCACAAGGTGTTCAAGATCAAGGATTAAGGAGTATGGCACTAAGAAAATCTTATGACTAAGAATCAGTGAACACCCAATGCACAAAAATTCAAACAGCACATCAGTCGCACATTCGACATATCACTAAAGACGGTACTCCTTTTACCTCAAAAATATTTGTAAGCGGAAGTGCGAAAATGTACTATTTGAAATTACAGTCCAGATTCAGATGTCACAAAGTCAGAACACTTAATTTTCAAATTAGTTTAGAAAATTCGAAAAAAAAAACCTCGAAAACATTTTTCCCCGGGATCCAAAAGAAGTAACTACGGCGTCCTTTCGAAAACCAAGCATTTTCCAAACCAGCAGAAAATCGAAAACCAAGTCCAGTGATATTAGTCATCAACTACAGAATAGCTTCTTAGAGAAGTGACACACACGCACGAAACATTTTATTTGGAGTTTTCAACACAAGAAATAAAACACGTCACAGAAATTGATTCTCTCTCTTCAAGACTAAACGACAGCTTAAATGGTTTGAGTAGAATATCCTTAAGAAAATATGGCAATAAAAGCTGACTCAAAGAAGTTCGCAACAGGGTCCCAAAAAATAATTTTCAATGCTACTATCAGTATCCAACCATAAAATTGTCTATGAGTCGTTCAAAAGCAATTTTCAAAATCTCTTCATCCTTTAGACCCCAAACCACCAAATAGGACAACTCATAAAAATAGAGACAGTCAACAACCCAAAAACAGGCCCAACTCGTAAAATAGCAGTAGTGTACAAAAGTAGGGACAGTAACAGTTATTTTTGAAAGCACTGACAGCGGCCTTAGGAAGCAGCAACAACAACTTTTAAAAAGGTAGCAACAATCATTTTTCAGCAATAGTCGTTTTGCAGAAAACCATAACAATTATCCGAATAAAACAGCAACGTTATTTTCTGAAAACAGCAATGATCATTTTTCAGAAACAGCAACAATTATTTAAATAAAACAGCAACAGCAGTATAAACAAAACAGCAGTAGCATTCGACTTTTTAAAACAGCATGGCAGTTATCATTCAAACAGCAATAGCAAATATCTCAGGATAATCCACGAAACATTATCAACTAAGTACACAGGAACACGGTTAACATTTAAAACCTTATTACAACTAGTCAGCCCAAATGAATAGTTACATTAACATTTACAGTAATTAGTTAATTCGGCCCAAGTGCACAAGCGTCCAAAATGCACATTTTTAAATCTTAAGATTTTTAAAACCACGTAACGCATATCACAAGAGTGCAACTGCTAAAACAAAATCCGAATCGTTTATAAAGGTGATTTTCAATGCTAATCTCGGTATCCAGCCGTAAAAGTGTTTAATGGATGTTCAAAAACAATTTCGGAACTCCCATTATTTTTCGGATTATAAAACTCTATAGCGCAATTCAAGAAGTAACGACCAAAAAGATTTTGTCATAACACTCAAGCATACAAGACTCCACCTTGAGGAAAATTAGGCAAATCAAAATAGCAATCACATGAGGCGGTAGTCCTCAGCTAAAATTGTTACATCAAATTGCGGTCTTTTCCAAAAAGAGTTGAGGTCAAAATTATAGCACTCAATGAAGATATTTTTCGTTTGTAGTGATTAAAACGCTACGACAGTTATTAGTGCAGCAATAACTTGAAATAGTCCACAAAATAATTTTACAACGCATTCAGTTTTCAAACATCAAAACACATTGCAGAGTAACAGGCAACAAGGCAAATCATTTTAGAAACACGCAGCAAGGAAAGTCAACAACAAGGACCTCAACAAACAGACGCAATTCACACACCGAAAACACAATAAGGCACACAACGCTAGTAGGGACATCTCCCCCACTAGTTCACTTACCAATGGAAACTTTTGGCGTACCTGCAACATAAACAATGGTCAGCACTGAAAGACAACAGTTGGTCACTATCTGACACAACGACTCGACGACATGGCCGGACGGACCAACCATTGCTCTGATACCACTAATGTAACACCCCTTTTCTACCTCTTAATTTGCACGTCATTATCAGAGTACTTTCATTTTCAAAAATAATATTTAATTAGTAGAAAAGAAATGTCACATCCTCATTTATAAAAATTCATCGCCTGCGCCATTAACATTTGTGTAACAACGCATTCGTCACAAAAAGTCAAATCTTCAAAAATAATCTCATCACAGCGGAATTAGCAATAACTCACCAAAGTCGCTCAAACACGTCTCAAAACATCACTAAAATTATTAAACAGTTAATTAAATAATTTATCTACTTCAACCCCGCCCCATAGGTGTTACAATATCAGAGAGCGACTCAAACATCCCAACAGCTATAAAGGAAGGCAGCATGTCCTTCACTCGCAGTCACCTGCAGCGTTGCCACAATAGAGCAACATTCCAAGCAGAAGGGGTGAGAATTTTCAACAAAATATAATTAAGCATACAGCAGAGTAATGTGAGCAAACTATCACACAACATCATCATTAATATCAACTTCATCGTCGTTACACACAAAACCAAACAAAAATCACAATTCACATCACTCGTCATAAAAAAAATGGATGCGCATGAAGATGCAACCCACACCTGGGCATATGCATGATGGTACCATACTCGTCATAATAAGCCACTATGGGCACACCGTCACTGTTTTCTCGTCATAAATAAGCCACTATGGGCACACCGTCACTAAGAGGCCGAAGCCTATTCGTCATAAGATGCACATGCTATGAGACGCTATGGACACATGTGCAATCACCAAAATTTGCTCACCCGGAGTACTCATCATCACCACCATAAGACACTCATAGAGTGTATTCATCATAGTCATCATATTAATATCACCACTCTTCACAAACAATCACATTCAAAAATAATGTAACAACATCTTTAAAATTATGGAATAAACATTTCACTTTCATACTTAGGAAGCGCCACAATTAAATTTGGGAAGGGCATCTCACTTTCCAAGTAGGAGAAAACCTCACATTTTTAACCGGAAAAATAGTAATAGTATCAAAGTCACATTTACACGCTCTTCTCTTTTACAAAATACAGAAATTCGGTTAATAAACGCAACAAATCGAAGCTGAAAAACAGTGGCCATTATTGCGCAAAAGCAGTAGAAATTTTACATCAAATCGAAACTGAAAACAGTGGCCATTATTTGCGCAAAACAGTAGCAAATTTACATCATATTGAAGCTGAAAAACAGCGGCATTTATGCGCAAAAACAGTGGTTTTTATAGGCTGAAACAGCAGCAACAACAGCAACTTTAAATTGCCAAAACAGCAGAATTTTATTGGTAAAAACAGCATCATTTTATTGGTGCAAACAGCACATTTCATGGACAGCAACAGCATGTATAATTGACAGCAACAGCAATCTAAAAAAATTAACAGCAACAACAATATAAAAATTAACAGCAACAGCAATATAAAAATTAACAGCAACAGCAATATAAAAAAAAATAACAGCAACAGCAATATAAAAAAAAATAACAGCAACAGCATATAAAAATTAACAGCAACAGCAATATAAAAATTAACAGCAACAGCCATATAAAAATCTGCACACAGCAGCAACAATATTGGATAAACAGCAACATAATTCTGCACACAGCAACAACACTATTTGACTAACAGCAACATAATTCGAATTTCATCTTTTTCCTATCATAGGGCAATTCGCAATTCATCTCCTCACATCATAAGAAATTTCGCATATCAACACAACAATTCGATCCATTACTCCTCTTGATATATATATAAATTGCGAATTCAACTACTCCCAAAAACCCACAAACCCTCCATATACTCAATTACATTAAATTGGAAACGCTCACCCTTACCTTTTCAAGAAGATGAATCGAATTCTAGAGGGCAGACACCTACAGAGCCACAGCAACAACGGGAAACCTCTTTTCTTCTTGATCTCGAATCCTTCTCTCCTTTTTCCTTCTTGATTTCGCGAATCCTCTCCTTCTTTCCCCAAGCTCACGGCACCTCTTCTCTCTTAGCACTCTAGGGTTTCAAAATTTCGTTTTGGAGCAAAAATGACTAGCCCTAGGCAAGTCCCTTCTCAAAACCCAGGTTAGTTGGATCATGGGCTTCACTTAAGCCCATTCCTCTCTATTTCGCCACTCCCCCCTACCATATACTACCTCTTAAAATAATTCTAATAATAATAATAACCTTATAAATAATAATATTAATAATGCAACACCTAAATAATTTAATCAATTAATTAATTAAATTATTTTGGGCGTTACACTTGATGTTTCTGCGCAGCTAATGTATTTTTACAAAGATATAAATCAATAACCTTTGGTTTAATGGAGACGTTCATCATACAAAATTCGTCACCAACCATGCCTCAAGTTGGGCATGACATATTGGCCTCACCGAAAATACTTGAGGAAACCCTATGTTTATCTTTGAGTAATTTGTATTCGACAACTACGCAACATTTTGTGTCAGATTTAGGGGGAAGAGGTGATGTGAATCATATTTTTAGGCTGATAATTATTTGAGATTATGCTGAAGATTTTGTAATATGCACTTGAGATTGTGGTGTTTCATCTTTTAATTATTTGAGATTATACAATATATAAAGTCTTGTCTCATGTATGCCGATCAGAAACACATTTTTTTTAAAAAAACTCCACTTTTAACATCGGTTCTCAAATAACCTGATGTTAAAAATCAATATTTAATATCAGTTCCTCTAGATAACCGATGCCAAAAGTACT
Source organism: Astragalus membranaceus (assembly GCA_039519185.1). Taxonomy (NCBI): domain Eukaryota; kingdom Viridiplantae; phylum Streptophyta; class Magnoliopsida; order Fabales; family Fabaceae; genus Astragalus; species Astragalus membranaceus. The sequence continues at coordinate 78,400,436 of CM076847.1, forward strand.
TTTTATATCGGTTCCAATAAAAAACTGATGTCAAAAATACGCTTATACTTGATAAAAAGTTGACTTTTTATAACGGGTATACGGGTAACCGATATGAAAACCATTTTCCGCATCGGTTCTGCGGCCGATATTAAAAGTCCCTATTTTTTATATCTCCTTTTTCTGCATCGGTTCAGGAATCGATATGAAATGTCATTTTTAACCGATATGACGAAATGCCTTTTTTCCACTAGTCTTTCAGTAGGAAATTCCGCAGGAAACTGCAGAATTATTTTTATTTCAAATCCGCAACAAATTTTGGTGACTATTATTATTATTATTATTATTATTATTATTATTATTATTATTATTATTATTATTATTATTATATATCAGTATTTTCTCCTAAAGAGGCCAAAGAGAAGTCTATCTCAAACTAGTCTATACACAGTTAACACATGATATCTTTCCTTTACAAAATTTATATGATACATTGATACATGATTTTCTCTAGTTAAGATGGAAGAAAAAACTGGTTAAGGATGAAGGGGAGGGTGTAGAACTCTTCATTTCGGGTATCTCCATTAAATCTTCTAAATTTGTCCCACCATGGCGTTTCCCTATTTTTTGAGCTATCCTTGTATTCAAAAATGTTGTCCAAGAATAGAGCAACAAGCATTGCAAACTAGTGTTGATAGGCACCTGGCCTATCCACACAATCAAAAGGGACTAAAAGATAGAAAATTGGAGTAGAAAAGGAAGAATCTTATTGAATCTTTAAGGAGATACAAAGGATAGGGTGGTGGCATAACCCACCATTAGAAACTTTGGCCTAATAACCCAAAGGATTCTAAGCTACAACTCAATGTATTACAAAAAAATACCAAAGGGGGTGGATGCCTTTATTTATAGGCTTCCAATACAAGGGGGGTATAAGGGAGTAAAAAAATTGTTTGTTAGCAGTAAACTAGAATCACGCCGCACACTTCATCGGTAATAAAGTCCTATTTGTGTGAACTAAAAGTCTTTGTGAGATGGTACACTGAGTAACACACCGCCTTCTGAAACAAATAATTAATATAAAATCAGACAAATAGTATAAAGGCTTAATTACAGTTAACAAATAATATATAATGAGACAAATAGTATAAATGCTTAATTACAGTATAAAATGAGAAGGCTACGATCGATAACTTACAAGGAATATCATAATAGCAATACAAGTGCATGTTGCTCCGGAACATGGACAACATGGAACCTTTGAAGATGAAAAGTTGGGTTGGGGCTCCAAGTTCCCCAAAGTAAGTTGACATTACAACGGCAATGACAATTTCGAGCTTGCATCTTCTTCCCGGGTTACAGGTGAATCCATGGTTTCATCCTGTTTCTTTAATCTTTCTTCCAATATCCCTAATTGACTGAGAATTTTTTCATCGCAGTCCACCTACATAAAAACCTATCATCAGTTTTCTAGAAAACTTGAGAGAAACTTGAGAGATAAGTGTGCATCCAGTTTACCTCCGTTAATCCTTGTCTCAGTTGATCAATTGCTCCCCGTAAATCACCTTTCTTGGAAAGGCAGGTACTTAAGGAAACCCACGCGTCAGCAAAACGAGGATTCAACCGAATCAGCACCAAATTAATTATAGATCACCATCATTTCAACACTTCAATAGAAAAAAACAAAGACTAATCAGTAAATGAATGAAAGTAATAAAACAATGATTACAGAGGTGGAAAAGTGATCTTCAGCTTCTTTATTATAGTTGTCATCAAACACATCGGATAATAGTCCTCTAAGATACTCGTACTTTGCAAGTTGCGTAGGTGAAGATGATCTTTTTCCTGGAGATAAAAAACTTCTTTAACCCATAAAGAAAAGAAAAGAAAAGACAAGAAGAATTCTTTACTAAATATAAAGAAAAGAAAAGAAAATCAGATTATAACAGAAAACTTGGATTAACCCATACCTGGAAAGAAGTTGAGGAGGACGACAATGTCATTGGAAGATTGCGCCAACAAGGATGTTATCTCGTTAAGGTTGTCTGGTAAAAACCCATCTCTAAATTTGTAAAGTTTTTTTATCTCAGCTTCAGCCTTCAGAAGGGTTTCGTCTTCTTCTTCAAAACCTGAATTGCTCATTTCTTTCCCAGAGCCAACAAAAACAAAAACAAAACGCAGAACCAGGGTTTTATCTCAAGTAACAATGAAAGCAGAACCAACCAAACAACCAAGGCAGAGCAGTAACTACATATGCAATCTAATGAAGCCCACCCAGTGAATAATGCAACCTAAACCTATTCTTACCTTCGAGAGCTCTTCTCATCGATTGATCTCTGCTATGGTAGTTGGCGTCGTTAATGCTTAGCACTAACCTCATGGTTACTGAACACGGTCCATCACTAGGGAGAACATAGTAAGGACTTGATTGGTTCTGACTTGGATCTATGGGTGGTTTGTTTTGGTTGGTCACCCAAGAACTCGATGTATTGTGGTTACATGATGAATTAATTTCAAGATATAAGGCTTCCAAACCCAGAAAATAGAAGGAATTGGGTAGAAAACGAAAGGAATAGAAGACTACAAAATGTCCCAATTGATGTCCCAATTGATGTGTGAGTCAACATAGCTGAATTTCCTTGGAATCAAAAGTGCGAATCCTAGAGCACTTGTGCGTGGTTGCGCCAGCAAATAATTGGAATGATGAAATCAAAGCAATATCCTTAGGAGAATATTCATTGTCCATGTCATCCAGCTGAGTTTTCTGGTGTAGCCTAAACCGTTTTGTGAGAATTTTTACACAGAACAAGACCTACAATACGTAAGGGAAAGGACTTAGGGTTTTGTCCATATAAAAATATAAATCAGAAAATATTTGAAAGATTAGGTTAATTGTTAAATTACTCTACCACAGATAATTTTTTTTAACAGGACTACCATAGATAGTGTTAATTAAGATGTTTGAACATTTGCAAAGAATGGAATGAAGAGCGAGGAATGGCGAGACAGAGACCAATGACGATGAGCAACGGCGAACGTGAAAAAAGCTGAGAGGGAGAAGAAGGTTAGGCGTGCGTGAGAGACAGGGAGAGGGAAGGTTGCATAAGAGCAGTGACAGAGCTGGGGAAAATACAATTAAAATAGATAAATATATTAAAATTAAAAATTATTTATAAACAAAATTAAATGACCAAAAAAGTAATTCTGATTTTAAATTTATTTGATTTTAAAATGCCCAAAATATTTTTTTCCAAAAACTATCAACTGTTTACTAATAATTTCTAATTCTAATTGTAATATAAACTAGTTTCTTACCCGTGCATACGCACGGGTGATACTGTATGGTCGGTATATTACCATGAAGTCATAATAGTAATTTGGAAGATATTGATAAGTTGTGAACAATGTCCAAAATGTATGATTTGAAATTCAAAGTGGAATATGCATCCCCGTTGACAATCAGAATTACATTGATCCATAATAATGTATTTGGACATTAGAGGTAAAATATGCATCCCCGTTGCCCCTCCCGTTTGCATCCTCGTTGGTCCTCCTGTTGGCACTCCCGTTGGCACTTTCGTTGCCACTCCCGTTGGCACTCTCGTTGCCACTCCCGTTGACACTCTCGTTGCCACTCCCGTTGGCACTCTCGTTGCCACTCCCGTTGGCACTCATGTTGGCAGTCCCATTGGCACTCCCACTCTCGTTGGCACTCCCGTTGGCGTTCTTGTTGGCACTCCCGTTGGCGTTTTCGTTGGCACTCCCGTTTGCACTCTCGTTGGCATTTTACTCCTTTTTAGTAATTATAAAATAGTTAGTTGGTAATTTTTTGTAGTGATTAAATTGATTGATTTTATTTTTTATGAAAAAATTAATTGATTTTACTCATTTTAATTGATTTTAGTAATTTTAGTAGTTTGAGTAAATTATAAAAATGAATAATTTTTTTTTAAAATATTTGTGTGGGAAAAAGTTTAAAAAAAGTAGGTTTGAGTAGTTTGAGTAAATTATAAAAATGAATAATTTTTTTTAAATAATTGATTATACTCCAATTATTTAGTTGGGAAAAGCATAAGATTGATATTTTGGTAGTAAGTAAATGGTAAGTTTGAAAAAGTGTGTGAGAGTAAAAAAGTTTGAAAAGGTGAAAAAATAAAATTACCTAAATAAACTCCAATTGCTTAGTTGAAAAAATGATAAGATTGATATTTTGGTAGTGAGTAATGTATGGACTCAGACAAAATTTAATTAGTCAGAACTTTAACCCGTGAAAATCAAGACAATTTTAAAGTTAACAGATTTAATTAGCCTAAAACAAATATTAAAATTTTGTTAAAATTTGAAAATTTTAAAATAGTAAAGAGGAAAAATGAATGTGACATGTAGATTAAATTAAAGTAGATATATTGTGAAAAATAGATAAATGGGAGAATTAGAGGAAGAAAGAGGAGAAGAGAGTGAAAAAGTGTGTGAGAGAGATTGAAAAAATATGAAAAATAGAGAAATGAGAGAATTGGAAAAAGAAATAGGAGAAGAGAGTAAAAAGTGTGAGGGAGAGTGAAAAAGTGTGTGAGAGAGTGAAAAAGTGAAAAAGTTTGAAAAAGTGAAAAAGTGAAAAGGATAAAATTGGTATTTTGGTAGTGGGTAAATGGTATAGATAGATAGTAGAAGATGTGAAAAAATTCGATAATAATAACCATGGAATTCCAAATGATTAGGCTTTTTATTTTCTTCTCTTTTATACTTGAAAGCATTTGAAAAGAGTGTACAGGGCCGACTAGCAAGACCCACAATCCCTCACAGTTGGTTGCCTTGACAATTTCAACAACATGAAGACGTCAGCTTTCGGGTTTGAACCCAGTTGTAAGCAGTGGAAGTGTGTGTGCATGGTGTTTATTTCTCATTTCATCTAATCTAAGTAGAAAAAAAAGTTAGCAACATCCACCAATCATTCAAACACAAAGGTTTGGTAAGCATAAAGTTTGAACCTTTCTCCAATTTTAACTTCTACCCAATTCAAGTATTAAGCTACACTTTCTAAAACTTTCGACCAAAAGAGAGAAAAAACTTCAAAACTAAGAGCTGTGAAAGAGGGTGCCACCCCAGAAATTGTTAAGAGGGATCAAAATCACCCAATTTGTTTTACACTAATCATGCCATTGTCATTGCCATTAAAATTATTTGATGAGTTTGAGGTGGTTGTTGTTTTCAGACATAGCAGCAAAGGTGGGAGATGCAGTCCTCATATCAGCAGAGAAGTCGATCAGATGACGTTGACATCGAGCGGCATGAGAGGATATTGAATGTCAAGATCCCTGAAAAATCAACTCTTCAATCAAAAACTTATTCATAAAAAACATGTATGGTGAAATGAACGTAGTATTAAGAAGACACCTTTCATTACATACCTCAATGTTCTGTGTTTCATTTGTGGGGCTACGATAGAAATTATGTATGGTCTTAGTAGCAAGAACATTGTTGGGGATCACAATCTTTTCATTCACAATCTTTTGATTTTTATCATATTTCAGAAATACGGTTGTCCATACATTCATTTCTTCTACAATCATCTGCCATTAGTAAGATTAACCATTAGGCCATGTTTACGTGAAAAAGGATTCTATAAATTAGAATAGAGATAAACATTATTACCTGGATATTATCAATTTCACATATATCTCCCACATCAAATGGGTGAATGATAAATAAGAATATAATTGCTTGAAAAACGTTCTTGCAAGTGTCTCCAAATGCAAATGAAACTAAAAGAAGCTGTGTGCCCACTAAAATAAGTAATTTGGTGGTGGCAATTTCCAATATCAAGAGCCAAACCATTGTTGTGATAATGACAACTAAAACATTGGCTATTTTATGAAGTTTTTTCACGACTCTTCTGGTGTCATTCAATGAGAAAGCAAGTGCTCTCCTCTCTCTGAGGGCATTCACCTAGATAATTAAAAGCACAATATTGCTGTCAATATTATAGAAGTGAGTTGGCTTACAACCCAATTCAACCGATCTTTGGCAATATACTGCTATGGGTAACTGTTCATAACAAGTAAATAGTATTCCATCAGACAAACAACGGAAAAAAAAATGTATCAACCCCATTTCTCAAATTATGCTTAATAGGTTAGTTAATACTTACCACCCAGTTCTTCAAGGCAAATTTACTGATTTTCCCTTTCCCTGTTTCAAGGGCTCCTTCAAATAGACTTATCATTTTCATAGCTTCATCTTCTTGCATAAATCGCATTAAGTCCTCTACTTGTATATACCTACAAAAAAGAGAAAGTAAAAAAAATGGAAGAGAGAAATTAATAAACTATGAAAAACTTATCATTTAATTTGAAAGGGACCTAACCAACCCCTAACACTACAGGTGAAGTTGCAGCAGCTAGTGAAGGGGACAAAACATGGATAAGGTTTGTGAATTAAAATTCTGAGCAATAACAAAATCCAGCTTGGTGAAAAATCGTGCATAAGAGAAAGAAAAAGGGAGAGGAGTTAGTTAATCAATATCATAAAGTAATTAGATGGCATAGGCATAAAAACCTTTAGTCAAAGTGTCAAACAAACAGTGAAACAAGCAATAATAATTTGTAAAAGTAAGAAATGAATGGATAACAAACCTGCAGCCACCCCTAGCAACATTCTTAAAGAGTTTCCTAGCAGCTGCTTCAGCTCCTTTTTCACTTCTAATAATATAGGTGCCATGTTCACCATCAGAAGTGGAATCAAGTATCTGCTCATCTAATGTAAGCAAAGTCATCAACCTCTGCATATTCCAAGCAGATACATTCTTCGGATTAAGACTATGCAAGTGATCAATAGTTATCCCATTCCCAATCCCTTCATCTGATTTCTTAGAAAGTGGTCTTGAAAACTTACCACTCTTCACTTTAGGACTTTTCGAAAGCATTCCACTCTTAATAGTAAGAGACCATCATGTGGTATATCAATAGTAGCACTTTGCACCTCATCAGCTGACCTTTCCTTCTCTTCTCCTTTTTGAAATTGATTATTCTTGGAAAGCGTTTTAATCACGAATGGATTAAACAACGCTTCTTGAATCCTATCGAAGTATGTACTCACATAGAAAGAAGAAATTAGACTCTGAACAAATAAAGTTTTTGCTAACCAAAGTATAGCACCCACTAAGATACACACCAACTCTTTAGTCACATATTGAAGAGAAACACTTTTAATTTCCCTTTGCACGGCTTTACGCAAACGGTAGACAAAATAAAGTACCTTTTTTCTCAAAACGAAATTCCTTTCAATGATGCAAAACACTATGATTCTAATAACCCAATCAGAAACTAACCTTCCACAAATTACGGCCCAAATCATTACCTCCCATTTCCACAACTTTAACTGCCATAGATTCTTGTGCCTTAAAACGGGATCGCTTATCGTAGTTATGAGTGCACCGATTATAGCAATAAAGCTCAACCACTCTAACAAAATCCAAAGGCTAAAATGGTTTTTTTTATACTCATCCGGAAAATCTTCTTCCATAAACAGATCATCACCTTTCTTCTCTAAAAACCCTTGACCTGAGCTCCTATCTGGTTCTTCCTCTAGCGGGTCTAATAACCTATACTTTAACCTGGACGGTGTTTTGATTTTCAACCACTCAGATTTCCTCGGTATGGCATTAGAGGTGCACCTTAGGACTTCTTCATCGCCACCATTACCAGTCGGAGACAATGACCGGCAACGATCGTGATGCCGTGGAGGTGGAGGTCTCTGAAACTCTCCCAATGATGGTGAGTCTTTGTCTTCGACAATAATTAGATACAATTGTTAGTATAATTAATGTTTTTTAATTGAAGAATACAATAAAGTTTCATCTTTTAAATATTCAAAATCTTACCGATCCCATCCTCGACAATTTCTCTCTTTTCCGGTATTTGTTCTTCTAAGATTGATAATAGACTGCTAATCTTTTGATTGGAGCTCGCCTACATTAAAACCTATCATCAATAGAAAAGCAAGAGCAAATGACACTGGAGATGTGAATAAATGTCGTCCAGTTTACCTGGTTTGATCCCTGTCTAAGGTGAATAACTGCTTCCTATAAATCACCTCTCTTAATAACGTAGTTACCTAAAGAAACCCATGCATCTTCAACAAGAGGGTTCAACAGAACCTGCACCAAATAAATTAATCATACATCGGTTCAATCTATCTATACCATTTACCCACTAACAAAATACCAATCTTATCATTTTCCTAACTAAATAATTAGAGGATATTTAGGTAATTTCACTTTTTCACATTTTCCAACTTTTTAATTCTCTCACACACTTTTTCACTCTCTCACACACTTTTTACTCTTTTCTCCTCTTTCTTCTCCCAAATCTCTCATTTCTCTATTTTTCATACTTTTTTTACTCTCTCTCACACACTTTTTCACTCTCTCTCACACACTTTTTCAAACTTACTATTTACCTACTACCAAAATATCAATTTTATGCTTTTCCCAACTAAATAATTGGAGTATATTTAGGTATTTTCACTTTTCACATTTCTTTACTTTTTCACTCTCTCTCACATTTTTTCACCCTATTCTCCTCTTTGTTCCTCTAATTCTCCCATTTCTCTATTTTCACAATATACCTATTTTAATTTCATTTATATGTCACATTCATTTTTGTTCTTTACTATTTTAAAAAATTCAAATTTTGACAAAATTTTAAAACCGGACCGGAGATCGAACCGGCGAGGCCTCCGGTTCATGGTTCAATCGGTTCAACCGGTTCAACCATGGTTGAACCGGATGAGTAATTTATTAAATAAAAAATAAAAAATATTAAATTTTGGAGAAAAAAGTAAATTTAAAAATAAAAAAATGTATTTCGGGCGGTTCAATCCGGTTCGGTTTTCGGTTCAAAGCGGTTGAACCGTGGTTCAACCCGATTCTTCCCCGGTTCGATCCGGTTCTGGGCGGTTCAATAGGACTGCGGTTCAAATGGGGTTGAACCAACCGGCCGGGGGTCCGGTTCAATCGGTTGAACCGGTCGGTCCGGTCCGGTTTTTAAAACATTACACACGGCTCATAAACGTTGCCATATTGTCTTTTCGTTCTTATATTAAATATATTAAAATAGATAGGCTTTAAATCAAAATCAAAATTTTCATAAAAATTACTGTAACATGGGCTCGAGCCTTTTCCCTTCTCCCGCTGTTACGCTGAAAGCTCTAGAAACCCTTCTAACCCTAAATCTTTGATTCGCCGCTCTCCTTTGCCTTTCGTGTTTCTATTACCATTAGTCATATTCAATCCTTCATCCGTGCTGCGTGTGGACGATGTTGGAAGCGAAAAGAGGATCAACATCGAGACTTTACAGCAGAGGTGTCGTTGGAAAAGCACCACGCGGGCACACTAGAACACGATAAGACACGGAGAAATAGTTCACGAGACAGACTTCCATGGTGGATCTGACTTGTGGTGATGGTGGTGGCGTAAGGCAGTTCTCAATGATTGTATCTCGATAAAAATGGGGGTGGAGATTTGTTGGTGGAGAGACGGAGAATACCTTGTTCTGTGGCACAAATAGTTGCAATCGTTGTTGGTGAGATACGACAAAGAGAGCCAGGTAATTTACTTGAAGTTTGTACGCAATTCTTAAAATTTTGTTTAGAGTTCTAGACCTGCTCTTCCATTGATGTTCGTTTATCTATCTAACAAAATCCTACAATTTAAGTTTCATCATGAAAAGAACATGATTTAAGTTTTGTTTAGAGTTCTAAACCTGCAATTGCATAGTAAAAAAATGTAATCTCTGAAAATGCCTCTTCCATAGCTAAATGCATATTCCCAATATATTTGCAGCAACCAGTTTTATTGTGTCAAATGGATGAATAGGCTTCTCAAATAAATATCACATGTGTTAATGATTAACTGCTCTATTCAAGTGCGATTGATCTTTTCATTTTTCTTATTCTTGGAAATTGTTGTTATTAGGAAAAGAGTTGCACTTACTGGTTCTTGAGGTTGGTCCTACTTTATATTTTTCCTAGCATGTGATTTTATTTCACTGATCAACCGATTTTATGTTTATTGCTAGTATAATATTCTCTTTAATAATAACAGAGAAATGAATGCTGCTGGCAATAATCTTTGTCAACGGGTAAGCTTAGTATCCCTTGCTATCATATCCTACTTACATTTCATGTTATCTTTGAGTTTATTAGATTAAAATTCAGTAACGTGGTACTAAGGCTTCTAATGTCATGCCAGAGCCTATTGGACTCAGCTTCTAAAGTTTTTCTATTTCTACCGTGTTCCTATTCTTTTTCTAAAATGGCTTGTTAGGTTTGTAGAATCTGTACAATTTGTGTTCTCGTGCCTAAAGACTAAGAGATAAGATAGTTTCTCCAAGATTATGAATAAGGGGCTCTGAAGGTTTCAGACAAGTTCTCTATAATAACTTAATGTTTTGTACAATTTCTCCTTAAGGACTCAATCTTAACTAAATTTTGAATCAGATCTATGAACAGGCTGATGTTAGTATGAACTCCCTGAAATTAGTATGAACTCACCCTTGAACCCTAAAATCCCTTTCTCTGAAATTAGCGTGAACTCACCCTCACTATGCCCTGTATCTCTCGAACTCACCCACACCTAAACCCTAAAATCACAAATTCACACACAGCGTTGCAACTCAGCCCTCTCCTTCGCGTTTTTCTGGTTTCACACGCAGTGTTTCAACCATCTTCTCCGCATTTTTCAGGTTCGTTCCTCTCTCTGTGGTTTTCCCTCTCTGGTTTTCAACCGATTTTAGCGAACTCATCAGAGGTGGTTTTGCTCTCTGTGATTCGCCTCTCTCTCTCTCTCCCTCACAGCGCTTTCATACAGAGCAATTTCTGGTTCAAAACTCGCCGCCTCTATCTCTCTCTCCCTCACAGCGCTTTCATTATTTGGGATTTTTTTTTTCTGATGCTTGTATTACCTACTAAGAAAGGTGCAAAAACTACTTCTAAAATTGTTTCTATGCTTCTTTTGTATCTTTCAAGGTTTATTTTAGTGTTTCTATTCGTTTTCTTCTTTCTAGAAAGACAAAAGCTAGCTGGAGTTCACCGTCGCAATGAGACGCTGTCGGTGCTGCATCTGAAAGTCTCTCAGTATGTTGATTGTTATTGGAGCATCATGCTCATTCTTAATAGGAAGTGTTTTAAGTTGGAGAGAATTAGCACTAGCAGGTAACTTATGATATTAGCTTTTAATTGTTGCATTTGGTTAGCAATTAAGGATTAAGAGTTCTAACTATTGGAGTTGGCTTGAACTTTGAAGGGCTTGTTCCTTGCATTTCCTTGCTGATTGGTTTGTGCTTTATCCCTGAGTCTCCCAGATGGCTGGTAAACATTAATCTTGAATCTAAAGCCTAAACTTGTCCTATGTAACATAAGAGGGAGTCTGCAATGCAAATTAATATACTATTTTTGTTTTCAGGCTAAGGTTGACCTTGAAAAAGAATTTCAAGTAGCTTTAAGGAAACTTAGAGGAAACAATGTTGATATTTCTCATGAAGCTGATGAAATTCTCGTACTTCCCAACTTCACTTAACTGATTCAACATCTTTGAAATGTTTGCTAATGAATTCGACATGTTTGGTAAGCTAAGCTGACTTTCTTTTTGTGAATAGGATTATATCGAAACACTTCAAAGCCTTCCTAAAACTAGGCTTCTGGATTTGTTCCAGAACAAACATTTGCGCTCTGTGGTTGTAAGTAACATGCTTCTCTGGAACAAACTCAATCAAGTATTGTAAACACTTAGAAATTTCTAACTGTATGAAATGATTCAGATTGGGGTTGGGTTAATGGTATGTTAACAGTCTGTGGGAATTAATGGTATGTTAACAGTCTGTGGGAATTAATGGTATTGGATTCTATACAGCGGAGATTTTTGTAGCAGCTGGTAAGCGGAAAAAAATTACATGTTGATTTTGAAAAATCAAAGTAGCTCTCTTTCTTTATATTTATATTTATTGTCCTACAACTTGATTTGAAGGATTTTCTTCAGGAAAAATTGGCACCATAGCCTATGCTTGTATGCAGGTAGTTGATCCCTATATGGATTTCTCAAGCATTTATTATTTAACTGCACTTTTTGTTTGGATTTCATGTGTTAAAATGACTGGCACAGGTTCCTTTCACTGTATTGGGAGTCATTTTGATGGATAAGTCTGGTAGAAGACCACTTATAATGGTAAATAAACTAATTTCCAAACATTTAAATCTTTTATAATACCATTAAAAAGTAAGGGGGAATAAGAGTTTTTTATTTTTATGCCTAATAGAAGTGCTTATATGTTTGTAGGCTTCGGCAAGTGGAACATTTTTAGGGTGCTTTATGACTGGAATTGCTTTCTTTCTCAAGGCAAGTTTTCAATAATCATATTTTCTCCATAGATTATAGTGTATATATCTCAATTGTGCAATTCTAAAATTCTGATGTATGATTCCATGGATCAGGATCAGAGCTTATTGCTTGAGTGGGTACCAATATTAGCATTTGCTGGTGTGCTCGTAAGTCTTTTCTGAAAATATTTGACTCCCCTTTGTATTACTAAAAGATAGTTAAATTACACATTCTTCAAACTCAAAGTACAGTTTGAACTGAAATTGTATAATTTTTTAACACCGATTTTTAACCAGATATACATAGCAGCATTTTCAATTGGAATGGGACTAGTTCCCTGGGTTATAATGTCTGAGGTATGTATAGCATTTGACAAAACACATGTGAATGGTTTTCAGGCTACTCTTCTAAGAAATATTCTAATTCAAGTACTTTTCATATTGCCAAATTAGGATTTCCATGGTGTAAGATTTTACAAACAAAATGGTTACTAATCTACCATGACTCCTTGCTTACCTCCTCTTTAATATGGTACCTTTTTGCTTTAAAAGAAGTATTTGTTTAAGTATTCCAATGTCATGAATAATAGGTAGTTACTTTGGATGCACAACAAATTAATTGAAAATTATAATTACTGTTGCTATCCAGTCTTTACCAGGTTTCATTTTTATTGATTTATTGTTTTGAACATGTGTTTGTTATAATGTTTGGTGGACTGACAAACCTGGAACTTACTGAGTATGTATTGCTGTGCATAGAGTATGGAAAATAAAAGCAGTAAAATAAGTTAGTTCTCCGAGTCCGTGTCCCAGCGGTGGAGAGTACAAAGACCAGTGCATCGAGTGTTTCTGTTTCTCATGAGGGCAGAACCGTCGCTCACACTTTTGTTCCATTGTGAGTCCGTTTTATCCATTTTCCTTTTGAGACATGTAAATATCATTCTTTGTTCTGTATACACTATTTATGCTGTATATCCATACAATGTTATAAATATGAACCAATTGAAGAAGCAAATATGCATATGTCCATGTGTAAATATCATTCTTTGTTCTGTATACCTTAAAATGAAGGGTGACTATCATAGGTACCTTGCTGAGTTCAAGACTGGCGCTGAAAGAAAAGAAGCTGCAGAGAGTACTTTGTTAGCTTACAAATCTGCTCAGGTATATGCATATGCATTTACTTATTACTCTAGCTAATTGTATGCGCATTGTACATTTATCCAGATGTGATATTTATAGGTTTTTTGAAAGCTGTTGTGGAATAGTATTAGTTAGTTACTCAACTCAAAATTTGTGCTTACTTTATGCAGGATATTGCTCTTGCTGAATTGGCCCCTACCCACCCGATTAGACTGGGTCTTGCACTCAACTTTTCTGTGTTCTATTATGAAATCCTTAACTCACCGGATCGTGCTTGTAATCTAGCGAAGCAGGTATATATCTTTACTTGTTGACTGCCGTAGGATAAGCTTTGTTGTTGTCGTCCTTGATGTTCCTTTTTGGTATGTCTCAGTTGATCTTCAATGAATAAATTGTGCTTACTTGTTTTACTAGAATATAGATATCAGTCTTTGATCACAGTTTGTTATTGCAAACTTATTTTTTTATCAGCTGGTTGTTCATGAATCTGTAGTGAAAATTGCTTTGGAAATCCTTTTTTAATATAATTCATTGACCATAATTTCATTAACCCTTTTTGAAGATGCCGTATGAATTTAATTATTTTTTTCAGATTGAACTTTGCACTGTGATACTGATTTCAGTACTGTTTGTTCATTGGCAATTTGCTCTTTTATTATTGTACAAGATTGATATATATATATATATATATATATATATATATATATATATATATATATATATATATTTATATAATATGTTGTTTACGCTGCACTTCCCATGTCATTTTTGATGGAGCTAAAAACTCTGACTTGTTTTTTTAAAAAGTCCTGTGCCCGCCTTTTTCTTCTCTTTGATGATTTGTGAAAAATGCTTAACTATGGCAGGCATTTGATGAGGCAATCTCTGAGCTTGCCACATTGGGTGAAGAGTCATACAAGGACAGTACATTGATCATGCAGCCTCTCCGAGACAATCTGACTTTGTGGACATCGGACATCACGATATATATACTGAATATTAAGAAGCAGGGATTTTAGTTAGTTACCTTTGCATTAGATGTTTCTGTACACAAGTTAGTTAGTTACTATCTGGAAGGAATTTAGTGTAGGAAAAACCCTAGATAGATCATGTTTTTATTGGATTGTATAATTAATTGATTCATTAAATTTGAGTGATATCACACAACTCTTTTGTTGGGAAGGAATGAATTCATTGAATTGGACCTCTATATTTTTTCTGTAATTTTTTTTCTTTTTTTACAAACTATGGCAACGGTTTTAAACTGTTGTATTTACTAGAGAATAGCAACGGTTTTGTAGCGACCGAAAAATCCGGAGGAGGGATTCTTCGTTGTTTTTGAACAATGGAGTCGCCATCAATATTTATTTTTAGGAAAACATTGAAAAAACCTTTGTTTTTGGGTTCGGGGGTCGATTAAGTGCGGGGAAGGTACTAGCACCCCGCAACATCCTAAAAAGGTTACCTTTTAATTTAATATGTAGAAAAAAAAAATTAGTTTAAAGAAAGCATTTTAATTTACCCTTTTTATTAATTACAAAAAAACGGAAAGGAAGACTTAATAAAAAATTTAGTTTTTTGCGCTTGACAGGAGTGGGCCCCTGCTCCTACGTATCTCCGGGTGCGATGGAGAAATCAAAGCTACGTAGTTCTCGGGTAGAAAATATTTGTGTGTTGGTATATTTTTTTTAGTGAAAAGTTTGCGAAAACTAGAGGCCGTTCATGGTGACCAAACAGATAAATCCAGAGTGGTTACACCTAATGGCTTATTCGAAAAAGAGGGTGTTTAGAGCGTTCAAACGAGCGGGGCCCAGAGTGACCGTTGTAAATACCCAGTTTGTGATTGAGCGTTTCGTTCGAAAAAAAATGCTTACTGGGAAGCGTGATTTTTTTTAGAAAAAAGGAGTTGAGATTACGTTTGTTTTCTATTAACTGAAAATTTCTTGAAGTTTAGGCGGGTGTTTGTGATGATCAAACGAATAAATTCAGAGTGATTACCGCTACTAATCCGCTGTGAAAAAAATGAAGGTTAGTCCTAACGGTCAAACAAGCTAGGCTCAGAATGACCATTAGTAACAACCTATTTTTTGTGTGAGTATGGTTGTTTGAAAGAAAGGAAAATGGTTTGGAAACAACGCAGCGTAAATAAAAGCGGAATGGGTGATAGTAAAAAGGGGGTGCGAGCAACAGGGATGTTGTATCAAAAGAGGGGGGTGTGCTTTGTATCAGCCCAAAACAACATTGTTTGGGTTTCTGGGCCCTTGCGCAAAAGTTGGGCTGAAAGCGGGGAGTGTCGTATTACTAAAATGTGGGGGTGCGAATAGCGGTTTGACGCTAAAAGAAAAACGATTGTTTGACCTTTCTTTAACTGATTGGTTCGTTAATTTATTTCAAAAAAACGGTTTGGGTTTGATTACTACCTACGTAGAAGAAAACATTCGGTGAGAAAAAGATTTGCGAATTTATAAAGAAATATTCTCTTTTTTTGAAAATGGTTGTCATAGTTATTATTTTGAAAAAGGGGTGCTTTTACTGTTTTTTTTTTAAGATGATTATTGCTATTATTTTTTTTAGAGAGGGCAGTGGTATTAGTAACCATTTATTTTTAAAAAAAATATTTTTTTTAATATTTTATTTTAATCCGAAAATACAGCAAAATAACAAAAAAACAGCAACAATTTGATAAAAAAAACAGCAACATTTAATAAAACAGCAACATTTTTAAAAGAAAAACAGCAACATTTAATAAAAAAAAAGCAACATTTAAAGAAAAAAAACAGCAACACTTTTTAATAGAAAAACAGCAACATTTATTTTTAAAAAAATATTTTTTTTAATATTTTATTTTAATCCGAAAATACAGCAAAATAACAAAAAATACAGCAACAATTTAATAAAAAAACAGTAACAAATAAATAAAACAGCAACATTTAACAAAGAAACAGCAACATTTAATAAAAAAAGAAAGCAACAATAATATCTAAAAAAAAAGTAATTTACGGATTTACAGCAACAAAAATAAAAAAAAACAGCAACAATATTAAAAATAAAAGAAAAAGCAACAACAATATTTACATGAACAGAATTACAGCAACTAAAAAAAATAAAACAGCAACAATATTTACATGAACAAAATTACAGCAACTAAAAAAAATAAAACAGCAATAATTAAATAAAATATTACATTACAATACCTTAAACAAAAAAATCCGGAAATGTTGAAGGAGAAGCTTTCTTCTTCGGATTTCCTCAATACAACAGAATGTGAAACTAAAAAAAAAATTGTGAAAGAGAAGAAAAAGAATAACAGTAAAAAAAAAAACTCTCAAACTCTCTTTTCTAAATAAAACCTAGACTCTCTTTTTTCTTCTTTTTTTTTTCGAAAATCTTCTCTTCTTCTTCCTTTTTCTAAAAAAATTCCTCTCTTGCTTCATGGTTGTGGCCCCTATTTATACAAAAAGGGGTATCTTTTCTTTCATTTTTCTGACTTCATCTTCACCATACCTTGTACAGTTTTTTTTTCTGATGGTATGCAAAAGGGGGTAAAGGGGTATGGGCATGGCAGAGGAAGAGAAATGATGGTTTGTTTTCTTTTTTTTTTGTGTGAGAAAGGAGAGTGAATCCGTGAGTGAGAGAGAATGATGTGAGGAGAGAACAAAAATGGAGTTTAAGGGTTTGGTGGGGAGGGGTATGCGTGGAGATGGGAGAGTGGTGAAGAAAAAAATGAGTGAAGTGTGTGTTGTGGAAGGGGAACCCGTGGGGGGGGGGGGGAAGAGAAAGAGAAGAGAAAGGTTGAGTGTGAGTTGTGTGTGATGGAGAAAGAAAGAGAAAATGGAGGTTGAGTGTGAGAGAGGGAGAGTGAGCGTGAGATTGAGGAGAGAGGGGGGTAGGATCCGTGGAGTGGGGAGAGAAGAGAGAGGTTGAGTGTATGGGGAAATGAAAAATGGGGAAGTGGGAAGTGTGGGGAAGTGGAATTGAGAGAAAAGAGGAAAGGTGGAGTGTGGAAGGGAGAATGCAATTTTCAAGGAGGAAAAAGGGGGGGAGTAGGTCGAATTTTTAGGAGGGGTTTTGGGGAGTGAATGTTGATGATTTTTTAGGGAAAGGGGGGGATTGAATGTGGATGGTTTTTAGGGTAAAGGGGGGGGGGGGGGTGGT
Organism: Astragalus membranaceus; assembly: GCA_039519185.1. Taxonomy (NCBI): domain Eukaryota; kingdom Viridiplantae; phylum Streptophyta; class Magnoliopsida; order Fabales; family Fabaceae; genus Astragalus; species Astragalus membranaceus. The sequence goes on from CM076847.1 coordinate 78,418,085, forward strand.
CGAATTAGGGTTTTATGGAGGGGAAATGGGTATGGGTTGGATAGTAATTAGGGTTAGGAGGAGTTGGGTTATGGGTTGGATAGGAATTAGGGTTTGGGGCGAATTGGGCTAGTTTTTTTGGTTGGGTTGGGTTTCTGATGGCCCAATCCTGATTGCACCTCATCCTTTTTTTTTATAGACCCCCCTCCATTTCCTCCTTTGCTTATATTTTTTCTTCACTTCTAATAAAAATATTTTTGTTAAAAACTTGTGGCAACTAAAATAGAATAATACACGACATGAAAAAGAAAATAATTATTTTTATTAAAAATAAATAAAATTTCTTATTTTTGGATAGGACAAAATTAGGGTATTACAGGTTTTATATCAAGCAACGGTTTTATTCTATAAACGACAACGGTTTTAATCTATGGGAACGGTTTTTTCTACGATAATGGTTTTAATCTACAACAACAGTTTTAATCTATGACAACGGTTTTTTAGTGTTGTCATATCTGGCTTCGGTTTTTAGGTGTTGCCAAAACTGGCAACGGTTTGTGCCTGTTGCCATTGTGTGAAAATAAAAACCGTTGCCTTTAAGTTACCAATGGCAACGGTTTTAGGTTTCCGTTGTCTTTGGTCACAAAAACCGTTGCCTTTAGTTTAGGCAACGCTCGAAACAACAACGGTTTCAAAACCGTTGCCAAAGGTAATGGCAACGGTTTTTCGGCTTTCGGCAACGATTTTCGACCGTTGCCATAGGGTCTAAATGTTGTAGTGTCTAATTCTCCCATTTCTCTATTTTCACAATATACCTACTTTAATTTCATCTATATGTCACATTCATTTTTGTTCTTTACTATTTTAAAAAATTCAAATTTTGACAAAATTTTAATATCCGTTTATTTACACGGGGTAATATTTATGCTAATTAAATCTGTCAACTTTAAAATTGTCTTGATTTTCACAGGATAATGTTCTGACTAATTAAATTTTGTCTGAGTTCATACATTACCCACTACCAAAGTACCAATCTTATCATTTTCCCAACTTAGCAATTGGAGTTTATTTAGGTAATTTCATTTTTTCACTTTTTTAAAACTTTTTCATCTCACACTTTTTCAAACTTTTTTACTATCTTCTCCTCTATCTTCGGCTAACTCTTTCACTTCTCTATTTTTCACGATATATATACTTTAATTTCATCTACATGCCTCCTTCTTTTTTCCTTTTTACTATTTTAAAAATTGTCAAATTTTGATAAAATTTTAATATTCTGTTTTTTTACACGGGGTAATGTTCGGACTAATTAAGTTGTTTATTTTAAATTTGTCAAAATTTTCACGTGGTAATGTTCGGACTGATTAAATTTTGACTGAGTTCATACATAAAAATAAAACGACAACATCCGTGCGTCGGCACGGGTATACTGCTAGTAGAAAGAAAACTGAACGTGCACCAATTTAATTTTAGATCACCATCGGTTTAATACTTTAATAGAAAGAAAACAAAGACTAGTCAGTAAATGAAAGTAATAAAACAATGATTACAGAGCTGGAAAAGTGATCTTCAGCTTCTTTATTATAGTTGTCAACAAACACATCAGATAATAGTCCTCTAAGATACTCGTACTTTGCAAGTTGCATAGGTGAAGATGATGTTTTTCCTGGAGATAAAAAACTTCTTTAACCCATAAAGAAAAGAAAAGACAAGAAGAATTCTTTACTAAATATAAAGAAAAGAAAAGAAAATCAGATTATAACATTAACCCATACCTGGAAAGGAGTTGAGGAGGACGACAATATCATTGGAAGATTGCGCCAACAAGGATGTTATCTCGTTAAGGTTGTCTGGTAAAAACCCATCTCTAAACTTGTAAAGTTTTTTTATCTCAGCTTCAGCCTTCAGAAGGGTTTCGTCTTCTTCTTCAAAACCTGAATTGCTCATCTCTTTCCCAACAAAACGCAGAGCCAACAAAAACAAAACGCAGAACCAGAAGGGGTTTTATCTCAAGTAACAATGAAAACAGAACCAACCAAACAACCAAGGCAGAGCAGTAACTACAAAGCAGAACCAACGCAGAAACAAACGCAGTAGTGCTTCGTTTTCGGGGGGACCAACGCAGAAACAACAGGCAGGAGGCCCGAATTTATTAAAAAATAAAAACAATACAAAAAGCAGGCTTGGGGGGACCAAGCCAAAACCCTTGGAAATAAGGACAATAAAGAGAGTCTAACAAAGACCTCTAAACTAAACAACCTTAGACCACAATCGAGTCACCACACTCCAGACCACCGGCGGCGGGACCCCAGCCATCATCGCGAAGCCGTGCCAACGGCCAACACCGAGACAGCACCTAGCTTGATCGAGGAAGTCAAGCCACCAACCACCACCGCGGCATTGCGCCCCCAGCCAACACCGAGGCACAATCAAGCAGAACCGCGAGCGACAGGGAAAGGGCCCACACCGAAATGGGGGGAGACGAGACAACGGGTCCAAATTTCGTGACGACAGCCACCAATGCCAAACCAGAAACAGTCAGCATCTACGAACCAACGCAACAGTCCCAAACCAGAAACAGTCAGCATCAATGCCTTGACATGATTTACTCTCGCTATACATGGACCTTGTTTATTTTTTGCATAAAAACGACGCTTTTGATGCTTTTCGAAAATTTGATAAGATCATTGCATCTATCCGAAGTAATCACGGTGGTGAGTTCCAAAATGAGGCTTTTGAAAAATTTTGCAAATTGTTTTTCACTTATCATTGGAATATATGCCTTGACATGATTTATTTATTTTTCCCGCTTTTTGATAATGCCAAAAGGGGGAGAGTTATGTGATTTGCATGTTTCAGGGGGAGTATTCTTTAAATGGTTGCATATAGAAAGGGGGAGTATAATCTGCGCTTATCTCTGATATACACATTGTTATAAAATATTCTTATCTAACCCCTTCATTGAGCAAATCCCTCCAAATGATGTTTGTCATCATCAAAAAGGGGGAGAATGTGAATATATGCCTCGACAGGAATAATCAGGATTTGATGATCTACAAAAGAAGGGCAAAAAGGTCAAGACTGCAAAAAGCGGAAAAATGCAATCAAGCGACAGTCAAGAATTATTTTACTGTTGTGTGTGTTTAGGATATTATTGTAAGTGAAAATAAAGCTCTCAAAGTATAAAATAAATCACACACTCACAAAAGGATTTACAAAAATAATTTTCCATGAAAACATCACAAAAGGTTTTATAAAAATAATTTTGCATGAAAATATTTTTCAATAAACCTCATGCATGCAAGATAAAATAGGACAAGCACATGTTTTATGAAAATAATTTTTTAGAAAGTATAAAATCGATTTTAGCATGCATATAATATATTCTTGATGAATAAGGAAGTTATCCATGTTTTTAGGAAGGCACTCAATCGATTACATCATATCCTTCCTTCAAGCAAATAATCGATTACACTCTCTATGAAAACATCTTCATAATCGATTAAGATCTAAGGAAGCACCTAATCGATTATGCCATACTTTTAACATAGCTCATAATCGATTAATACCAATTAAGGGAGGCTGCTAATCGATTATCATCTCCAAAGCATCCATCACATAATCGATTATCTCATAGCTCCAAATCTAGATCTCTCCTAAGCCTATAAATAGGAGTCTCATTCTCCACTCTTTTCACACAACTCATACGCATTTCTCTCATTATTTTCTTCACTCTCATATCACTCTTTCACTTGCTAATATTTTATATTCTTGAGAGCTTTATATTTCATATAGATTGATTTGTATCACTTGAGCTTCAACTTGTTTTCTATCTACACTTTTGAGTGTGTCATCAAATCTTTGTTTTCTTTATTTTTGGGTGTGATCCCAAGATAATCAAGAGAGGTGATATCTCTTGGTTGGGTGAGATCCCAGGGTTTTCTAGAGAGGTTATATCTCTAGGGTTTTTCAAGGTGTTTTTCATAGGGAGGTAATATCCCGGTATTGTAACCTGTTCTGTTGTAAAGGTTTCTAGCTGAACCTGTTTTAAAAGCTAGTGGTTAGTTGAAATCCCTTGGAGCATTCCTTGCGGACTGGACGTAGGCCTGTGGTTTGGCCGAACCAGTATAAATCTCTTTGTGTCATCTTCTTTCCCTTCATCTCTTTAATTTTCTTTACAAGTTAATCTTATTGCTTTATCACTGTTATTTCAATTCAAACTTTCTTAAGCGCCTTATTTGATCAAAATCTTTTAAAGACTTTATTTTTTTAATCGCAATTTTTAATTACACAATTCACCCCCCTCTTGTGTTTGAAGTCACTTGGTCAACAAGTGGTACCAGAGCTAGACTCTTGGTCAAGACTAACTGTCTCAAGAGGCAAGATGACTTCAAATGACTCCTTAAACAGACCCCATCTTTCAATGGTGAAGGGTATGATTATTGGAAAACAAGAATGAAAATTTTTATTGAAGGAGTAGATTGTGATATTTGGGATGCTGTCGTAAATGGTCCATTTGTTCCCACTCATCTTGTTAATGATGTAATGGTGAACAAACCTAGATCTCTTTGGACCAAAGATGAAAAAGAAAAGGTTCAATACAATTTGAAAGCTAAGAACATCATTACAACTGTGTTAAGCATCGATGAGTTCTATCGCGTATCACATTGTAAAACCGCCAAGGAAATGTGGGACGCCCTCCAAGTGACCCATGAAGGTACTACCGAGGTCAAAAGGGCTAGAATGAACACATTAACTCATGAGTATGAACTATTTAAGATGAAACCGGGTGAAACCATCCAAGAACTAAACAAACGTTTCATCCACATTGTTAACCATCTCAGAGGCCTTGGAAAATCCTTCGAAAATGCGGATTTGACCAATAAAGTGCTACGATGCCTAAATAGAAATTGGCAACCCAAAGTGACGGCTATCTCGGAATCAAGAGACATATCCTTTATGGACTTAACTACTCTGTTTGGAAAATTGCAGGAACACGAGCTCGAACTGAATCGACTAACTGAAAGCGAGGAAGGTGAAAAGAAAAAGAAAGGACTTGTGCTGAAAGCATGTATCAAAGAAAGTGACACCGAAGATTATGATAGCTCCAATGAAAGTGATGAAGACATGAGTGAAATGGTTCGAATGTTCAAAAAGTTGATTAGGTATAAAGGTAAACCAAATCCTCAAAGCAAAAATGAGGAAGGAACTTCCTTCAACCCAACATGTTATAAATGTGGTAAAAAGGGGCACATAAAACCGGATTGCCCTCAAAATAAAAAATATGAGAAACCGGATAGAAAACCCCAAAGGGAATCAAGAGGAAGAAGGGCATACATCACTTGGGAAGAAAATGACATGGAGTCATCCGATGAATCTGAAGAAGAAGAAGCAAAACTATGTCTCATGGCAGAGCATGAGGAAGATGAGGTAAACTCTGTTGAAACTGAGTATGATTTAACTTATAATGAACTGCTTAGTATTTGTGAAGAACTAAATAATGAATCAACCAAGCTTAGAAAAATTGTCTTCACTTCAAAGAAAACTATTTCCTCTCTTCAATCTAAAATTGAAACTTTAAACAAGGAAATAGAAATTCTTAAAGAGAAACAAATTTTTGTAAGTGAGGTCTCCCCGTGCAACTCTTATGAAAATAAAAAGGAGAATACTCTCAAATGTGAAGATTGCAATATTTTGAAAAATAGAATTGATGATTTACACAATACTCTTGCAAAATTCACCATGGGAAGAGACAATCTTAATATCATTTTGGGAAATCAAAGGGGAACTTATGATAAAGCCGGTTTGGGCTATCAACCAAAGAATCATGAAAAATCTTTCAAAAAGTTTTTTAGTCCCAACATAACTTCTAGTAGCCCTTTTACAAAATGTTATTATTGTGGTAGAAAAGGTCATACATCTTCTATTTGTAATACAAGAAAGAACATTGATATAAATAACAAATGGAAGTGGATTCCAAAGGGCACAATTCCCAAGACTAATCCAAAAGGACCCAAGATGATTTGGGTACCAAAAACCAAAAATTGATTTTGTGTTGTAGGTGTGCTTGAAAGCCAAAAGCTCAAAGTGGTATCTAGATAGCGGCTGTTCAAAGCACATGACAGGAGACTAAGAGAAGTTCTCTCATTTAGCTCCAAAAAGAAGCGGATTTGTGTTTTATTGTGACAATACAAAAGGTAAAATTAGTGGCGTCGGCACTTTTGGTAAGAAACCAAATCCTGTTATTAAAAATGCATTATTAGTTGAAGGCTTGAAGCATAACTTGCTAAGTAGTAGTCATCTTTGCAACAAAGGTAATAAGGTTGTGCTTGATTCTTCTACTTGTCTTATGGTTGCAATTACTATGCACTCGTCATTACTCTCGCTATACATGGTCCTTGTTTATTTTTTTCATAAAAACGACGCTTTTGATGTTTTTCGAAAATTTGATAAGATCATTGCATCTATCCGAAGTAATCACGGTGGTGAGTTCCAAAATGAGGCTTTTGAAAATTTTTGCAAATTGTTTTTCACTTATCATTGGAATATATGCCTTGACATGATTTATTTATTTTTCCCGCTTTTTGAGAATGCCAAAAGGGGGAGAGTTATGTGATTTGCATGTTTCAGGGGGAGTATTCTTTAAATGGTTGCATATAGAAAGGGGGAGTATAATCTGCGCTTATCTCTGATATACACATTGTTATAAAATATTCTTATCTAACCCCTTCATTGAGCAAATCCCTCCAAATGATGTTTGTCATCATCAAAAAGGGGGAGAATGTGAATATATGCCTTGACAGGAATAATCAGGTTTTGATGATTGACAAAAGAAGGGCAAAAAGGTCAAGACTGCAAAAAGCGGAAAAATGCAATCAAGCGACAGTCAAGAATTATTTTACTGTTGTGTGTGTTTAGGATATTATTGTAAGTGAAAATAAAGCTCTCAAAGTATAAAATAAATCACACACTCACAAAAGGATTTACAAAAATAATTTTCCATGAAAACATCACAAAAGGTTTTATAAAAATAATTTTGCATGAAAATATTTTTCAATAAACCTCATGCATGCAAGATAAAATAGGACAAGCACATGTTTTATGAAAATAATTTTTTAGAAAGTATAAAATCGATTTTAGCAAGCATATAATATATTCTTGATGAATAAGGAAGTTATCCATGTTTTTAGGAAGGCACTCAATCGATTACATCATATCCTTCCTTCAAGCAAATAATCGATTACACTCTCTATGAAAACATCTTCATAATCGATTATTCCCTTTCCCTTTTGAAGCATATAATCGATTCCTATGTTTTAGGAAGCCAATAATCGATTACTCACTTCATTTCTTCAAGCCTATAATAGATTACTCTTCTCTCATTTTTTAAAGCCACTAATCGATTACCTCCTTGTTTCATTGAAGCACATAATCGATTAGTAAGATCTAAGGAAGCACCTAATCGATTATGCCATACTTTTAACATAGCTCATAATCGATTAATACCAATTAAGGGAGGCTGCTAATCGATTATCATCTCCAAAGCATCCATCACATAATCGATTATCTCATAGCTCCAAATCTAGATCTCTCCTAAGCCTATAAATAGGAGTCTCATTCTCCACTCTTTTCACACAACTCATACGCATTTCTCTCATTATTTTCTTCACTCTCATATCACTCTTTCACTTGCTAATATTTTATATTCTTGAGAGCTTTATATTTCATATAGATTGATTTGTATCACTTGAGCTTCAACTTGTTTTCTATCTACACTTTTGAGTGTGTCTTCAAATCTTTGTTTTCTTTATTTTTGGGTGTGATCCCAAGATAATCAAGAGAGGTGATATCTCTTGGTTGGGTAAGATCCCAGGGTTTTCTAGAGAGGTTATATATCTAGGGTTTTTCAAGGTGTTTTTCATAGGGAGGTAATATCCCGGTATTGTAACCTGTTCTGTTGTAAAGGTTTCTAGCTGAACCTGTTTTAAAAGCTAGTGGTTAGTTGAAATCCCTTGGAGCATTCCTTGGGGACTGGACGTAGGCCTGTGGTTTGGCCGAACCAGTATAAATCTCTTTGTGTCATCTTCTTTCCCTTCATCTCTTTAATATTCTTTACAAGTTAATCTTATTGCTTTATCACTGTTATTTCAATTCAAACTTTCTTAAGCGCCTTATTTGATCAAAATCTTTCAAAGACTTTATTTTTTAATCGCAATTTTTAATTACACAATTCACCCCCCCTCTTGTGTTTGAAGTCACTTGGTCAACAGTATCCGTTGGAAATATTTGTCTTTTAACTTGTTGAAAAAGTTTTGATTTTTAATTTATTACTAATACTAAGTTATCGATTCTTGAATCAATTGATTTTTTTTTTTGGTATTAAAATCAATAATTGGATTTGGTTCTGCTGCATGATACTCCTTTTTTTTCGTTTTAAATTGATACTATTGGATCCTATAAATATTTCTTTTCCTATACAAAAGAATTACACTCCTCTTTAACAATACACTACGTGATCAAACTCTAACAATAAATCATGATTGTTCCAAAAAAATTCTCAAAAAAAACAATGACATATATTACTACGAGAACGGAGCATCACCGCAATCGTTGAGAACGTTTCTATTTTTTCTAGATGTTGGATAATGTGATATTATCCTCGAGATCATGGATATCGAATTTCAAAAAATTTAGATGCTCAAAGAAGTCTTATCTTACTTTGTTACGACCCAAAAACCCCAATCGTGACCAGCACACAGACTTAAACTCTTAGTCTGGCAAGCCTACGAAACACAACTCTTGAACGGCAAATGGTTAAAGAAATAATATAGCTACCGGAATTTCGACAGAGTTTCCTTTGTATTTCAAACATTCCCACAATATCGAACATTCAATTTACAACAACACATCATCTGTCAAGTTTCCAAAATGACATACTACATCTCTAATGAGTCTATCTATACCATTTACCCACTACCAAAATACCAATCTTATCCTTTTTCTAACTTAATAATTGGAGGATATTTAGGTAATTTTATTTTTTCAAATTTTCCAACTTTTTCATTCTCTCACACACTTTGTCACTCTCTCTCACACTTTTTACTCTCTTCTCCTCTTTCTTCTCCCAAATCTCTCATTTCTCTATTTTTCATACTTTTTTCACTCTCTCTCACACACTTTTTCACTCTCTCTCACACACTTTTTCAAACTTACTATTTACCTACTACCAAAATATCAATTTTATGCTTTTCCCAACTAAATAATTAGAGTATATTTAGGTATTTTCACTTTTCATATTTCTTCACTTGATCACTCTCTCTCACATTTTTTCACCCTATTCTCCTCTTTGTTCCTCTAATTCTCCCATTTCTCTATTTTCACAATATACCTACTTTAATTTCATCTATATGTCACATTCATTTTTGTTCTTTACTATTTTAAAAAAATTCAAATTTTGACAAAATTTTAATATCCGTTTATTTACACGGGGTAATATTTAGGCTAATTAAATGTGTCAACTTTAAAATTGTCTTGATTTTCACAGGATAATGTTCTGACTAATTAAATTTTGTCTGAGTTCATACATTACCCACTACCAAAGTACCAATCTTATCATTTTCCCAACTTAGCAATTGGAGTTTATTTAGGTAATTTCATTTTTTCACTTTTTTAAAACTTTTTCATCTCACACTTTTTCAAACTTTTTTACTATCTTCTCCTCTATCTTCGGCTAACTCTTTCACTTCTCTATTTTTCACGATATATCTACTTTAATTTCGTCTACATGCCTCCTTCTTTTTTCCTTTTTACTATTTTAAAAATTGTCAAAATTTTATAAAATTTTAATATTCTGTTTTTTTACACGGGGTAATGTTCGGACTAATTAAGTTGTTTATTTTAAATTTGTCAAAATTTTCACGTGATAATGTTTGGACTGATTAAATTTTGACTGAGTTCATACATAAAAAATAAAACGACAACACCCGTGCGTAGGCACGGGTATACTGCTAGTAGAAAGAAAACTGAACGTGCACCAAATTAATTTTAGATCACCATCGGTTTAATACTTTAATAGAAAGAAAACAAAGACTAGTCTGTAAATGAAAGTAATAAAACAATGATTACAGAGCTGGAAAAGTGATCTTCAGCTTCTTTATTATAGTTGTCATCAAACACGTCAGATAATAGTCCTCTAAGATACTCGTACTTTGCAAGTTGCATAGGTGAAGATGATGTTTTTCCTGGAGATAAAAAATTTCTTTAACCCATAAAGAAAAGAAAAGACAAGAAGAATTCTTTACTAAATATAAAGAAAAGAAAAGAAAATCAGATTATAACATTAACCCATACCTGGAAAGGAGCTGAGGAGGACGACAATGTCATTGGAAGATTGCGCCAATGTTATCTCGTTAAGGTTGTCTGGTAAAAACCCATCTCTAAGCTTGTAAAGTTTTTTTATCTCAGCTTCAGCCATCAGAAGGGTTTCGTCTTCTTCTTCAAAACCTGAATTGCTCATCTCTTTCCCAACAAAACGCAGAGCCAACAAAAACAAAACGCAGAACCAGAAGGGGTTTTATCTCAAGTAACTATGAAAGCAGAACCAACCAAACAACCAAGGCAGAGCAGTAACTACAAAGCAGAACCAACGCAGAAACAAAACGCAGTAGTGCTTCGTTTTCAGCGGATGCTAATACCGTGGCATGCAATCTAATGAAGCCCACCCAGTGACTAATGCAACCTAAACCTAGTACCGCGCCACTAGGTTATATATACTAGTGGTATCCGTTGGAAATATTTGTCTTTTAACTTGTTGAAAAAGTTTTGATTTTTAATTTATTACTAATACTAAGTTATCGATTCTTGAATCAATTGATTTTTTTTTTGGTATTAAAATCAATAATTGGATTTGGTTCTGCTGCATGATACTCCTTTTTTATCGTTTTAAATTGATACTATTGGATCCTATAAATATTTCTTTTTCTATACAAAAGAATTACACTCCTCTTTAACAATACAGTACGTGATCAAACCCTAACAATACTTCTTATCCTAAACAAAAATTAACACACACCCCATCTTTTCTCAACTACAATCATGATTGTTCCAAAAAATTTCTCAAAAAGAACAATGACATATATTACTACGAGAACGGAGCATCACCGCAATCGTTGAGAACGTTTCTATTTTTTTTAGATGTTGGATAATGTGATATTATCCTCGAGATCATGGATATCGAATTTCAAAAAATTTAGATACTCAGAGAAGTCTTTTCTTACTTTGTTACGACCCAAAAACCCCAATCGTGACCAGCACACAGACTTAAACTCTTAGTCTGGCAAGCCTACGAAACACAACTCTTGAACGGCAAATGGTTAAAGAAATAATATAGCTACCGGAATTTCGACTGAGTTTCCTTTTTATTTCAAACATTCCCAAAATATCGAACATTCAATTTACAACAACACATCACCTGTAAAGTTTCCAAAATGACATAGTACATCTCTAATGAGTCTATCTATACCATTTACCCACTACCAAAATACCAATCTTATCATTTTCCTAACTAAATAATTGGAGGATATTTTGATAATTTCACTTTTTCACATTTCCAACTTTTTTATTCTCTCACACACTTTTTCACTCTCTCTCACACTTTTTACTCTCTTCTCCTCTTTCTTCTCCCAAATCTCTCATTTCTCTATTTTTCATACTTTTTTCACTCTCTCCCACACACTTTTTCACTCTCTCTGACACACTTTTTCAAACTTACTATTTACCTACTACCAAAATATCAATTTTATGTGTTTCCCAACTAAATAATTGGAGTATATTTAGGTATTTTCACTTTTCACATTTCTTCACTTTTTCACTCTCTCTCACATTTTTTCACCCTATTCTCCTCTATGTTCCTCTAATTCGCCCATTTCTCTATTTTCACAATATACCTACTTTAATTTCATCTATATGTCACATTCATTTTTGTTCTTTACTATTTTAAAAAAATTCAAATTTTGACAAAATTTTAATATCCGTTTATTTACACGGGGTAATATTTAGGCTAATTAAATCTGTCAACTTTAAAATTGTCTTGATTTTCACAAGATAATGTTCTGACTAATTAAATTTTGTCTGAGTTCATACATTACCTACTACCAAAGTACCAATCTTATCATTTTCCCAACTTAGCAATTGGAGTTTATTTAGGTAATTTCATTTTTTCACTTTTTTAAAACTTTTTCATCTCACACTTTTTCAAACTTTTTTACTATCTTCTCCTCTATCTTCGGGTAACTCTTTCACTTCTCTCTTTTTCACGATATATCTACTTTAATTTCGTCTACATGCCTCCTTCTTTTTTCCTTTTTACTATTTTAAAAATTGTCAAATTTTGATAAAATTTTATTATTCTGTTTTTTTACACGGGGTAATGTTCGGACTAATTAAGTTGTTTATTTTAAATTTGTCAAAATTTTCACGTGATAATGTTCGGACTGATTAAATTTTGACTGAGTTCATACATAAAAATAAAACGACAACACCCGTGCGTAGGCACGGGTATACTGCTAGTAGAAAGAAAACTGAACGTGGACCAAATTAATTTTAGATCACCATCGGTTTAATACTTTAATAGAAAGAAAACAAAGACTAGTCAGTAAATGAAAGTAATAAAACAATGATTACAGAGCTGGAAAAGTGATCTTCAGCTTCTTTATTATAGTTGTCATCAAACACATCAGATAATAGTCCTCTAAGATACTCGTACTTTGCAAGTTGCATAGGTGAAGTTGATGTTTTTCCTGGAGATAAAAAATTTCTTTAACCCATAAAGAAAAGAAAAGACAAGAAGAATTCTTTACTAAATATAAAGAAAAGAAAAGAAAATCAGATTATAACATTAACCCATACCTGGAAAGGAGTTGAGGAGGACGACAATGTCATTGGAAGATTGCGCCAACAAGGATGTTATCTCGTTAAGGTTGTCTGGTAAAAACCCATCTCTAAATTTGTAAAGTTTTTTTATCTCAGCTTCAGCCATCAGAAGGGTTTCGTCTTCTTCTTCAAAACCTGAATTGCTTATCTCTTTCCCAACAAAACGCAGAGCCAACAAAAACAAAATGCAGAACCAGAAGGGGTTTTATCTCAAGTAACAATGAAAGCAGAACCGACCAAACAACCAAGGCAGAGCAGTAACTACAAAGCAGAACCAACGCAGAAACAAAACGCAGTAGTGCTTCGTTTTCAGCGGATGCTAATACCGTGGCATGCAATCTAATGAAGCCCACCCAGTGACTAATGCAACCTAAACCTAGTACCGCGCCACTAGGTTATATATACTAGTGGTATCCGTTGGAAATATTTGTCTTTTAACTTGTTGAAAAAGTTTTGATTTTTAATTTATTACTAATACTAAGTTATCAATTCTTGAATCAATTGATTTTTTTTTGGTATTAAAATCAATAATTGGATTTGGTTCTGCTGCATGATACTCCTTTTTTGTCGTTTTAAATTGATACTATTGGATCCTATAAATATTTCTTTTCCTATACAAAAGAATTACACTCCTCTTTAACAATACAGTACGTGATCAAACCCTAACAATACTTCTTATCCTAAACAAAAATTAACACACACCCCATCTTTTCTCAACTACAATCATGATTGTTCCAAAAAATTTCTCAAAAAGAACAATGACATATATTACTACGAGAACGGAGCATCACCGCAATCGTTGAGAACGTTTCTATTTTTTTTAGATGTTGGATAATGTGATATTATCCTCGAGATCATGGATATCGAATTTCAAAAAATTTAGATACTCAGAGAAGTCTTTTCTTACTTTGTTACGACCCAAAAACCCCAATCGTGACCAGCACACAGACTTAAACCCTTAGTCTGGCAAGCCTACGAAACACAACTCTTGAACGGCAAATGGTTAAAGAAATAATATAGCTACCGGAATTTCGACTGAGTTTCCTTTTTATTTCAAACATTCCCAAAATATCGAACATTCAATTTACAACAACACATCACCTGTAAAGTTTCCAAAATGACATACTACATCTCTAATGAGTCTATCTATACCATTTACCCACTACCAAAATACTAATCTTATCATTTTCCTAACTAAATAATTGGAGGATATTTAGATAATTTCACTTTTTCACATTTTCCAACTTTTTCATTCTCTCACACACTTTTTCACTCTCTCTCACACTTTTTACTCTCTTCTCCTCTTTCTTCTCCCAAATCTCTCATTTATCTATTTTTCATACTTTTTTCACTCTCTCCCACACACTTTTTCACTCTCTCTGACACACTTTTTCAAACTTACTATTTACCTACAACCAAAATATCAATTTTATGTTTTTCCCAACTAAATAATTGGAGTATATTTAGGTATTTTCACTTTTCACATTTCTTCACTTTTTCACTCTCTCTCACATTTTTTCACCCTATTCTCCTCTTTGTTCCTCTAATTCTCCCATTTCTCTATTTTCACAATATACCTACTTTAATTTCATCTATATGTCACATTCATTTTTGTTCTTTACTATTTTAAAAAAATTCAAATTTTGACAAAATTTTAATATCCGTTTATTTACACGGGGTAATATTTAGTCTAATTAAATGTGTCAACTTTAAAATTGTCTTGATTTTCACAAGATAATGTTCTGACTAATTAAATTTTGTCCGAGTTCATACATTACCTACTACCAAAGTACCAATCTTATCATTTTCCCAACTTAGCAATTGGAGTTTATTTAGGTAATTTCATTTTTTCACTTTTTTAAAACTTTTTCATCTCACACTTTTTCAAACTTTTTTACTATCTTCTCCTCTATCTTCGGCTAACTCTTTCACTTCTCTATTTTTCACGATATATCTACTTTAATTTCGTCTACATGCCTCCTTCTTTTTTCCTTTTTACTATTTTAAAAATTGTCAAATTTTGATAAAATTTTAATATTCTGTTTTTTTACACGGGGTAATGTTCGGACTAATTAAGTTGTTTATTTTAAATTTGTCAAAATTTTCACGTGATAATGTTCGGACTGATTAAATTTTGACTGAGTTCATACATAAAAATAAAACGACAACACCCGTGCGTAGGCACGGGTACACTGCTAGTAGAAAGAAAACTGAACGTGCACCAAATTAATTTTAGATCACCATCGGTTTAATACTTTAATAGAAAGGCCGTAGCTGAAAACGAAATGGAATAATCATCTTCTTGTACTACTTATGAGTCAATTCCTTCTCCTCCTCCTCCTCCTCCTCCTCCTCCTCCTCCTCCTCCTCCTCCTCCTCCTCCTCCTCCTCCTCCTCCTCCTCCTCCTCCTCCTCCTCGTTTTCCTTCTATGATGATTGGATTGACTGTTAACCCGGGAGAAACAATGCATGCCGTACAGTTCTACTATTCCGCATTTGGTGCTCGAGAGGTTGTCCCTCCTCCAGGTGCTGATTATAATGGATTGCCTACCAAACTCAGAGTTGGGGATGATGAAGTTCTTGTGTCTGAGTCTGCTGTCCCAAGACATCGCGAGGTGGAAGAAAGGTTGGGCTATTTTTG
Source organism: Astragalus membranaceus (assembly GCA_039519185.1). Taxonomy (NCBI): domain Eukaryota; kingdom Viridiplantae; phylum Streptophyta; class Magnoliopsida; order Fabales; family Fabaceae; genus Astragalus; species Astragalus membranaceus. The sequence goes on from CM076847.1 coordinate 78,433,635, forward strand.
TCTCACTCCTCGTGATGAGGTCCTCCCAGATGAACTGATTGCCACTGCGCTTGCTGCTGGAGCGACACGGGTAGACAACGATTCCGTGCTGGATCCATTCGGTTACGAGTGGCGCATTGAGTTAGTTAGGTTTTAATTCCTACCTATGATTGACAGATATTTCACTCGGGAGAGGATTGACTTACTCAAAACTTATTGAATTGAATATTCATTGTTTAGTTTGATTATGCCAAGTGGATTCTGTTTTTAAGTCTTGCTTGGGAGACTTTAATGGTAAAAACTATGCTTGTGTACACTTTTATCAAACTATGCTTAGTTTGATTGTGTACACTTTTATCTTTCAGCTTGACAGTACTTGTAAGAAATGGGCCTTTTCCCATATTAGCTTTCCTTAATTTCATTTTATTGTACTTCTGTGTACTGTGAATTTGAGAAGTTGAATGAATTTCCACAAAAAAAAAATACTTTAATAGAAAGAAAACAAAGACTAGTCATTAAATGAAAGTAATAAAACAATGATTACAGAGCTGGAAAAGTGATCTTCAGCTTCTTTATTATAGTTGTCATCAAACACATCAGATAATAGTCCTCTAAGATACTCGTACTTTGCAAGTTGCATAGGTGAAGATGATGTTTTTCCTGGAGATAAAAAACTTCTTTAACCCATAAAGAAAAGAAAACACAAGAAGAATTCTTTACTAAAAATAAAGAAAAGAAAAGAAAATCAGATTATAACATTAACCCATACCTGGAAAGGAGTTGAGGAGGACGACAATGTCATTGGAAGATTGCGCCAACAAGGATGTTATCTCGTTAAGGTTGTCTGGTAAAAACCCATCTCTAAATTTGTAAAGTTTTTTTATCTCAGCTTCAGCCATCAGAAGGGTTTCGTCTTCTTCTTCAAAACCTGAATTGCTCATCTCTTTCCCAACAAAACGCAGAGCCAACAAAAACAAAACGCATAACCAGAAGGGGTTTTATCTCAAGTAACAATGAAAGCAGAACCAACCAAACAACCAAGGCAGAGCAGTAACTACAAAGCAGAACCAACGCAGAAACAAAACGCAGTAGTGCTTCGTTTTCAGCGGATGCTAATACCGTGGCATGCAATCTAATGAAGCCCACCCAGTGACTAATGCAACCTAAACCTAGTACCGTGCCACTAGGTTATATATACTAGTGGTATCCGTTGGAAATATTTGTCTTTTAGCTTGTTGAAAAAGTTTTGATTTTTAATTTATTACTAATACTAAGTTATCGATTCTTGAATCAATTGATTTTTTTTTTGGTATTAAAATCAATAATTGGATTTGGTTCTGCTGCATGATACTCCTTTTTTGTCGTTTTAAATTGATACTATTGGATCCAATAAATATTTCTTTTCCTATACAAAAGAATTACACTCCTCTTTAACAATACACTACGTGATCAAACTCTAACAATACTTCTTATCATAAACAAAAATTAACACACACCCCATCTTTTCTCAACTACAATCATGATTGTTCCAAAAAATTTCTCAAAAAAAAACAATGACATATATTACTACGAGAACGGAGCATCACCGCAATCGTTGAGAACGTTTCTATTTTTTTTAGATGTTGGATAATGTGATATTATCCTCGAGATCATGGATATCGAATTTCAAAAAATTTAGATACTCAAAGAAGTCTTATCTTACTTTGTTACGACCCAAAAACCCCAATCGTGACCAGTACACAGACTTAAACTCTTAGTCTGGCAAGCCTACGAAACACAACTCTTGAACGGCAAATGGTTAAAGAAATAATATAGCTACCGGAATTTCGACAGAGTTTCCTTTGTATTTCAAACATTCCCAAAATATCGAACATTCAATTTACAACAACACATCACCTGTCCAGTTTCCCAAATGACATACTACATCTTTAATGAGTTTAAAGACAATATATGCATTCCCAAAAGAAAAGTTTCACTAGACTTTCCTATAGCTGCGGAATAATTAGCTATATTGGATTTCTAATTGTATAATTAGTTATACATTTATATGGGCCCAATATGAGTGGATGTCAGTGATAGCTCATTAGAGGGATAATGGAAACCCTAATAGACTATCACACTATAAGTAGGCTATGGTCCTCAATAGATCGGACTAACCGCAATACACACATTTACTCTCTTCTCCCCATCTGAAGAGAATCTAAGGCATTAGGAGTCCCGGTTGAGGAAGAACCATAAAGCCGACGAGTAGTTGTTGCTCGTTTAATTTCACTCACTCTTTCTTCTAAGGATCCGTTCTCCGCCTCTTTGCTATGGATCCAGGTATTTATCTAATCCTTGATATGTCAACATCTCGTAGATGCTAAGGTTATCAAGGTCATGACTTTGTTCTTGATTATATAAAAGTATGCTTGTATGTCTTTGTTTTCCGCTATAGTATATTCGATGATTATAAGCATGTCTTATAGATAGATTAGTTCCTACATGTTTTAATCTTGTCCTCTCACTCTCACATAAAAAAGCTATTCTCACTAGATATCAAGTTCAATGACATTCCAACAGCTCTTATGAACTAATTGTTGGAATAATGGCATTCAAGTGTGAGAGAGTTACAAAATATATTTTTAATTATATAAATGTTTTGATATTTTTTTGTCTATTTAAGTCTCTAAACTAATAAAACAATAACGTTGGCTATTCATGTCAATATAGCCGTTTGATTTTTATGAGCCTATGTAATTGCTATTAAATTGATTTAATCAGCTAGTTAGCTCTTCACTTTTATACTTTTATATATATATATATATATATATATATATATATATATATATATATATATATATATATATATATATATATATATATATATGGTTTCTTTTTGGAAAAAGAAGAGATGAAAATAAACTGTTTTTCTTTTACTTGTTTTTTCCAAATTTATTTTGGGCATTGTTTGTGAGATTGCAACGTGATGATCTGGCCTCGAGTGCACGGGTCCAGACACGATATTGTGAAAACTTTGGGGAGCAAAACGGATATTGGGTTGCACTGAAGGTCCACCGAAATTTGCTTTCAAGGCAGTGACTTTTGCCACGTCACAACTTCTTCATCTTCTTCTCCTTTTATTTCTAACTATTATTATTAAACCAAAAATTTCCAACAGTTGTGTGCAAATTGTATTGGATTTTCGATTGATATATGTTTGTGATTTCTCTCCCTTGTAGTAGTTTGAAGAGTCTACAAATGATTACTTATCAGTTCCTTCATCAAAGGAATAGTGAAGCCCATTCGAGGATAGATCAAGTCAGATATGTATTTCTTGGTGTATTATCTTCCCCATCTTGGTTTGTAATAATTTTTGAACCCCACAACATTTTTGTCGGCTTTCTTGATATCATATATGACATGAGTCTTATATAAATTGTGATCGAGAGAGATAAGCTTGGAGTCCAAGTAAGTACCATGAACACAAAATATCTACTCATAGATTTTAAAGCGATGTGATTGTATGTTTTTTTTTTGTTACCATGTCATTGGTGCGTAGTTTTCACCGGCTTTGCCGGTGACTAATCTACGCCGGGGAACTTGGCTGGCCACGAGTTTCCGGCTTTGCCGGCCCGTGTGGTTCTTCCCTCCCAACAGAGTTTGCCGGTCCGTGTGGTTAATCCATACAATGTGATTGTATGTTTTTGGTTGCATACAACTTAAAAAAATGGAAAAATATTATTATGATTATCATGATGTGATAATATATTAGTAAATATTTCATAAGTTGTTGCGAAGCTTTGGTATGCTAATAGTGGTTCCAAATTGTGATTTTATTGGAAACAAGTTGTTACGGTTTTATTTGAAAATTGCAGAACAACTTAAGAGGAGATTATATGAAACTTATAAGCATGAATTTTGTCCTTTAAAAGTTAGAAATATTTTGTTAATATTTTAAAATAGTAGTATATGAGCAATTTCAAGTTTATATATGTTATTTGAACAAGTTGTGTGGTTTTAAGAACCGTTGTATAATTTTTGGACTATTTGGTGATGCCAATGAATCAAAATAAAATCAAAGACATGGTTGAGTGAAAGGGACATCGTTGGTGGAAAAATGTAGTCGTACGTGGTTCGAACCCTGCTCCCCCCTCTCCTCTAACAGCTAACACACTAATTACTAACCATTTTGCCTATCTAAAAAAAACTTTCATATACTTGTGGGGTGAGCACTATTGATTGCATTTTATCTACTAAATAATATTTTTCAAGAGGAATTACTTCATTACTTATAAGTGGGGGTGTGTAGTTGAAAACTTACGCTTCTCTGACTACTATTATTGAGTTTGTTCAAAATATTTATGGTGGTGAACCAAGAAAAAAAAGGCTAAAGTGCTCCCGAGGTCCCTTATCTTTATTTAAAGTAACGAATTAGTCCTTTATGTTTTTTTTGTCCCAAATAAGTCCTTTATCTTTCAAATTTTTGACACATAAATCATTTTCCGTCAACCTCCATCCAACTTTGTTAACAGTGCTTATGTGTTGAGCTGACTCATTATTTGATTAGGTGGCATGTCATTTTTATTTTTGCTTAGGTGGCATATAATTTAATTTAATAAAAATAAAAGCTAAACAAAAATAAAAATGACATGCCACCTAATCAAATAATGAGTCAGCACGCCACATAAGCACTGTTAACAAAGTTGGATGGAGGTTGACGAAAAAGGATTTATGTGTCAAAAATTTGAAAGATAAATGACTTATTTGGGACAAAAAAACATAAAGGACTAATTCGTTACTTTAAATAAAGATAAGCGACCCCGGGAGCACTTTAGCCAAAAAAAAAAGACAAAGTTTGGTATAGTTTGCATAACACTCTGTTTCTTAGTAGAAATAGAAGAAGTTGATTAAATTTTTGAGGAAACTGTATATGCTTATATGTTAGAAGGTGGTGCAATATCATGAAAGCTATCAAAGTAGTCGTGTATATATAGTCAGAGATTTCTAATGGAATCTAATTTTGTAGTCAAGAAGCATAGTGGTTGAGAGGTTTAACGACTGAGAAATTTTTGTGAAGAGACCTACACCACTCCAAGGTGATTCATAAGCATCAATCGATGTGTACGCGATAGTGGTGTGAGACACTTAAAAATGAGACACCTAATTAAATCGATATTCTTTCACTTGAGTATGTGAAAAGTGAAAAACGAAATTTTTGATCTTTTTGTGAAAAGATTACCCAAGAAAGTTGACTTAGAAATGATGTTGCTTCACTTGAGTATGTGAAAAGTGAAAAATGAATTTTTGTGATCTTTATGTGAAAAGATTACCCAAGAAAGTTGTCTTGGAAACGTCGAGGGAGATGAGCTTTAAGCCTTGAGTGGATGAAAATATGGTGGATACCCCCATTTAAAGTCAAACGAAGCCATATTAATACTCCTATAAGCACTACACTTTCATCCCTATGGCGTGCGGTAGTGCTTGAAGTGAGGTTGAGCCACAAGCTCTTAATAGATACATAACTTTGACATGACTAGTGCTATAGAGGCGCACTTTAACATGGTTGGTGCTATAGCGACGCACTTTAATATGGCTAGTGCTATAGAGACGCACTTGATGTATCTACTTACGTGAGTGTGAAGGCAAAGGCCACCTTCCATGAAAGACCACTCATAGTATATGAGGGCCTCAATTATTGTGTGAATAATTTATCGCGGAGCTCTCACAATTCCGAAGGCCAAAGTGTGTGTTGTGGGGGTCTCATCTTGAGTCCATTTAGTTCAAGGGAAATTCACTTCTTGGATAAAATGTGTTGCCTCATTTCACTACGTGTTAATTTAATCTTCGTAATATTTACACTTAAGCACGAGAAAGCCTTTCTTTGCCCAAAAATTTTATTTTCTACAAAATTTAAATATGTTTAATTTTCACTTGCTGGCCATTAGTGGGGGATTGTTGGTATAATGCTATTCAAGTATGAGAGAGTTACAAAATATATTTTTAATTACATAAATGTTTTGATATTTGTTTGTCTATTTAATTTGTCTCTAAACTAATAAAACAATAACGTTGGCTATTCATTTCAATATAGCCGTTTGATTTTTATGAGTCTATGTAATTGCTATTAAATTGATTTAATCAGCTAGCTAGCTCTTCACTTATATATATATATATATATATATATATATATATATATATATATATATATATATATATAAAACTATGGTTTTTTTTTGGAAAAAGAAGAGATGAAAATAAACTATTTTTCTTTTACTTGTTTTTTCCAATTTTATTTTGAGCATTGTTTATGAGGTTCCAACGTAATTCTGGCATTGAGTGCACGGGTCCAGACACGATGTTGTGAAAACTTTGGGGAGCAAAACGGATATTGGGTTGCACCAAAGGTCCACCAAAATTTGCTTTCACGTTGCAACTTCTTCTTCTTCTCCTTTTATTTCTAACTATTATTATTAAACCAAAAATTTCCAACACTAATCACTTATCACTTTTACGGTGCAAACCTCAACCCCCTGAGTTTCTGCCTATATGTAACTTATTCAAGATACTATGTCTTTCGGTATGGCTTCTTCATCATCCACAAAAGTGACCCTTAAGCTACTGATTGACAAGAAGAATGAAAAAGTTCTTTTCGCCGAACCATCCGAAGTTGTCAGAGACTTTCTCCTCAACATGCTTTCCTTGCCTAGTGCATGCCGAAAGATTCATTTGCTTGCTAGTTTCTATTCAGTTTCAGTTAACACTGACTAATAGTTTCAGCTACCAGATTTTACTGCAATTTCGTGCATTAGTACTGTTCGGTACCGTATCTCCTGCTACGTATCCGATCTGGGATAGGTAGACCGGTCCGAGATAGTTGGTACGAGTGTCCTTGGTTGTCCGAGTTGGTGCTCCGTTCCGAGGTGGGGTGGTACCTGCAATGACACTCCGACGCTCAAGTCAGTGAGTGAGTCAATTACAAGTGAGAGTAGGTGAGAGATGAATACCATTAATGTGAGCATTCAATGCTTATTTATAGGTATCTGGAGTGGAGGAGGGCTGTTGGATCTAGGTCTGCAATCTCCACCGTTGGATGAATTGGACCCTTTGGTGTTGGGCCTTTTTGGTGGATTGGCCATTGAGGCCCAATCCATAACAGTAGCCCCCCAAGTCGGGTCGCTTTAAGGCGAGCTAGACTTGTCGTTTAGAGATTTAACCGGGCCTGAGACACTTTACGACATACCAGGCTGATCCGAGGGACTCGGGTCGCGCCGAGTGACTCGAGGCTGACCGCTTTGAGAGATTCCGGGCACGGCGGGGTCAAGAGACCGGGGCGAGTCAACGGAAACGGAGCGATCCGGTCATAACTGTGCCTTGATTTCTGTGCCAGCTGGCAACGTCATTGATGGGACGCGTCGTTCGAGGAAGATTGGGGTAATGATGGCGCTTGGAACGACGCGCCTGTCCAGGGGCTAGTCTTGGGAAACGTAGCCTAGGTCCAGGCCCATTTGTGGCCTTCTAAATGTTCTATAAATAGGAGGGGGGATCCCCCTTACTTGGATTGTTTTTCTGTGAATTGCTCTGCTTCCGATCTTAAAGTCGTTCCGGAGCTTATTCCTCTCTTCAGAGTTGTGCTGTATCTCGGTGACGCCTTTGCTGTTCGCGACCTGCCTCCATTGTTCGACGAGCTTCGATTTTCATAAGGTTAGTTTTCCTCTTCTCTTCGTTGCTTTTTCCTTTAGATCACGACCGGGTTCTTCCTGGACCCGCATTTGTAGATACAGAGTGGGGGTCGTCAGGTCGGGTTCCGACTTGGTTGTGGACCCACTGTTTACGTATCAACCTGACTCGTCAAGCCCCCATTTCTGCAGGACCGATCTGGCGAGGACGAAACAAACCCGTCGGGTTGCTGACACAGATCGCCCTCATTTCGCGCAAACAATGGCTTCCGGACTTGGAGAGTCTATGGAAATTCGTGCTAGTCCCCCGGGGTCAGCTATTCCGGAGGTTCGAGACGACTTGGGCTCCGCTCCTACTCAAGTTGAAGACCGGTCTCCCGGGGTTCCCAGCAACGAGCCGGTAGATGAAGACAACACAGAGGTGGTGGTTCTTGAATCGGATGATTCTGATGCCGAGCCCGACCGTGAGGAACAATGCAGTACTAGTTGGAGTTCGGAGGAGAGTGAGGAGGAGGTGGCTGAGAGCCGAAACAATGAAGAGGGTCTTGGGCATTGCGGGGAGCCCGCATATGAAGAAGGTGATTCCGAACAATATCCCCGAGCCGGAGTAGGGCCGGTCAATGTTCCCGTGTCCCTCCCTCTCACTGTTCCCCGGGAGTATTCCTGGGTGTCGGAGGCGTTGAGGGGGATTCCGTCCCTTTATAGGACTGGGGACGATATGAGTTTCTTCGTAAACCGCCTTTCCCGGAAGGATCAGATCTGGAATGTGGAGGGAATGGCTGAAGACCGGCATGTGGCCGTCTGGCCGAAAGCTCTTAAATTTGTTATGTACGGGGTAACGATCCTTGATATGCACGTTAGCCCCCCGTTCACCGCCTTTCAACAAGAGGCTTTGGAGATCTTGAACCTCGCCCCTTCCCAACTTCATCCCAACTCATGGGCGTTCCTCCGGGCTTTTGAGTTGATGTGCATTCATCTGGAGAGGCCGATCTCCTGTGACCTCTTCTTCCACCTTTTCGAGGTTAACCGTAGGCATGAGGATGGAACTAAAGATCGGTGGGAACATGTGAGCTTCCGAGCTAAGAGAGGGTTAAAGATCTTCATGCCTTATTCCGACTCTCTTAAGAACTGGAAGAATAAGTATTTCTTTGTGGAGCCTGTGAATGAGGAGGCAGTGAGGCACGTCGGCCAATATTCTGCGGATGGGAAATCATTGGAGTTCACAAAGTTTCAACTGGGATGGTCTCTCTCTCATTTTAACCGGAGGCCTCATTCTTACACCGTCGGCTTAGGGCGGCTATCCCAGGTGGACAAGGAGTCGTTGGCGATCTTGACGAACTTTGCCGACCTGATCGTCTACCGTGATCCCAAAAAATTTGGGATTGACGTAGCGCGATTGGTCGGGGCTGGGTCGAAATCTCAAGTAGTCGCTGTTCTTGGTAGGTTTCTTGGTAGATAACTCCGCCCATTCATAATTTTTTGACTGCCGTTTCTTTTAACATTGTTTATTCTCCTTTCTTTGCAGATAGCATGGGGCCAGACAAGTTCTCTCGCCTGACGGCTCTTGCAGAAAGGAAGGCCGGGGTGCAAAAGGAAAAACCCGTTGCTGCCATCCCGATTAGCACCATCCTGGAGGAAGTCTCGGCTGGAGCAGAGGATCGGGCTGCGGATCTCTCGCACCGAAAAAGGGAGCGCCCCCTAACGCAAGCAGACCCTGCTTCTACCTCCAATGCCCCGGCTGCTCGGGCTTCAAAAAAGGGGCGTCATGGAAAGCACCGGACTTCTAGGTCTTCTGGTCTTTCTATTGACGCCGACTTCCTGCAGAAGCATTTGGAGGATTCCCGGGTCGACCCGGTCGAGGCGTCTCTCAAGTTATTCCGGCATCTTGCCGACGTGACGAAGCTTCAGAAGGTCGAGGCTGAGAATCAGGCAAAAGGTGACCCCAAGTTCCGAGGTTCACTCTTTGATTTTCTTTCTTGGTTATCTCTGTCGTTGACTTCCTTGTTTCTATTATTACAGGGGGCCTGGTGGAGAGGGACAACGAAAGGAAAGCCCGGGAAGAGTTGCAAAAGAAATTCGAGGCTCTGGAGAGGGATCAGACCGAGCTTAAAGCGGCTGCGGAGAAGTTTGAGAAGGAGAGGGACTCTGCCCTCAACTTGTGCATGGAACACGAGGTTCGAATCCAGGATCTCGAGAGTCAAGATAGGCAGTCTGCCGAGGTTATTTCTTCCCTGAGGGCTCGGATTCAGGAACTCGAGGCCGATCTGGCGAAGGTGAGGCAGGCCCAGGTCGGGTCTAGCGTTGATTCTTTACCTCGGATTGCTGAATTAGAAAGAGAGCTTCAAGAGGTACGTGCCAAGGCAGGATCCTTGGAGGACGAGGTGGTGGAGGTGGCTCAACTGGCTTTGGATGTGGCTGAGGAGAGCTTCGAAAAAGCCCTTGCTCAAGTCACTGTCATCCATCCATCCCTTCCTCTGGACCGGGGATTTATTCGCTTGAACCATACCGTAGCAGATGGGCGCATTGTCCGGCCCTATCGTGACTCTGATGCATTCGATATCATTTACCCTCCTCCTTCCTTGCCGTGATTGCTGCTGATGGGAAGGTTCTGAGTTTGCTGTTTTTTGGGTTCCGGGTGGAACCGGTGGGGAAATAAAGCCCTGGGTTCCGGGCGGAACCGGAATTTTGTAATATTCCATTACCTTTTTGAACTAGAGGACCCGGCCGCATTCGGGATAATTTGTAATGAAAATGTAATTTAATGTGCTTCCGGTTTCATTTACCTCGGTTTAGTCTTTATACTCTTGTTTTACATTTGTGCACTTGCGTTCGATTCGCTCAAGTGGTAAACGTCGCCTTAAGGACAGTTTACCGGGACTCGGCCCAGATCGAACTCGTCCCTTAGGGTTGTGGCAACCTCGGCCAAATAGTCGTAAAAATGATTGCCTTCGGGATAGTTTACCGGGACTCGGCCCAGATCGAACTCATCCCTTAGGGTTGTGGCAACCTCGGCCAGCGAAAGAAAAATAGAATAGGCGATAAAATCGGTAGACACCGCAATCATATAGGGTAACATCGGTATACACCGTTCATTAGATAAGATGAGTTACAACATCGGTATACACCGCAAACATAATTGATAACATCGGTATACACCGTTCTTCAGATAAAATAAGAATAACATCGGTATACACCGTTCTTCAGATAAAATAAGAATAACATCGGTATACACCGTTCTTCAGATAAAATGAGAATAACATCGGTATACACCGTTCTTTTAGGTGAGATGAGAGTCAGCTGTAGTATTTTCTCAGTTTAGTGGCGTTCCATGTTCTTGGGATCGCCTTGCCGGACAAAGTCTCCAATTCGTAGGCACCTCTGCCGGTTTTAGATAAAACCCGGTAAGGTCCTTCCCAGTTGGGGGCGAGCTTGCCCTGTGCGGCGTTCTTTAAACCGACATCGGCTCTTCGTAAAACTAAATCACCGATCTCAAGGTCTCTGGGGATCACTTTCGAGTTATATCGTACTGCTACCCTCTGCTTTATTATTGCTTCTTTAAGGAAAGTCTGACCTCTGACCTCATCGACGAGGTCGAGGTTTTCCTTCAACGCCTGGCTATTGTCCCCCGGAGATTTCGGGTGGAGTGTCCTCCAGCTCAGCTCCCCGATCTCCACCGGAATCACGGCCTCTGTCCCGTACGAAAGTCGGAAAGGGGTTTCCCCCGTTGAGCTCTGTGGAGTAGTTCTGTAGGCCCACAGCACGTAAGGTAGCTCTTCAACCCAGTTTCCCTTTGCTTCGTCAAGTCGTTTCCTCAGTCCATTGAGAAGGACTTTGTTGGCGGCCTCGGCCTGACCGTTTGTCTGAGGGTGCTCTACCGAGGTAAATCGGTGTTTGATCTTAAGGTCTGACATGAGTTTCCTGAAGCCCTTGTCGGCGAACTGTGTTCCGTTGTCCGTGACTACAACCTCGGGGATCCCGAATCTAGTCATTATATTTTTCTTGAAGAATTTGATGCAATTTTTAGCGCTGATGATGGCCAGGGGCTCAGCTTCAATCCATTTGGTGGAGTAATCCACCGCTACTATGAGGTATTTGACCTGGCCGGGGGCAGTTGGGAATGGCCCTAAGAGATCTATTCCCCACCAAGCGAATGGCCATGGCGAGCTTAAGCTGGTGAGCTCCGTAGGGGGTGCTATGTGGACCTTGGCGTGGATCTGACACTTACTGCACCTCTTTACGTAATTTCTTGCATCGGTCTCCATGGTTGGCCAGAAATATCCCGCCCTTAACGCCTTTCGAGCCAGGGATCGACCTCCAAGGTGTTGGCCGCATATTCCCTCGTGGATCTCGGCCTGGACGTAGTCCGCTTCTCCTCCCTCGATGCACTTCAACAGTGGTGCCGACAGGCTTCTTCTGTAGAGGCTTCCATCGATTATGGAAAAAGAGGAGGCCTTCCTCCGGAGGATCTTGGCTTCACTCGGGTCCGGAGGCTCGTTCCCAGTTCTGATATAGTCTATTAGTGGCGCGATCCAGCCCTGGCTTTCTTCTACCACATTAATAGAAAGACTTGCTTCCGGGTTCAAGATTACGCTCGGCTTGCTCAGTGTTTCCTGGATTATTGACCGGTGATTTCCCGGAACTTTTCTGCTGGCAAGCTTGGAAAGGATGTCAGCCCGGATATTCTCCGATCTTGGAACGTGCTTCACTTCCGTGAATGTAAAAAGGGAGAGCAGCTCCTGCACTTGGGTTAGGTACCTTTGCAAGGTCGGATCTTTAGCCTCGTACTGTTTCCCGATTTGGGATACCACCAACAATGAGTCGGTATTTAGGGAAAGTCGGGAGACCTTGAGGTCGATCGCAAGCCGGAGTCCAGCTATGCACGCCTCATATTTCGCCTGGTTGTTTGAGGTAGGGAAACCGAATGTGAGTGATGCTTCGATTATGATGCCCGTCGGGCTTTCAAGCATTAACCCTGCACCACTTCCTTTTGGATTTGAGGACCCGTCTACGTGAAGCGTCCATACCCCGTCATCCGGATCGGCGGGCGCCATCTCTGTGATAAAGTCGGCAAGTACCTGGGCTTTCATGGTCGGTCTTGTTTCGTATTTGATTCCGAACTCGGAGAGTTCTACCGCCCATTTGATCATTCGTCCAGCTAAGTCGGGTCGGTGTAAGATCTGCCGAATTGGATAATTAGTCCGCACCACGATTTGATGGGCGACGAAATAAGGTCGGAGGCGGCGGGCCGAGATGAGTAGAGCAAAAGCGATCTTCTCTATTTTCTGATACCTCACCTCCGGTCCATGCAGAGCTTTACTCACGAAGTATACCGGGCTTTGACCAGCTCCGGTCTCCCTGACAAGTACGGCTCCGATGGCCTCATCTGATATGGCTAGATACAAAAATAAATCTTCCCCTGGGCTCGGCCGACTTAGTATGGGAGGTTCGGATAGGACCTTTTTGAGCCGGGAGAGTGCCTCGTCCCGCTCTGGAGTCCACTCGAAAGTTGCTTCTTTCTTAAGCAGTTTGAACAATGGGAGTGATTTGAAGGCGGCGTTGGAAATGAAGCGAGATAATGCAGCTATCATGCCGTTGAGTTTCTGGAGCTCTTTCTTAGTGGACGGGGTTCGCATTTCTGTTACCGCTCGGCATTTATCCGGGTTGGCTTCAATGCCTCTTTCCGTGAGATAGAAACCTAAGAATTTTCCAGCCCGGACTCCGAAGGTACATTTCTCCGGGTTTAGCCGCATATTATTTTTTCGAATTTCCGCAAAAATCTCTTCCAGATCGGATATATGGAGGTCTTCCCTTTCGCTTTTTGCAATCATGTCGTCGAGGTAGACTTCTACGTTACGACCGATCTGATCTCGGAATACTTTGTTCATCATCCTTTGATAAGTGGCCCCCGCATTTTTTAAACCGAATGGCATGACCCGGTAGCAGAAATTACCGCGGTCAGTCATAAAGGCCGTCTTCTCTTGGTCAGGGGGGAACATCGGAATTTGATTGTATCCGGAGTAAGCATCCATGAACGATAGTAAGCGAAAACCTGAAGCATTATCGACGAGCCGATCAATGCTAGGAACAGGGAAGGCGTCCTTAGGACAGGCCTTATTAAGATCGGTATAGTCAACGCACATACGCCACTTTCCATTGCTTTTCTTAACAAGTACAGGGTTTGAGAGCCAAGTTGTGTACTTGACCTCTTTTACAAAATCAGCCTTAATTAAATCTTCAACGACCTTAGCCGTAGCAGCTGCCTTTTCCTGGCTTTGAGCTCTTTTGCGTTGGGCGACCCATTTTGCCCCGGGGTTCACCGCTAGCTGGTGACAGGCGACCTCGGGGGGAATCCCGGGCATGTCCTTTGCTGACCATGCGAAGAGATCGGCGTGGGATTTGAGGCAGAGGGTGAGCTTTGCTTTTACCTCGTCGGGGAGATCGGATCCGATCTGGACAGTTTGAGTTGGGTTCTCTCCCAACTGGATTTGCACGAACTGTCCGTCAGGTTGAGGTCGCCTAATTTTCTTCTTTAGCTCTCGTGCCAACTCGTCGTCGCTTTCCTCCTCAGAGCTGTCCGGGTCATATCTTGCGTCGAGGTCCGTGACGTTGACCTCGGCCGCTGGACCGGATCTTTTCTTCTTTGGGCTTCTCTGAGTCTTTGCCGCTATGGGGGGAACCCCCTCTTCTGAGGCTTGCCTGTCCGCCATGACATGAAGATAGAAGCATCTTTGGGCGGACTCTAAGTCGGCATCCAGAGTGATAACTTCGTCACTCAATGAGTAAAACTTCATCTTGAGGTGAACCGTTGAAGTTACGGCTCCCAGCCTTCCAAGGGTGGGCCTCCCGATGATACAATTGTACACCGAGGGGCATGGCAAAACTAAGAACTTGGTATTGACCGTCCTCTCTAGTGGCTCCTCTCCATAGGTGACCATCATTTCCAAGTAGCCAAGAGGTTTGGTCCGAGACCCGTTGAAGCCTGAAAGGTCGGATCCCCGGTAAGGGGTGAAGTCTTCCTCCGAGATCTGCAGCTTTCTTACCAGGTCGATGAAGATGATATCAGCGGAGCTCCCCTGGTCGACCAGGATCCTTCTTATCTCGTGGTTTGCCATGACCGCCCTGATAATGAGGGGTATGTGCTTATTTGGCTTACCATCCAACAAGTCCCGGTCACTGAAGGCCAAGGGTGGGCGTTCCGGGCCTGAGCTGATTGCAGAGGTGGAAGCCGCACACATTACTTCCTTCCATTTCCTTTTCATTGTTTTGCCCGATGCCTCGTCGGGATACCCCCCGGATATCATCATCATCACAAGTCGGCCCTTTGACTTTCGATAGTCGCGCTCGTCTTTGACTTTCGATAGTCGCGCTCGTCCTCCGAGCTTTCTTCTCGTTTTTGCGGGGCTTTACCCTTTCGTTTCAGATCGGCTTCTTCTTCCTTAACCTCGCCCTCGTGCCTGGGTGCTTTAGCCACGTACTGGCTTAACTTCCCTTTCTTAATCAGGTCCTCGATGTCGTCCTTCAAAGCATTGCACCGGTTTGTATCGTGCCCTTTGCTCCGGTGATACCGGCAATATTTGTTGGATCTTTGTCCCGGCCTGTGTGGGAGCGGGTCAGGGAACTTGACTTCTTTGAACTCAGCGTTCATACATTTCGCCAGGATCCTGGCCCTTGTTTCATTCAGATCGGAGTATTGTTGGTGTCGGTTCCGAGGTCGGAGCCTATTGTCGTTCCGGGGTTCCCTTTCATAGCGGGCCTCTGCTGCCTGACGCACCGGAGCCTCCTTTTCATACCGAGGCTTACTCGTTCCGGGGTCGGCATCTGTCTTTCTTGCAACAGCGCCTTCTTCATGGTCAATGTATTTTTGAGATCGCTGGAGGAACTCGGCAAGCGACTCAGTTTGGTTGATTCCGACATCGATCTAAAACAGACTTCCTTCTCGCAGACCGGCTTCCATGAAAAATAGTCGGAATGAATCGTCTAAGTTCCGGACCTGAGCCGCCTCTTTGTTGAACCTTTCAATGTAGTCTCGGAGAGACTCGTTCTCTCCTTGTCGGATGGCTTGTAAGACTTTCCGAGACTTAGGCTTCATTTTGGAGTGGGCGAACTGGGCCGAGAACAGCTTTGCGAGCTGGTCCCAGGATGATATTGAGTTTGGCTTGAGGGCTCTGAACCAGTCCAAAGCCAATTTCTCCAGCGTAAGAGGGAATATCCGGCATTTGATCTCCTCCGGGACATTCCTGTATTGCATCATCGTGTCAAAGTAATCTAGGTGTCGATCAGGATCGCCCGTCCCGTCATGCATCTTTAAGCCCTCCGGGGGCTTCTCCAAGTGCTTGGGTACCGGGAAATAGTCGATTTCCGCTGTAAAGGGTCCCTTCCTAGTCGCGGACCTCTCCCTCGGAGGAGGCCTCCTGGTTGGGCGTCGGACGGGGGATCTGGGAGACAGAGGGCGCCGACGTTCAGGCCTCGGGGGACTTCCCCGGCTTATAGAACGTTGCCTTGGTGATGACGACGCTAATGATGAGCTTTGGTGAGTTGACTCCCCAGGGTAGTAGGTCTCGTCATAAGTCTCGGTTGGGGGAGTTCCAAAGTCTTGTCTCCCTCTTCGGCGTGGTGGCGAACGATGGTGGTGTCTCCTCCAAGCAGGGGACCGGTGGCGTCTTTTGCTGGAGGTCCTTCTGCTAGGAGAGTAAGTTTGAGGGGAGGTACGATCCGGGATATCTCTGGCCCGGATTTCGGCCATCTCGGCCTCCAGCTGGGAGTAACGCTGACTTCTTTCATCAGCCTCGGCCTGCCTTGTTAGCAGTTGGATGAGCTGTTGGACAGCATCGATTGGTACCGGGACAGTCGGGGCTGGAGGTTGAAACTGATTTCTAGCAGAGCTTATAGGGACCATCGCCCTGGATGAGTTCCGGCCATGGGCCGAGCTGCGAGGAAGAGTAATCGCTAACCCCTCCGGGGTTTCCTGTTGCTGGTCGGGTCTGACCACGACGCTGGAGACGTTTCTCCGTCGTAATTCCGGAGCCATCTATGATCAAGGAGGTTGGGGGAAAGACTAGAGTATAAGGCTCTCCCACTGTGGTCGCCAATGTTCGGTACCGTATCTCCTGCTACGTATCCGATCTGGGATAGGTAGACCGGTCCGAGATAGTTGGTACGAGTGTCCTTGGTTGTCCGAGTTGGTGCTCCGGTCCGAGGTGGGGTGGTACCTGCAATGACACTCCGACGCTCAAGTCAGTGAGTGAGTCAATTACAAGTGAGAGTAGGTGAGAGATGAATACCATTAATGTGAGCATTCAATGCTTATTTATAGGTATCTGGAGTGGAGGAGGGCTGTTGGATCTAGGTCTGCAATCTCCACCGTTGGATGAATTGGACCCTTTGGTGTTGGGCCTTTTTGGTGGATTGGCCATTGAGGCCCAATCCATAACAAGTACTTACTAGTTTCTATTCAGTTTCAGTTACACCAAGAAAGTACAATAGTTCACCTCCAACCCCAGCTTGAACTTAATGAATTCCATCTTTTGCTCATTGATGTTTAAGGCTCCTTTCAGTCCTTAGCACGTGGTTCACATCCTTGTGCTCTCTTCAACTCTACAAAATAAAAAAAATAAAACTAGAAATCCAAATTCATGCTCAAAGAATAAAACAACAATTGCAAGATAGGATTGAAGTTAAACTAATGATAGTAGCAACAAAAGTAAGAAATATGCAAGAGAACAAAAGTAATCAGATCTTACGTTTGGTGATCTTCCGCCCTTATTTAATCTTTTGTTTCTCTTCATTTCACTACTAGAAAATTCGGTATTACCAGCAGAATTTCTTGAAAAATTCGCAGAAAACCATTTTCCTGCGGAATTTCATGCGGATTCAGGTTCGCAGTTATTTCGTTCGTCGATAATTGTTTCCTACGGATTTTTAAATCGACAGGAAATTTTCGCAGGTAATTCCTCAAGAAATTCAGCAGGAAGTCCGCAGTAAATTCCGCAGGAAACTGCAGAATTATTTTTATTTCAAATCCGCAACAAATTTTGGTGACTATTATTATTATTATTATTATTATTATTATTATTATTATTATTATTATTATTATTATTATTATTATTATTATTATTATCAACAAAAATACATCAGGAGACCAATGTTGCACCATACATCAATTCAAAAAATACTATCACCCAAATTTAATGTTTTGTTTCTGTTCATTTATTTTGGAAAATGTTAAGTGAAGCTAATTTAATCCAAGTGATGCCAAATTAAATTATTTTATAACAATGCTTTTAAAAAGAAAGGGAAAATGGGTGCACTATGTCAGGGAATCTGACATTTGATCATGGAACTTAAGACTCCATTGTTGGAAAAAGTTTGCAATGATTCAACATGGAACCAACATTACTACACTAGTGCAGGGCTCGGCTTACAATACTAAGCAATTTGCTTAGTTATTGTTACTAAATTAATTTCAGCCACTGGATCCGTTTTTTATTAATCCAATTTGATCTAACAGATTATTATGAATAAGGGCGTTGTTGTCGTTTTACATCCTATTATTCAGAGAACCAATTCACGATTGAATTGCATTATTCACGCATTTCAGATCGCGAACTGTTCCTACCGTCTCCACAGTTGCTCCGCCGTTTTCCTCCTCCGTCGTCTTTCCACCTCCTGTCGCCGGCGAATCCTCTGGCATCATCTCTTCCACTGGCGTCTCCTCCGGTGGCCTCCCCCAGTGCTCGTCGTCACAGAGCCTCTCGTCGCAACCTTCAGTGGTTAGAGAGAAAACCTGCTTACTCGAATCGAGAGAAACGCACCCTTCCACCGTGGTTGTGCCACCCTCTGACGTCTTCGACGACGCCTCTTCCAGCGTGGCTTTCTCCGACGGAGGTTTCTGGTCACCATTGTTCCAGTGAAGCGCACTGAACCTATCATAGTCACCTTCGCTCTTTCTGTTACTCATGCCGGGATCTGTTTTGGATTCGCCTTCCTCCTTTTCCTTCGCTGCTTCAGGTTTCACAACCTCCTCGTTAACCATTGTTATGCAAATCTATGGTTAGTGGCATCTAACCACAGTTATGCATATCTATGGTTAGTTGCATCCAACCATTGGCATCTAACCACAGCTATGCATATATGTGATTTATGAGAGTGATTTATGAGAGATGGTGGTGTTTGTTCAAGCGATTTGGGTATTGATTTGGAAGAGAACAATTTCGAAGAGAACAGTTTGAAAGGTTTATATTTGGAAGAGAACAATTTGGGTATTGATTTGGAAGAGAACGATTTGAAACTTTTGTTTCCAGAGTTCGATTTGGGTATTGATCTGGATCTCACCAACAATATGTTCTGTTGTGCTTGAAGGGAAGGGGGCGCTGATTGTAGGGAAGCCGTTGGTGATGGTGGGTGGCAGAGGAGTGGATGAGGAAGAAGAAGATTAAGGATTATGGTTTAAATAAACAAATAATGACTTGGCATATTAAATAAGTATTTAAATAAATAAAAATGAATATTAAATGACACGTCAGATTTCTGTTAGCCAACTCAGCATTTTTATAACGTAACAGAAGGGCCTATTTCAAAAAGGTTGCTTTTGCAGGGACTTTTTACTAAAAGAAAATTTTGTAGGACTTAAACCAAAACAGGCTATATTTGCAGGGGCCTAAAACATATTTAAGCCTATACTATATTATAATATAGTGTAGTTGTACATTAGTCCACTCCATATGTTATGTTGCAAGAGCATTTGCAATCTTTCTGCTTCTAAAATCTCAAAAATCCCCGGTTATTGGTACATAACCCTCACATTCGATCATAAGTTGAAATCATCTTCATGTGAATTCACCTTTGCAACTGTTAAATTGTATTCTTAAGCTGCTCTTGAAAGACACTACCTAGACATAACTCATTTTTACCATAATAATCAAATCTAAGCTACTAGCTAGTACTGTAGTACATACCAAATATACACACATAAAAGTAATTCCAACACATAATTAGTCCATGGAGGTAACTTCAAATTATGATGTCAAGCCAACTGCAACAACTGTATCATAAAAGTAATTTTCTCGTGACATATAGCATGACTCTAATTATTTACATTGAGTAACACTTTTTTTGAATAACAATTTATTCAACATGAATCACCAAGAGCTCGCATAACAGAATCAAGCTGCTGAAGAATTCTAGAACAGAATGTTGCCGTCTTCCCGATTCCAGACTGACCCTGCTGAATCACATCCAGACCTTTACAGAATACTAATAGAATAAAAAAAAAAACAAGCGCAAATAATATGAAGTACAAGAACTTACAATTTACTCATCTCACCATCAAATTGCTTAATATATTCAATCTGCTGTGCTAGATTCATTGTTGGTGCCAAACCCGCCATGACTGCAGAGAACAAAAACGTTAGTCAAATATCAAATTAAACCGATATTGTCATTTCCACCTTATTTATAGGCATGTGTCACGTTACGTAAGTGAAAATTCACCAATGTGCACTAGTGCAAAAAAGGCCTTTTGAATCGGTTATTTGGCACATTTGGAGTCGGTTATTTGCCGATTCGAATACTGCCGATTCTAAATGTAGGGACATTTTGAATCGGTTAAATAACCGATTCAAAATGTGACATTTTAAATCGGTTATTTAAACAACCGATTCAAAATGCTTAAAAAACAAACATTTAAAATCGGTTCTTTAGATAACCGATTCAAAATGACCCTTTTTTAAAAAAAAAATTATAAAAACAACCTCTTCTTCTCACTTCCTTTTCCTCCTCTTCTGTTCTTCTTCTTTCTCTCTCTTCCTCTTCTTCCTTTCTCTTTTCAGCTTCCTCTTCTTCTTACTTAGTTTTTATATCAGACCTTGGACATCACTTACTACATTCTTATAATTCATCAATATTGATGAAAACTTTCTGAGAGATAACAATGCTATAGATTAACTCCGGAATTAGATATAATCGAATGTAACTTTTAGTGCTTAAGGCCCTTTTTTTATGTAAACTTCGGATTGCATTAACTGAACATAGAGTCATTACATAGAATTGAAATATTACATGGGAATGTAAACCAGCTAACTGTTCTAAACCCGACCAAGATGGTCCCAAAGGTTTCTAGACAAACCCAATAGCTTGTGAGCATCAACATTTGCATTTCCTGGTGTCCTGCACAATGGGATCAATATCAGCCCTCTTCAGTTTCCGATGCACACAATCCACTACAATAGCTGCATCGGACACCACAGTTGGCCGAGACACACCCAATTCAATGGCTTGAGCGATGCACCACCGAACAACCATAGCTTCAGCAAGAGTAGGGTCATGGGAAACAGAATCAGACCTGCAGGCAGCATAAAGAAAGTCACCCAAATGGTTTCTAATTGTCATTCTCCATCCAGTATTGCTATAAGAAAACAACCAGCATCAACAAAAATAACATTGCCCCTCTATGTATTCCGACCAAAGAGAGCATGAAGCAGAAATAACATAGGAGTTTTGGTTAGAGTGAGTAAGAGGGTTAGCAACATTGAACTCAACCACAAAACAACTAACAGCTTCAGCAATAAGGAAAGGGTTGGATTTCTCATTCTTGAACAGTCTTAACATGATTAACAACAAGCTGGCCATCAAACACATTCCCTCTAAACAGCACGTGGTTCCTATAAAACCAAATACACCACAATACCGCTCTATAAACCAAATACATCGTACAATAAGTGTATTCTAAGTGTATTCTCTAATAGAGCATATGCACAGAAATATAGAGTAAACTTTACCAACCATCACTCAATGAAAAATATTAATACCTCTTCATGCTCAAGAGTGTGAGCAAGCGGTAAAATGACCTGGTTGCTGGGAACGCCACTA
Organism: Astragalus membranaceus; assembly: GCA_039519185.1. NCBI lineage: Eukaryota > Viridiplantae > Streptophyta > Magnoliopsida > Fabales > Fabaceae > Astragalus > Astragalus membranaceus. The sequence continues at coordinate 78,455,138 of CM076847.1, forward strand.
GGTCTTGCACAAGGAATTGCATAAGGACTAGCCTTAAGACATGCAGCAGAGTACGCATCAGCCCCATAATCAGCCCACTCTGAGCGATGCTCCCTCAAAAATTGAACAAGCAAAGCAGGAGGAACGTTCTGCAGACCGCCATTTTATAATCAAGTTCAATGAGATAAATACACAGAAAATCCAGTGATTCTAGAACTAATTTAAACAGAAGATAATTTCAATGTAGATTTGTTTGCTTGGGAATTACCTTCAGGAGCACTGATGCCTTGGCACACATGACCCCACCTCCAAATGTTGGGAGCATCAACGTATTGTAGCTGGGGAAAAAAAGCAGAAAAAACAATCACTCATAGATACTACAATCACTCATAGACAAACATATCTTAAAAGAAGCAAAAACAAAAACAAGAAACAATCAACAAATAATTCATTAACAAATAAAAAAGCTGCTACAATATTTTGATTAGTTTCAGATTCTTGCTTAAAAATTCAGGGAGGAAAATAAAATGAATAACTTACTTCAAATCTCTTGTGATTCTTGGCCTTGGAGCTGCTGGACACATTCTTCGCTTTAACAAACGGTTGATCAAAGATGATTTTCCAACATTTGTGTATCCAACTATTCCAGCTCGAACCTATTCAGGAGTAACATACATTCTTTATATAGTAATAATAGCAATATTATTTGAGGAGCATTTCATGTCAACGGCAGTGATTTGCTATCAATTAAAGGAAAAGTTTTGGCTCTGTGCACTTGTGCAGGATTATGCCTGTAAGATCCACTTCCAAAGAACATAATAATTTGCATTAATAATTAATAGAGTAACATTTTGAATAGAGCATGAACCAAAAGACAAAGCCACACAAATAATGTATTCAAGAATTAGATATTAGCCAGGGAAACTCAATTATATTCATTCACAAAAGGACTTAAAGCCTGTACACCTAATTAATAAGCTGATTATAAGGCAACTTATTTGATAAAACAAGAAAAGCCAGACAAAAACTCGGGCAAGATTTGTAAAAAGATATAAGCAAAGTTTTATTCTTGTTATATCATTTACAGAACAGTTGTTTCACTCTCGATGAAATTTACTAAAAGAAATCAGCAAAACCTTGACTTATTATATCATTCACAGAACAATATTTTAAATCAGGGAGCACAGAAGCTGCATGAAAGTTGATAGATAAAGAGTTGCAAAAATTAGTATGAGTTCAGTTCTTTCCTTCTCTAACATAGGAAATGGACAAAAGATAATCAAAATTGGTTTGGAATTGCTATAAGCAACTCACTGCACGAGGAAGCAGTCCTTTAGCTCTCCGTTTAACATTTACATCAGCTGCTAATTCCTTTACTAACCGACCTAGCTTCATTGTGCCTTGTACATGCAACATAGGATCAGACATGCTGAACATGAACCTTTGGAACACAGAGATGCGAGGGAAAAAATATTGTTTGGATACCATTCCAAGCTGCCCATTGGAGAAGACAGCCTTTGTTCCATGCCTACCAAAATATGCTGCCCAAGCATTGCGGTCTGCAGTTGATATCATGTCTTCTCTATTTAAAACCAAAATTCTCTTTTTGTTACCAAGCCATAGATCCATCTACAAAAGTAGGAGAAACAGTTAGATAACAGTTAAGATGTTTCATCCGTGTAGCAAAGGCCTCACTATTGTATTTGGACATGTCACATTAAAAAAAAATTCAACATTGTGGCATGCAGTTGATAACATGTCTATTTAAAACCAATATTCTCTTTCTATTACCAAGCCATAGACCCATCTACAAAAACAGGAGTAACAGTTAGATGAAGAGTCAAGATGTACCATCCTAGCACCAAAGGCGTAACTATTATATTTGGATTTTAGATGTAAGGTTTCACTCCAAACACAGGACATGAACACAGGACATGAACATTTTTCATCTTAACTCCAAACCAACACTAAATAAAATTGAAAAAAACAAAACTTGCCTGTGGATGAGTAGTGGACATAGGAATTCGTCCATCGCGCACTTTTATGACAACATCCATCAACTTAAGCTGCTCCTTTAGTTCTTTTTCTGCTTTTGCAATGTGACCAGGAAACCACTGCAGAATACTCAGGAAGAATTTTCTCAGCACACAAGTTTACACATTGACAACAAGGCAGACAAATCAATTATAAAATAGATACCTGGACAGGGCGCAATGTCTTTGTCCAGTGATAAAGATCAGTTTCAAGGTCAGTCCAAAGATCAGTCTCTCCAACTGTATTGTTGCTGGGATTGGCATATCCATTTTCACCCCAACCAGGAGATCCTTTGACACCAATTATCTGCAACATTTCTCATCACAAAAATACTCAGTAGTCATAATTAATCACTAAATTCAGGGTTTGGTGTTCGTAAATTCCTCTTTTTTTAAATAAAAGAAAAGGTGGAAACTTGAATTTCTAAAAGACCACAAAACAACAATGAACAAACGCATGAAATGAAAAAACGTGCTACAATTTTGGGATACGGCGTGAGATGCTGAGAGGGATGCGATAGAGTGAAGAGGTGCGAGAGAGCGATGAGGGAGAGCGAAGGGGGAAACTGAAATGGGGATTCGGAGCTGCTTGAGAGCGAAGAGATGCGAGAGAGGAGAGAGGAAAACGTGAGAAGGAACCTGAATCCTCACTAGGGTTTGAGAGGGATGAGAACGTGTGAGACAGTGAGAGGGAAACTGAGAGGGATGAGGGTTTGAGAGGTAGAGTGTGAGAGGGAAACTGAAAAAAGAAGGGGGATCGTGAAAACTTTAGTGATGAATAGATCTTTTGAATCGGTTGTTTAAAGAACCGTTTCGGAATGTACTTATTCGGAATCGGTTGTTCACTCACCCGATTCCAAATGTCTAAATTGGCACATTTCGAATCGGTTGTTTAAACAACCGATTCTAAATGTCTAAAAAAATCTGTCCCACTCCCATTTAATTGCAAAATTGCCACCGCATCCACATTTTGAATCGGTTATCCAAACAACCGATTCAAAATAGTGCTTTTTAAAGCTAATTTTGCACTAGTGTGGAACTTATTTGGAAGTAAGAGCGAGGCTTATTTTCCTGCAAATTGGACATTGTTTATGTTCTTTTTTCTCTATGGATTATCTCAAGTCTGCAAGCAAATTCTCTCTCGTTTGAGCTTACCCATCAAACCAGTCATCCTTAATCCACATATAATATGAATATTCTCGATAGTTTCTCTCGTTTCTTGTCACTCACTAGACGACAAACATGAGGTACTACATCTTACTTTATTAGTTTCATGAGGCTGAACTAATGACATTTGACTAGAATGAAGAGAGAATATTTTTCTAAATAGTGTTTTGGGAAGCACTTGTGATTACTAACAGTAAGATGGAATTCAACTCTAAAGAAAGAGACTTCCAGGGTGCCAAACCCGCCATGACTGCATTTTAGGGGTGTTATATTAGTATTGGTTAATTTGTGGTTATGATGGTGTTAGTACTGTTATACTAGTAGTTAGTTAGTACACATCTCCATGAGCTGGTCTAGATAAATGAGAAGATTGGGGGGTTCGTTAGACATATATATATATATATATATATATATATATATATATATATATATATATATATATATATATATATATATGAGAGCTGTTTAGGGTGCTAAGTGAAATATTTAGTATTTTTTACTAAACCACGTTCAACCGTTGGATGGAACTTGTTTTACTGAAATATGATCTAAGGGCTCTCACTTAAAGAGGGCAATTGTGTCATTTTACACATCATCACGTTTGCAAACGGAACGCGCACTGCATCATCACGTTCATCACGTATTCTGTTTGCGCGCAGCCTTCATCGGAGAGACACCGGCAACGTTTGCGCGCAACCACTCCGGCAACCACTCGCGCGCAACCCTCATCGGAGAGACACTTCGGCAACCACTCGCACGAAACCTTCAGGAATAAATGAGTTGAATTTTACGTCACTGGATCTTTACGTCACTGGATTTTCTACCAGTTTTTGATCATGTTACTATTTTACCAGTTTTTTTCTGCCCTGGGTGATTCTATCATAATTTCATGACTTGAGGTTGGGTAAAATAATATGAATTGGTTTATCATCGTTCCTCAGAATGCTGCAATGGTTCTCAAGTCTTTTAATTTTAGTTCTCATCCATAATTATGCCAAGCATTCAGCCACACACCCATTTTTTGCTGTCCTCAATGTGTTTGTGAGGTTATTCACAGAGTGCACATTTTCTTCTACTTCTACTTTCTTTGTTTTGGTTCTATTAGCATAAGATTGAACCCAAGAAATTTGTGGTTATGAATAAGAAAAACGGCGAGAATTTCGAAACGGAAAGTGAATTGAGTTTCTAATTGAAAAGAAATGCAATTTACGTGGTTAGTGGCCATTAACCACGGAATGACGCAAGACTGGTTAGTGGTCATTAACCACGGAATGACGTAAGACTTGTTAGTGGCCATTTACGATTGCGCACAACTCCGATTTATGATTTTCATCTCCATATTGCAGATTCACGCAACCTCCATGAGTAAGTCGGTTTTCTGCAGATTTCAATATGCTTAGTGTTGATGAACATGGTGAACCAATCAGCTTTTCACGTTTACTTGCTCGTAAGTTGCTTGTTGCTTTATAATTTTTCTTTATTACGGTGTCGGTCTCAGCTTTAGTAATGTGTTGTTGTGACCATTTTGAGACTAATCTGTGGTTAGTGGCCACTAACCAGTGTTGTACATATCTGTGGTTAGTGGCCACTAACCACTATTGTACTATTCTGGGGTAGTGGACACTAACCATTGTGGTACTAATTTGTGGTTATTGCCACTTAATACATTGTATTTCTTTATTGCAGTTCAGGATTGTCATGGTCAGAATGTAAATCTCACTGATATGGTTGTTTCGGGTTTTTAACTTATAATTGTCATATTCTTTGATTTTAAGTTTTTAAAATTTGTGTAAACATATATGTGTACTATTATGGTTATTCCTATGCTTAGTTGATTCATTTTTTCATTTCCTTTATAATGTTTGCATAGATTCAAGTACCAATGTCGGATGTCACGATGACGAACTCGATGATGTTGTGGTTGCAGGTTGCATGCTGATTTGTTATTATATAATAAATATATTTTTTATGATGTTGTTTGTTTGATATTGATTATTTTTACTTGGTTTTGACAGGGGTTACTCATCATCCTTCAGATGTTAATTCTTGGAAAGATCTTGTTTTTCACACAGAGCCGGATGCATATGCTTTTTACAGGTCCTATGGCAAATCTTTGGGTTTCACCATTAAAAAGGCAAATGTGTATCGCGATAGCAAGAATAAAAAGACTGATATACCTCACTATTTGAATATGATGTGTCACAAACAAGGTTTTAAAATTCGCAAAGATGTTTTGAATAAAAGGAAAGATACGCGGACGGGTTGTTTGGCGTCAATGAAGCTCAAGATGGATCCTCACAAGGGTGGGTATGTTATTACCAAGTGGTACGATGATCACAATCACCCTTTGATCGATGTTGACAAGAGGCACTTCTTGCCACTTAATAGAACAATCACGGAACAATATGCATAGTCTTCTCCGTTAAATCCCGGAGGACGGAAAAGAGATGCACCCTCTTGCGTAGACCAACCTGAAGCCATTTCTCTTGAAGCTGCTAGGCCCTTTATACAAGAGTCTAGCTCTGATACCACTTGTTACCAAGTGGCTTCAGTCTCAAGAGGGGGGGTGAATTGAGATTTAAAAACTTTTCAGATCTTTCGAAAACGTTTTTCCTCTTTTCAATGACTTAGATCAATTTTCGCGCAATTTAAGTGGAAGCGAAGGAATTAGAATATAAAGCAGTAAAGCGGTATAACAGTGTAAAGCAGGAAAGCAGTAAAGCACGCAGAGATTTATCTTGGTTCGGTCACCTCCTAGTGACCTACGTCCAGTCCTCACACCCTTGTGAGATTTTCCACTAACCAAAACAACAAGGCTTACAGGTGCCTTGGAAAACCTTTACAGACTTAGGCACTCTCCTCCTAGGATACCCCACCTATGGAGAGCCCTCAAATCTATTACAACAATAACAAGAGATACCCCACCCCTGTTACAATCAGCTGCCCCAGAAAGATATCCACTTCCTAGTACAAACAGCTACCCTAGAGAGATACCCCACTCCCTAGTACAAATCACAAGAATTAAACAATAACAAATGTAAAGACAGAAATACCTCTAATGAAGGCAGATATTACAACTTGAAGAATGCAACCCCAACTAACTCTTAGCGAAAGATCAGCTCAGACGGGCCAACGGTGCGTGACGAGCAAAAGTAAAAGCGTGAAGAGTTTTTCAAAGATGTGATAGATCGTAAACTTGGGTTGTGTGAAAGAATGAACGTGATGCAGTGCCTATTTATAGGCTATGAGAAAATCAAGTTTATGTTGAAAATAGTGTAGGAATCGATTCTTTGTTGAAAGCATTTGATCTAGAAATCGATTCATTTAAGTGAGGAATCGATTTTGACTTGTTTGAAAAATAGGGAAAATCGATTCTTGAGAACCATGGAGGGCTAGGAATCGATTCTGTACTTAGTGAAAACTTGTATGAATCGATTCTCAGCTTGCCTGAGACATGTAGGAATCGATTCTCAGTTAAGTGCAAAAGAGTGGGAATCGATTCTTCCTTTAAAAAAGTTTGGCTTAGGAATCGATTTATGCACTGAAAATACATGAAGTGAAAATCGATTCTTCCTTTTCTGATTGGCCTGAAAATCGATTTTGATGAGTGTATATGCAAGATGAAATCGATTTTTATGTTTTAAAGATGATAAGTATGTTTACGTAAGTATGCATGCATCTTTGAAAAACTTGTGAGTGTGTGAGACTTTGAGATACGAGCTGACCTTCGAAAGAGCTTACACTTTTTCCTAAGACACACCCAAACCCTAAGGACTACCCTTATATTTAAGGACTACCCTTAAACTTGAATCTTCAATTCTTGAGCTTGTTTGTCTTGGATTGTGACTTTGATGTTTAGTCACTTTTATTAACTTTGGCCATCAACTTTGCCTTTGTCTTTTTCATCATCAAAACCTCTTAACCACTTCATCATCAAAACTTAACCTGCAATATTAGGTTACCTGCAATACAAGGTATCCACAGTGTAATTATGTTTTACTTACAACTATAGCTGTAATGACTTCACTAAGAGTAATTCAATATTATTTAAACATGAGATAGATTTTTTAAGACTTAAAGTAAAGTAAATATGACCTTATAATGAATACCGATGAGTTAATGCTTGATGTACTATTATCTTATGCACTTTAATGATATACACTCTTTTTAGATCTGATCAATTTAATTAGGTATTGCACTTTAATCACTGAAACAGTTAAAGTGTAGTTTTCACAAGAAGATATAGTTTTCTTAGTGATAGAAATATCACCTTTCTTGATAAAAATGAGGCCATAGTGTGAACTGAATCATATTTTAAAGTTGCAAAATGAACCCAATGAGAGCTTAGGAATAAGGGAATCTTATTGACATTTTGTCTCGTAGTGATTGGAAAATCCATTTTATTAATTCTACACACTGAAAATATCACAACATTGCTCACAACACTGATTTATTTGTGGAATATATACTGAACTAAGTCTTGGTTATTACTGATAACTCTTATTTATAAGAGATATTTATACATTCTTGAGTATAAATCATTGTATGTTATCAATTAATTAGTTGTTTTATGTTGTAAATATCATGTTTTGATTAGTGAAGGTTGTATTCCTGGGTTAGTGATCTTTGGCACTTTAGTGCCCATTTTTGTGCTTTGATTTGTGTGTTCATTGCTGCAGCAACAGTTGCCACAACAACGCTTTTATGCGCAAGATGAGAGAGAATGCTGGAAGCGCTGATTTTAGCGCATTCCAGCTGGCAATCAAGGACAAGCGCATGTCGTAGGATGCCAGCACCTGGGAAGAGAATATTCTACCTTTTTGATGGGCACATGTACTTTTGGGCACGATAAAGACAAGGGGCGCCTTCAATTAGGGTTTTCTTGAATCATGTACCCTAGAGCTATATAAGGACTACCCTTCCTCTTCATTTAGCATGCTAGGTCTGAAAGGAGAAAGTATAGAAATAGCTTTCTACCATTTTTGTATCGAAATTACCTCAAATTACTAAACTTGGAAGATCATGGCTGAAAGTGTTGCTGCAGCAACGACAAAAGCTAGCCATATTTAGAGAATTGCTATCTTGGGAGTTGATTCGTATCTCCAAGCCTCAAATCTTGGAGCCTACCTTCGGTTTCTTCATCTTAGTATAATTCCTTATTTTTGTATTTCTTTGTTATGACTTTAGCATTTATGTTTAAGTTATTTTTCTTGTGTTGTTCGCTCATTATGAGCTAAATACCCATAGTTGGAATGTTGGGATCTGTGTAATGAAGTTTTAGTGCATTTAATGAAGTGTGTTTGATGTTTAACCATTTTATCTTTTGCGAAATTAATATTTTCATCTTAAATTAGGAATGGTCAACTAATTTCAAGTAGCATTTATAAATTCTGAAAAGGTTTATAAATAGTTCTCAAAAGATAATATGGATAGTGAGTATTAAAGGAAACTTTAATACTCATTGCTTAAACCCTAGACATAGGAAGGCAAAATCCATAAGGTGAACATTGTGGGTGCGTAAGTAGCCTAGGGTGAACCTATTTAGGGCCTAGACATAGGCTCTTGTAGCAAAATCCTAGTGAAAGTATTTGAAAAAATAGAACTGTTGCGACAGCATCAGATGTAACATTAGTGCACTTTAATGGATTTGCATAGTAAACACATTCCAACTCATTCTCAACTCTGATTTTCATACCATTTACTTAAATTGTTATTAATAAAAAATGCTTTCAAAAATTTGCGTCAATTTATTTTCCCTCACTAATTTGCTAGCTAAGTTAAGCACGAATTAGACTTCAATCCTCGTGGGAACGATCTTGATTTATCACTTACTACTTGTTGCGATTGTGTATACTTGCACATCACGTTTTCACACAACAGTTACTCACCTTTCTGACCAAAAATCCCTTTACTGTTTTACTATTATTTACCTTTAAAATTTACCGTCTAAAAACAATGAATATTTACCTTCATATGCACTCCTCAGCATCGCACACTGCAATGTTCTTCATATGCATCTAGAATCCTCCATCGAGTTCGTCTAGCTCTAGAAATGTGTGCTTCAAGTTAGCTCTATAGTATGAGTCAAAGCTCGCTCTTCCATTTTCAGAGTTTGATCGGCCATCAATGGTGTTCCTAACTCATAGAAGGAGTATGACTGGCTTATAAACTTGTACGATGCCATGTATGTTGAGAGCAGAAGAAAGCAAGAGCGGCTATACAACTGTTTGCATCCCACACATCCACTAGTAATTGCATTGATGTTCTGCTTTACAAGCACCCAAAATCCTCGAGAGTGATCCAAGGATTAGCCACACTGGTGTGCTAGCTAGGTTCAATGTCTTTTGTAGTTGAGAGCAGAAGACCAGCACCAAGCCCATGCAATTGTACAAAGCATATGCGACACGCAAAAGGCCCAATAGCAAGCTACTATGATGGCCCTCCTTCTAGAAAAAGTAATTTAATATCATGTGAGCTGTTGGTCCACATATCAAATATTAAACTGATAAAAACAAATACTACACTTAATTTTAACCAAAAGGCCTAGAAAGGTATCACTGCTCCTTTTATTTGTCACGTTCACTATGCTGCTTTCTAGGCCGCCCAATGTGGGACTCTTATGCACAACCAATACACCAAATTTGAGAGCCGGTCTGCGTTTTGTTTCTTCAAAACAAAATGGTCAACTAGCAAGCCACTTTGAATGCAGTATAAGTATATATTTAAACATTAAGCATTAATGTCTGTCAAAAGTAATCAAAGACCACCCACTCACCCATCTTTAACGTTAACGGAGTAAGACTATACTACGAAGCTAGCTGCAGTAGACCTCCCTCCAAACTACCATTTCCTTCCTTCTTTCATTTTTTCTGGCAATTGCTTTGCTTTACTCGTTGAGAACTTGAGATTATGTTATGCTTCTTCAACTCAAAACTCAGTTCCTGCAATTAATTACTTTTGTCTTCGCCTCAGCTTTGCAAGGAGATCGATCGTAGCACAAGTTCATAAAACCGTTGCTGGTGTGAGAGCGAGCGGTGCCACTATATATCTATTCTATTAAATATACATTTGAGAATGTTTTCAAATATTAAAGCTCCACATGTTTTCACATTACTGGTCCACCTAATCATTTCACATGCCAAATCACTCAACATATGTTCCAAACAAGCCACGTCAGCCCATTTAACAATAACACACCAATTAAATAGTTGTAACCAGAAAAAGCTGTAACCAAAAATATTACAATGAAGACTAATTAACTCTGATTTTATGACCCGTTTTATGGCAGTTATGCTACAATTTAATGCACACAAATTCAGGTTCCACATTCAAATCCAAAAAAACATTGAATTCGTTGGACTCACACCCCAATAAAATAGCTGTAACCAGGAAACAACAATATAATACATCACCAGCTGTTATGGAAGTTATGCTACAAATCTCACATTATGTCTGATTTTATGGCATTTATGCTACAATTCTCTGCCCACAATTTCAGGTTCAAAATTCAAAACCAAACACAACTTTCAATTACATTCTGCATATCTCACATTATGCCTGATTTTATGGCATTTATGCTACAATTCCCTGCCCACAATTTCAGGTTCTAAATTCAAAACCAAACAAAACTTTCAATTACATTCTGCATACAGCTAAAATGACAGAAACATACACTGTCACCCATAATCGCAATAGTAACTTCAACTACAATAGTTGCAATACTAACCCATAATTTATGCCAAACAAATTACTAAAAACTGGGAAAACATCAAATAGGATAGCTGCAATAGAAACTTCTATTTTTGGTCTTCAACATTCCGGAGAGTGTGTATCTCTTACAGCCTGCACAGTGTGTATCTCTTACAGCCTGCATCCAACAATAACATTATTATGATAATATTATGCAGTGTGATACTGATTAAGAGAAATCCCATAGTCTGTGCGCATAAATCAAATCACATAATCTGCTGCAACTGTAATACTTTATTTTCCAAAAATATTTAACACCATATCCCTGATTCTGTGCGCACATTTTCAGGTGCACTGATGAAGGAATTCCTTCCACAACACACTTTTTATGGATCAGCAAAAAACACATACCCACGATTTTAGACTTATTCCACAAAACACAGGGCATTTCACGTTTGCATAAAGTCTACCAGGTGCTCCAGTTACTTCAATAGCCCACCTTCAATAACCAAAAAAATTAAGAAACCCAATCAAAAGACCAAAATTTGAAAAAAGGGGAAAACAATCCAAAACCAAATAACAACTACAAACAACAATTTAGCACAAAACTCATTTCACCAATTATTTGAATAAAACTAAGTAACAAGTAAAGTTAACATTATTAGCAAAACATAAACAAATGCTGGCGATCGCAAATTTAATTAAATTTTTTGGTGAATAATAATAATACCTTTGGAGATTGTCTGTGACTTTATGATTGAAACCGGCGGGGGGAATAACGTGCCATTCCACGAGCTCTTTGTGAAGCCTGTTGAGGGTAATCTTTCTCAGATCTTGAACAACATGGATAGAAATTTAAACAATATTAACAGCTGAAGTGAAAAACAACACAAAAAAAGGGGTTTGATAAACTCTTAAATCAGGCCATGTTGGAAAATTTATGCATATCAACTACAGCTCAAGATTTCGAAATCGATATGTACTGACATGGTTTAGAAATGCAAAAGATCTCACCTCAAGATTGCTACAAATCGAGACCATCGCTTCACATTGTTGTTTCAGAGACGTCGCCGGAATATCAATATCAGATCGTGAAGGGGACAAATTGATGTTCACTGCTTACCTAATTGAAACCTAATTCGGGAAATTGAACACCATCACCATATCTCAAGCTTCACCAAATAACAGATATAAACCACCGCTTTCCCCTAGATGTAGGGACGACGGTGGTTGGCGTACGCACGGCAGGATTCGGTTGTTTGAGTGGTCAAAACGTATACGCGGTAGCCCTCTCTCGCTTTGGGTTCCTCTTCTTTTTCTTTCACTTACCTTTCTTTGTTCTATTAATTCGATATCACTTTCCTTTCATATCACATTTTCTTTCATTTTTCATCGGTTGTCTATATCTTGGGCAACCTGACTATTATTTTAATTTTTATAAAAAATACCAAAAAAATCCTTAATGTCTTATTGAAAATTTTTGGTCAATACAATTACGTGGTAATTAACACTATTTTGGTTTGTTGAAAAATTAATTAAAACCTAATTCGGGATATCAATATCAGATCGTGAAGGGGACAAATTGATGTTCACTGCTTACCTAATTGAAACCTAATTCGGGAAATTGAACACCATCACCGTATCTCAAGCTTCACCAAATAACAGATATAAACCACCGCTTTCCCCTAGATGTAGGGACGACGGTGGTCGGCGTACGCACGGCAGGATTCAGTTGTTTGAGTGGTCAAAACGTATACGCGGTAGCCCTCTCTCGCTTTGGGTTCCTCTTCTTTTTCTTTCACTTTCCTTTCTTTGTTCTATTAATTCGATATCACTTTCCTTTCATATCACATTTTCTTTCATTTTTCATCGGTTGTCTATATCTTGGACAACCTGACTATTATTTTAATTTTTATAAAAAATACCAAAAAAATCCTTAATGTCTTATTGAAAATTTTTGGTCAATACAATTACGTGGTAATTAACACTATTTCGGTTTGTTCATTGATATGTTTCAAGAGAAGTGCTACGAACCTTCTCCTCGTTACTTCACATAAAAAAAAAACTTTTTCTCGCTACTTTCCTTCCGACATTCACTTTATTGCACCTAACGAATTATTTCGGTGTCAATAGTTCTATAGAAGTTAATATATAATTCAATTTCTTTTAGCATACTACTTTTATTGCCATTAAAGCATTTAAATTAAATCTTTAAAATAGTTTTTATATAGAATACTGCTAAATATTTTTTGATCATTTAGTAAAATTAGATAAAATGATATAGCTAAATAATATATTTTTAACAAATTAGTTATAAAAAAAGTGATCTCTCCATTTCATAATAGGGAGCCACTGTTCAACTAACCAACCTCCATATCCATTTAGTAAAATTTTATATATTTATGTATAATAAATTAGTTATAAAAAAGGAAAATGCTTAATATGAAATGTGATTTTCAACTTGAAAGCATATATTACTATTTAGTTAAGTAACAGGCTAAAATAGATAGTTCTAAATAAACATCTCAAATTAGACATCCATTAGACAAGTGAAGTTAAAAATCTCCTGTAATATAATTTTAAACTGATCATAATATCTAAAAGTGTATATTTTTATTGTCTATACTATGAAATCACATAATTTACTTTACCAAATAATAACTTATTTGCATTTTTCTGAAATACTAATATACCATGTATATCCACAAAGATATATAAACTATAAATTCCTTAAATTTTATTTCATTGATATAAAATTGTTTAAATAAATTATACTTATACATTACCTCTGATTTTTAAAGTTTTTTCAACAAGAAAATGTATACCTGTGCATCGCACGGGTCATGCGCACTAGTATATATATATATATAATAATTATTCTTTCTTTACAAACACTTACTTGACAGTTGACAAGAGGAAACCTTATAATTAGGAGGAGTAATAAAACCTTCCTTACAAGCACAAGTTGGACATCGGGTTGCAAATGCATATACTTGCTTGAACAATGTTTCTCTTTGGCTGCCAGATTGGCTCCTTTATCATATATATATATATATATATATATATATATATATATATATATATATATATATATATATATGTCCTGAATTTATAAGCACATCAGATTAATCCTTTTTATTGTGAAAATAAAATATCAAATTAATTTTTCAATTAAAAGTCTTAACCTCCATAGCATCAACTAAAAGAACATTAGATAGAACTGAGGGACAAAATTTGTAAACTATAGGTTCCATGATTCCATCTAAAACAACTTTATTCTTTGCTAACCAGTCCGCACTTAAGTTTCCTTCACGCAAGTGAGATAACGTGTGTGTAATCATATGTTTTTATTTGTTTATAGCACATTTTCCTAATACCTTGTATCAAATTAAACCAAAATTTAAACCTCACAAGTGGTTGGTCTATATGGAGCATGACAATGTCTCATATCCGACATGCCGTTGGTTTAGCTTATTCCCTTCAGATGATGTAAATGTAAATTTGTTTGTAAGTGAGCTCCAAGGTTTCCCTAACTTGGTCTGGGACCCCATCTCAGAGAATTCAAATCCAAACCAATTCAATCAAAAGTCACAAACTGATTCAAACCAAAACCACTTTCTAAAGGATTTGTTTGGGCCACTTCCTCTGTCAACCAATCAGTTGTGTTCGATTCGCAATTTTATTACTTACCACCAAAATTTTAATTTCTTTAGTCGTTGTTCATACTAATTTTTTTCTCTTTAAGTTCTTTGTTCATTTGAAGTAAATTGTTATTCCTTAATTCTTTTTATTTAACATTCATATTTGATTATTTAACATTAAATATACTAACTCCAATTTTATCAATTCAACTAATTTCACTAATTAAAAATTCGGATACCTTTATTTTTATATTCTAACTTAATGAGAGACCAATCTTCAATTTGGAGTCTAGATGATTATAGATTCCTTTGGGGATTTTGACTAGTTGTGTTGTTTGTTTTTTCTTTTGGGGCCTAATCGCCATGTTACTTACCAAAAAGGTATTGTAAGTTAATGTTTTGTTATAATAATAAAATTTTTCTATTAGTTAACCTTATTTTTCTCTTAATTTTATGTATTTAATACATTTGTACTTGGAATATTATTTTTTAATAAATGAGTATTTGAACTTTTGGTATTTCAAATCATGCGACCACACATGTAAATGAAGCCTTTTTTTTACCCACCCACCCCCCCCCCCCTATAGACTTCATAGACCGTGTACCCCCACTTTGACCAAACTGACAATTTTACCCTTACTTGTCATAGAGGTATTTCCGAAAACACCTCAAAAGAAATATTTACGGAAGTCATTTTGTTGAATTTTACGGAAACACCTAAAGAGAGGTATTTCCGAAACACATGTGTGTCTAATCATATGTTTTTGTTTGTTTATAGCACATTTTCCTAAAACCTTGTATCAAATTAAACCAAAATTTAAACCTCAGGAAGTGGTTGGTATATATGGAGCAAGACAAAGTCTCATATATCCCCACTTTGACCAAACTGACAATTTTACCCTTACTTGCCATAGAGGTATTTCCGAAAACACCTCAAAAGAAGTACTTACGGAAGTCATTTTGTTGAATTTTACGGAAACACCTAAAGAGAGGTATTTCCGGAACACATGTGTGTGTAATCATATGTTTTTGTTTGTTTATAGCACATTTTCCTAAAACCTTGTATCAAATTAAACCAAAATTTAAACCTCAGGAAGTGGTTGGTATATATGGAGCAAGACAAAGTCTCATATATGACATGCCGTTGGTTCAGCTTGTTCCCTTCGGATGACGTAAATATAAATTCATTTGTAAGTGAGCTCGAAGGTTTTTCTATCTTGGTCTGGGACCCCATCTCAGAGCATTCAAATCAAAACCAATTCAATCAAAAGTCACAAACTGATTCAAACCAAAAACCACTTTCTAAAAAGTAAAAAGGATTTGTTTGGGCCACTTACTCTGTCAACCGATCAGTTTGGTTCGATTTGCAATTTTATTACCTACAACCAAACCAAACCAAACCAAATCAAATTCAACCGCCTATATTATTAAATAAAATATGAAAACTTTAGTAGTACTCTAATACTCACACACGCGACAAAGTTTCCTCCGACAAATCCTCAAAAAAATATAATTTTTATCCAACTCTAATTTTTTTATTGTCTTTTCATTTATCCCTAGGTAAAAGCAAACCCACACACACACAATAGTCCATGCACGAGGTACATTATTTTTTTCAAGTATATTTATTTATACACGTGATAGTTTTTATAATATATTTTTCAAAATATATTAGTCATAATATTTTGTAGAATTTAGGTTTCACAATTGCTCATATTCAAATATATTTTTCATTTCTAATAAACGCGTTGAAGAATATATTTGGAATACATTTTCTTCAACCGTTCAAAAGCGAATCACTCAATCCAATATAAACAGTATTTTTTAGAATCAAATTGGTTCAGTTTTTTAAGGAGATCATCAAAACCAAACTAAACTGCATATTGTTCTCTTCTTCAGATCAGATGACTTTTTGCTTAAATAACAAACCAAACCACCCCGCAAACTCCCCAAACATCATTGTGGAATAATGTAAAGAAAATGGAATCTAATGCCATTCCAGCTTCTTTGTTTCATTCTTATAGAAATTGCAGCTAGGCAGGAAAACTACTTAACTTGAGACACCAAACCGCGGAAAAGACAGAAAGAGGAGTGATTTTAGTAAAGAATGGAATAATAGTAAAAAACAAAATCTCCAGCATGCTTCATATCAAAATGTCATGAGTATGTATGTATCCATATCGAATAGCTATCTTCAAATTCGTTGCCAAATAGATATCCTTCAAATCAGGTGCTAAATTCTACTTCCCAAATCATCAACAACTATAACAAACACAATCTCACTGCTACAATTCAACAAATTATTTTCAGCAAACCTTTTACATTCTATCTTCAACAAAAAAGAATGGGAAAAAAGATGGTTACAAATGTTCTTGTCTATGAACTGTCAAAAAGGACAAACATAGTTACATAGCTGCTAGTTCTTCTAAATACGATAACATCTGACGGTATGAAAATTAACAACCCTAACATAGGAACAAAAGCCTGATTCCCATATAAAAACCAGAATCTTCTCTTGACTTGCTTCTATAATACAGTAAGAGATATATGACTATAAATAAACTCAGTATTTTACTTTTGTTACGACAGCTCCTATGCAATGTTGGGCCGAAGAGTAGGACTTTGCAAATGAATTATTGCCACAGCAATGGAGAAAGACTGTAGTGCAGAAAGAGGTGGGTAGAAATGTATATAATACAGACCATTGTGAACATTAATCATCCTTAAGGTGGGGTTGATATCGCTTGAACCCTGAAAATAGAAGAGTATGGTCATCATCTCATTGAATAATTACATAAATAACTGCCAATTGTTTAGACAGAGATAAAGTAAATACTAGATTATAGATGCATGGATGCCTAGAACATAACAATAAAATTGGTTAAGATAATAATATTAACACACCTGAGTAACTAAATCAACTGACTCGCACTCGCTTTTTGTATCAACTTGAGACAGAACCTCTGCATTGCTAGATCTTCTTTGAAGTACTGTAAGTGGACATCCCTCATCCCAACCACCACAGTCACAGTGTCCACCAGATCTCCATCTATCTACCAAACTAGATGGGCCACCATTTCTGGTTCTGGGCCCACCGTGAAGGCCTGCTGGAATCAAAATGCTCATGCTAGATGAGCAGTCACCATTATTTTGATTACGACTTTCAGAAGATGGTGTTATTTGATTAACTCCAGTTTTGTTAAGAAATTTTAAACCCCAGCCTCCTACTTTCTCCTGTCTGTTACAAGGATGGTGATTTTTTGCAACAATAGCAGCCATCTCGAAATTTGGAGGAACATTAGTATCTGAGAAATCATTTCCGCCGTCAGCATGTGAATCCCATGGACAACTCTCCATTATGGAATCTATTTCGCCAAACTTCGAGAGTGTTCTGTGTTTTGATGATGGACTAGTTCTGAAAACTTTTGACATCCTTTTTGCCAACCCTTTGTTCTTCTTATGAGAATGATCTGATGTATGCATTTCTTTGTCAAAAGCTTCAATGTTATGGAATAATGTGAATTCCCTCTCCATTATTCTACAATTGTTCTGGCAGAGTGTGAAACTTGTTGATACATGCATCTTCCCAACAAGCTGCAAATCTTTATCAGGAATCTCACTACCCTTTTGACTACCCTTGTTTAAGTGAAACTGGTAAACATAGTCTAAAGCCTTATCGTCTGTCGAATCTACCTTCCTCAATTTCGCTACATAGACTTCTTTCTGATCATCTGCTGAAAAATTAAAATGAGGAATTCCTTGCTTCCATGTACATTGAATCATTCCCTGAGATAGAGTAGAAGAAGTTGAAGACATCTTATCAGAACAAGTAGAGGTGGTGCTAGAAGTGGAAGCAAGCCTTTTATGCACAGAATTGGAACCATGATTATGATTTTGCACCAATGGTGTTCCCTTTTCTAGTTTATTTGATGAAGAAATACTTAAACCACTGGAAGAGTCCATATAATCATAGCATACTAATCCTTTAGCATCAGAAAAGTCCATCCTGTTCAAATTTTCATTTCTATCTGAAGCACCAAACTTTTGAAGCAGAGCACTATTCAATATATTTAACATACTCTTGCTCCCCATTACTGTACCTAAACTCAACTCTTCTCCAGTATTAGCACCTACAACTACTCTTCCAGTTTCTGTGGCCACGGGACATTCAAAAACAAAAGGACATCGTCCATTTCCACCGAAAAAATCAGCCGTGTTTAAGCTTTCCGGTAAAGTTTCCATGTTTGTGGCTCTTAAGTTCACAGGTATGTTCCATTGAGCTGCTTTTAATGCACAATTATGTACCAATTCGAGGCAGCGACGAAGATATTTCTCATCCACACTCACCATATGCTTTGGAATTCTATTGTCTAGTCCATGGACATTTCGGAAAAACAAACCCTTGAAGAAAACTTTACTGATTTGTGATTGAATGGCATTTGCAGGTATTGCTGGATGAGAATTTGACCTTTTAATCAACTTCTTTAGCTGTGATTTTGAAGGGTTTTCATCTGATAATTCCTTATCACTGCAGAAGCTAAGAAGTGAATCTTTTTTCAAGTGGCCTTCTTTTTGAATCCATAAGCCTGCTTTTTCCATCTTCTACCTCTACTATTCAGGATTAATAGCTTAAACCTTCTAACAAAGTCATCCTCCTTCAACTAAACACACACAAAAAAACACTTAAAAAAATACTCAAAAAATTGTATGCAAAGTAATGAATTTGAAAGCTGCAGTTTTGCTTAGGCTTAAACATAAAAGAAAAAAAGGAAATCTGTAATCCTTATATGTACATGTTCATGATAAAGAATAGGAGTTTGCAGAAGAAATTGCTTACATACAAGTGATTTATTAAGTAAATTCCTTGAATGATAAAATTATTAGAACAAAAAATCCCATGATTTGATTTGAGTAATAATTCACTCAGCCATGCTAAAACAACAACACTTTACATCTATTTAATTGTCACAAAAAAAAAGCATAAATCTTGTAAAATAAGAGAGGATGAAGAAAAGAACAAGGTTCAGCCTTGCCATGTTTAAGAATAAATTCCAGAAAGTAACGTCAAGCATCTTCTGATAACAGAAATAAACCAAAAGAAAGCCTAGAAAGTAGTCAAAAAAAACAAAAAAACAAATAGGCAGAAAAGAAACACAAAAGCAAGATTAATAATTTTAATTACCTGATTGATTAAGCTGGAGCTGGATCCGGGAAGAGCCTCAACAAAGTGAACACAAACTCACTGTAGCTGATTTATCAGACTTTGAAGTCTCAAAACAAAAGGATAGAGGAGACCAAATAAAACCGAAATGGAGAAAGAGGAAATGGACATAAACTGAAAAAGTTGAATAAAACCAAGAGAGTCACATGGGAAACCAAGATCAGCAGACAATAAGCACCGCAAGCAATGATAATACTAGGTTCCAAAATACAGTTTTATAATAATAATCTTTCAATTTCAACAAAAGGGTGCAACTGTTTTTGTATTTGACTTGATTCCATTAAATAAAAAAGGGAGAAGAGAGAGAAGAAGAAGAAAAAACACTAACTAAACTAAACCAGAAAATCAGTGAGACAGTGAAGACACAAAGATGGGTTTCGTTAAACGCGTTTACGATGGTTGGAAAATTAGTAGTAGACTGAATAAAGGAAAAAAGGTGTAAAAATTCAGTACGTTAATGAGGGACCCACTTCTGTATCGTGAGCCAATAGTGCACACAAAGTATTCCAACGTGGATAGAGAAGGTGGTGACAGGGTTATGAGCTGGTGCGCACGATAGCTATGTGACTCCACTAAAGCCAAAAGGTGGTAGTGGTGGTAGAGTAGTAGTAGTAGTAGTAGCAGAGTAGTGGTGCCAATGCCAATTGCAGAAATTCAGCTATTTTCATTTTCCTTATCACTTTTCCTCTGTTTTTTCCATTTACTTGAACAATTTATTTATTTAATTTTATTTTTTTTATTATTGGGCATGTGATGGAGAGAGAAAATGGTTGGTCGTTAATATGTGATTGTGAAGTACATAGGTGATGACTTTGCATGCCTATTGACCAAAATTTGTTTGACCATAAATGCAGAAGCATGGATTAGCATATTATATGCTCATGCTCTCAGATGCACTGTTTCACACATGACATGACAGTGTCTCACACATTCTTATTCTTCCTCTTTTTTTCTTCGGTTTGTTTATTTAATGCTCCCATTTATTGCAATCATATTCTTCCCTCTTCTTTATTCATTTCTTCAGCGGCTGCAATTCCAACTCAATTTTTTATTCACTGTCCTTACAAATTATTGGAATACTACAAAAATAAAAAGTCATTTAATACAAATGCAATTTTAATATTGTCCGTGTCAAATATTTATTTTTTAATCAATATTTTTAGTACATTATAAATAAAAACTATTTTTATTGGATACTTATTTTATTTAATTGTTAACTTTGGTTTGGTGCAATCAGGGATCACCTACATAAATTGGCTTTTAGAAGCCGAAAATGTAGAATGGATCATATAATTTTACTCTTATAATTATTAGTATAAAAAAAAAATCGACGAACCACCAGCGTTTATGTTTCTCGCTTTCTCTACGATTCCACCTTTTTTTCTTATGCTCAATCTCGATCTTACTATGAATGGCCACGCTGCAAATATTCAATCGTCCCATGTAATATTAAATCCATATTTTCTAATGATGTAATAATAATATTTAAAGTTTTATACTAGCTTACAACTTTAACAAACAGTTGTAAAAAAAATCTATAAATTCAGTGGAAACATAAATATTTTTACCTAGAAACATATAAATTCAATGTGTCTCAAGTAAATAGACCGGTTAATGAGTTAGGGGATACCAAAATAGTATAAAAAAGAGATCTAGAGTTCAATATCTAGAAACTAACATTTCCTCCTCCCCTAACAATTATCTGCTTATAAAAAATATATATTCAGTAAGTATGGTAATAAAACCAGATGCATAAAGCTTATTATTTTTTTTACTCGAACATTTGGATGAGATATGGTAGCTAGGGGTCTCTTCCAGCTTAACCCAGATCCTGGGTTTAAATCCAAACTTGGGCATGTAGCTGTGTTAAATCTCTTGAGGCAGAACTTTGCCGCTCATTGTGGTCCTACCCGGTTCAAGAGATTAGTCTCTGCAATTGCGGACAGAGGATACCCGATTTATTAAAAAAAAAAGGTTATTTTTACGTAAGGGGAATTTATTTTTCATTTTTTGACAAACAAGGGGAACTAATTTTGTTGTTAATTACTATTAATGACTCTGTGTGGATGCCAGCCATGAACGGCCCACGGGCCCAGTGAAGATCATCAACACAAATTATCAGGAGTTGGGTGAATCACCGACCATGACAACGCATCACTTTAAACTGCATACTATCGAAAAATGGAGTTTTTTTAATTAAATTACTAGTAGGATATCCGTGCATACGCATATGTGCTGTTGTGTTCTTTTTATGAATAAACTTAGATATTATTTAAATAGTCTAAAGATTACCCCGTGAAAATAAAGACAATTTTAAAGTAGATAAAAAAAGAGTTTCAAATAAAAAATAGATCAATATTAAAATCTAAAAATGTAAAAGTATCATTTAAAACCAATCTGTGCATTTATCCCGTGTTTTTTATATATATCATTGCAGTGTTTTTTTATATATCAGTGTTGTTATCCCGTGTTTTTTATATATCAGAGCAGCTATCCCGTGTTTTAATATGTATCGTTGCAGTTATCCCTCTATTTTTTTATATATCAGTGCAGTTATCCCGTGTTTTTTATGTATCAGTGCAGTTGTCTCATAATTTCAATTGATTATTTGAGTTGATTAGTAGATTATAGTAAATAGTAAAAGATAGATAGTAGATTATCAATAAGAAATATTTATGCCGTGTTTTTTATATATTAGTGACAATTATTTGTCCTTTTTAGGTCTTAGTAAATATTTGTCACGTGTGTTTTAAATATTAATCAGTTTAAATAGTCGTTAAGCCTTCATGTTATTTTAGATAGTAAGTTTATAGTAATCTTCAAAAATTATAATTATCAATGGCAAATATTAATCCCGTACGTGTTTTTTTATATATAACTGCAGTTATCCCGTGTTTTTTATATATAAGTGCAATTATCTCGTAGTCAAAGTTAGATAGTAGATTATAAATAAGAAATATTTGTTTTAAATACTAATTAGTAGTTTAAATAGTCATTAAGTCTTCTTGTTTTTTAGATAGTAGGTTTGTAGTAGTAGTAGTAGTCTTCAGAAAATTTAATTATCAATGACAAATATTAATATCGTGTTTTTTTATATATGAGTGCAGTTATCTCATGTTTTTTATATATCAGTACGGATATCTCGTAGTTTCAATTGATTATTGTAGTTGATTAGTAGATTATAGTAGATAGTTAAAGAGAGATAGTTGATTATCGATAAGAAATATTTGTTTTAAATATTAATCAGTAGTTTAAATAGTCGTTAAATATTCTTGTTTTTAGATAGTAGGTTTAATCATGTGTTTTTTATATATCAGTGCAGTTATCCCGTGTTTTTTTTATATATCATTGTAGTTATCTCGTAGTTTCAATTGATTAGTAGATTATAGTAGATAGTAAAAGATAGATAGTAGATTATCAATAAAATGTGATAGTAGATTATCAATAAAAGTGTAAACAGATTTCGGAAAGTAAAATTAAAATTTTACGGTGATAACTTTCTCCATAAAGGTGATAGTTATTTTTTTGTTTTTTAGTGTAACTCATTTACATTTTTATTGGTAATTTTAGTAGAGTATAATAGTGTTTGTATAAATTTAGAATTTAGTTAAAAAAACTAAAGTGAGGTGATTAGATAAAGAGAAGAATTGTTTATGGGAAAAGTAAAATAAAAAGAAATAAGGAAGAAAGAGAGAGTAAGAGAAAAATGAAAAGGAGGAAAGAGATGTAAGAAGAAAGAGAAAAAAAAGGAAGAAAGAGAGTGTAAAAAGAAAAAGAAAGAAAGATAGGGTAATGACATTTTTACTCTTAAATTATATATGTGTATTGCTAATAACAGATCTAAATTGTTAATTTAATGGGAGGTTTATTTGTATAAATTGATATATTAGATTAGATTAAAATAGTTTTCTTTATGAGATTGGTTTTGTAAATTTATGATAGGGACATTGAAATATATACAAGTTTTATCAATAAAAAAAGATCTAGAAATATTTTTGTTGACCAACAAAAAAAGAAGTTTTTTTTTTTGAATATAATAGGGGCTCAAAGGCCCGAAACGAAAACCACGAGTCACACGGAAACTAATTTAGGAGTAGAAACTCCAATACAATCATCATGCAAAAATTGTAAAATGCGCTCCGGAGGGTGCTCCCAAAAGTGCAATACACATAAATAAATTATGATCAATAAAAATATAACATATTATAAATTTTGAAGTATAAATGCGCATTATAATTTTTTTAGTCAAAAAGCATATACTATGATTTCTCTCCTCTGTATGAATTTTTATATTTAGAAAATATTTATTAAATCATGTTTTTTTACTTTTATCAAGTGGGATTTTGTAAATGTTAAAAATAAATTCATTTAAAAAATGTTTGATAATAATTAATTTAATTACTAATAAATAAGTTTTATAAGTATAAAATTTTTGGACAATTTTGCTCCATCTTCTCTCTAACTTCTTTTTCTTCATCCATTCGAGAAGGGCTGATTTTGGGTCATTTTTTGACCCGGAATCACCCATCTACATCGTTTTTTCTCTTCTTTCATCTAAATAAGTATTATTCACATAGTTTTGGGCTTTTTTGTGTGATTTCATTGTCTAAGTGCGATGTTGTTGTTTTGTTTGTCATCTTGTGCGGCGCCGCTGTTGTGTTCGTCGTCGTGTACGACGTAGTTTTGTTTTCCCGTCTTGTTACAGTGTTTGTTCTGTTCGGATTGATAGATCCACTTAGACTCGCTACAGATTCAACTAATGAAGACTTTGTCGTCAACGCTACAGATCCGGAGGCATAGGTACTTTGGTGGCTTTAATTTTGTCATTTTTGTAGGTAATATGCTATTTTATGCTATTAACTTGAATGCTGTGAGCTTGTTCGCAGATTCATACCTTATTTTTAGTAAAAAAAAGTATTTGATAGTGTTAAGTCAACTGTCTTTTTTAGAGCTACACCAAAAAAAGCCAGCTACACAAACAAAAAATGTTTTTTTAGAGTACTTAAGGTGGATTCAATTTTGGATTTGATGTCCTTTATATAAATTGCAAAATAGAGATAGCAAAGTTAATAATTTAATAGTCATTTTTTGTCGATAGGTGACGTGGTAAGTACCATTCATAGATTTACACACATAAAATGGAGATCTTGGATTCAAACTCGAATAAGCACAAAAAATATCCAGTCTAACAACATCGACTTTACTAGTTGTCATGGATCTTATAAGCTATATGGAACACACAAAGTCTAACCGGACTAGCTCAATATGAGGTTCAAACTTATCAAGGCAGGTGAAAAATAGTTTGGGTTCAAACTGTCCATGCTCTATATGGTTTAGGGCATTTTTTTAGGTTGGCCAGTCAAGCCAAATGATTTTTCCAACCCTATTTGAGACTCTTATGCATTGTTTGGAACGCACGAAAGTAAAAGAAAAAGTTTAAGTAGGATAGAAAGTTTCTTAAATTCAATGCCTTCCACCGTTTGGTTCTAGAAGTAAAGGTGGAGGAAAGATTGCTTTTTGATGGGACCCACTCAAAAAGTGGTTTCACCCAAAATGAGAAGAAAGTGAACGAAGAGTGTTTAATTTGGATGAAAAGACAGCACTGTCCTCACTTATTAATAATTCTATGCAAATTTATATATATACGACAAAAAAAAGTTAAATGACTAAAATGAAACTTAAGTCAAAAATAAATGACCAAAAGTGCAATTTAGTATTTTTATTATAGTATAGTATTGAGTATTGATTGACGGTGGTTGAAAAAAGTAAAAAAGTTAAAATGGGAAAAAGAAAAAGAGAGAGAAAGAAGAAGAGAGAGAGTAAGAGAAAGTAAGAAAAAGACAAAAGTTGAAAGACAAAAAGTTGCCACCTTTTTATTTTGTTGCAAGTAATTGACAATTTTGCCCCCAATTTTTGACACTTGGCAAACTCTTAAGTGGACTATTTTTGTCAATTTGCTGGTATATGTTTTTATTATAGTATTCATAGATTTACACACATAAAATGGAGATCTTGGATTCAAACTCGAATAAGCACAAAAAATATCCAGTCTAACAACATCGACTTTACTAGTTGTCATGGATCTTATAAGCTATATGGAACACACAAAGTCTAACCGGACTAGCTCAATATGAGGTTCAAACTTATCAAGGCAGGTGAAAAATAGTTTGGGTTCAAACTGTCCATGCTCTATATGGTTTAGGGCATTTTTTTAGGTTGGCCAGTCAAGCCAAATGATTTTTCCAACCCTATTTGAGACTCTTATGCATTGTTTGGAACGCACGAAAGTAAAAGAAAAAGTTTAAGTAGGATAGAAAGTTTCTTAAATTCAATGCCTTCCACCGTTTGGTTCTAGAAGTAAAGGTGGAGGAAAGATTGCTTTTTGATGGGACCCACTCAAAAAGTGGTTTCACCCAAAATGAGAAGAAAGTGAACGAAGAGTGTTTAATTTGGATGAAAAGACAGCACTGTCCTCACTTATTAATAATTCTATGCAAATTTATATATATACGACAAAAAAAAGTTAAATGACTAAAATGAAACTTAAGTCAAAAATAAATGACCAAAAGTGCAATTTAGTATTTTTATTATAGTATAGTATTGAGTATTGATTGACGGTGGTTGAAAAAAGTAAAAAAGTTAAAATGGGAAAAAGAAAAAGAGAGAGAAAGAAGAAGAGAGAGAGTAAGAGAAAGTAAGAAAAAGACAAAAGTTGAAAGACAAAAAGTTGCCACCTTTTTATTTTTTTGCAAGTAATTGACAATTTTGCCCCCAATTTTTGACACTTGGCAAACTCTTAAGTGGACTATTTTTGTCAATTTGCTGGTATATGTTTTTATTATAGTATTTGCTGGTATATGTTTTTATTATAGTATATATATAGTATAGTATTGTGTTTTTATTATAGTAGTATTGATGATTGATATTGATATATATATATATATATATATATATATATATAATAATTAAACAATACATATTTTTTAGACAACGGAAGTTATGTAATTTGCTAAATATATTTCTTTCTTTCCTCTCACTTTCCCACATACCAAACAACCAAAAAATCACCTCACTTTCTATTCACTTTCATTCTTTTAACATTCTTTCCTTTAACTTCTTTTCCTTTCACCATCCAAACATAGCATTAATGAAATCCTAGTAGAGGAAATGTCCCCACATTACTTGCTGTAAATCTCCTTACCATGTCGACTATATAATTTAGATTCTCACTTATCATTCATATTGTAAAGAGATTCTAT
Source organism: Astragalus membranaceus (assembly GCA_039519185.1). Classification (NCBI taxonomy): domain Eukaryota; kingdom Viridiplantae; phylum Streptophyta; class Magnoliopsida; order Fabales; family Fabaceae; genus Astragalus; species Astragalus membranaceus. Next base: position 78,482,127 of record CM076847.1, read on the forward strand.
GATACTCGCTGAGTTTGTTGGGTATGATGCTCTGTAGGCAAAATTAGTACAGTATTTAATTTTTTTAAATTATTTAATATAAAATTTGAGATATCATTGAGTGATTGGATGTTGGGTATCAAACCCAACAAAACTCAATGGGTATTACACTACAAAAAAACTGGTCATTTGCGAGGGAATTAGCGACGGACTGGTTTCCTCGCTAATTCCCTCCTCGCTATTGGGCGAGGGAATTTTAATCCCTCGCAAATTAGCGAGGGAATTTTCCCTCGCTTAGCGAGGGATTAAAATTCTCTCGCTAATAAAGACAACCCCGGAAACTAACATTCCCCACCCCCACTAACATTGCTTATCAAAAAAAAAAACAACCACGTGGTTAAATTCTGACAGCCACGCGTCTAATTTCCCTCGCTAATTTCGTCGCTAATTCCGTCGCTAATGCCCAACTGATTGAATTTTTTTTTTGATAAACCTGCTTTTATACCTGTATTTTAATAATAAAATCTAAAATACATAAAACAGTTTAAAATAAAAATTCCGAGAATAAAATTCCTCAATAACATAAAATTCGAATCAACAACACTTAATCTGAAATGTTATAACAAAATATTGAATTGTCAAACTGATACAACAAATCCTAAAAGCTGCCGCCATCAGACTCCTCGGCCTCCCCAGCCTCTCCAGACTCCCCAGACTCCTCGGCTTGCTCCTCATCTTGCTGCTCATGTAGCTGCATATTCTTAAAATACCTAAACATCAGGTCCTGCCTACGGGACACCTTCGCAAAGTCTTCCTGCATCTTTTTCATAGCCTCAGTAGAGGTCCTGACCTCCTGTTGAGTATCATGCAGCTCATGTCGAGTAGACTGCAGCTCCTGCTCCAGCTGCCTAATATGCTCTGTCTGCGCAGGAGTAGAAGCTGGTCGATTGCGTCTTCTGCTGCTCCCGGCCACAGACTGACCCATACATGGAGCCAAGGGCCTTGTACCATACAGGCGACCCTTAGACCAACCTACTGTCTTCTCCCAATTTTGGTTTGCTAGATCTATCATCTCAGGAGTAAGTTTGTCAAGTGATTCAGGGTCCCAGCTCGCCTGAGTCAGCTGAGTCATGATCTCATTTATTTGCTCCTGTTTTGAATAACCGCAAATTAGCGCTCCATTTTGACAAAGCAACATTATATAATACAAATCAAGTTGTATATTTACCCGAGTCATCCTGGAGCGCTCATCAACATATTCGCCAGTGCCTTTCCTCACATGGGTGGCTCTATGCAGCTCAGGAGTAGTGATAGGGCGTCCTGCCTTCTTACTCTGTAAAATGAAACACATTTTCAAAAATTGCTAACTAATTAACTAATGTAAAAAACACACAAATTTTAAAAATAATTTACCAATCTAGAAGCATGCTGAGCCTGGTTGATGGACCCGCCGCAGTGAAGCGAGCCACCCTTTTCGGAGTTTCTATTATTCCTGGCTTTTGCAGCATTTTTCTTGAAAGTCTCTGTAGCCCAATGGACCTTGAAGGCCTTCCAAATTTCATCACTCATGTAGTTAGGCTTCTGATCTTTACAGCGCAGCTTATAAAGCAAATCTGATATTTGAGCGCCCATCCTTTTAAAAAAAGTCTCTGGACATTGTCATTATCTTCTATGTCCCATGTCACTTTGGTCTGTATTAAGTAAAATGAAAGTATGTATTAGTAATTATGTTAAACGTTATTAAACATAAAATTTAAACTAACAATATAAGTAATGACAAAATAATTGACACTTACCCTAAAGAAGTCCAGCAGATCATTCCTATCCTTTTCATCGACTTTACTCCACTTTTTATGGAACTTTTGAAAATATTTTTTGCGGATGACATTGTTGCGCCCGAAAAAGTCCCCGAGAGAGAACCTTCCTCGTTTACAACTTTTCTAAAATCAATGAAGCCGCCACCAATATTTATTAAGGAAAATATTAGGAAAACCTTTTTTGGAAGACGATTGGTCTTGCGACACTAGAGAATAGGGTTCGGGGGTTGGTTACGCGCGGGGAAGGTGTTAGCACCCCACACGTCCTCTCTACTAAGAGGGAACCTTTAATTAAATGTGTGGTTTTAGTGTGTTGACTTGAAAATACTTAATCTTGCCTCTCTACTTCTTATTGAAAAATTCTTAATGAAAATCTTTATTTATCATGAAAAAAAGGGGGGAAAATGGGTTTTTAGAAAAAAACACTTGACGGGACATGGCCCACTCCTACGTATCTCCCGGTGCGATGGAGAACTCAAAGCTACGTAGTTCTTCTTTGTTTTTTGAAAAGTTTTTGTTTTTTTATCCTTTTTTTAGTGAGTTTTTGAAATAGGACGAGCATTTAGTGAATGATTAAACTAACCAAGGTTATGGGTAATCACCGCTAAGTACTCTAGAAAATGAGAGTCACTACCGTCAGTCAGACGAACAAAGGTTCTGATTGACTATTAGTAGCAACCCGTTTTTTATTTGCTCTTTTGAAAGTGGTTTTTGAAAGAGATTGATTGGCACGAATGATCAAACTAACAAAGGTTGTGAGTGATCATCGCTTGTTGTTCTTTTGGGAAAAAGACATCGCCACCAATGGCTAGACGAACAAAGGTTCTGATTAGCCACTAGCGACGATGGGTTGAAAATGATTTTAGAAAGGAAAAGATTTTCGTTCTGAAAATGATTTTGGTTTGCAAAAGTGATTTTTTTCTTTTATGAAAATAACTCTTTTCTTTTGCTATGCAAATGCTAAAAATTTTTATGGTTGCGCTTGACGAGAATGTGACTCGCTCCTACGTATCCCAAATGGGAATCAAAGCGACGTAGTTCTAAGGAGCCTTGAAAATGAAAGTCTTTTTGCTTCGGTTTTGAAAAGTGAAGGGCGTTCATAATGATCAAACTAACAAAGGTTATGGGTGATCATTACTAAAACTTGCCTTGACTTTTGATGCTTAGGAAAATATCTTTTGAAATTGAAAGCATTCATGATAATCAAACTAACAAGGGTTATGGGTGATTATCACTAGTAGCTTATGCATATGAAAACATCTTTTTTTTTTTTGTTTTTGAAATTTAGGCTCTTAGGACAACCAAACTAACAAAGGTTATGGGTGATTATCACTAGTCGCCATTTTCATGCTAAACTATTTAGGAAAGAAAGTAATGAATGCAAATCGAATCCTTAGGCAAGCAACAATCTCACTTGAATTCTTGAGCAAATATTAGCCTAGACTACACATGTTAGACCACAACACATAAATAGGCAAAGAAGAAACTTGAATTGGGCATTAAGCAAAAATATAAGAGTAGGCAAGATTGAACCTAAATGCACATCTAGTGGAAGATGCTAGGCGGGAACCATACTCAGATATTTCTACAAAACGCAAGGGAATCTAAATGCACATCTAGTGGAAGATGCAATGTAAGGAATGAGCCTATCTAAGTATTAATGATTCCACATGAGAGCTTGGTTGTTTGGAAGAAATACGGGTTTGCAAGCATCAATATTATGATAAAAAGATTGCATTATTAAATAGAGGGGATGAGATAGTAAAAGGGGTGTAATTAATTACGAGAGGGTTACATCATCAAATAGGGGGTGTAGAAATTAGAGGGCCTCATAGTAGTATTAAAGAAAAGGAAACAAAGATTGAGACATAAAAAAAACAATTAAGTAAAAAGGAAGCAGCAGCTGAAAACGTGGGGGGTATGAATACCCACCCACAGTTATCTCAAACCTGAGGCTCAGTCCCACTCTCTTTGCGCCGCTGAAGGAAGAGTGAAGAGAGAGAAACGAAAAATCAGGGAGGTGAGAGAGAGAGAGGAGGTGCAACTGTAACGCCCTAAAATAATTTAATTAATTAATTAATTAAGTTATTTGAGGGATTACAATATTTATTTAAGTGGAATAATAATGTTGGAATTTATTTTATTTCAGGGGGTATCTAACTAAGTAAATAAGGTGGTGCAATAAGGGCCCAAGTCAATTAGTGACCCAAGCTCATTCCTAAAACCCCCAAAACCCTATGGGAAGGGTCCCATTTGCTCATTCCATCGAAGGAGAGAAAAGAATTAGAGAGAGGGAGAGAAGAAGGGAAGCTCGCGACGGCTAGCAAGGAAGAAGAGGAGGGGATTTGTTCATCTTGGCCTTAGGTAATGAGTTCTTTGATCCTTTCCTTTCCATTTTTCTTCCTTCTTCTAGTGTTGTAGTTTTCAATCCTTCATTCTCAATTGTTGTTGTTCTCCATGGTCCCTAGTGAGGCCACGAATTGCGAAGGGGAGAAGGGAAGAGCTGCTGCGTTTTTGGTGACTTTGGCTCGTTGTGTTGTTGGGTTTTGTACGTGACTCCTTCGTCGTTGTTCCGAATCATACAAATTCGAGGTAAGGGTGAGCGTTTCAATTTAATGTAATTGGGTATATGGTGGGTTTGTGGGTTTTTGGTGTTGGTTGAATTCGTAATTTATATGTTAAGAGGAATGATGGATTGAATTATTAGTGTTGATATGTGAATTGCCCTATGAGATGAAGGGATGAATTTCGATTTTTTTTTTGGTGAATGTGGTGTGGTTAATTTCGATGTTTGGTGAATTGTTGGTGTTGAAATGCAATTTTGATGAATTAAGTGATATGAGTATAATTACTTGAATGATACCAAGGAATAGAAAATAGACAATGTTGTTGTCCCTAGAATGAAAATGTTGCTGTTTGTCATTTAAATGTGTTGCTGTTTGCTGTTTTTGTCAAATAAATTGATGCTGTCCAGAATTAAAAATGTTGCTGTTTGTCATTTAAATGTGTTGCTGTTTGCTGTTTTTGTCAAATAAATTGATGCTGTCCAGAATTAAAAATGTTGATGTTTGTCATTTAAATGTGTTGCTGTTTGCTGTTTTTGTCAAATAAAATGCTGCTGTTGCAGAATTAAAAATGTTGCTGTTAACCATTTAAATGTGTTGCTGTTTGCTGTTTTTGTCAAATAAATTGATGCTGTTGCAGAATTTAAAATGTTGCTGTTAACCATTTAAATGTGTTGCTGTTTGCTGTTTTTGTCAAATAAAATGCTGCTGATTGCAGAACTAAAAATGTTGCTGTTAACCATTTAAATATGTTGCTGTCTTGCTGTTTTCTAAAATAAAAATGCTGCTGTTTTATAAAAAGTAAAGCGCTATTTTATGTGTAATACTTGTTGTATCTTGCTGCTGTTTGCGCTAAAAGGCTACTGTCCTATTGCTGTTTCTCTCGATTTAATTGTGATGTTTCCTAGGCATGAAAATGAGATGTTTGTCCAAAAATTTAAGCAAGTTGTACTCGATTTTTTTTTATAGGTTGTCACTTAAATTGTTAACGTGTAGTTAATTAAATTTAAATGGTTTGTCACTTAAATTTTAATGTATTGTTATTTAAGATTTAAGGACGTTGTTACTCCAATTTTGAATGTGATGTTTATGAGAAAGTTGTGATATTATTATGGTGATTATGACGAGTACACTCTATTAGTGTTTTATGACGACAATGACGAGTTCTCCGGGTGAGTTGAAATTGGGATTGCACATGTGTCCATAGTGTCTCATAGCATGTGCATATTATGACGAATAGGCTTCGGCCTCTTATTGACGAAATTCAGTGACGATGTGCCCTAGTGGCTGATTTATGACGAGTATGGTACCATCATGCATATGCCCAGGTGTGGGTTGCATTTTCAAGCGCATACATGTTTATGACTGATAATGTGATTATGACTTTGGTTTGTGTGTAGTGACGATGAAGTTGATGATAATGACGATGTTGTGTGATAGTTTGCTCATATTACTCTACTGTATGCTTAATTGTGTTTTGTTGAAAATTCTCACCCCTTCTGCTTGGAATGTTTCTCTATTGTGGCAACGCTGCAGGTAACTGCGAGTGAAGGACATGCTGCCTTCCTTTATAGCTATTTGGATGTCTGTTGAGTCGCTCTCTGATACTGTGACACCTAGGGGGCGTGGTTGACATTGTTATTTGAATAATAAATTGTTTAATATTTTTGTCGATGGCGTGAGGCGTGTTTGAGTGGTATTTAGTGAGTGTTGCTTATTTCCGCTGTGACGTAACTCTTGGAGTTAATTTTATGACGGGTGATGGTTGAAATTTTTTTTAAGAGGATGATTGCGCAAACTTAATGAATGCAAGTGGACGTTCTTTTGTTAATAACGACGTGACATTTCCTTTCTATCAGTTAAATTAAATTTTGCGAAAAAGTTTTACTCTGATAAGTGACGTGTAAATTATGGGGTAGGAAGGGGGTGTTACATTAGTGGTATCAGAGCAGTTCGGTCTGTCCGGCCGGTGGTCGAGTTGCCAAGTTGAGTAGCATTTGAGTTTTGTTACTCGTATCTAAATTTTGTTTTCTGTTGCAGTGATAGAATGGCAGGACGGAACGATGTTGCACTTGCTGCTGCTTTGCAGGCTATAGCTGGGGTTGTGGGTAACATACCCAATGCTATTGGTGATGGGACGCGTAGTTTGGTTACGTTCCAGCGTGAGAACCCTCCTGCTTTTGAAGGCGGGTATAATCCTGATGGTGCCCTTGAGTGGCTAAGTGAGATGGAGCGGATCTTCCGCGTTATGGATTGCACCGATGCCCAGAAGGTTCGCTATGACTGTCACTAATAATCTCCACTCGTCCTAGGTTAATTTTCAGACCTGGGTATAAGGCCCCACTCAAAAGTGTGTGAATAAACATGTGTAGGTGACGTGTGTGACACGGGCATAATACCTAGACCACACAAGCTGCAAAAGAAATACAGATAATAGTACAAAAGTTTTCTACCCTAAGGTTCAATGAGGCCATAAATAAATAAACAAATGAATAAAAATAAGAATAGACTGGCAAATATGAACGCTAAGGTAAAAAGATATTAAATTAACAATAATCTACACATTTAATTAAATTAGGCTTGACCCTCTTAAAAATATCCCCAGTGGAGTCGCCAGCTGTAGCGACCGAAAAATCCGAAGGAGGGGATTCTTCGTCATTTTTGCAATGAAGCCGCCATCAATATTTATTAAATAGGAAAACATTGAAAAAACCTTTATTTTTGGGTTCGGGGATCGATTACGCGCGGGGAAGGTGTTAGCACCCCACAGCATCCTTTCAAGAGAAAGGTTACCATTTAATTTAATGTGTAGATAGATAGTTAATTTAAAGAAAATACTTTAATTTACCTTTTTATTATTTGCAAAATTGAAGTGGAAGACTTAATAAAAAATTTAGTTTTGTGCGCTTGACAGGAGTGGGCCCCTGCTCCTACGTATCTCCAGGTGCGATGGAGAAATCAAAGCTACGTAGTTCTTGGTAGAAAATGTTTGTGTGTTGTTGTTTTTTTTTATTTTTGAAATCGGGAGAGGTACTCGAGACGACCAAACAAGTAAAACTCAGAGTGGTTGTCGCTCATAGCTCGTTTGAAAACCAAAGCTGTTATCAACGGTCAAACAAGCTAAGCTCAGAGTGACCATTAATAACAAACTAATTTTTTTGTTTAGGAAAACATTTATTCGTTATTTGAAAAAAAAGATAGGTTTGTGAGAGAAAATATTTATTTAGGAGAAAGAGATTTCTTTTTTAAACAGAAAAACGGGGGGTGCAGTGGTAAAATAAGGGTGTAGATAAAAGGAGGGCTGCATTATTAAAAAGGGGGTGTAATCAGCGAGCCCGGTTTATTTTCGAATTGGGCTGGGCGTTTGGAAATCATGGGCTTCCAGAAGGGGGCGTGCTGAGTAAAACGTGGGGTGTGGTTAGAAATCTGAAAAAAATAAACGCGAAAAGACGAATCTGCCCCTGTGTTAATACTATAAAAGCCCCAACCCTAAAATGGAAACCCTAATTTACTCTCTCCCTCACGCGGCGCCCCCCACCCCCAAAGTGCTAAACCTAAAAAAAAAATTCTCTCCCTCTTCTTGCTCCGCCCCACCCCCATACCGATCTCGCTTCCCTCTCCCCCTCACAGCCGTTCTCTCCTCCCTACCCTGATTTCCTCTCTTCTCTCACCGATCTCTCTACTGTTTTCGCTTTTCTCTCCTCCTCCACCGCGTAAACCTTAAACCGAATCCCTCTCTCCCTCTTCGCCACCATCGCGACCCAAACCGAAACTCCCCTGTTTCCGCTTCGCCATTCATCTCATCCCTCTCTTCGCTCACCGAATCGCCATCCCCTCCGCTCACAGAGAACCTAATCTGCTCTCTCTCTCTCTCTCAACCGATCCACTATCTCTCCGATCTGGGTTCTGTTGGTGGTTGAGTGATGACGGTGGTGAGGCGGTTGTTTGATGGTAGAGGGGGGCTAACGACGCGGCGGCGTGGGTGATAGCAGCAGTGAGAGGGTGGTTCGCAAAAGGGGGTGAGGCTGTGGTGGTTGGTGGTGACGGTTTGCGAAAAGGGTGGTTTTGGGGTCACGGCGGTGGTGGAGATGGTGAGGCCGTGGCGTTTAGGCTGGTAGTGGTGGTTGTTGTGACGGTTCGTACGGCGGCGGTCTACGGCCAACGGGGGGGAGGCTACGGTAATGGCTGTGTTGGTGTCTTGCGACGGCGTGAAGGGTTTATCGGTGACAGTGGTGGCCGTTTGGTGGAGGCTGGCCGTGGGACTACGGTGGTGACCACCGCAAGCGGTGGCCGGAGGTAAAACCTCTCCCTTCTCTCTTTCTTGTTTCGGTTCTGTCTTGAAATTTTAATTGTCCCTTCCCTTTTTTTTTAAAACAAAAACAGCTTACACCCTTCCCCTCCCCTTTTACAAATGAATTAACAGAAGCATAAACATGATTTTCCCTATTTTCGAATTCTCTTTCTGATACAGTTTCAAACCTTTGCATTTTATATTTGGTTAATCATTGAAAACAAAGAAGGAAAAAAACGCATATGTACCTAAGAATAATAGTTATGTATACATATTCTCAGTTGCTGAATAACAGAAAAAGACAGGAAGGAAAAGCTGAAAAAAATAGGAATTTACCTAGTTCCAAGCTCTTATTCTGGGCTACTCTTTATATCTGATTCTGAATGTCTATTGAACTAGCATCAACTTGATATCAGTGTTATGTTTTTTGTGTGTCTGTGTCTGTGTTAACTGATTTCAGTTCATTGGTATTTATAGGCTGGGAATTCTGGTGTAGGGGTGGTGTTGGAGCAGGGAATCAAAACCCTCAGGAGACCAAGCTGTTGCAGTGGAGCAGATTGACACAGTGGAGCAGCAAGGGTGGCAGCAGGGCTGCTGCCACTGCAGCAGTGTTTTTGCTGGAAATGGAAGAAAGCCAAAGGGACAAGGAGAAGGCAAGTTTGGGCTTGTAGCTTCATGGAGAGTGAAGGCAGCAAGTCGCAGGCTGCTATTTTTTTTTGTTTTTGCTTTATTATTTTTTGTACTCTTTTTGCTTTTAATTAAATTTTTGTACCAACTGCCATTAATTTTTTTTTTGTCCTCATGTAAATCAAAGTTGACTTAGGTTGTACCCCTTATTTTGTAAAAGAACTGTTTATAATAATAAAAACATTAATTCAGAAATTGATTTTTTTATTAGATTTTTTTTTATATAACGCTAATAACAAACAGATTAAACTAAATAATGATAATCATAATATCAATAAGCAATGAAAACCGAGTTAAACATTCTCAACGACGAGATGCGGATTGTTTCGCGTAATAAAAAAAATGAAACGTGGCACAGCGAGAACGACGATGTGTGCACAATTAAAAGCGACTCGCATATGCTAGGTACGAATTGAAACCATTTGCATTAGTCTAACGGACAAAATTGGGGTATGACAGCTGCCCCTCTTTATTTATATTTTACTAGGAAATATGAAGGGCTTCCAAATTTCTCGAGTAAAATAGAAATAAAGATAAAAAGACACTAATTTTGTCAAAACCATTTCTTTTTGAGAAAATCATAAAAAAAAATGGGTTTACATAGAACAAAAGTAAATAGGGATCACCGGGGATCTGAAGGAGCACTGGGGCTCTGATGGTCTAATTCACAATCGATGCTTGGCGCATTAATTGGAGTTAAACTGAAGGACCGACGGGGTCTGAAGGGCATGCCTAAGCCTGATGGACCAATGGGTCTGAAGGAGCGCAAACTAGCAACGGGGTACTAGTGAAACGGTCTGCTTGGGGGATGGCCTTTTTCGAGCGGCCATGGGTGGCAAGGTCAGGTCGTTGACTTGATTTGCACACCTCGAAGGACGTGCACTGTGTTTTTTAGGCGGACACAGCTAGTCTGAAGGACCTGGGGTCGGATGATCCGTCGGTTGCTCGATTAACGCGATGTGCAATCTGGATTGAAGGACCAATTGTTGGTCTGAAGGAGCACTAGGGCTCTGAAGGACCGCTGGGGGTCTAAAAGGTTGATACTAGGCTCAATGCTAACACTATAACTTAAATTTTTGACAGATAAAAAACTAATCTATATTTGAACGCATTTTAAGGATGCAATGGATGATGTATGCGTGCATGCAGTGTAAGCATGTGCAACGATCGATATCTGGTGGTATGATGAATGAAATGTGGGATGCTTTTTCTCTTTGTTTGTGCTTTTTCTTCTTTTTTTGATTCTCTTTGCTCTTTTGCTCTTTCTTGACTTTTTGCTCTTTTGCTCTTTCTTGATTTTTCTGCTGATCTCATCACCTCGTAGGACTCTCGACGTGAGATATGAGGGTTGCCTCAAAGTAGTGGTGCCAAAGCGCGGGTTATTGTGATTTGTCTTTTGCCATTTTATAAGAGATCATCTCGTTTTTGTGATTTTTAGAAATTTCGCAATGATTGTAATGCTTTCGATTATGCACATGCTTCGCAATTCAATATCGTCTACCATAAAACATCTTTTCAAAGCAAATAGGGAAGTGAGAGAGTGAAGATAGAGTTTAATATTCAAATGGAAACCGAGTGCGCAGAAGGTCACACTGGCTGAAAATTACATTGAGAGTTTAAACTAAAAAGAAAGAAAGAAAAAGAAAAAGCAGATCTTTTGATTGTTTGTATCTTAAGGCCAATCACCCATACACATGACCTTGAGCATCCATCACCCAACTTTCGGAGGACTGCCTTTGCATTTGTTCCAAGTCCAACTCATTGACCCTAATTTTTGCCTGGACTGCTCTTTAGAGTTTTCAATCCACCAGGTCGCTCTAATTTTTGCCTAGGCCGCCCTCTCGGGTTTTCAACCTAGCGAGCTCATTTTTGCTTGGCTCATCTTTCTCTTTTTCATATATTTCTTTAGGCATAGTACTTCTTAACTGCATCTGAGTTCACTGGGAGTGGGAGGTCTTCACCGTCCATTTTTGTGAGAATTAAGGCTCCTCTGGAGAATGCCTTCTTTACCACATAAGGTCCTTCGTAATTAGGGGTCCATTTTCCACGGGAATCCTTTTGGATAGGTAAAATTTTCTTGAGCACTAGATCTCCTTCTTGAAACTGCCGGGGTCGAACTTTCTTATCATAAGCTTTCTTCATTCTTTGCTGATACAACTGCCCGTGACATAAAGCTTCCACTCTTTTTTCCTCTATGAGGTTCAATTGATCAAATCGAGATTGAACCCATTCTGCTTCCTCTAATTTGGTTTCCATTAACACTCGCAGAGAAGGTATTTCGACTTCTACGGGAAGAACTGCTTCCATCCCGTATACCAGTGAGAATGGTGTTGCCCCTGTCGACGTGCGAACTGAGGTCCGGTACCCATGCAAAGCGAAAGGTAACATTTCATGCCAGTCCTTGAAGGTCACTGCCATCTTTTGCACGATCTTCTTTATGTTCTTATTTGCAGCTTCGACTGCCCCATTCATCTTTGGACGGTACGGGGAGGAATTATGATGTTGGATTTTGAAGTCGTCACACAACTCTTTCATCATCTTGTTGTTCAGGTTGGTCCCATTGTCTGTGATGATTTTATTTGGGAGGCCGTATCGGCAGATCAAATCTCTCTTTATGAACTTGACAACCACAGATTTTGTTACGCTGGCATAAGAAGCGGCCTCGACCCATTTAGTGAAATAATCGATAGCAACAAGAATGAAGCGATGTCCATTTGATGCCTTAGGTTCGATGGGACCAATGACATCCATCCCCCACATTGAGAATGGCCATGGTGCTGTTAGGACGTTCAAAGAAGCAGGCGGCACATGGATATTATCAGCGTAGATTTGACACTTGTGGCATTTTCTCACGTAGTTAAAACAGTCGGTTTGCATTGACAGCCAGTAGTAGCCAGCCCTTAGGATTTTTCTTGCCATGGTGTGCCCGCTAGAATGGGTTCCGAACGAGCCTTCATGGACATCTTTCATAATTCTTTCTGCCTCTTCTTTTGCAACACATCTGAGGAGGACCATGTCATGATTCCTTTTGTAAAGCACTTCCCCGTTTAGGAAGAAACCCATTGACAACCTCCTAGGTGTTCTCTTATCATTCTCAGTGGCACCAGGAGGATACTCTCGGCTTGTGATATAGTGCTTGATATCGTAATACCAAGGTTTACTGTCAGGCTCTTCTTCGATTGCCACGCAATGATGTGCCGGTAGGTCTCGATGCTGGATTCTGATGAATATCAGACTTTTGTTGTTATTGATATTGAACATTGATGACAAAGTCGCTAAAGCGTCAGCCAACTGATTTTCTTCGCGAGGGAGATGGTGGAAGGTGACCTCCTCGAATCGTTCAACCATCTCTTGGATGTGATCACGATAAGGAATTAATTTGGGGTCCCTGGTTTCCCAGTCGCCTTTTATCTGATGGATGACCAACGCTGAGTCCCCATATACATCGAGTCTTTTGACTTTCCATTCAAGGGCCGCTTTGAGGCCTAAGACACACGCTTCATATTCTGCAATGTTATTGGTGCAATAGAAGCTCAGTCTAGCAGTGAATGGTATGAAGCGGTTATCAGGGGAAATCAACACAGCTCCGACCCCTTGCCCATACAAATTGGAAGCGCCATCAAATGACATCCTCCACCTTTCGTCGTCTGGAGATTTCCCTTCTCCGAATAGAGCCATTATATCTTCATCTGGGAAATCATATTGCATTGATTGGTAATCCTCAATGGGCTGATGTGCCAAGTATTCAGCTAAGGCACTACCTTTGATTGCTTTCTGAGTGACGTACAAAAGGTCATATTCGGATAGTAGCATTTGCCAGCGGGCGATTCTTCCTGTGAGTGCAGGTTTTTCAAAAATGTACTTGATGGGATCCATTTTAGACACCAACCAAGTCGTGTGGCTCAACATATACTGCCTCAGACGACGTGCAGCCCAGGCCAGAGCGCAACATGTTTTTTCCAACAATGAGTATCTCGTCTCGCACTCGGTGAACTTCTTGCTGAGGTAGTAGATGGCATGTTCTCTCCTTCCAGACTCATCATGTTGCCCCAGTACGCAACCCATTGAGTTGTCTAGCACTGTTAAGTATAGAATGAGGGGTCTGCCCTGCACCGGTGGCATCAGAATCGGTGGATTTTGGAGGTACCTCTTGATCTTTTCAAAGGCCTCCTGGCACTTATCGTTCCACTTTGTTTCTTGGTTCTTGCACAGCAATTTGAAGATCGGCTCGCAGGTCGATGTTAATTGGGATATGAATCTGGAGATGTAGTTCAGCCTTCCTAGGAACCCACGAACTTCTCTTTCGGTTTTAGGCGCTGGCATTTCAAGAATTGCTCGTACCTTGTCCGGATCTACCTCTATTCCCTTCTGACTGACTATGAACCCCAACAACTTTCCTGACCTTACACCGAAAGTGCATTTGGCGGGGTTTAATCTGAGTTTGAACTTCCTTAGGCGTTCAAATAGCTTCTGCAGATTAACAACATGTTCTTCTTCAGTCTTGGACTTTGCGATCATGTCATCCACATAGACTTCAATTTCTTTATGCATCATGTCATGGAATAAAGCCACCATTGCCCTTTGGTACGTGGCGCCGGCGTTCTTTAGGCCGAATGGCATTACTTTGTAGCAGAAGATGCCCCAAAGGGTGATGAAGGTGGTTTTCTCCATGTCTTCTGGGGCCATCTTGATTTGATTATATCCGGAGTATCCGTCCATGAAAGAGAACAAAGAGTGTTGCGCTGTGCTATCTACCAGGACATCAATGTGAGGCAAGGGGAAGTCATCTTTAGGGCTGGCTCTATTTAGATCTCGATAGTCGACGCACATCCGAACTTTTCCATCTTTCTTTGGGACCGGGACAATGTTGGCTACCCATTGAGGGTATTTTGCCACCGCTAAGAACCCGGCGTCGAATTGCTTCTTGACCTCATCTCTGATTTTCAGTGACATTTCTGGCTTCATCCTTCTCAGCTTTTGTTTTACCGGCGGGCATTCGGGCTTTACTGGTAACTTATGCTCGACTATGTTGGGGTCCAGTCCAGGCATGTCTTGGTATGTCCATGCGAAGATGTCAACATAGTCGAACAAGAGCCTAACTAGCTTCTCTCGTTCACTATCTTTCATTGTGATGCCGATTTTAACCTCTTTCCTATCTTCTTCTGTGCCCAAGTTTATTATCTCAGTAGATTCCTCGTGGGGTTGAATCACTTTCTCTTCTTGTTCCATCATTCTCATTAATTCTGGAGGAGTTTCCCAGTTATCTTCAACATCTTCCTCAGTTTGATTAATCGGGTGATCAAAGTCACAGTATAAATTATTGGCGTTGTTATTTTCAAAGGCGTTTTTTTCAAATCTGCATTAGTATAAATTGACGGAATGAAAAACGAGCAAAAAGAAAATGAAACGCAAGTGCCAAAGAAAACTGAAATTTGTTGGAGAATCCGAAATAACATTTTATTGATATTGATATTGAAAGGAAACATGTGTGCCCGAATGAAATGTCCTAAGGCCTTGGGCAGAGCCATAGGATTGCATTACAGAAACATTACTTTGAACTAAAAACTACAGGAAAATCGACGATTTCCCAATTCTTGAGCTTTTCGCTTGCTGGACAACGGCGCACAAGACTGGCACCGCCATTTTCAGCGCTTGAATCACCTTCAATAGCTGCAACCTGGTTAGGATCTAGCACCCCTGCGCTCTGAAAGCTTTGCTTTATGTCGCCGATGAAAATTTTCTTCATATCTGGCTCCCGACCCTCAAGTTTGGCCAACCTCCGCTCCTTCTTTTCCGCGGCGATCCTTCCTTTGTCAGTACGACTAGGCTGGTACCCTATCCCACATCTGTCCTTGTTCTCACGCAGCTGTATGGGTGTTAGGATCCCTTGTTCAGTCTTCCCTAAACCGTTTCCCGCTTGATAACCCTTGCTTGTCATGACTTTAGCGATCATCAATGCAGTTTTGGACAGCTTTGGCTTTAACAATGGGGCCCCGTCCCCCACAAAGGTAGCATTTGCAATTTCTAGTTCCTGGAAGGCGGTCTCGAAAGATTCTTCTGCAGCCTCAACATAACGGATAGGAAACGACTTATTGACTAGCAACTCTTCTTCTCCTGAAACGACCACCAACTTGTTGTTGACTATGAACTTGAGCTTTTGATGTAGAGAAGAGGGCACAGCCCCTGCAGAATGGATCCAAGGTCTTCCCAAAAGACAGCTGTAAGATGGATTGATGTCCATCACTTGGAAACTCACTATGAAGACCTCCGGACCTACCTGTACAGGTAACTCCATCTCTCCGATAACCTCTCTTTTAGACCCGTCGAATGCCCTGACCAGCGTAGAACTGGGTTTCATGTATGAACAATCTACGTCTAGTTTGTTCATAGTTGATTTGGGTAATACGTTCAGGGACGATCCGTTATCGATGAGTACTCGAGCTAGAGAGTATTCTCCACATTTCACGGAGATATGCAAAGCCTTGTTGTGCCCTCTTCCTTCAACGGGGATCTCGTCATCTGTGAAGGTGAGGTAGTTGTTTGCGACGATATTTCTGACGATCCCATCAAACTGACCAACTGTGATGTCGTGAGTGACATGAGCTTCACTCAGCACCTTCATTAGTGTTGCTCGATGGGCTTCAGAATTGAGTAATAGTGATAACATGGATATCTTAGCAGGAGTCTGATTCAGCTGATCCACTACCTTGTACTCACTCTGCCTCATAATCTTTAGAAACTCACTGGCTTCTTGCTCAGATAGTGCCTTCTTGCCCGTATTTTTGTCAGACGACTCTCCCTCTATGTTTTTTCCTTTATCAATCTTTCCTCTTTCATTTGATTCTCTTCCTCTGGGTCTTTCAGGGGCATAGACGCGCCCACTCCGAGTCATTCCGCTGCTTCCCGAGATATTGGTGACATCAGGATTGTTCTGAGGACCTTTCACTTGGACTTTCGCGTTGTAGTTCCATGGGATTGCTTTGGTGTCATTGTAGGGGAAGGGAGCTGGCACTTGGATAGTGATTGGTTTAGGCATACCCAGGGACGACTTCGAGTCCTTAGTATAGTGGATCTCTAGCGGCTTCCGAGTATCCTTGTTCTGGCCATTGCTCGATAGGATAGTTGACACCTGGTCCTCCCTCTTTTGAAAGCCCACTTGTATTACATGTCGGTCCAACAGGTCCTGAAGCACCTGTTTAAACGCCTCACAATTTCCAATGCAGTGATGGTCATTGCAAGGATTCTTTCCAGTGCATTCTCTCTCAATAATCCCAAAGGAACACAGATTAGCATGAATCACTTCCAGGGGTGTCTGGATGCATTCTACCCTCCTGATTAGGGACGATTCTGCAGAATCCTCAATTGCATTAGCTGAGGGCATCCCATGTCCTGGTAATGGGTTGGTAGCCACGTTAGGACCATTTTCCTTGAAGTTCAACCAGCCCGAGGCGATTAGATCTTGGACGACATACTTCAATGCCTTGCAGTTTTCTATGGAATGGCCGACCGTTCCTGAATGAAATTCGCATGTGGTGTTTGGGTCGAAGCCTCTAGGGAAAGGGGGCTGGATCTGTCTCATCGGGCGGGTGGTGATTAAATTATGGCTGAGCAGGTGGCGAAATAGGTCGGAGTATGACATTGGGATTGGATCAAACTGGACGAACTTTCCGGCTGAGTAGTTTTGTGGTTTATGGCCTTGGTTATTTTGGGTAGGTGGGGTAGATAGCGTTTGTGCTGAGAACGGATTGGTTTGAGAGGGATTGGAGTAGGAAGTTTTTCCGGTTCCCGTGATGGCGTTGGCTTCTCCTTCTTTCTTTTTAGGAAATCCGGAGAAGGGCTTTCTCTGGTTAGTGTTTCCGGGGGAAGTATAAGCGATTTTCCCATTCCTCATTCCGTTCTCTAGCCTTTCTCCAATAACGACCAAATCCGAGAAACTTGACGATACACTCCCGATCAGTTTTTCATAGAAGGGTGAAGGAAGAGTTTCCATGAACATAGACACCATTTCCCTTTCAAACAGAGGCGGTTCTACCTGTGCTGCTAGTCCTCTCCAACGCTGAGCATATTCCTTGATAGACTCATTATCCCTTTTAGTCATGTTTTGTAGCTGAGTCCTATCAGGAGCCATATCAGTGTTGTACTTATACTGCTTAAGGAAAGCATCAGCGAGATCCTTCCAACACCGAATATGAGTGGGTGTCAACTGCATATACCAATTTGAAGCTGCCCCAGCTAAGCTGTCTTGGAAGTAGTGGATAAGCAGCTTATCGTCATTTGCGAATGCAGCCATCTTCCTGCAGTACATAGTTAGGTGGCTTGCCGGACATGTTGCTCCTCTGTATTTATCAAAATCTGGCACCTTAAACTTAGGGGGAATGACCACGTTAGGAACGAGACATAAATCTTGTGCATTTCTTGCACCAATACTGAATCTTTCAACTGCTCTCAACCTTTCTTCCAGCATTTGCAATTTGTCTTGGGCTTGAGGGTTCTCCATAGAGTAGTTGTGGGGGAGTCCACTCATACCATAGTAAGGATGAATCATCGGAACTATGGCTGGGTTCACATTTGGGATATGTGAATGAGTGGGGTTCCTGAGGCTAGACCCTTGAGCTTGAGCATCGACTACCAGCGGTGGAGTGTAGCCGAGTGGAGATCTTTGTGGTGCGACAACAGGGCTCGGGTTGTGCATCTGCGGTGCCCCCGGATTACTGTTGTGACCTATCGGCGCAGGATGTCCTTGTCCCACGACTCCTGAGGGACCATCTTCCGAATTGGCAGCGACTGTCGGAGGTGTGTAACCTTGCGGAAGTCCATAAGGAGGCCATTGGTAACCCTGTTCGTTAGCCCCAGTAGGGTACACTGTATGGGGGATTCCGGGTCCATTGGGAATAGGAGGGTTGGTAGCTTGATTTTCAGTGTTCCCAGCGGAGACATCTTCATCTGTATTCCCATTCTTCAAAGCTTGTAGGACCCTTAAGATCTCAGCCATCTGTTGCTTCATCACATCTATTTCTGCCCTAAGCTCTTGATTGCCTAGGTTCTGGTTACCCTGACCTAAGTCGTCCTGATGTGGATCGCCTTGATCCAGGTTATCTTGAGGCGGATTGTCCTGATTTACTTCCATGTATCTGGCCTGAGAACGAGTCCAATAGCGATGTTGACGCACCAGCTTGTCTTTTATTCTCTGTTGACGGGATACATGATATGAGTATGTGAATGGATGAAAAATGAGTGATGCATGTGTGCATGAGTTTTATTGTTTTAGGCCGAGAATTGTAAGCGCGTCTTGATTTGTCATAAGTACGTAAACTAACGTTTCAAGCATTTCCAAAAGGAGGATCAATAGGTGGAACAAACAAACTTCATTGATGGGGGAAAAGTACAACATTCTTGAAATAAAAATTCGAAAAAAAACATTACAATGCTCTTTTTAAATCTCGCTCAAATACATATAGCTTTCATTTTTCCACTCCTCTCTCTTTTTCTACTAGTGGTGCTACCAGCCTTCTCCCTAAGTTCGGCAATCAGGATTTTGCAAAATTCCATAAATTCGGAAACTTGGACCGGGGTGTTGAACGGGTGCATTGCTGCGTCAGCCTCTTTTAGACGCTTTGGGATACCCATGATAGCTTGATCGGCCAGCCATGCCAACTTTGCAAATCTGTCTCTCCAATATAAGCTTTCATTCTTCAACTCTATGAAGACTTCATGGTTTTCTATCCTGCTGACCAATTCTACAAAGCGGCTCTCCCAGTGGATGCTTTCAATCTTCAGCTGGTGGTAAACTTCCTCTTGATATCTGAGGTGGTCTTTCAGCTCATCAGATTTCTCATGCTCCCTTCTCAAGGCTTGTTGGTATTCTTGGAGTATTTCTTCAATGGTCTCTTTATCCCGCCGGATACTTTTCACTTGATCTTCAGACTCAGCTATCAATATCCGAGATTCTCTCTTTGATTTCACCAACAAGCCTTGTGCGGTTTTTTCTGCAATCATTGACTCCTCCCATAACTCTTTCCATTCATGCGCATCATCAATGGCTTGGTTCATCTTCAGGTTGCATCGCTTTAGTTCTTCCTTTGCCCCTCTCAGGTATTTCTGGACCTCTTGTTTATTCTTTTCTTCAATCTTAAGTTGCTTGCGGCTATCCTCAATGGTCGATGACTTAGCTGTATTTTCCTCTTCCAATTTCTGGTTTCTTAGAAGCACCTTCTCTAATTCTGCCTGTAAACCCTTCTTTTCTTCTTCAGCTTTTGACAAGGCCATTTTGAGCTTATCTAACTCTTCAACAGTGGGAAGGGTAGGTTCAGCTATTTCTTCCTCAACCCGTAGTGCGCTTCGGTAAGGCAATCAGGTGTCTTGGATCCTTTTTTGGAGCCACTGACGAAAGGTGGGTTCCTTATCGCCGCCCCTCTTAGTAAGCTCTTGTCCTTTGCGGACAACCATGTCCCACGCTTGAGAAATCTTCCGGAGCATGTCAACCTCTTTTGGGCTTCCCTCATGGAGGTAAAAAGGGATTAACATGTCTTCGGTGGGCGGATTTCGCATGGGGTACCCTAGCTGTCTTAGAGTCAGAGAAGGGTTGTAATTTATGCATCCTCTTGTCCCCATGAGTGGGACATTTTGAAAACTTCCACACTGAAAAATTACCGTAGGCCGGTCTTTCCACCACGATGGGTGCCAACAAACCTTGTACTCATGAAGGCCCCTTAGCACTTGCAACCATTCACCGGTATTCATTGACTCCACATCACATCCTCTAGCGTCTTCAATTGGGCCTTCTACCTTAACTTTGTTGACGAAGGCATGGGTAAGAAGCCAGACATACAAGGCTTGTAGGCAGCAGGATATCCTTTTTCCTTTTAGCTCACTATAATGAGTGAAGGTACAGTAAGTGTCTGCAAGAATGGCTGGAATTGGGTTGGTTGGGTTTTCTTCATCTTTGAAGGATAGGAACACACCAATAGCGGTTGTGTCCACATATCTTTCAAGGCGCGGGAATAGCACAATCCCAAAGATAGTTAAAGCTAACAATTGCTTGAAAGGACCCCAATTTCTAGCGTCGGCGAAGGACTTCATTTGACTTTCCAAGTACTCTTGCGGGAACCCTACAATGCAATTTCGGTTTTTCTTTTGGAGTTTCAAACTTTCTTTGTTGATTTGTAACATTGAGGCAAGTTTCTCATCTGTGTAGTAATGCCCCTGGTATTGGTAGGGCCTAGTGTCTCGTTGAGGAAAACCAAGGATCTGCGTATATTCTTCCAGGGTAGGTGCCATCTGGAAATTTTTGAAAGTGAAGCATCTCAAGGAGGAGTCATAGAATTGGCTCAGGGCAACAATGGCATTTGCTTGCACTTCCAACCGTAATAACATAATAATCTTCCCATAAGTTCTATCGAAAGACCTGCGCTCGATGGGCGGCAACCAACCCGCACATTCTCTTAAGCTCGTCAGATTGGGCTGCTTCACTGTAGGGTAATTCAGGGTTTGAACTGCTTCACCGTTTGATCCCATATTGTCTTGCTTATGACACAATTTTTGAGCCTCTTACAATTCTCGGCAAACCTAAATGAGATGAATAACATGCATGTGAGGATTTTTTTTTATATTTTGTGAAATAATGATGCTATATGATGGATGAAAGAATGATGTCACGCGTGTTAAAAAAAAATTAGGAAAGATTTAGTGATTCATCCTTGAGAAGGTGTTAACTATGTGTCACATCCTATATATTTAAAAGGAAAAAAGGAATAATAGTAATAATAAAATGGTTTAGATGATTTGATTTTTTTTTTAGGAAAAGGAAAAAAAAACAATTAAAAAAAAATCTGTAATGATGCAGCGGGTAGGTGAAATGCCCTTGTGTCTTAAACAGGTTATGTCTTATATATAGGTCACGGTCTAGGGTCGCTTACGTGATCAATCTCTCAGGTGGCTCTATTCACTTCCTTACAAAGGTTTCCAGAGCTAAAATCCCCTCCATGATATGATCCGCAACGATAGCGAGCTACCTGGTGTGGGATACCATGAAAGAGCATACTCTGGTTGAGACTTTCATGAGAGTCAGACAGATAAAATCCAGAATGACTGTCACTAATAATCTCCACTCGTCCTAGGTTAATTTTCAGACCTGGGTATAAGGCCCCACTCAAAAGTGTGTGAATAAACATGTGTAGGTGACGTGTGTGACACAGGCATAATACCTAGACCACACAAGCTGCAAAAGAAATACAGATAATAGTACAAAAGTTTTCTACCCTAAGGTTCAATGAGGCCATAAATAAATAAACAAATGAATAAAAATAAGAATAGACTGGCAAATATGAACGCTAAGGTAAAAAGATATTAAATTAACAATAATCTACACATTTAATTAAATTAGGCTTGACCCTCTTAAAAATATCCCCAGTGGAGTCGCCAGCTGTAGCGACCGAAAAATCCGAAGGAGGGGATTCTTCGTCATTTTTGCAATGAAGCCGCCATCAATATTTATTAAATAGGAAAACATTGAAAAAACCTTTATTTTTGGGTTCGGGGATCGATTACGCGCGGGGAAGGTGTTAGCACCCCACAGCATCCTTTCAAGAGAAAGGTTACCATTTAATTTAATGTGTAGATAGATAGTTAATTTAAAGAAAATACTTTAATTTACCTTTTTATTATTTGCAAAATTGAAGTGGAAGACTTAATAAAAAATTTAGTTTTGTGCGCTTGACAGGAGTGGGCCCCTGCTCCTACGTATCTCCAGGTGCGATGGAGAAATCAAAGCTACGTAGTTCTTGGTAGAAAATGTTTGTGTGTTGTTGTTTTTTTTTATTTTTGAAATCGGGAGAGGTACTCGAGACGACCAAACAAGTAAAACTCAGAGTGGTTGTCGCTCATAGCTCGTTTGAAAACCAAAGCTGTTATCAACGGTCAAACAAGCTAAGCTCAGAGTGACCATTAATAACAAACTAATTTTTTTGTTTAGGAAAACATTTATTCGTTATTTGAAAAAAAGATAGGTTTGTGAGAGAAAATATTTATTTAGGAGAAAGAGATTTCTTTTTTAAACAGAAAAACGGGGGGTGCAGTGGTAAAATAAGGGTGTAGATAAAAGGAGGGCTGCATTATTAAAAAGGGGGTGTAATCAGCGAGCCCGGTTTATTTTCGAATTGGGCTGGGCGTTTGGAAATCATGGGCTTCCAGAAGGGGGCGTGCTGAGTAAAACGTGGGGTGTGGTTAGAAATCTGAAAAAAATAAACGCGAAAAGACGAATCTGCCCCTGTGTTAATACTATAAAAGCCCCAACCCTAAAATGGAAACCCTAATTTACTCTCTCCCTCACGCGGCGCCCCCCACCCCCAAAGTGCTAAACCTAAAAAAAAATTCTCTCCCTCTTCTTGCTCCGCCCCACCCCCATACCGATCTCGCTTCCCTCTCCCCCTCACAACCGTTCTCTCCTCCCTACCCTGATTTCCTCTCTTCTCTCACCGATCTCTCTACTGTTTTCGCTTTTCTCTCCTCCTCCACCGCGTAAACCTTAAACCGAATCCCTCTCTCCCTCTTCGCCACCATCGCGACCCAAACCGAAACTCCCCTGTTTTCGCTTCGCCATTCATCTCATCCCTCTCTTCGCTCACCGAATCGCCATCCCCTTCGCTCACAGAGAACCTAATCTGCTCTCTCTCTCTCTCAACCGATCCACTATCTCTCCGATCTGGGTTCTGTTGGTGGTTGAGTGATGACGGTGGTGAGGCGGTTGTTTGATGGTAGAGGGGGGCTAACGACGCGGCGGCGTGGGTGATAGCAGCAGTGAGAGGGTGGTTCGCAAAAGGGGGTGAGGCTGTGGTGGTTGGTGGTGACGGTTTGCGAAAAGGGTGGTTTTGGGGTCACGGCGGTGGTGGAGATGGTCAGGCCGTGGCGTTTAGGCTGGTAGTGGTGGTTGTTGTGACGGTTCGTACGGCGGCGGTCTACGGCCAACGGGGGGTGGCTACGGTAATGGCTGTGTTGGTGTCTTGCGACGGCGTGAAGGGTTTATCGGTGACAGTGGTGGCCGTTTGGTGGAGGCTGGCCGTGGGACTACGGTGGTGACCACCGCAAGCGGTGGCCGGAGGTAAAACCTCTCCCTTCTCTCTTTCTTGTTTCGGTTCTGTCTTGAAATTTTAATTGTCCCTTCCCTTTTTTTTTAAAACAAAAACAGCTTACACCCTTCCCCTCCCCTTTTACAAATGAATTAACAGAAGCATAAACATGATTTTCCCTATTTTCGAATTCTCTTTCTGATACAGTTTCAAACCTTTGCATTTTATATTTGGTTAATCATTGAAAACAAAGAAGGAAAAAAACGCATATGTACCTAAGAATAATAGTTATGTATACATATTCTCAGTTGCTGAATAACAGAAAAAGACAGGAAGGAAAAGCTGAAAAAAATAGGAATTTACCTAGTTCCAAGCTTTTATTCTGGGCTACTCTTTATATCTGATTCTGAATGTCTATTGAACTAGCATCAACTTGATATCAGTGTTATGTTTTTTTTTCTCCCTTGTGTATTACTGTGTCTGGTATTTATAGTGGAGAAACTGTGGTGTAGGTGTGGATGGAAGCAGAGGATCAAAGCTCATAGGGGACAAAGCTGTTGGCAGCAGTGACACAGTGGAGCAGCAAGGGTGGCAGCAGCTGCCACTGCAGCAGGGCTGCTGCCACTGCAGCAGTGTTTTTGCTGGAAATGGAAGAAAGCCAAAGGGACAAGGAGAAGGCAAGTTTGGGCTTGTAGCTTCATGGAGAGTGAAGGCAGCAAGTCGCAGGCTGCTATTTTTTTTGGTTTTTGCTTTATTATTTTTTGTACTCTTTTTGCTTTTAATTAAATTTTTGTACCAACTGCCATTAAATTTTTTTTTTTCCTCATGTAAATCAAAGTTGACTTAGGTTGTACCCCTTATTTTGTAAAAAAAACTGTTTATAATAATAAAAACATTAATTCAGAAATTGATTTTTTTATTAGATTTTTTTTTATATAACGCTAATAACAAACAGATTAAACTAAATAATGATAATCATAATATCAATAAGCAATGAAAACCGAGTTAAACATTCTCAACGACGAGATGCGGATTGTTTCGCGTAATAAAAAAAATGAAACGTGGCACAGCGAGAACGACGATGTGTGCACAATTAAAAGCGACTCGCATATGCTAGGTACGAATTGAAACCA
Source organism: Astragalus membranaceus (assembly GCA_039519185.1). NCBI lineage: Eukaryota > Viridiplantae > Streptophyta > Magnoliopsida > Fabales > Fabaceae > Astragalus > Astragalus membranaceus. The sequence continues at coordinate 78,506,661 of CM076847.1, forward strand.
TTTGCATTAATCTAACGGAAAAAATTGGGGTATGACACAATGCTCTTGCGTTTTGATGAAATGGCTGATGATATGTAATGGAAAACTTTTCTTTCCTTGCCTTTTTTCTATGAAATGTGAATGTTGCTATAAAATGATGAATAACATGAAATGTTTTAGCTTTCTTTTCTTCTATGAGATGCAAGTATTGATGTGATGCAACTGTATTGCTTTGATGTTTGATGGGATGATGAATTTTGGTTCTTTTTGTTTTATGGAATGCAAACATTACTATGATGTAGACGACACTGAATGTTTTTATTTTTTATTTTTTTATTTTTTTAGAGACCTTAGGATTCTTGAGTGATCAATTCAAGTGTCCTATCGTGATGACTATTTCGAATGTACATTCGACTTAGTCTCCTATTTATTGAAAATGATTTTGTATATGAAAATTGATTCGATGTCTGATGCAATGATGATGAATGCTTGGTTTGCTAGAAAGAAAGCAGTAAATGAACACTTGGCGTGCTGATGAGAAAACAGTAAATGAGGATGAACACTTAGCGTGCTTTTAATGAACCACTTGGGACCCGAGGACATTTGAACTCCGAACTGAAGGAGCGACTGAACTCTAAACTGAAAGAGCATTTGAACTCCGAACTGAAGGAGCGGATGGGAATGAGATTTTGAGACTGACAAGTCCAGAATGACTGACTTGAGAATTAGATTGAAGACTGACACTTGAAGTGTTGACTCTTGGAACTAGGCATGAGGATTAACATCTTGTGTTCGTCTGCATTGTGCTTAGCAATGCAATGAATGAGACATGTAATGCAAACATATGCCATGATTGATGTCTTGAATATTATGGAATGCTTTTGTTCTTTTGTATTGGCTTTTTCTATGAAATGCAAACATTAATATGATGCGATGCCCTGATGTTTGATGCAATGATTTTTGTCCTTTTCCCTTTTTTATGAAGTGCGAACATTAATATGATGCCAATGCAATGAAAAGATTTCTGCTTTTTCTTCTTTACTACTTACCTCTATGAAATGCAAGTATTAATATGGTGCAACTGACGTGGAACGTTTTTTCTTTTTGCTATGTGATGAATGCACAAAATGTGAAGATGCAAATGTAATGCTTTGGTGCATATGCTATAATGAATAGATTGAAATGCCTAGGTGCATGAGGTAAACATTTTGTGAAGATGAGATGCGAGACTTTGAATGCAAGGAATTAAGATGACTATTGCCCATTCTGTTGAAAAATTGAATTTGATTCAAACTCCGGTGTTCTCAAGGTTTTTATTTACAAACAACCTCACTTGTTTTCTCTTTCTTTCCATGATGACTGAATTTTAGATATCACGTAAACAACTTGTACTCTCTCTTTTGAAGCATTGTCTAGTAAGCATGCATAGGAGTGCAAATGTGAATGAATGAGTCAGTTAACTTGGAATTGGTTTAGGGCATGGACATTTATGGCAAGTGAAGGAGTGACCGACATGGCAATTGCCGAAGCTTATGAGGGATCAAGAGATGCAAGATTGCCCCAATTCAGGTCTTTGATGAGTGAATAGTTTGCCCCTGTCTAGTGGTGACAACAACTAGGGGCGTAGAAGATGATGAATTGGGAATGCTTCGGCTTTTGAAAGGGAAGGTGGATCAAAAGAGATTTTGTCTCAACCCATAAAGTTTGATGTTGCCCCAGTCATAACAAGGACAAAGCTGCCCCAATTAGAATGACAAGGCCTTGTTTAGGATAGTGAGTTGAGAGATTGCCCCGGTGAGGTTTTATAGGAATGAATGAGGTGAAGGAATGAGAACGCGCTTGCCCCACTTTCGAATGACATTTCAAATGGTTTCTTTGAGTGTGGTTGTGAAAGGCGACAGAGTTATGGTGATGGTTATGAACTGAGGGTGATATATGAATGGGGTGGGCAATGAACAAACCTCCCCAAAGTTGAGTGGAGTGAGGGGTGAAGGGAATGCCCCCTAGTACACACCTTTGGTTCTCTTTAAGAACAACTCAAATGTAATGAAAGTTTTGACTTTTTAGTACGAGGAGAGGCTCCACCTGGTGACCACTAGACCTTGTTTTAATGCAACACGAATGCATCTTGGAGTGCAAGCCCTTCTTCTTTTTTACCAACTTTCCTTTTTTGATTGTTTGTCTTTTCTTTTTGAGCAGCTTTCTTTTTTCTGCTTGTTTGTTTTTTCCTTTTGAGCAAACACGTCGTAAATAGATGAACTTATTTGTCCTAAGATTAAAACTTGAGAGAACGAAAGCAATTAGTCACTGATCGGAATGGACTTTTTTGGGTTGTGATGTGGAGAAAGGGATGATTGAGCTTAATGAAGTGTTTGGGGTTGATGGGGAGGATGGGTCTTATTCGGTGTTGGCCGATGGTCAATGATTTGTGAAGGAAATGGTTATTAAGTTTGATGAGGTGTTTGAAGGTTTTATGAAAGAAGAGATGGCTAAACCCAATGAATTGAGGGCTTTTTTTGAAAGGAGGAATGATTGAACCCAATGAATTGAGGGCTTTTTTGAAAGGAGAAATGATTGAACCCGTTGAATTGAGGGCCTTTTTGGAAGGGGAAGTGATTGAACCCGTTGAATCTGAGGGCCTTTTTGAAGGGGAGCTCTTATACTTCATGACAAAATGTATTGACTCTTAATTTATACTCCCTTTGTCTTCCTTTCTTTGTTTTGGGATTCTCCTTTTTGAAACTTTGTTATTCCCCTCCTTTTGTGGATTTCCTTTCCTTTTTGACTTGGGTGAGCATGATATACCATCTTTGATGTGGAATTAACCCTCATCTAGAGTGATGGGGATATCTCGGGCTTTTCTTGGCTTAAGATGGGTAACAAAGGGTATTTTTGTGATTTTGAATCTTTGGCTTAAGAGGGGTAGGAAATGGACTTTCTGGGATTTTAGGTTTTTGAGGGTGTGGAGAGATGGCCAAACTTCATCTCAGATCCCGATTGTTTATCTCTGTAAGACTTAACTTTAGGACAATAATTTATCCATCTTCATGTGCATGCTCGTTTTTTTTACCCTAATTTTTGCCTGGACCGCTCTTTGCGAGTTTTCAATCCACCGGGCGCCCTTTTTTGCCTAGGCCGCCCTTTGCGGGTTTTCAACCTAGCGAGCTTATTTTATCTTTTATTTATTATATATTTTTTAGAAAGACTTGCACTAAAGGAATATGATACCGACAAGGAAAATTAGTGATCACAGAATTGCCCCAGCATGGAGGACTTAAAGTGTTAGTGAGAATGAACCAAAAAGTCAAGTATGCACTGATAGGAGAGAATATGCGCTTTAGGGGTGGACGGGGCGGGATTAGACTTGGATGGGGAATGATGATGAAGGAAATTGACTGACTCAAACAAGAGAAACTGCACGTGGCATGCACGCTTACTAGAAGAACGCTTCACAGAGAGTCAATATTGGTTAAAACATGATATGAAAACTTTTTTTTTTGATGAACTGTTTCAGTCTTTTATCATGGGATGGATGAGATGTAATGTCTTTTTTTTGAAGGAAATACAAATGAGCTATTGATGTGAAAAACTGAGTGCCTTAGAACACCTTGAGTTTGCGTGAGGGTAAATTTTTCCAAAAAGGAAAGATTACTTCGCAAGAACATCTCGTCTCTCATCACAACATTATGATGTATACATGATGAAAATGAAATGCATGAAAGCATATTCACTTGAAGAGTGTGATTATTCTAAAAGTTTTTTCCTTTTGATGCTTTCTTTTTATGCAAGACGAAATATGAAATGCCAGTGCATCTTTGGATGATGAATGATGCAAGAATGATGCTTCTTCTCAAAATGATTTTTATAGAGGCAAGACAAGATATGAAATGCCGATGCCCCCTTTTTCTTTTGAATGATGAAAGATGCAGGAATGATGCTTTTTTCTAAATGATGATTTTTTTTAGAGGCAAGGCAAAGTATGAAATGCCAATTCCCCTTCCTTTTTTGAAAGATGCATGCATGGAGGAATGATGTATTTGAACCAAAGTGATGAGGTTAATGAAATGGTGCATGAATGCTACATTTTGAATAAATTTGATGATGATTTTTATTCATGATTATGAATGAGATGCTTTCTTGTTTTCATTTTTTTTTGTGCAATGAAATGCATGATACTCACAATGATTTTTTTTTTAAAAAAAAAATGCGTGGGAAGACATGATTTTTATTGAATGGAAATGCATGCAAAATGAGAGGTTAATGTATTATTTTTTCATGATGTGTGAAAAAGGACAACAATAATGCATGAGACGCGCTTCTAATAAGACACGATTTTTGGATTTTTCGAAAAAATTAGGGAAAAGAAAGCCTTAGTGAATGGAAACGCACACGTGCGGAGAATGCACTCCTGACAAACCTAAATGAGATAGAGAAAAATGCATGTATGAATTTTATCAAGTTTTTGTTTTATGCAATGCGAATGATGTCTCTATATGAAAATGACGGCGATAATGCGACTTGACATGCATGTGGAAAAAAAAAATGAAAACATTTTTTCGGGTTTGGTGACTGAAATTTTGGGAACATCACCTCATGTAGCCCGGTAAAAGAAAAGACTAGGATGATTTTTGAAAGTTTTGCTTTTCGCCCCTTTTTTTTTGAAAATTTTGTTTTAGGTAATGCGAGGATGTATGCAAATGATGATGTGAGGCAACCAATTGTCGTTACTCTGAGTAACTTGCATGAAACATTGAGTGGATCCTGACTCGATACCTCACACAATATACTGAAATGCTTCGACATTTGGAAACAAACCTCACTTGATAGGGTCAAAGTGCCCCGATATCGCAGAGTAACATCTCAAATTTGTAGTGCACAAACAAATTTGAGATATTACCCTTCGTCATTCGAAGGTGCACTTTTACTCATTGAGCTTTTACATGAAGAGTTTTTCTATTTTTTCTTTGTTTAGAGAAGATGCATGCATTGGAAACCTTTCATTTTTTTCATTTTTAGTTTTGGAACATGATTTTGAAAATTATTTGGAGATGCAAATGATTTATTGAAAAAAAAGTTTTAGAAAAATGTGTTTGACGGGGTATGACCCACTCCTACGTATCCCCATTGTAATGAGGAATCAAAGCTTACGTAGTTCTACTGTGTCTTTTTTTTTTTGAAATAATGCTTATGCATGAATGCCATGTTTTGGATGAACTTGGCGAGGAGCTTTTTCCTCTTTTTTGATTATAAACGAAATGGTTAAGCTATGAAGATGATAATTGTTTTTTCATTTTTATGCAATGAAATGAAATGCAAGATGAATAAATTTTTTTTTCAAAATTGGAACTTTATTTAATGCAAATGACGCAATGATGTAATGATGCAATGATGCAATGATGCAGGATGCAAGATACTTCTTTTTTTTTGAGGTTTCTGCATAAGGAGGGTATTCACAGGCGGAATTTAGAAAACTTTCACACTGTATGCCACCTCATATAGGTGTTTAAGGGAAAATCATATCTTTTTTTTTATTTTTGAAAATCTTTGAGGGGAAAAATTAACTGGACGAAATGCAACAATGCAGCACACGATTTGGGAAGCCCTTGTGACCTAAAAGGGGGTAGAACCTATGATCTAAGGCACTTTAGGGATAATCTTCTCATGTAGCTCTATTCACACCCTCACAAAGGCCATCAGAGCCACAGTCCCTCTCACGAAAATCCCCGTAAATGCAGCAAACTGCTAGATACGAAGCATCATAAAAGAGCACAACTCTGATTGAAACTTTCGCGAGTAGCCAAACGGACAAAGGTCCTGATGGGCTCCCACTACTTGAATCCACTCATCCTATGGTATCCTAATAGACCTGGGTTATGGTCTCTTTCTCCAATCATATAGCCTCAAGGTACAAGTGTGTGTGTGTGAAGGGCATTTCCTTAAAAAACTACCCCACCTGCAAATGAAAATCCAGAACAGTCCAGACAATAGAAAGCAATAACATGTCGTCTACCCTAGGGTTCAATACCAATCAAATACAACTAATATAGGGTGCCGACAACAATGCACTACTTACCTCAAGAAAGCGAGCAAAGAAGAAGGGGACATGACAAGAGAGGGGAAATATGTATGAGGGAACTAAGCATCTAAGCAAAGAAGTAACTATCTATTATTTTAAACAAAAGCAAACATAGAAGAAGAATGCATATGGATGCAACATGCTTATGAAAAAGAAGAAGAATAGAGGCAAAGCAAGATGTTCAAATCAATCACACAAACCACACACTTAATTAACTAGGCTTGACCCACTTTTGAAAAAAATGTTTTTTTAGTCCCCGGTGAAGTCGCCAGCTGTTGCGCCCGAAAAAGTCCCCGAGAGAGAACCTTCCTCGTTTACAACTTTTCTAAAATCAATGAAGCCGCCACCAATATTTATTAAGGAAAATATTAGGAAAAACTTTTTTGGAAGACGATTGGTCTTGCGACACTAGAGAATAGGGTTCGGGGGTTGGTTACGCGCGGGGAAGGTGTTAGCACCCCACACGTCCTCTTTACTAAGAGGGAACCTTTAATTAAATGTGTGGTTTTAGTGTGTTGACTTGAAAATACTTAATCTTGCCTCTCTACTTCTTATTGAAAAATTCTTAATGAAAATCTTTATTTATCATGAAAAAAAGGGGGAAAAATGGGTTTTTAGAAAAAAACGCTTGACGGGACATGGCCCGCTCCTACGTATCTCCCGGTGCGATGGAGAACTCAAAGCTACGTAGTTCTTCTTTGTCTTTTTGAAAAGTTTTTGTTTTTTTATCCTTTTTTTAGTGAGTTTTTGAAATAGGACGAGCATTTAGTGAATGATTAAACTAACCAAGGTTATGGGTAATCACCGCTAAGTACTCTTGAAAATGAGAGTCACTACCGCCAGTCAGACGAACAAAGGTTCTGATTGACTATTAGTAGCAACCCGTTTTTTATTTGCCCTTTTGAAAGTGGTTTTTGAAAGAGATTGATTGGCACGAATGATCAAACTAACAAAGGTTATGAGTGATCATCGCTTGTTGTTCTTTTGGGAAAAAGACATCGCCACCAATGGCTAGACAAACAAAGGTTCTTTTGAAAATGATTTTAGAAAGGAAAAGATTTTTGTTCTGAAAATGATTTTGGTTTGTAAAAGTGATTCTTTTCTTTTATGAAAATAACTCTTTTCTTTTGCTATGCAAATGCTAAATTTTTTTATGGTTGTGCTTGACGAGAATGTGACTCGCTCCTACGTATCCCAAATGGGAATCAAAGCGACGTAGTTCTAAGGAGCCTTGAAAATGAAAGTCTTTTTGCTTCGGTTTTGAAAAGTGAAGGGCGTTCATAATGATCAAACTAACAAAGGTTATGGGTGATCATTACTAAAACTTGCCTTGACTTTTGATGCTTTGGAAAATATCTTTTGAAATTGAAAGCATTCATGATAATCAAACTAACAAGGGTTATGGGTGATTATCACTAGTAGCTTATGCATATGAAAAGATCTTTTTTTTGTTTTTGAAATTTAGGCTCTTAGGACAACCAAACTAACAAAGGTTATGGGTGATTATCACTAGTCGCCATTTTCATGCTAAACTATTTAGGAAAGAAAGTAATGAATGCAAATCGAATCCTTAGGCAAGCAACAATCTCACTTGAATTCTTGAGCAAATATTAGCCTAGACTACACATGTTAGACCACAACACATAAATAGGAAAAGAAGAAACTTGAATTGGGCATTAAGCAAAAATATAAGAGTAGGCAAGATTGAACCTAAATGCACATCTAGTGGAAGATGCTAGGCGGGAACCATACTCAGATATTTCTACAAAACGCAAGGGAATCTAAATGCACATCTAGTGGAAGATGCAATGTAAGGAATGAGCCTATCTAAGTATTAATGATTCCACATGAGAGTTTGATTGTTTGGAAGAAATACGGGTTTGCAAGCATCAATATTATGATAAAAAGATTGCATTATTAAATAGAGGGGATGAGATAGTAAAAGGGGTGTAATTAATTACGAGAGGGTTACATCATCAAATAGGGGGTGTAGAAATTAGAGGGCCTCATAGTATTATTAAAGAAAAGGAAACAAAGATTGAGACATAAAAAAAAACAATTAAGTAAAAAGGAAGCAGCAGCTGAAAACGTGGGGGGTATGAATACCCACCCACAGTTATCTCAAACCTGAGGCTCAGTCCCACTCTCTTTGCGCCGCTGAAGGAAGAGTGAAGAGAGAGAGAAACGAAAAATCAGGGAGGTGAGAGATAGAGAGGAGGTGCAACGATTTCCGGTGAGAGAGCGCGACGGTGAGATGGAACGGAGGGAGAAATCGCGATGGTGGCTGCCGGTGGTGGTGGCGGCCGTGTGGGTGGTATGTGGTCTTACAAGGTGTTGATTATGGTGGTTCTCTATGATGGTGGTAATGGTGTTGTTGTGTGGGATGAGTTTTGGTGGTGATTATTTGGTGGTGGTTTTGCTTCTTCTGTTCCTTTGCTTCTTCTCTTGATTTTTGATTCTTTCTCTTTGGATTTTTGTTTATACTGGTACTGTGTTGTCGTTTGTTTGTGGTGTGGCTGAAAGATTATCATGGAATGGATGAGGGAAGTGTTTCTGGGATAATAAAAAACCTCATGCTCTACATTGCTTTTTTTATTTTCTGTTGCTCCCCATTTCTTCAGTCAGTGCTCCACTTTATAGAGAATGTGTGGTTGATGTGTTTGTACCGATCATGAAAAGAGAAGCAGAATAACTAAGGTGTAATTATGGTTGTTGGGTTCAGAGATGTGAAGAAGGTGGCGTGAATCAGTGAGGTGAAGGAAGCAACAACCTAGTGTATATTTAGTATGTCTTTATGTAGTAGTGTGTATTTAGAATATCCTCTTTGTGTAATAATGTGAGCTTGTGTAAATGGGAGATTTGGAGGAGTAGGTGGCGTGGGGAGAAGTGCAGCAGGGGTTGCTTGTGGAGGAGAATATAGGATGTAGCAAGTTAACCAAAAATGTAAAAAGTAAGAAGCACTTAAAAATGACTTGGCTCTACTTCTAAAAATACAATAATGGCATCCGATGACACTTTATTATATATACTTAATTCTTATTTAAAACTTAAATTATGATCTATATTTTTTGTAATAATAAAAAAAATAGTAATCCACCAAATATAAAAAGTAATGAAGATAAGTTTATTTTAGCTTTTTTTAATAAATAATTAAGTGCAAAGACAAAATACCAAAAATTCGATATTGTTCTCTTTTATTTCAAAAAGCCGGACAAAATTAGGGTATGACAGACATGAGTGATGCTTGATGAAGCTGCCCTTGCAGAAAGAAACCTGCATAATGAAAGATATATCAAACAATCAAATATATATAAGTCGTTGCATAATTAACTTAAAATAAACAAACAATATAATACTTACGCGTTACCACGACTATAAATGACTTAGAGTCTGACACCATTAATAACAACCACCTCCACTCTCTCGTCATCGGTCGATGAATCAAAATCAACATTACCACCACCAATATCATGCTCAATATCATCCTGGGACTCTGGTGCAGTAGGCATAGATAACCCAGTTGTGGGGCCCATATGTCCAGATGATGAGCCTATATGCCCAACCGGTGTGCCCATATGCCCAGTTGGTGTGCCCATATACCCAGCTGGTGTGCCCATATACCCAGCTGTTGTGCCCATATGCCCTGCTGCATACGCATTTGGTGTGCCCATATAATGCCCATGTGATGGTAAATGATACCATCCGGGGCCAGATGGAGCAGGCGGAGGTTGCGGGGCAATCGGAGCGGTAGCTGGTGGGCCCAAAAACGTATGACCCCTCATATTCCCAATATTAAGTACCACCTCACGATTACGCCTCCTCTTAGAAGGTTCATCGGACATAGTCTTCTTCACTTTATTAGGACGTCTAGGTGGGTCGGAACCTCCTCCTGGATCCATATCTATGACAAAATAGAAACGAAATGTGATACTAACAACATTAATTATATATATTTATAAATAAATTAAAGAAAGTAAATTAATAAGAACAATATTGATATATTAATGATTCTAATAAATTTAAAGACAACATAAGGAGTCAACATAAGTAGACAACATATATAAGAAAACACAAGAACAATAATGACGTCGTTGTTCTCCATGGTCCACCCAAATCAAATAGTTAGGCCTAAACCCCCAATGATACAAGTGCTCCCTGATTTCATTATCGGTCCTAATAGGTACACCGTCGCAATTTAAGCATGGACATCTAATCCCCTTTTCCCGTTTAGCCAATTCATGTCGCCACGCTACCATAAGAAACTGTTCAACCCCAATTACAAAAGATTCCTTCAAACCCGCTCTTCTCGGATATAACCGATCATACACCCAATCACGATTAAATTCATACAAATTCATCTACCCGCATTTAAGAAAACGTGTTAGATTCCCTTAACATTCCCAATAATGTATCAAGTTAGTGGCATCGATATGATCTCAGTGGAGATGATTTCGAGCCGAATATGGGGGTTAAGGACAGATCAGGCAAAACCCTTTTCCATATAAGTAGTGAAGGATCGAAGTTATTTCTAACTCCCAACCTTAAAATTGTTAGTATCGCCTCGCAATTATCTCAATGGAGATGATTTCGAGCAAAATATGGGGGTGAGGGACGACATCACCTCACCTTTTTCCATCAACAACACACAGTCATCTAACCTAGGGTTCATGAAAACAACAATTAATTTATTTTGAAAACTAACCGTTAGGAGATTGAGGTCCGGTGCGGTACGTGGTTCGGTGACGGTGCGCACTCCGATGCGGTTGTGAGACTTCAGACACCAACAATTTCAATCCTAAACCATTTCAACTTCAATTTCAATAACTAACTTCAATTTCAACTATTAATTTCAATTTCAATAACTAACTTCAATTTCAACAAACAACAATTAAACACTTTTCAGTTAAACAACTTCAATTTCAACAAACAATTTCAATTTCAACTTCATATTTTTATCCTACACAATTTCTATAAATCCTAAACCTAATCCTAAAACCTAAAACACAATTCCAATTTCTACCCAATTTCAATTTCTAATCCTAAACACAATTTCAATTTCTACCCAAACCACAATCAACAATATCATAAAACCTAATCCTATTTTCTTCTTTCAAAACAACAATATCACAAAACTAAATTCACTAAAATTACCAAACAACAATATCACAAAACTAATTTTACAAATCCTAACAAAACAATATCATAAAAAATAAAAATCAGTAAAAATCAAAACCTCCAAAGGTAGAGCTCCGGTGGTGAAGAGGGAGAACTCCGGTGGTGGTGAAGAGGGCGAGCTCCGGTGGTGGCGAAAAGGGAGAGCTCCGGTGAGAGAGGTTCGTGTAGGAGAGAGAGTGGAGAGAGGGCGACGTTCGCGTAGGAGAGAGAGAGGAGAGAGGGCGACGTTCGCGTAGGAGAGAGAGAGGAGCGACGGCGACAGTTGGTTGTGGTGGTGTGGTGGTGGTGGTGTGGTGGTGGTGGAAATGAGAGAAGGGAGTTTGGGTTCGGGAGAGAGAAGAGTGAGGGAGTGAGGAGAAGAGCAAATAGAGAGACAAAAATGAGGGATCTGATTCAATTTAATTGGGGTTAGCGACAGAATTTGCGAGGGACCATTCCCTCGCTAATCCCTTCACGCTAACCGAGACTGGAACGGTCAAAATAGTTAGCGAGGGACCCTTATTTCCGTCGCTAACCCCTTGGGTTTCCGTGCTGTTCTAAATTCAGATTCCCTCCTAACAGTTAGCGACGGACTGTTCCGTTGCTAATGCCCACAATTTCGTCTCTAATGATCAAAACAAACGAGGACCCTTATTCCCTCACAAATTTCGTCGCTAATGTCACTTTTAGCGAGGGAACAGTATTCCCTCGCTAATGTCACTCGCAAATGACGTTTTTTTTGTAGTGTTAGAGTGTTTACCAAAGAACATCTCAAAGATAAAACTCCTCGTCAAGTATCAACTACTACGGTAGACATATCTGCGCTCATCAAGAGAAACACAATTGATTGCTAAGACTAGTCTCACTCTCACATAAACTAATAGGCAAAAATGCACTTTTGGTCCTTTATGTTTATCTAGAATTTCAGTTTGGTCTTTTTTTTCACTTTTGTCCTTTTTGTTTCAAATTTTTAACAAACTAACTCTTTTATTATCTTTCCTCGTCCTATATGTTTTGAGTAGTTTAAATTGTTCCCTTATCATTTTAGTAAGTTTTAAATTGGTCTCTTATCATTTTAAATGACCAATTATTCTGACCTCAACTAACTCAATTCAAAGAAATAACAACTTAGTTACAAAGCTAATAAATGTGTTACTTTATTACAAATTTAAAACACAAATGACCAAAAATGCATTTTTGTCCACAAAAATACCCATACAAATATCATATCAAAAATTATAATAGGGTTAAAAAAATTTGAGTACGTATAAATTAACCTCTTAGCAAGCTCGATCGATATAAATTTTTTTTATTGATGTTTAGTCTCCAATTTAATGATTTAAAAAAGAGAAATGTTAGATAGTAAGAAATGAAAAGTAAGAAAAACAAAGCAAAACACTTAGTATGTAGTGTTAGTTAGTGCCTATAATTCAGTTTCTAGTGTAATTCTTACATTTCTTACAAAACTATTCTTACTAAATAGCAGTGCTCTTTTAAAAAAACCATCAATCGTTGATCCTTAATCCTCTATAACCAAATGGAGACTAACATTGATAAAAAGTATAATCTTTTTATTGAAGTGTAGTCTCCAATTTAGTGATTTTTTTAAAAAAATCATCAATCATTGATACTTCATCCCGCATGTGGCATCAATCTAGTAGGGTGGGATACTATTACTAAGCTCGGTCCAAGGGCGGCTTGGGAGTTAGATTCGCTACACAAGCCAACACTGCAATGCCGGGAAAGCTTATTTGGGATCTTCATTCTCAAAAAAATAAGTTGTGGGTCAACTTGCTAACTCAAAAATATCTAGGTGATGTTCCTATTTTGCAGGTACAGAAGAAGAACAGATCTCACACATGGAACTCAATTATGAAGGCGAGGAACTTTCTCTAGAATGGTTACGACTTCAAGTTGGGGAATGGCCAGTCTTCTCTTTGGTACGCTGCTTGGACTACCTTGGGCCACTTGTTAAGATGGTCCCCTACGTGGATATTCACAACACTCAAATATCCATAGCTGATGTTACTCAAAATGGTGCCTAGAGGTTAGATGGCCTCCACACTCGATTTTCTCAACCTATTTTGGATCATATTAGAACCCCTCTACTTGCATTAACAACGATGTTTCGGATCCCTTTATCTGAAAGAGCAAGCTGGATGGCCGCTACACCGCCAACGGAGGGTATCAGTGGCTCCTTTCAAGGACTATAAACGATGTTAATGCCTCTACTGATACTTTGTGGAACTGGATCTGGTCTCTGCCCTGTTCTGAGAAAATCAAATTTCTTATTTGGACTGGTTGTCCCAATTCAATCCCTACTGCAGTTATGCTTCACCACTAAGGTATGAAGGACTCACCTCTTTCAATCAACCTCCTTCCCTACTAAAACTACTCATATAGATTGGTTTACTGCTGGTCTAGAAGGCTCCAATCCTCACACCTTCCTTGCTGGTTTATGGTAGTTATGGAGAGCTAGAAATTCAAGTTGTATTGCTAATGAGAATATTCCTCCTTTCAGTTGAGAATCACTATATTGATAATTATGCTTCCCTTATCCGTGATAGTTTCAAGAATTACTCTTAGATGCAATACGCGACTAGAGTGGTCACTTGGCACCCAACGAAGGACAAGGAGAGCAGCTAGTTTTGGGGGGGCTCTTCTGTACCTGCAGGCATGGTGATTGAATTCACGACGACTTTGCCTGGAGTACTGTTGGCGTTAGGGATAATCTGCTTGCGGAGCTTATGGCATTGTACCACGGTCTTGGTTTCACTTGGAGCAAGGACTATTTTGATCTTCTTATTCAGACTCAAAGAATGTGCTTCAGTTGGTGACTTCTCCTCCTAATGTTTGGCACAACATGCTCGCATCATTAAGCATATCACAGACTTGTTGGATAGAGATTGGAATGTTGAGCTTCTCCACACCCTTAGAGAAGGCAATGCGTGTGCGGGTCACTTAGCAAAGAATGGTTCTACAGGGACTCTTCATTGGGTTGATTTTGTGTCTCCTCCTGCAGGCCTCGACCTTCACCTTCTAGCTGATGATAGTGGGGTTGAATTCTTGAGGATTTAGTTTGTGTTTTGTTTTCTTTTCCTTTCGCCTACTTGTATCCAAAAAAATCCCGCATGACCAAATTGAGACTAACATTGATAAAAAAAAGTTGTAGGGAATGAACATTTTTTTTATCAGCTTAGATAAAATAACAAGTAAACACCATAAACATACACATTATCACACAAATACATCGTTCGAACTCACAAACTACGTACCCATATCGTGTTTTTTTTGACATCTCGTACCCATTTCGTTGAACATCAATGTGTTGCTGCATGAGATATGAGATGTTGTTTTTTTCAAATAATAATAAATAACAATAAAGTCCACAATTAATGCTGCTTATAGATTGTGGTTGGTAAAGAAATGTAAGTTATAGCCGTCTAAAATAAAGCCAAAGAAATGTAAATCGGCTCATCGCCCCGTTTTATATAAAAAAATATGTAAATTTCTGGCGCACAACCATTTTGAAAATTGTTTTTCTAGTAACATGCATCCGACCATTTGAAATTTGCTTTATATAATGCTTTTATATTAATTTTTGACAAATGAAACATTTTGACATTATTGAAAATTAGGAAACATACAAAAAATACCTAACTTCTCGGCTTTCTTTAGTAAACTCATAAACTCAAATATTTTTTGTCCGTTTCAGTAAGAGCTTTGTGGACGTCATTATCCAAGTTTGAATGTTTGCATCGATAGTGTAGCCCGTAGGGGACGAATTGCACCTTAGACAACGACATTTGAAGAGTTAGTATACCGCCTTGACTTTTTCCATATCCTCTCTTACTCGGCACATATCTTTTAACTCTAAATATTTTAAAAATACCTTAAGTGGAGGACGTATTTACGTGTGATTCGGTTGAGGCCAACCGAATATATTCGGCTAAGGTCAACCGAACGTTATAAAATATAACAAGGGGTGTATTGTTCAATTTTGTTCGTTTGGTGAAGGGGATCTGAAACTGTTCGGTTGATGTCAACCGAACAGTCCAGATACTGCAAAGATAGTATCAACCAGATAAAATAGGCTTACCATTACCAATCTTTGTTGGTCCAAATGTCAAATAGCTCTTTCGTGAATAAAATAAAGAGTGGATTATACTCCATCTTATGACAAAAGCATGAATTGCAGTGCATGTCGGAAGGTAAAGTTTTAAATGCTTATTTTATCGGTTTGAAAATCATGCTTAAAATCTTTATTTTATATATTTTATTGTTCTATAGTTGATAGTAGAAGCAAATGGATCGGTTTGTCAAAAGAAAAAGAAGCAAATGAATCAAGTATCTGAGCATTCAGATTTAATTTCACTCCTGCTTCTGGGTCACTTTAAAGTTTCAAACTTTGAGTGAAGATTTTTTCTTTGCTAAACTTTATGGTCATTCGGTTGAGGCCTCCCGAAATATTTCGGTTGAGGTCAACCGAATAGTGTAAAAGAGGGGTCTGTCTTAAAAAATACCCGTTTGGGTGTGCCTAACCGAAAGTATTCGGCTGCCCCTAACCGAATCGTTAAAAACTTCAAAAAAAAGAAACACGGAGCGCGCCTCATTAATGGTATATTGGTCATTTCGCAGGGTTTGGGGGTGTGGGGTGAGTAGGAGGGGTTGTGGGAAAAGTGAGAGCCTAGTATAATCCTAAAATATAAATTCGGGGGAGTCTTGGCGCCAACTCTCCCACCAAGCTCCCCCCCTCCCTTTTTCCCATTCTTTTTTATCCTTCTCCCTTTTTCTTCTTTTTTTTTAATATTTTTTAGGTAATTTTGAGTCTAGAAAAAATTTAAATTATTTAAATACGCGAAGTTTGTTCATTCATAACTAGATTGGTGAAAAGGAAAATTAATTTCGTGGCAAAGTACGTAACGCTAGACAGTGTGTTTTAAGGTATTTTAAGATATGGAAAAATATAAATCCGGGGGAGTCTTGGCGTCAACTCTCTCGCCAAGCTCCCCCCTCCCTTTTTTCCATTCTTTTTTTTATCCGTTTCCCTTTTTCTTCTTTTTCTTTTATATTTTTTAGGTAATTTTGAGTCTAGAAAAATTTTAAATTATTTAAATACGCAAAGTTTGTTCATTCATAACTAGATTGGTGAAAAGGAAAATTAATTTCGTGGCAAATTACGTAAAGTGTGACGCTAGATAGTGTGTTTTAAGGTATTTTAAGATACGGAAAAAAAATTAATTGTTCAAATACATGAAGTTTGTTCCTACATAATCGAATTCGTCGAAAATGAAATTAATTTCGTGACAAATTGTGTGAAGTGTGATGTTAGACAGTATGGTTTGGGGTACTTTAAGATCCAAAAAAAATTAATTGTTTAAGTACGCAAAGTTTGTTACTCGATAATTAATTTTATTAAAAAAATAATAATTTTGTATTAAAATATGATGCTAAGTAGTGTGTTTTGGGTGCTTTAATTAGGATTAAAAAAAATTAGATATACAAATACATGGAGTTCGTTCTTCAACAATTAGTTTGGTCATACCAAAAATTAATTTCTTGGTGTGTTTTCGGTTACCTTAGCGTTCGACAAAAATTTTAAAAGTTCAAATACGCAAAGTTTGTTTAAAAACATAATTTCGTGACAAAATACGTAAAGTATGATGCTAAGTAGTGTGTTTGTGGGTACTTTTGCGTTTGGAAAAAATTACTGTTCAAATACTAAAAGTTTGTTCCTCGATAACTGATTTAAAAATCAATTTATTTTTTTTATTTCTTCTCTTTATATTCATTAGGACCATATTTTTCTGGATTTTAAAAAAATAATTTAAAGATGCTTCGGAAAAAAAGAATTTAAAGACCATATTCCTTCAACTTTGTATAGTTGCTTCCATTTTATTGGTGATTCTCATCCAACCCTACATGATACCCATGTTTTTCACTTTCTAATTATGTTGTCTTCTTTTCTTTCTAATTGCTTCCATTTCAATGTGCTTGTTAATTAAAAATGATACTTTTAATTATGATTTACATTGTCACACACTTCTACGATATATAATTAATTTTATCTTCACTCATACAATGTTACAATATTTATGTATTAAATGAAGCTTTTGTCCACCCCTCCCCACCCTTTTTTTTATTTTTTTTCATATTTTCATTTTCACCCCCCCCCCCCCCCCGCGTTTTTTTCTTCATATTTTCACTTTTAGGAGTACATTAAAATTTAGGTGAAGTTTGTGCTAAGTAGTGAAGATGAAAATACATAAATTATATATTGTAACATTCAAATATACAAAGTTTGTGCCTCAGTAATCGATTTTGTTAGGTGAAAAAAATATAATTTCGTGACAAAATAAGTAAAGTGTGATGCTAAATAGTGTGTTTTGAAATACTTTAGTGTTGGAAAAAATTAATCGTTTAAATGGTCAACGTTCAGTCCTCAATATCGAAAAAAATTAACTGTTTGAATGCGCAAAATTTGTTTTGGTGAAAAAAATAATCCAAACAAAATATGCAAAGTCTGATGCTAAGTAGTGTGTTTTTTTATACCTTAGTGTTCACAAAAAAATTAACAGTTCAAATGCTCAACGTTCAGTGCTCAATATCAAAAAAAAAAAATTAATTGTGTGAATGCGCAAAATTTGTTTTTGTGAAAATAAAGTCAAAACAAAATATGCAAAGTTCAATGCTAAGTAGTGTGTTTTTTTATACTTTAGTGTTCGGAAAAAAAATTCATATATTCAAATATGTTATGTAGTGTGTTGTTCTGTGAGATCTTATGTAATGTGATAACGCGTTAAACTAAAGTTATTTGATTATCATTTGTTGTCTATATTTTAATGGATCAATTTCATTTGTGTGCTGATTTTAAAAAAAAATTAACTGTTTGAATTACTTATGTTTGAATTATAAATTACTATGCTACATTATTTCCATTGACTAACTTATGTTTGAATTATAAATTCTCGTTAATTTGTGTGCTGATTTTTAATTTATCCATCAAATTTTAATATCACAACAATTAAATACTCGTTAAAGCTTTGGCCCCGTGCATCACACGGTTCCGACAATAGTATTTTCTATTTCTATCAAGTTCTCGTCTTACTCTAAAATTCGAATATGATGATGTCAATCAAACACAACATATGGTCTTCACGGATTTTGCGGGAGGAAGCTTTTCGTAGGAAGATTGAAGATGACCCTTAAAAAAATTAGGCATACTTTTTGAGTTGTGATAGTTTGTGGTTACAAACTTTACCTTCTAATTCCTTGTAATTCTTAACAACTAGCGTCTTGACCCGTGCGCTGCACAAGGTAAAAACTCTGGTTAATATAGAATTCTTGTTGGTAAATATTTTTCTTAAATTGCAACATAAAAAAGCCTTGTTTAAATTGAAGGTAACTATGAATTAAAAAAGTGTGTAATAAAAAAAGGTAATTACGAACTTAAAAACTAAAATAGAGTGTGTCTAGATATAATCTAGACAAATTGTTCTATACACATAATCCATAGTAACAGTATTAGTTTATAAAATATATAGTCTAATATCTATGAGTAAAAATAAATGAATTGGTAGTGACAGAACTAAATGAATTTGATAAATACTTCGAGTTTAGAAAGATAAAGAGAAGAAGTATAAAAATAAATTAATTTTTTAAAGAGTCAGAGAAATATGGTCCTAAAAAATATGTCTGGAAGGAGTATAAAAAGAAATTGATTTTTTAAAGCGGTTGAATCACTAAAAGGGTGAGTTGCAAGGGTCCGTGTCACAAAATTAAATTTTTTCCACCAAACCAATTATTGTGGAATGAACTTTGAGTATTTGAACAGTTAAAATTTTTCTGAACGCTAAAGTACCCCAAAAGAAACTATTTATTGAGGAACAGACTTTGAGTATTTGAACGGTTAAAAAAAATTGAACCCAAAGTACCCCGAAAGGCTCTGCTTAACATCACACTTTACGTAATTTGTCACAAAATTATATTTTTTTTCAACCAAACCGACTATTGAGGCATAAACTTTGCATATTTGAATACATGAATTTTTTTCCGAGCACAAAAGCATCAGAAAACACACTACTTAGTATCACACTTTACATATTTTGTTATGAAATTATTTTTTTAACCGGTTACTAAGGAACAAACTTTGCATATTTGAACAGTTAAATTTTTCTTCGACCGATAAAGTACCCTGCTTATCATTGCACTTTATGTATTTTATTACAAAACTACTATTTTCTTTCAACATCCCGGTTATTAAGGAACGAACTTTGCGTATTTGAACAGTTCAAATTTTTTAGAACCCGAAAGTACCCCAAAACACACTGCTTAGCATCATACTTAAAACATGAAAACAAAAAAAAAGCGAAAGTACCCCAAAACACATTGCTTAGTGTCACACTTTACGCATTTTGGCATGAAATTAATTTTTAGTTTGAAAAACGAATTTCATGTATTTGTACATCTAAATTATTTTAAAAATTCTAAAGTACCCCAAAAGCCGCTGTTTAGCATCACACTTTCCATATTTTGTTACAAAATCAATTATTTTTAACAAAATTGGTTATTGAGGAACAAACTTTGCGTAGGAGGGAGGGGGTAGGGGGTAGGAGGGAGGGGGTGCTGGTGGGAGTTTTGGAGGGAAAGTGGAGTAGGAGACTCCTTAAGATTTATATTCTTAAGATTAATCATCTTATTGATTCGATGAGCAATTTGTTGAAAAGTTTGGAGAAGCACCGGAAGCAACAACGAGCTAGGCTGCATTGGCTAGGAATGAGCTAAATGAAAGATATATAAGATAGGGGACCCATATACCTAATGACTTAAGGTTTTTGGGGGAGATGTGGCGTGTCTGAGCAGTGGCGGACCTATGTATAAACCAGGGGTTCAGTTGAACCCCCTGAAAAAGAATAATTGTACTAGTACCCCTATGTAAATAACATTTTGAACCCCTTGAAATGTTAAATTTGCACCCAATTTTTAATAAATCTATCTTATTAATCTCCGTAAGAGACAATTTATAAATTTTTAGAAAGTAATTTTACCAATATCACATACTTTTACGGAATACTTTAGGACCTAAATAGGAAAGAATATGTAAACTTAGAGACTAATTTGGTGATTTATTCTTAAATAAATTTGGAGTTAGATAATTTGATTATTTTTTTTGAAGCAATCCTATAAACCAACATAGTTTATACATAGGGAAGTGATTTGATTATTTTTTTTTGAAGCAATCCTATAAATTTGGAGTTAGATAATTTAATTTTAGTAAATTAAGTGAGGATATTTGGAAAAAAAATTAAACAATCCTATAAACCAACATAGTTTATAATGAACTTTTTTTGCACCCTCTAGCCCAGGGTCTTGGGTCCGTCACTGCGTTCGAGTCTCTTGGTGGTCCCCTGGACTCCCCAACAAGTGGTAGAGACCCATATACCTGACGCCTTAAGGTTTTGGGTGGAGATGTGGTGTCAAGTCTCTTAGTGGTCATTAGCCCATTGTTGCTCCCAGTGCTCCCCCGGACTCCCAACAAGTGGTATCAAAGCTTGGTTCTGCTTTGTGGGGGATCGGGTAGTGGATCCTAGTTTGGATTAAGGCTAGCGATGCGAGTGACTCACTTGAGGGGGAAAATGTTGGGAATTCAAAGGTGAGTTGTTAGTCCAACATCGACTAGGAATGAATTATATAAAGGATATATAAGAGAAGAGACTCATATACTTTGATGTCTTAAGGTTTTGGGTGGAGATGTGGGGTCCAAGTCTCATAGCTAGTGGTCTGGTTCATTGGCTAGCTCGTTGTTGCTCCTGGTGCTCCCCTAAACTCGCTAGCACAATTGATATACAACAAAGGTTTAAATAGTTATTACCCCCCTGCAAATATACCCATTATCCAGTTACCCCCCTACAAAAAAAAACATTTAAAACAAACCTTGCAAAATGTAAAGTTATCCATCAGTTACCCCCCTGCCGTTAATTTTTCTGTTAAAAGATGTAAAATATCACATATCCAGTTACCCCCCTGCCACGTGTCACCTTATTATTGGGCCTCTGTGACACGTGGCACTGACATGCCACATCATCTCCTATGTCACCACTGCCACGTCAGCAACCAATGGATGGCTGCCACGTGGCACTATTGTTAAATCAAAATAAATCTTCAAAATGGCTGAAGTGGGACTTGAACTCGCAACCACTTACTCACACCCACACCTCCTAACCACTGAGCCACCTTAGTATTTGTGAACATTAACTCACCTACAAATATATATTACAACATTGAAAACGAAAATTAAAAGAAAAAACTGGCATCATCATCATCATCATCATCATCATCATCATCATCCTGGAAAGCGCAAAGAGTGGAAACCCAGATTTGGCATCTTCATCATTCATCTTCATCAACCCAGATTTGAAGATTCATCAACTTAATTACAACCCAACCTTCAATCAGATCTTCCTTCTCTAGAAACCCTAAATCAATTTCTTCAGAAACCTTCAATCCATTTCTCCAGAAACGCAACCTTCAATCCATTTCTCCAGAAACCTTAAATCAAATTACGCAACCTTCAATCTTCCATCTTCAGAAACGCAACCTTCAATCTTCCATCTTCCTTCTCCAGATCCAGATCCGTTTAATCGTTTAATCGTTTTTCGTTTTCCAGAAACGCAACCTTCAACTTTCAATCTTCAATCGTTTTTCATTTAATCGTTTTTCGTTTTCGGTAGCAACAGAATGTGAGATTGATTCAATTGATTGATTTCGTTTTCGTTATTCGTTTTTCGTTTAATCGTTTTTCGTTGAAGATTTCGTTGAAGATTTGAAAACACGATTTGAAGATTTCTGGGTTTCGTTGCTTCCAATGCCAAAATTATTCCTTATTGTGTCCATAAACAAAATACAAGACAGTGGATGCCTTGCTCGTTGCTGTACGCCGTTTCGTTGCTGTACACGAGTTGATGAATACACGATGAAGATTTGGGTTCCAGAATTGATGAATTGATGAGTTGATGAATCACGATTTGAAGAGTTGATGGGTTCCAGATTTTTTTTATTAATTTAATTGGCAATAATGTAATATATATTTGTAGGTGAGTTAATATTTACAAATACTAAGGTGGCTCAGTGGTTAGGAGGTGTGGGTGTGAATAAGTGATTGTGAGTTCAAGTCCCACTTCAGCCATTTTGAAGATTTATTTTGATTTAACAATAGCGCCACGTGGCAGCCATCCATTGGTTGCTGACGTGGCAGTGGTGACATAGGAGCAGATGTGGCATGTCAGTGCCACGTGTCACATAGGCCCAATAATAAGGTGACACGTGGCAGGGGGTAACTGGATATGTGATATTTTACATCTTTTAACAGAAAAATTAACGGCAGAGGGGTAACTGGATAACTTTACATTTTGCAAGGTTTGTTTTAAATGTTTTTTTAGGGGGTAATTGGATAATGGGTATATTTGCGGGGGTAATAACTATTTAAACCTACAACAAATTAATGTTATTCAGTACGACTAGCATCCGTACGAAGTAGGGGTGTTCGCGGTGCGGTTTGGTTCGGTTTTGAGATAAAAAGTGAACCGAACCGCAAGGTAAAACTACATGCGGTTTGGTTTGGTTCGGTTGGTTTCCTAAAATAAAACCAAACCAAACCAAACCAAACTAATGCGGTTTGGATTGGTTCGGTTGGTTCGGTTTTTTCCAAAACAAAACATAATTTAAAACGAAGTTAAAATTAACTAACCTAAAAAATGGCTAACATAAACCTTTAAGAAAAAATCTACTCAAATATATATAGTATATAAATTACGCTCTTTTAATTCTTTTAAGATAGCTAAGACAATGTTTAAAAGAATTTGAATTAAATATTTTATTGTAATTTTTAAATATAGCATAACAATATGGATTGTTTGTAAGTGAGTCAAAAAATTAATTGTAGTTGAGCTAGTAAGTGAGTGAGAGTTGGGTTTTAGTTGCATTTGGGCTAGTAAGTTAGTAAGGAAGGTTGTAAGTCAATAAGTCTTAGTGTTACTTGCGGTTTGGTTTGGTTTGGTTCGGTTTCTGTAATCAAAATCGCGAACCGAACTAAACCGCGCGGTGCAATGAAAAAAAGAACCGAACTAAACCAATAAGAAGCGGTTTTTTGCGGTTTTCAGTTTGGTTTGGTTCAGTTTGCGGTTTTCTATTGGTTTGGTTCGGTTTTGAACACCCCTAGTACGAAGTGCCTACTTTCGTTTTCCCAAACAACTTTATTCTTTTTCTAATCGACATACTAATGAAATTTTAAATATACTGTTGTTGCAACTTAGACAAAAAAAATGAGATAGTTTCGAGATTTGACGGGAAGACTGGCCATAGAAATGACTTAAAGATTCAAGGTGGTTTGGTCAAGCTTTAATCTATATCGATCTCACCAAAAATTAAATTTTTTTGTGGCGTTTAGGCCGACATTGTTTCCCTAATAGACAACGACTTTGAAATAAGGGTGTGGATATGGCCCTTCAACCGTGGGTGTTGTGTCACGGCCACCGAATCTAATAGTTTGTCTTAGAACGTGGTTTAGGCCTAACTCAACATTACAAAATCGCCTTGTAAGTTGAGGGTTGCCTCCAATTTATAAACTCTTTTAAGACTATATCTCTAGTCAATGTGGGACTTGGGTTTTTCCCAATACACCCCCCACGCCCAGCACTATTGGGCTTGGTGCGTGGATAATAATTGTGGGTGGCCCGAAGGATCTAAGATATACTTTCATACCATCTTAGAATGTGGTTTAGGCCTAACTCAACCCCACAAAACCGGCTTGTAAGGTGAGGGTTGCCTCCCACTTATAACCTCTTTTGAGACCATATCTATTAGTTAAGATGAAGAAATATGAAAGCTCCATCTGAACCTTCCTTTTGTTTCTATTGAATGAATATGTAATTACTAAAGATTACAAAGAGTGGTTATATAGAACTCCTAACTAACAGCTAGAATTCCTAACTAACATCTAACTAGTAACTAACAAACATAATAACCAATTCGGTTAGGAATAACAAACAATGATGCTAAAGTAACTATTATCCAATATCCCCCCACAAGCTGGAGGGTAAATGTTAAGAATCCCCCAGCTTGGAGAGGAAGATGCTAAACTAACTATTATCCGGATCCAAGGCTTTAGTAAAGTCATCTGCATTAAGCTTGGAGAATTTTTGTTGGTCGAAGAAAAATCTTGAAATTGTTGTTGTTGATTGGCATTGCTTGAAAATGTCATCGCTTTTGCTTCTCGCATCCCACTTTTTAATTTGGGTAGGTCGATCGAAAAATCTTGAAATTTTTTGTTGTTGATTGGCATTGCTTGAAAATGCCACCGCATTTGCTTCTCGCATCCCACTTTTTTATTTGGGTATATCGAAGAAAAAATCTTGAAATTTCTGTTGTTGATTGGCATTGCTTGAAAATTCATTCGCTTTTGCTTCTCGCATCCCATTATTTGTTTGGGTAGGTCGAAGGAAAAACCTTGAAACTTTTTTTGTTGATTGACATTGCTTGAAAATGCCTTCACTTTCTCTTCTCGCATCCCAATTTTTGGGTACGTCTAAGGGAAAATCTTCAATTTTTTGTTGATTGACATTGCTTGAAAATGCCTTCACTTTCACTTCTCGCACCCCACTTTTTTGGATAGGTCGAAGGGAAAATCTTGAATTTTTTTGTTGATTGGCATTGCTTGAAAATGCCTTCACTTTCGCTTCTCGCATCCCACTTTTTTTTGGGTAGGTCGAAGGGAAAATCTTGAATTTTTTGTTGATTGGCATTGCTTGAAAATGTCTTCACTTTCGCTTCTCTCATCCCACGTTTTTTTGGTAGGTCGAAAGGAAAATCTTGAATTTATTTGTTGTATGTGGTACATTGAACCAAGAATTGAGAAAATGATTTTTTTTAATATGTTTGTAGAGAAGAAGAAGAAACATATATCCAAAAATAGATAAAAGAATGGAGACTTTTTGCAAGATTTGAGAATAACCGTGAAGGGTTAGAATAGAATTTGCAAAATCAAAGATGTAGAACAAAGAAGAATAAATTAATATGGAAAATAAAGTCTCAAAAAGATTGAATAAGGGAAGAAGAAAGATAAACACGGAAGCATTACATCGCTTCTAATACCATATTAGTTAAGATGAAGAAATATGAAAGCTTCATCTGAATCTTCCTTTTGTTTCTATTGAATGAATTTGTGATTACATAAGTGCATTTCATAATGGCAAGTACATGCTGGCTTCAAACCCATATGACAATTGCAAAAGGGCAAGCACCGCGAGGATCCAATACTTTGATAGTGTACAACAAAAGTGCCAAAGTTTCAGGAAATTCAAAAATACATGTTCGGTACCAAAGTACCGAATCTGGCTGATATCAAAGTAACAAGTGTGTAAAACTTAATTTCCCTGAAGCTTCAAATTTTTACACACTCAGTACTTTTGTACCAAGCAATTTGGTACTAAGGTACCAAATCGGAGGAAAACACAAGAAAAAAAGAATGAGGAAGGAGGGAAGTAAAAGGTTAATTAAGGTTAGGAATATTTTAGTAATTTCATAGAGCTAAGGGGATTGAAAGTATAGAAGGGGTGTGAAAAGAATGAGCTAAAATATATAAGAATGGGCTAAAGCCCAAGAAAATAAAGCTTAGTCCACCCCCGCGTCATTCAGCTCACAGTATTGGCACGGTTACAATTAAGATACTCATAAGCATGTAATTATTACATACTTTTCTCTTTTTATTCATCAACAAACTGTAGATGCAAGAAAAACATATATGAAGTCAGTAAAATTATTTCAAGGGCTAGACTTCTTATAACCCTCAGCTACTCATCATATATTCTCAAATCTTAGATATTCCAAAAATACTCTTACGTGAAACGCACTTTCAAATCCCCCCATGCTGTATTTTGGTTTGGTACGGTACTGCCGAACCGAACCGGCATGTTACTATAGTACCGTACTCAAAAATGATAGAACTATAGAATGTTGCTCGTTATAAAATAAACTAGTTTTTTACCCGTGTATACGCACGTGTGATACTGTATGGTCGGTATATTGTCATGAAGATAATCATAAGTTGTGAACAATGTCCAAAATGTATGATTTGAAATTCAAAGCGTAAAGAAATATGTATTATGTCATATAGAGAAATATGCATCACCGTTGGCCCTCCCGTTTGCATCCCCGTTGGCACTTTCATTGGCACTCCCGTTGGCACTCCTGTTGGCATTTTACTCATTCTTAGTAATTGGTCATTTTTTGTAGTGGTTAAATTGATTAAGTAGTTTTAATAGAGAGATTAATTTGGTAATTTTAGTAGTTTTAATAAAGAGATTATAGTGAACACTAAATTTTAGATTATTTAATTATTGAGTATAATATGAATTTAATAGTTTAGTTTTTTGGATTTTTTTAAAAATATTGGTAAAGGTATGGTTTTTTTTTGACACAAATATATGAGTTTTTTTGACAAAAGGTTTTTTTTTTACAATTAGTGGTGGTTAAAGTGATTGATTTTAGTAATTTGAATAAATTATAAAAATAAATAAAAAATCTATTTTTTTAATCAATTTTTTGACAATAATTAAATCATATTTTTAAAATTATGAAAAAAGACTTTTTTTTAAAAAGCAGGTTTTAGAAAAAACAGTTTTTAAATAAAAAAGAAATTATAAAAAAAAACGAAATTTAAAAAAAAACTTTTTTAAAGAAAAAGATTTAAAAAAAAGATTTAACATGTTTTTAAAAAAATATTTAAAGGACACGCGTCAGTTGACCTTTTTTTTAAACTGTCAAAAACTGTTTTTTTTTGTCTTTTAGTGGTGAATTGACAAAAATACCCTTAATTTTTGACACATGGCAAAATTGAAGCGTGTCGGCGTGTCAGTGCGCGTCAGACGCGTCAATGTGTCAGCGCGTCAGTTGATTTTTTTTTTTAAAACTGACAAAAAGGTGTTTTTTTTTGTCTTTTAGTGGTGAATTGACGAAAATACCCCTAATTTTTGATCAATAGTAAAATTTTAAGATGTCTAAAAATGTAAAAGTGGTAGGATTGATTTTTATTATAGTAGAGTTGAAGTTGATATATTGCAGGTGAAGGTGGGGCTTGAAAACTGAGTGCAACTTGGTTTCTTTTACTTACTGTGTTGTTGCTTTCTTCCTAATTATTTAGTTAATTTTATCAACAGCTGGTGATAATGGACTTCAAGAACGCTCGGTCCATCACCGTGAAAGGTAGCTGCAGTTGATGAGCTTTGTTATTTACACCGTCCATCACCGTCGGGCCGTCCCAAACAATTTGGGGCCCTGTTCAAATCTTAAAAGTTGACACCCCGTAATTATACTTTTAGTTTGTAATGAAGTAAAATTAGGACCGTCTCAAACAATTTGAAATTAGTTTTTCAAGATTTCACCTGTTTTTTGAAAGTGAGAGGGATAGGGAGAGGTTTTTATTTGTCAAAGTTGTGAGAAGGTGGGATTGGGCTGAGACTAATTTTTTTTTGAGGGCCCTAAAAAATTTGGCCGAGGCCCTGTGGTATTGCACAGGCCTGCACTTGTGATTGGCCGGCCCTGATCACCGTACGGGTACTACGGTATAAGGGGGTTGTGAGAAGTCTATCCCTCGTTTAAAAGCTATACACCAAAAAAGAACATTTAAAAGCCTGGGCTTAGGCCCTTCAATTCAATGTAACCAACGAAAAAAAAATCTAGTTTCTAACTATAAAAAGAAACTACACAAATAAGCTCCACTAGTACGTGAAGCAAGCAAAGCAACTGAATCTTTTTACGGGTTGATACAACTTGTGATTCTTAGTACGTACGTGTACAAATAACAATAATACTCTCTATAGACTATATACTCTTCATTCGTTTATTGGTGCAGTATTAGGACCCCAATTATTCAGTTTCCTCTTCCATCAAACCCAAATATATATATTGGAGAAATCTGGAGTGGAACAGGGTCATGCAAAAATCTACAGAAGCTAATTTAGGTAGGTATATATACTAATCAAACTATTGAATCAAATCCAGGACTGAATGGAAGAATAGTTGCATTTGAAGGAGTTCACACCACTGATATGAGCAAATATATCTGAGGAATCAACCATATCATCTTCCTCTTTCACAACTACCTGTAATCGAAAATAACCACAATTAAAATGAAACAATTTTGGTATAATGTGTTTAACAATATTGAATGTAGCATTTGAATGTTACCTCTTCTTCATCTTCTTCTTCAGGATTACTACTAGCAGTTCTATTAGTTTCACCAAAATCATCATTTTTTGCAAACCTTCCTCTAACACGAGGTCGGCTATCAGCAAGAGTTTTGCGGCAGGCATACTGCATATTTGGTTGCATCATTATTAGATGTACTTCAAAATATGCAGTAACAATTGTGGTTCATAAGCAAGGAATTACCTTGAAAATCCATATATAACATGATAAGCTTTCAATGATGTTTTCATTGGGGGATGCTTGTTTGAGATTGAAGAGAATACCTTAATTTTTTTGCTGAAGTTTCTTTCATTTCTTTTCTTCATATATCTATGAATCTTTTCTTTCCTTTGTTCAACAGAAAGTTTTCCAACCTTAAAGGAGGAGTCCTCCAAGTTTGAGATTTCTGGTGTCAGAGTTGCAGAACTCCCAGCCCCAGCTACTAGTTGCTGACTCTCAAGTGTCTAGGGAAGGAAATTTTCATGAGATTTAGTTAGAGTGTCGAAAACGATATTAAAAAAGAATAACCCATCAAGTGGGTCTCTGGGACACAGACACCGCACACGACATAGACGCGGACACTAAAACATTGCTAATGTCCAAAATATAGAACATCGGGACACCGCTTATATATAAGTAATTACAAAGATAACAAAATCAATAGGCACAAATCTATGAAGCACCGACACAGACATAGACACTTAGACACCGGTTTTAATTTGAAAAATACAAGTAATTAAAGTGTCGGTGTCGGGTTCCAACACGATATGTGTCGGACACCGGACACGTCTTCAACTGAAAGTGTCGGTGCTAAACATATACATAATCAACGTGACACCAAACTGGCATGACATTCATAGACACTTTCTGAATGCCATGTCCATTTATAATCTCAGTCTCACCTTCTTAATCATTGATTGCTGACTCTCAAGTGTGTAGGATTTATCTATTCACCTTTTACAAATAAAGTTGTTAAGCTTTACAAGGTTTTTTAAAGAGAAAAAGTTGTATATTTTCAAGAAGTTTATTTTTTTAAAGTTTTTTTTTTTATGATAAGAGTGTCCAAGAGGTGTCTAACGGTGTCTAGGAAGTGTCCAAATCAAAAAAGATATATTTTTAAACCACGCCTTAAAGAGGTATCTGACACATGTCGTGTCGGTGTGACATAAACACGTGACATGGTATTCAGAAGAAGTGTCCGTGATTAAAAAGGTGAGACTGAGATTATAAATGGATTGATTAGCAACTGTTTTGATGGAAATGTGCATATATTCTATGAGGCATCAGCTTCTTAATCAGAAATTTGTGGGCCATGATCTTTTGCTAAATTTTCAACTCTCACAAAGCTTAATAAAATAGTTAAGAACCTTATTTCTTTCTACTACCTATCAGATTTGAAAGTTCATGTGAGTATATTGAACATTGAAAAAACTGTAACATTTTTCACTTGGTTTGAACGGTTAACAGAAAGCAATGATGGAGAACTTAACTAAGAGTTAGAAAATGGAACATACCTGTAGGTCTGGAGGATTAAAAACCCTCTGAATTGGATCTGGACAATAAATTCTACCATTTTCTCCTTGATATTCAAGTTCTTGTGTCTGAAGTTCAGAACCAAGAAGAATATTGGCACCAAATAATCCAGAAGTATCAGCAGCTAAGGCAGTAGTAAGAGGACCATGAGGCATATATGGTGCCATGCTAGGACTAAGATAAGTGCAAGAAGGAGAAGAAGGATTCATAGGAACAAAAGAATGAACAGAACTTATGCAATCTTCTTCAAAAAGAGGTGGTAATGGAGCTCCCATAAGAGGTACAACTGAATCTGTAGGAAACTGAGAGAAAGCATCAACAGCTGAACATGCTGTGAGTTGAACATTAGGCTGCACTGAAGAGAAATCAAATTGCTCTTGCTGTGATGTAACTGGAAGAAATGATGAAACATTGAAACCTGGTGATAGTGAGAAGTCTATTGAAGCAGATATGTCATTGTCAATTTCATCTTGTGAATCAAAAATAACTGACAGATTGCTACTATTGGTTGTGTTAACGTTGTTGTTGCTGTTATTATTGTTGGTGCTAGTTGGAGTAGTCACTGTATTGCTGCTAGTATTATTGCTGCTGAACTTATTTTCTACATCTAAAGCTGCTGATATATTTGTTGCATATGATGAATTCTCTTCATAGCAACAATTTGAGCTTGAAGTAACCTCAGAATTCTGCAAAGCCTCTGGGAATAATTCAGGATTACAAAGCTCGAAAAGTCGAGCACTTAGAGGACTTGAAATTTCATCCTGTAACCAGTCACATAATAGAAATGTAAACAACATGACAACAAAAATTCTCCTATAATGTTTTAAACTTTGGTTTGTTGCATGTATTCTAAAGTGACTAACAGGCCTATAAATATCAGTTATGTTCATCAATACCCCATTTGGTTAACACATTATCCAAATGGGTTGGTTGGCATTTTTGGGATGTTGATTGTTGAAAAAGATGTGCATCTATGCCTTCATGTGATAATGTGACATGTTGTAGCTAATGTTTGAATGAAAGTCAGTTGTTTTGTGTAAACAAAGAAAGGAACCTCATGCCATGCTACATTGTGTTTGTTCAATGTATGGAAAACTAATTGAGTGGGAATTAATTAAAAGGCACTTAAAAGAACCATAATGCTATACATGTGAACTGTTCTCCCTTCTCTTTTAACTGAATAAGAATATCAAAATTAGACAAGCACAAAAAAGATATATATTATTCCCACAACTATATATCATTCACACAGAAAAAAATTTATGCAGAAGAATTTGAAATTATTATATATTGCACTTTACAGTGTACTTGTTCTCAGAAAATGACATTTTTGGTTGCATGGCATTGTCATGGATTTGAAGGGGATAATATAAAAATAAATAAATAAATAAAAGTGCAAAAGGCTATTATTTTGGAGAATCTCTGATCCGTCCTTATTGCCAGTCAATAATAAGCATTATACTCTCACTAAACATGTATAAATATTTGAGAGAAGACTTTGTTGCAAAAGACAAAGATGCATGCAAGTTGCATTGCAACAAACACAAACAAACAAAAAAATCATTCATGCATGGGATGGGATGGGATGGGATGGGAAAAAAACAAGCAATGGAAAGGAGAAAGAGATTAATTTAATAAGAAATATAGAGGGTGACAAAAATGTATACAACTTAATTAGATCTTAATTCTAATAAAAAAAGATTCAAAAAGTAACAAGAACACATGCATTATGAAACACGACATGGCAAATATTGATTAAGGTAATTACAATGGGGAGTTCTTGTTGATGTTGTTGGTGTTGCTGCTGGTCTGCCTTTGATGGCAGTGGCTGATCAAAAACATCCTGAAACATGCTGTATATACCTCGAAGCAAAATCAAGACACCCCAGAATTTTTATACGAAAAAAATAGAAAAAAAAAGAAAGTATAATTATTACTTCTTTTCCATTTCAAAAAAAAAATATAGTAACAATAATAATTATCTTATGAAGTGCAAAATGTGATAACGTGGTGTTGTTCTTTGGTAATCACGTGGTGTTGTTCTACACCTGTGTTGGTGAGTAAAAACGTGTGCCATAGAGAGACAAATTATTTTTGGTTACATAGCGAGAGAGACAGAGAGAGAGAGAAAGACAGCAAAGAGACAGAGAGAGAATGAGAGAAAGTTAGTTATTACATAGAGAGAGAGTAGGGTTAGCTATGATGATGGAGAGTATGAGGGTGTTTATCAAATCAAAGACTCAAATAATTAGCTATGTTGATATATAGAGCAATGGGGTTGTCTCAAGAGCCGTCAGCGTGGACGTCAACGCGAGATTCATGGTGGGCCATGCATTTCTCTTGCACAGTTTTTTGTTGACCAAGCCCTATACTATTAGTTACTATTCATCACAATTCTCTCTATCTTTTTATTTTGAGAAAATGGAAATTTCATGGATAATAATAATAACGAATATTAATTGCAAACCAAATTGTCTACGTACTTGATTCTCCACTCACGAAATGATTGATTTTCAAACCCTGGTTGTGACTCTATCTATGGTCCCATGAACTGAAATGCTACTTCTCCAAACATCTCTTTTTAAAAAAATAACTTTTGTGGTTTTGTCAAATAAAATAAAATAACTTAAGTGTGCCTCTTAACATATATATATGTATGTATTGCACCAACCCAAGAGCACTTCATGCTTGGGTTAATTACTTTATCTTGTTTCAAGCCAAAATAATTGATATATAATACTTGGGGTGATCCCACCTTTCAATCATTCAACTGTGGTAACCGATAATAATAAAATAATATTTTTATTAACTTTTAGTTAATATATTAAATAATATTATTCAAATAATAAAAAGATTAATGATACAATGTTATTAAACATGTCTAATTTGTCAAAAAAAAATTAAACATGTCTAATGTGATTAAACATTTCTATATTTTTTCAATATGATAGACGCTCAAAACTAAACAATATTAACCCTACTACCAAAATGGATATACCTACGAAATCTTGCTAAAGAAGCCAAACACATTCGGAGGAAGGAGAAAACACATGAAGTCTTGTAGGGTCAAATTCCAGGTGAGCGAAATATTTATATAACTTTTTATGAATGAAATATTTATATTAAATGGATATTAATAAATTTCCATACAAATCTATCAATATTATTAAAATAAAAAATTGTAAAAATATGTGAAATTATTTGAAATATAATTCATTCAAAAACGGGGTAGCCCTGCCCTGCATAGCGGAGCTTTTCTAGATCGCTAAAAACTAGTGACCCATCAGTTTACTTGAACTAGAGTGCTTTAGCAGTTATTTTTCCTAATTTTTTGGTAAAAGGATCTAGATAACTTGCCTATTTTTTATCCGATTGAATCGACTAGTGTGATTCAGTTTTCACTACTATGGTAAATATGGTAAAAATTTTACCAAATATATGTTTCTTAAAGTAGAATTCTTTGACAAAGTAGTATTTTTAGCATAAAAATAAATTTCCATAAAAATATATTAGTAGTATTAAAATAAAAAATTGTCAAAATATGTGAATTTTTTTGAAATATAATTCATTAAAAAATGGGTAGCTCTGCCCCTGCATAGCGGAGCTTTTCTAGATCGCTAAAAACTAGTGCTCTGATCAGTTTACTTGAACTGGAGTGCTTTAGCGATTTTTTTCCTAATTTTTTGGTAAATGAATCTTGATAACTTACCTGTTTTTTATCCGATTGAATCGACCAGTGTGATTCTGTTGTCACTACTATGATAAATATAGTAAAGTATTATTAATATGTTTACCTAAAATACGTAGCATTATTTGACAAAGTATAGTATTTTTAGCATAAAACCGGTTTCCATAATAATATATCAATATTATGAAACTAAAAAATTTGTAGAAATATGTGGAATTATTTGAAATATAATTCATTCAAAACATGTAGCCCTACTTAGCAGAGCTTTTCTAGATCGCTAAAAACTAGTCACACACTAGTTCTGATCAGTTTACTTTTACTGAGCACTTTAATTTAGGAGTTTTTCTCCTAATTTTTTGGTAAAGTGGTTCTTTGGATCCCCTAATCTATTCTAGATAACTTACCCGTTTTTTATCCGTTTGAGTCGACCGTGCGATTCAGCTTTCACTACTATGGAAAAATAATAAAGTGTTATTAATATGTTTACCAAAAATATGTTTCTTAAAGTAGCATTTTTTGACAATGTAGTATTTTTATCTTTTTTTAAGAGTATTTGTATCGTTACTTATTATCTTTTAAGTTTTTCATAATTTATTCTCGTTTTTTTGCAAACATAATTTAGTCTCTTAATGATATAAATATCACAAATTTAATATTTAATTTATGTAAAATGCATGCCGCCACACTTGTTTATTATACTACTCACTGAAAGGTGAATCAATTCGACAATATTGTATATAATTGAAAGGCTTGATCAAAAATGATGAAAAAAATTCTACAAACTACATTTTTTTGCGCACACATACATACATACATACATACATATATACAGGCCTGCCTATAGTTGGCAGGTTTGAAAGTTAGGCTTGCTGAGTTATACAGGGTGGCATGCTAACTAGCACCAACACACACTTTGCTTTTTTTGGCGGGTTGACGAGCTGATATGTCAAACCGAAACCATTTTACAACCTTTATTTATAAGGGTCATTGTTTTCTGTAACACCCCAACTATATGTATGTCAGATAACTATGCTCCTATTTTCTATGACCAAATTCTTGTATCATTATTTAAATTTCAATCAAATTAATCAAAATAGGGATTTATGTTGTTCATATAATTATGGTATAGTCATGGTTATACGTAGAATACATTATTTTATTTGGTAGGGTAAGTGGTGGAACATTAGAAAACTTAAAAGTAGAACTTATAAATTTAGTGAGTAATCCAAGCCCAATTGTATCTAAGGAGTAACTTTGTCCTTAGTTGGAATGACTGGGGTATTTTGAAGTTTCTATTTAATCTTCTATCCAATCAAAACACACACTACAAGAATAAGCTTATCCTGCCACCAATGTTTCCCACGGAGAACTGTCCGTCGCTAATTTGCGACGGATTTGCGACGAAGAGTGAAATTTGTATTGGCGCTAAAAATCCCGCTCATAATTTGCGATGGAAAGACATGTTGGTCACTAATTTGCGACGGAAAAATATGTTGGTCGCTAATTTGCGATGGAGGGTTAGTCACTAGCCCGTCGCAAATTAACAATACCAATTCATTAACTCAGTGGACTCTCGTTCTCTCCCTTTACTCCCGTTCTCTCCCTTTCTATTCTCACTCTCGTACGTACTTCCCTCACTCTCAATCATCAAATCTCACCCCCACCCACACCCACCATCCGCAGCTCTCTCTCTCTCTCACCTGGCTGGCTTCTCGTTCTCTGTTCTCTCTCTCTGGCGGCGGCGCTCTTCTCTTCTCACGGAGTGACGGAGTCACGGTGGTGAGAAGCTTTCTTCTTTTCTCACGGTGGTGAGAAGCTCTCTCTCTCACGCACAGCTCTCTCTGCGACTCTGGCGGCGCTCTTCTCTTCTCACGGAGTGACGGAATCACAATGGTGAGAAGCTTTCTTCTCTTCTCACGGTGGTGAGAAGCTCTCTCTCTCTCTCTCTCTCACGCACAGCTTTCTCTGCGACTCTGCCTCTCTCTCTCAGGTTAGATTTCTTCTCTGATTCTTTGATTAGTTGTTTGATTTTTTGATTGAAATTAATTTTTGATTTGGGGAAAATTTAAAACTTAATTGTTTAATTTCTGATTTGGGAAAATTGGTAACCCTAATTGGTAATGGAAGTGAAGCATTCCTTTTATTTCTCTGATTCTGTGGCGGTTTTTTATTGATTAACATAACACTCTCCTATTTTATGGAATATGGAAGTGAAGCATTCATTTTATTTCTGTAGTTTTAACATGCGCTTAAAGAAAACCTCAAGTTGAAGAGAAATGAAAACCAGTGAAAGCAAAAAATCATTCGAAAATTATGTATGTCCGTAGAACTCTTTTTGGCTTTAGAATCAATAGAACACCAATAATCCACCAAAACTGAAGGTGTATTAGCAATATATCCCTTTTCATCATTGAATGAGACTTTTATCTGTAACTGTAAGTTGTGTTTAAGTTATGTGCTGCATTGATAATAATTGTCCTTGCACTTAATACTTGCATCTATCTGTTTCACCCCATAGTTATGCTTCATATTACCTACATAAAGTATTGGAATGCATTCTAAATTGGTATTTGTTTTCTTTGTGCAGAGGGCATTCCTTCAATTGGAATGTCACCTTTCTCATGTGGATGGCTCACCAGTGAGAGGCATGTTAGTACACTTTCAATTGAATATATGTCAGATCATTCTATCAATAATGAATTATAGGCTTGTGTTGTCTTCCCTTTCAGATAAAGTTCATTCTAAGTTCATCTTCAACATGTGCAGATATCTTCAGCTGATTTGTCTTCCGTGGCTAAGACAATTGATTCTGGTTTTACACCTGTAAGATTCAATTCCTTAACTTATATCACTACTTTGAAGCTTTTTAATAAATTTTTACCATTCTATTACCTTTCCTTGTTAAGTGGAAAACTGGAAATAGTCTTTTAACTGAGGAAATCCTCGTTAATCAAGGATCAACTGTTTTTCATGGGAATTACATGTCGAAAAACTGGAACAGAGAATGTTGAATTTGCCGCAGTATATATAGTCACTAGTTTAATTTATGCATACACAAGTGACTGGGGAAGGGACATGGTAGTTGCATGACGTAGTTTCCAAAACATTATTCTTTCGCTGTATCCGAAGCAAATGAATCATCATAGACAGCTTCCATGAATTAGAAGAGAACTTGGTCCGTCTTTCTATATAAATCTGAATAAAGTTAGTATTATAAAATTATGCGCTTACATTTTTTTCACTTCGTAATTGTTTTTCTTTTGTTGCTTCACTTGGAATAATGTGGTGCTAATTGCAATTTCTGCAATACTTGATGAGATTCAGGTACATACAGGATCAGTCTATTAAGTTTTAGTGCTCATCAATATTGGAATTGGCAGCTTTTAAATTACTATGTATTCAGGGATGCACTATTTTGAGCGGAGATGTCATCATAAGTCATCTGGCAGCATTCTCAAAGCCCGAATATGTTGTTTTCCTGGTATCCTTCATATATCAGTATAATTGTATATCCATTTTTGTTCTTGAATTTCAGTCCTGTAAGTATAAATCTCTTTCTGAATATACTAAACCAAATGGTTTGCTAGTGACTGGTGAGTATATAGTTCCATTCAAGTAATAAATATCTCGCTCAATAATTGATAATAGCAACCCCAACTTCTCATTTTTTCTTTCCAGCCACATGTTAATACCCAAAATGGCTTTTGTTTGTTTTAACTTCCTCTTGATGCTAACCCCTGCTTGTTAGGAAAAAAAACTTGCTGCAAATAAAAGTGTATCCATAACATGCATGGAATGGCAGTTGACTTGGGTTAAATCTTTTGCAAACATGCAGTTAACTGTTAAGGCATTGTATGAATATGCAAGATAGTTTTAAAGATTACAACTTGAGTTATTTTAGACCAAAGTACTTGGCCTATCACAACTTCTATATCTCAAACTTTAGAAGATATTACATCAATGTTTTCCATTTATCATGGATGAAAGACAGGTGTATATGGGGTATATGATTGCCCACCAACAGAAACTCACTACAACAAAACTGGCAATCTGCAGCGGTTTATAACCGCCGTAATTAATTACTTTTTTTTTAAAAAAAAATATATTTCTTATTTGGCTGCTGGTCGAATCGTATGGAATGCTAAAAATTATATAATTACTATGATAACAACTAAAAATATAAGAAAACAACAATTTAATTAAAATTGACTTCATTACTTCCAAAAAATTATTACAAACAAGAATTCTACTCAAAAATTACATAGGTACCTAAGACAAGTATTAGAGAGTAAGTCGTTCAATCATAAACAAAGAACTAAACATAAATCTTGTGAATTCATTGGATTGGTGATCAAGAACATCAATAGTGCCTGTGAATTGGTTGTTTTGCAAGAACCTGGACATACGTAAACATGCCAACTTTAGAATGAAATCAATAACATGTAAAGTACTAACACAAACTCAACAATTCGGATATCTACATGGTCGTTATACCTGAAAGCGAGCTCATAGTCTGAGGGAGGTCGCCTGTTAGAGAATTGAAAGAGAGATCTCTGCAATAAGGAGGGGATTTTAACTCAGTTGGTCCTGAATCATTATCAAAACTTAAAAATAGCTTCAGTGAGTATATTACATGAGTGCAATATAATAAGTTATGTACATGGACCATTTTAACAACCAAAATGTTTTAATATGCAAGCAGAAACAATACCAAAAAATCATGAAATGAATCATACGAGTGACTTCTAAATAAGATAATAGGTGGTTTGAATACCACAATCAGATCCATACATAACAACAATGGTTTCAATAGAAATTAGGCAATACATTATAAACTTTAGTCTAAATAAGTTAAAAGGACAGGAGCAAACAAGTTTAGACAGTCTTATCAGTGTACATAAACTTTGCCACGGCATGCCTAATTAACAAATCAAAATATGTCCATATAATGCTTAGGTGTATGACAGTCAGAAAAATATAAATTATACAATTTGGCAATGGCATGGAACCAATCCCATTAAATCAAAGTGCATGTAGAAGGCTTATTTAGCAGAAGGACATATACGTTTAGCAAGTCTTGATCATTTGTTAATTTCTAAGCATGGACCTTAAAAATTGCATCATAGTAAGCTGTCAGTAATAGCACAAAGAAGCACACATAAACAAACTGACATTAACAAGACAATACATAAGCATTCAAACACGGGAGAAAGCATGAGCAGCAGTGAAACAGAAAACACAACCAGCAAATAGGAGTCGGAAGCAAACAGGAGCAGGAGTTAATGCAAAAAGGAGCATGAGTGAAGTAGCAAAACAACAATAGGAGCATGAGTGAAGTAGCGAAACACCAATCTAATGTAAGACTAATATTAATTTGACAACAGCCATATGACATCAACCATCGCTTAATTATGTAATGCAAATGAATGTTTCATTCTATGAAGATACAATGAAATCAATATAAGTTGATTTGTGACAAAAAGATGATCTTTCTTAATTAAACATCTCAGGAACTGAAAAAACACATAAAACAACCATCAATAACAACCCACTATAGCAGAAAAATTGAAATACAAAATCGAAACACGAAATAGAAATTCCTCACCTAGGTGGTAGGGTTCACGGATCCTATTTCATTCCCTGCAATTAGAAGAAGAATAATTAGAAGAAGAAGCAAGAAGAAAACGATGATTATGAAGAAAGAAGTGGACAAACAAAATAAGAAAGAAACCTTGGTTTCTTAGACTTTATTGAAAAGTTACAATAACAAGTTAAAATTCCACTCAAGAATCCGTGCCTAATATGGCTGTCTGATGCCTAACAAGACCAATACCCTATCTTTAAAATGATATTCTTATTTTCTTATAAAAGCTATAATCTGGTAAAGATCTTCTATAGTATACGCATTGTAATAGAATCCGCGGTATCAATTCGTCAACATAAATGATCCATTCATCACAGAAAATGTGAGATTTTGAACATACATTTGCAAAAAATCTCATTTTCCCTGCTTTATCTTATGTAACCAAAAAAATCTCGTTTTCCCTACCAAATCCACCATTGATGAAGTGAACTCACTATTGCACAAATAATAGAAGCCTACGAATAAAAAAAACTCTTTTCTTAATCCCGTGAAACTAATAAAACCCAATTCATTTCCCGGATCCGCAAGCATCATAAACCCCAAAAACCATGCAGAGATTTTGAACATAATTTTGCAAAAGGGAACAAGTGGTTACAGGTACCTGAAGACCAATTTGACTGATACTATCCATTAATTCTTCAAATTTTTTTTGATCATTTAATCTAGTCCTTATCAGAGGGCTTCTTATCTTATCTAAAGGAAGCTCCTTTCTTGGTTTTGCAGTAGAGAGAAAAATCCCTAAAAAAAAGAAAGGAGGAGCAAGGAAGAGAAATGAAATTCAAAATCCCTAAAAAAAGAAAAGAAAGAAACAAACCTGAGAAGGAAGGGATAGCTGCTCTGGCAGCGGCAGCGGAGTGAGTGAGAACGAAGTGGTGACGGCAGCGGAGTGAGTGAGAATGAAGTGGTAACGACAACAGAGTTTTGAGAAGGAAGTGAGAATGGGGAGAGAGTGATTTCTCTTTTTTCAATTCTTTAATAAAAAAAGTATTAAAGACTAATAACCGCCGCCGCTTGATGTCACTAACCGCTGGAGAAATGCTGGAGAAAATTTGTAGGCACTAACCGCTGCAAGTCAGCCCAAAACCGCCGCCGCTTGATTTCAAAAACTAATAACCGCCGCTGAATGACCAACAACCACCGTCGAATGCTTCCTAATAGAGACGGTGGCTAAGACCGCCGAATAAACCGTCATTAAATACTAAGTGGCAGCGGTTAGTCACGAACCGCCGCAGAATAACCGCCGCCGGTTGCCTTTTTTGTTGTAGTGACTGATGCGATACTCTTAAAGGAGATTGGTAAGCATTTTTTGTAAACTTGATTTTTTGTGGCCTATTCTCTTCATAGTTGGTTGTTACCTAGTAACTTTTCAACCCTGACAGCTGTTGCTGAAGATGGAAAGCTGGTCAGTCATAAAACCAAATTTGCAGACCTCAAATAAGCAGACTAGACTCAGTTTGGATAAACTTCTCTAAAAGCCCTTATCTAAAATGAGATATTAGAAAAACTAGTATTTTACCCGTGCATACGCACGGGTGATACTGTATAGTCGGTGTATTGTCATGAAGTCATAATAGTAATTTGAAAGATAATCATAAGTTGTGAACAATGTCCAAAATGTATTATGTCATATAAGATACAAATGAAAATTATATTGAGTCGAAGAAATTAAAGGAGATTGACAATCAGAATTACATTGATCCATAAAATGTATTTAGACATTAGAGGTAAAATATGCATCATCGTTAACACTCCCATTGACATCCTCCTTGTCCCTCCCGTTGGCACTCCCGTTGACGCTCTCGTTACCTCTCTGGTTGCCACTCCCGTTGCAGTTACCATTGCCAGTCTCTCGTTGTCGCTCCCGTTGCCACATGTTAACTCATATTTTTCTATATGATTTAATATTAATTAAATCATATTCGTTTAATTATAAGTAAGTTATTTTGTAAAGTTTGGTAGTGGCTAAAGTTGTATTTATATAATAATTCTTAGTGGTTAAATTGATTGATTTGAATAGTTTTAATAGAGAGATTATAGTAAATAATAAATTTTAGATGGAGTAAAAATGAAGAAAAAATAATAAATTTTTTTAAAATATGCACCTACGTTGGCGCTCTCATTGTCTCTCTCGTTCCCACTCCTGTTCCCGTTGTCACTCTCATTGTTGATTCCATTGCCAGTCTCGCATTGCCGCTTTTGTTGTGTTGCAAACTTTGTCTTTTAGCGGTGAATTTACTAAAATAGTTGTGTTGCAAAAAGTTAAAACAAAGTCGGTATCTTCTTATAATATTAATAATGGAGTAAAAGGTAAAATATGTAGCCCCGTCGCTCTCGTTCCCTCTCTTGTTGGCACTCTCATTGGCGCTCTCGTTCGCTCTCTTGTTGGCACTCCCGTTGCCGATCTCGTTGTCGACCTCGTTGTCAGTCTCTCGTTGCCGATCCTGTTGCCACATGTTTCTCCTTTTCTTCTATATGATTTAATATTACAATTGTTAGTGGTTAAATTGATTTTATTTATTACATGAAAAATTTGATTGATTTTAGTACTTTTAATAGAGATTATAATAAATAGTAAATTTTAAATTATTTAATTATTGAGTGTAATATTAATTTAATAATTTATTTTTTTGGAATAAATAATTTTGAAACTATTGTTAATGGTATGGTTTTTTTTTACAATTGCTAGTAGTTAAATTGATTAAATTTAGTAGTTTGAGTAAATTATAGAAATAGTTAAAAAACATTATGTTTTTGGTAAAAAAAACTGACAAAAAAGTGATTATTTTATGGAAAGAAAAACTGAAAAAAAAAAGTTGTTTTTAAAATTCTGCTGTTTTTTGTCCTTTTACTGCGTCTGTTGCAGCATATGATTGCGGTTTTCAATCAGTTTTTTGTCCCTCACTTTGTTTTCCCTCTATCGTTGCCACTCCTGTTGCCTCTCCCGTTGGCGCTTTCTTTGCCACTCCTATTGGCGCTCTCGTTGCCACTCCCATTGGCACTCCCGTTGGCACTCCCGTTGGCTTTTTACTACTTTTTAGTAATTATAAAATTGTTATTTGGTAATTTTTGGTAGTGGTTAAATTGATTGATTTTAACAAAAGTAGTTAAATTGATTAGTTTTAGTAGTTATTTTGTAATTTTTGGTACGGGTTAAAGTTTTTTACAATTCTTTTTTTGACAATGGATAGTGGCTAATTGATTTATAGTGACTAATTGTTTTATTAATTTTAGTAGTTTGAGTAGATTATAAATATAGTGAATAATTGATTTATAGTGACTAATTGTTTTTATAAAAATATTGACAAACGGTTTTTAATTTTTTTTTTAAAAAAACAGCGAATAAAAAAAATTTTAAAATTTTATTTCTTTTTAAAAAAATATTTAAAAAAAAAACCAGTTTTTAACAAAAAAAAAAAAACTATTGGTACTGTAGCGCGTCAGAATTGGTACTGTAGCGCGTCAGAATGTGCACGGTAGCGTACTGTTGCGGCACTGTAGCGTTTGTCTTTATGTGATGAATTGTCTATTTTGCGCCTAAATTGTGACAAATGTCAAAATTTGGTGGTGTCTAAAAATGTAAATGTGCTAGCATATGTTTTTATTAATTGATTAGATAGATTAGATTAGATATGGCCAAGAGCTTTGGGTATAAGTTGAAAGCCCTTATCTATATAGAGGACAGACTT
Organism: Astragalus membranaceus; assembly: GCA_039519185.1. NCBI lineage: Eukaryota > Viridiplantae > Streptophyta > Magnoliopsida > Fabales > Fabaceae > Astragalus > Astragalus membranaceus. The sequence goes on from CM076847.1 coordinate 78,549,662, forward strand.
GTAAGCAAGATTACATAGTTTTGTGATATCACATGCAATGAAATTTCAAACGAATTTTTTTCTTAACGGTTGTTATAGGTATATCACTATTCACTACAAAAAAACGCCTTATAGGTATATGACGATGGTGCGCTTTTTTTAACAAAAAATTTAAATTCCGTCGCTAAATTTACAATCCGTCGCAAAAAATCTGTCGCTAATGCTGACGTGACCGCTGTGCAGACCTTGGAAATTGCACCATTTTTAAATCCGTCGCTAAATTTAAAATCCGTCGCTAAATTTCCGTCGCTAATTCCTTGAAAATTGCGCATTTTTAAATCCGTCACTAAATTTAAAATCCGTCGCTAATTCTAATTTTTTTTATTAAACTGAATCCTCCTCTTCTTCTCTCTTCTCTTCTTCTTTTCTTTTCTCACACTTCACTCTCTTTCTCCCTTACTCTCCTCTCTCTCTCTACCCAAACCCACCCTACACCACCAGACCACCACCACATCATAGCTCCTCTCATCCTCACACTTCTCTCTCTCTCTCTCTCTCTCTCTCTCTCTCTACACACACAAACCCTCTTCCCATATTTCACCTCCACCACCACCACCCCACTACCACCAAAAAATTAACTCCCACCCTCACTCCTCTCTCTAACCATACCTCTCTCTCTCTCTCTCTCTCTAACCGTCTCTCTCTCTCTCTCTCTATACACAAACTCCTTCCCATATTTCACCACCACCACCAACCACCACTACCACCACAAAATTAACTTCCACCCTCACTCCTCTCTCTCTCTCTGTAACTGTCTCTCTCTCTAATCGTCTCTCTCTCTACAAAAACTCCTTCCCATTTTTTACCACCACCACCACCACCACCACCATATTTCACAATAATTTTATAATAATTTTTTAACAATATTATAACAAAAATTTTATAATATACCGAATATTAATAATATTATAATATTATAATAATTATTATAACATTACTTTTATAATATACTTAGGCGCGCTTTTTTTAACAAAAAAACACGGATTACGAGGTGATTAGCGACGGAATTTCCCTCGCTAAATTCCCTCGCTAAATTCCGTCGTTAACTTCCGTCGCTAACCATTAGCGAGGCTCTTTTTAGCGACGGATTTTGTCTGTCGCTAATTCCCTCGCTAAGTCACATTAGCGACTGATTTTGGACCATTAGCGACGGAAAAATCCGTCGCTAATCCTGCTTTTTTTGTAGTGATTGTTATAGCCCTCTGTTGTTATGGTTAATAACTAAACATCTTGCTCCAGTACTGAATTCTAAACTTAGTTTTTGTAGTGGAATTAAAACTGGGCCTGTTTGGTGCAATTGAAGGCCTACTCTTATCAATGTGTTCACGCTCTTGAGGAGGTAGGGTAGATGAAACTTTGTATATAACCATGTCAAAGTTATGCAATTAACTCATGAGATTGTATAATCATTGCTAGTTCTGATTGAGGTTGTATAATCACGCTCTTGCACACGTTTTTGCACAACAAGAAACATGTAATTTGAATGGCTGATGCAGGGTTGTCTTTGTAATAATTGAAGAAATGAATCAGGGTTTGTCTTTGTTGCAAACTTATTTGCCCTTTAAAGCTATGAGATTTTGGAATTTGTTGCAAACCTATTTGCCCTTTAAAGCCGATGCATGGGCTGTCTTTGAAATAAAATGTCTTTGCTGCAATAACTACTATGGCAATTTCTTGAAACTGTCAGGAAATCAATAACTACTATGGCAATTTCTTTTGAAAATTTCTCACCCTTCCTTCCCTCCTCCCTCCCTCCCCCCCAAAAAAGGTTGTCTTTATTATAAATATTGAAATTGGAATGCTAATTTTTTAAGGATTTTGATTTGCTCTGAACTGGAAATGTGCCTGACCTATTTTTATTATCCAAGGCATTCTTTGTTCCTATATTGAGATATGTTTATTAAATAATGATTAATAATGTTTATCTATGTTTGCAGGCAATGCTGATGGACCTTATAGATCAAACTTATCTGGATGCGTTTCAGAACAAAAGTCTACTGATTGTTTGCAGAATGCTTCTATGCTTAATGCTCAAAAATTTCAATATACTTGGTATCAAAATATGCACCAAGCTATGGCCTCATTACCTCTTACCTCTTTTATGTTTGTTAGACATTAAGCTTACTGGGTTTGTAGAAAGAACTGGCGGAAGCCTTTTGCACTTTGGTTCACATGTTTAATATTTATGATGTGTTTTGCTGGTGGCCTTACTGTGCCAATCTTCAAGAGGGGAAATTGATTGATTTTGATCATAGAGTCTATGTTAATTTCATGTTTTAGTACTGATTAGTTGAGTCAGATTATGGATATAACTATTAAATAGTATGTATTAGTACTGATTAGTATGTATAGATATAACTATTAAATAGTATTTTGGATGTATAATTTAATTTTTTTTAAATTATCGACCGATTTGCGACGAAAAAGTTTCAGAGTTTGCGACGACTTTGCCACGGATATTTGCGACGGACTTGTGACGAGTTTGCGACGGATTATTTGCGACGGGGAGTTTCGTCGCAAACGCTTTGCGACGAGCTGTTTTGACACGACGCTTCGTCCGTCGCAAATTCCGTCGCAAATACAAATTTGCCACGGAAAAGGTTCATTTGCGACGGAAATTGCTGTCGCAAATGAGCGATTTTCTTGTAGTGACATGCACCCCACCCCTCATTATTCTCAAATTTATAGGAAGAGAACAAGAAAGAAAGGAGCGGAGAAAAAGGGTTGAACGAGGGAAAGAAGAGAAAGAGGAAGGGAAGAAAGAAGATGGAGTTCAAGATGCAATGAATGACTCATTCAAGTAGATTCAAGAGGGCTAAAAGTTAAGGTTGCTCGTGGAAGAGGAGGCAAAGAGGGTTAGAGTTCAACTTCATGAAGGAAGATAGAAGATGATCGAAGACCAGCTTGGGGCTTACTACCAAAAGAGAAATCAAGCTCAACCTTAAGAAAATACTGCTCTACTACATCATAGTTTTGGGTAACATAGAATCTCATTCAAAACCTCTCTTACGAGTTATGGCGTTCCTACATTTATGTTGTAATTTTGATAGCGAGTTCATGATATTATGAATGATTTGGGATTAAAGAGGTCTTGCATGTGTGTTAGAGAAGAGAGAGATAGCAAGAAAGAAAGAGGAAGGGAAGAAAGAAGATGGAGTCGAAGATGAAATGAAGGACTCATTCAAGTAGATTCAAGGGGGCTAAAAGTTAAGGTTGCTCATGGAAGAAGAGAGCAAGAGGGTTAGAGTTCAACTTCTTAAGGAAAGATAGAAGATGAAGACACCAGCTTAGGGCTTACTACCAAAACAGAAATCAAGCTCAACCTTAGGAAAATACAGCTCTACTAAATCATAGGTTTGAGGTAACATATAATCCCATTCAAAGCCACTCTTATGGTGTGCCTAGATATCCACAATGTGTTTGTTAGATGTGGTGTATGAATTGTTGATGTGTTTTTCCCAAACCCTTCGTATAGACATATGTTTAGTATTTTGCTTATAACTTTTTCATAGAAACTCGTTTTTTATTCTAGATTTTTAGGAAACTAGACTCGATTTTCTTCATTTTAGGAATTTGTTTCACTGGTTTTCGTTAAGAATTGAAGGAGAACCATAGGATACAAGTCACGGCATTTTAGTTCTTATTATTGATGTGAACATGTACTGGATCTTTGTAAATAACTTCTCGTACAAATATTAACATGAAAAACTGGGCACATTTATGAAAACTAACTAGACTTCCGAGACTTCAATTTAGACACATCATTTGTAGATTTGATTCAGCGTTGATCCACTAAAACGATTTATAAAGTGGAGATTTTCTGCATAAAATACCATGACATTGATGTAACTTGAGCAAGAAAAATCCTTTTGCGGTAAATTTCAATTGGGTTTGAGAGCTTATATAGTACTAATTGTTTACTGGAAAAATTTATAATTTTATACTATTTGCACCTTTTTTCGTGATATTATGAAGTAGGCTGCTGTGCTTTATGATTTAGTAGAAACCTGTCTGCTTAGAATGATGATATCTTGAGCAACAAAATTTGTTATTTGAGTGAAACCAGTTGGGATTGAAAGAAGACATGCATTAGCTTCACCATGCTAAATTTCATAATTTCAGCATTATCAACCCCGTCACAGTAATTTGTTCAAGACGGTTGCTATGTCGTCATATAATAAAAATTATGTACAAAATTCCATTGGATTGGTACTTGTTATGCTTGACTATATATAGAGTAAGTAATATATGACCGATGATACTAAGTATGCATGTACAAAGAATACAAGATAGTTGGAATGAGCCATAAATCATAATAAGTTATGGTTAGGTTGTATAAAGTTTGATATTATCAATGAACGACTTAGCTTCGACGAATACAAATGTAATTTGTTCGGAGTAACACTTACGCCATATTTGGCCAGTCTGAGGCATGTGAAGGAACACATGACCAAATCCGACGACTCGGTGATTGTATGAAAAATGTTTTCCCTAAAACCCTTTTTGAAGGTGAATCAAGGGGAAGGACTAATTTAAACTCCCTGAATACAAAGGTGATTCACAAGGTTGATGTAAACGGAAGTGAGATAAAACACGAGTCTAGGGTAAATGATATTATTCTTACTACGACGACACAGATCCCAGTTCGAAAGCGCCAAGGACCCATAGGAATAAAGATATTAAGAATATATATGTTGTTCAATTACAAGAAATCTTTTAAATGAACGTACCTAGCTGCATACGATTTTGTAATTGAATGCAGGTATATGATATATGTGATGTGTGGCAATACTTGAATTGTTACCCAATAGAACTTGGATGAGATGGTAGGAGGTCTCTTCCAGCTTAACTAAGGTCATGTGTTTGAATCCAGCATTGGGCATGCGACAATATTAAATCTCTTGAGGGAGAGCTTTATCGCCCATTGTGGTCCCTACCCGGCTTGAGGGTTTAGTCTCTGGAGTTGCGCGCAAAAGATACCTAGTTTATAGCAAAAAAATACTTGTATTGTTAATTAGAATTCCTATTGTGTAGCTTTCGAGAGGATTTTCCGTATCTTGCACACAGATATGGCAGGAAACATCATTAACTGTTTATTTTATATTCTGTTACTGAGTCTTATAACTCACTATGCTAAGGGTGATGTTTTTGTTGAGAGTAACTCATGCTCTCTTATTTTACTGTTTTACTGTCATAGTTACTCACAGTTAAAGTTCATTTACAGTTGGTTAATTACATTTACATTTCCCTTGAATTTAAGCTGCATTATCATTTGAGTTTCATTTATTTGATAGCTGATTGTAACAGACTATAAGTACTCTTTGTAATTCTATTTTACATAGTTAATACACAGATCAGAATATTAAATTCAGGTAGACTCTTCTTCTCTCTCAATTCTCTGCAAGTGTGTGTGTGTGTGTGTGTGTGTGTGTGTGTGTGCGCGCGCGCTTCAATGGATTTCAGCTTGAACTCCAACAAATTGGTATCAGAGCAGATTATTGAGCGATCTAGGGAAACACGAGTGAAGTGTGAGTTGTGTGTGCAATTTTGGTTTCGCATTTCACATCGATTTGCCAATCGCACTACAAAAAAATTGCCCATTAGCGAGGGATTTTTCCCTCGCTAAATGCCCCAAATCTGTCGCTAATTCCCATTAGCGAGGGAATTAGCGACGGAATCAGTCCCTCGCTAAATTGCTCCTCACTAATGGGAATTAGCTAGGGAATTTGAATCCCTCGCTAATTAGCGAGGGAATATTCCGTCGCTAATTCCCTCGCTAATTAGCGAGGGATTCAAATTCCGTCGCTAAGTCTGACAGCCACATTTTTTTATATAGTTATTATTATTATTATTATTATTATTATTATTATTATTATTATTATTATTATTATTATTATTATTATTATTATTATTATGGTGTGGTGGTGGTGGTGGTGGTGGTGGGGAAGGGTATTAGGGTAGAGAGAAGGAGGAGACTAAGGGAAAAGGAGAGAGAGAGAGAGAGAGAGAGAGAAATGAGCTATGTGGTGGTGGTGGTGGTGGTGGTGGTGGTGAAGGGTATTATGGTAGAGAGAGAAGGAGAATAGTAAGGGAGAAGGAGAGAAAGAGAGAGAGAAACGAGTGGTGGTGGTGGTGGTGGTGGTGAAGGGTATTAGGGTTAGAGAGAAGATAGAATGAGAGAAGAGTGTGAGGAGGTGGTGGTGGTGGTGTGGTGATTGAAGAGTGAAGAGAGAAGAAGAGTGTGAGGAGAGAAGAAGAGAGAAGAGTGTGAGGAGAGTAGGAGAGAAGAGTGTGTGTGAGAGGATAAATAAGCTGAAAAGTCAAAAAATTAGCGAGGGACTGACAATTCCGTCGCTAAACACCTGCACGAAGTCTTATCATCTGAAAACTGTCAGAAATTAGCGAGGGAATTAGCGAGGGACTGGCAATTCCGTCGCTAATCACTTGCACGAAGCCCTACAATCTGAAAGCTGTCAGAAATTAGCGAGGGAATTAGCAAGGGACTGAAAAATACGTCGCTAATTAGCGAGAGACCTAAAAATCCGTCGCTAATTAGCGAGGGACCTAAAAATCCGTCGCTAATGACAGAATTAGCGAGGGACTAAAAATTCCCTCGCTAATTCCCTCGCTAATAAGCTTTTTTTTTTGTAGTGTAGGAATTGAAGGAATCATGATCGTCTCGATTCCTAGGGTTGGGAAACACGAGCGATTGTAGATTAGGCTGAGTGATTTGCAGAGAACGAGAAGATGAATGGCAACGGTGGCTTCAACACGCACCTACCGGTGTTTGATGGCAAAAATTGGAACCGATGGTCCATTCAGATGCGAGTTCTGTTCGGTGCTCAAGATGTGCTTGAGCTTGTTAACGACGGTCATTCTGCGCTAGCGGAGAATGCAATGGAGGCTCAGAGGAATGCGCATCGCGAAGTGAGGAAGACGGACCAGAAGGCTCTATTCTACATACATCAGTGTGTAGATGCGAAGGTGTTCGAGAAAATTGCTGAATCAACCACTTCTAAGGCTCCGTGGGATACATTGGTGCGATGTTATGGCGGTGATGCTATGGTGAATAAGGTTAAGCTTCAATCCTTGCGAAAACAGTACGAGAACCGGAGTATGATGAGTAATGAGAAGGTTGGTGACTATTTATCGCGTGTGATTACTGTCACGAACGAGATGAAGACTTGTGGTGAAACGGTGACTGAGCAAACAATCGTTGAAAAGGTACCTCGATCGTTAATTTCTCAATTCGATTTTATAGTAGTAGCAATTGAACAATCAAAGGATACAAGTACTCTGAAAATTGATGAACTGCAAGGAAACCTAGAGGCACATGAATTACGTTTAGTTGAAAGAGGAACTGAGAAAGAAACAGACAGGTATTGCAAGCTAAAACCTCTAATAAGAAACAGTTTGATTATAATAAGTGGAAGAAAGGTAAAGAGAATTATGGGAAAAAGAAACAAGCTGCTGCTAGTGATAAGAAAAGTAGTGATAAACCGGAATCCTCCAATTCTAATAAAGGAAAGGGGAAAAAGCTATGAGAAGAAGAAATTTGATAAGAGAAAGATTAAGTGCTATAATTGTGATAGATTACGTCACTTTGCTGATGAATGTTGGGCTGATAAGATTAAGGAGAGTGATGAAGCTAAGGTGGCTGAAGAGGATTCTGATAGTGAACCAGTTGTACTGATGGTTACAACAACTGAGGATAAGACAGTTACAGATCTGTGGTACATGGACACAGGTTGTTCTAACCACATGACTAGTAACAAGATTTAGTTGATTAATTTTGATGCTAGTAAGAAGACCAGAATCAGGCTTGCAGATGAAAGAACTCTGTGTGCAGAGGGTATGGGAAACATACTGATAGTGAAAGAAGATGGTAAATCAGTCCTAATTGAAAATGTGTTTTATGTGTCTGGCATGAAGTGTAACCTCCTGAGTGTTGGTCAGCTATTGGAGAAGGGTTTTTCAGTTACTATGTGTGATGGTGAACTGAAACTATTTGATCAACAGCAGAAGCAGGTTTTGAAGTCATCATTGGGCAAGAACAGGACATTCAAAGTAAGCATTCAAGCTACTAAGAGGCTTGGACATTTGAATTACAGGAGCTTAGGTCACTTGAATTCTAAGAATCTTGTACTGGGAATTCCAAGAACCGTGACACCAGAAAAGGCATGTGAAGTGTGCTTGAGAAGCAAGCAGTCTAGGCAACTTAAGAGAATTCAAGGAATTCTGTGTGGAGCATGGCATAGATCATGAAGTGGCACCTCCTCACACTCCACAACATAATGGACTTACTGAAAGGAGAAATAGAACCTTGCTTGACATGGCAAGGAGCATGCTAAAGGGAATGGACTTGCCACACACATTATGGGGTGAGGCTATTTCTACTACTGCATACATTCTGAACCGATGTCCAACTAAGAGATTGAAGGAAGTGGTTCCTATAGAGAAGTGGACTGGTAAGAAACAAAGTGTGAGTCATCTCAAAATGTTTGGAGCACTTTGCTTCAAGCACGTGCCAGATGCCAATAGAAGAAAATTGGATGACAAGAGTAAGGCTATGATACTTGTAGGGTATCACTCAACTGGTGGATATAAACTCTACTGCCATGTGACTCAGAAGGTGGAGATAAGCAGGGATGTATTGGTGAAAGAGACAAAATCGTGGCACTGGAAGCTAAACCAACCAATCACTAGGGCAGCCAGAACAGTTGAGTTGGATGATGAAACTGTGACAAAACAGAATACCAACATTGCAGTGCCTGAAAATGATGTAATGCATGATGATCCTGCTGAAGAAAATGATCCTAGTTCTGATTCTGAAGGGGAACCAGTGCCTGCAACCAGGGCAGAGAGGCAGAGACAATTGCCAAGCAGATTGACGGACTATGAACTCATACATGATTCTGAGATTGATCATGATGGTGAAATCATCCATTTTGCTCTGATGGTTGATGTTGAGCCTGTTAGTGTTGAAGAAGCACTCAAGGAGAGGTGTGGGTGAAAGCTATGAAGGAAGAGCTTGAAGCAAATGAGAATAATGGTATTTGGGAGTTGACTGTGTTACCCAAGAACAAAAAGGCAATTAGTGTGAGATGGATCTAGAAGATCAAATTGAAGCTAGATGGGTCAATTTCTAAACATAGAGCAAGGTTAGTAGCTAGAGGATTCCAACAAAAACCTGTCTTAGATTATTTTGAAGTCTTTGCACCTGTAGCTAGACATGAAACAATAAGATTGTTGCTTGCTATAGCTACTAGTAGGAATTGGCCTCTGCTACATTTAGATGTGAAGTCTGCATTCTTGAATGGACCTCTACAAGAGGAAGTTTATGTATCACAACCTCCAGGGTTTGAAGTGAAGAACATGGAGACCAAAGTGTACGGTTACACATGGCCTTATACAGGCTCAAACAGGCACCTAGGGCCTGGAACTTGAAGATTGATTCATTCTTCCAGCAACAAGGGTTCAAGAAATGTGAATTAGAATATGGTGTGTATGTAAAGCATACAAGTAAAGGCAATATGATTCTTGTGTGCCTTTATGTTGATGACATGTTGATGACAGGAGATCGTCTCACTGAGATAAATAAGTTCAAGAAAACTCTGATGAATGAGTTTGAAATGACTGATCTTGGCAAGGTGGTGTATTTTCTAGGGATGGAAGTATTATACACAGTTAAGGGAATTGTTTTGCACCAGATGAAGTATGAAATTGAAGTGCTGAAAAGGTTTGAGTTGCTGGATTGCAAGCCTGCAATCACACCAACAGAACCTAATCAGAAACTGAATGCTGAGAGTGAAGGGAAAGATGTTGATGCTACTGTTTTCAAACAGCTAGTTGGTTGCTTGAGATACCTTTGTAACACTAGGCCTGACATCTGCTATGCAGTTGGAGTGGTTAGCAGATTTATGAGCAAGCCCAAATGGTCCCATTATCAGGCTGCAACTAGGATACTCAGGTACATCAAGGGAACTTTGAAGTATGGACTCTGTTTTCCATCTGATGCAGCAGACAATGTTGGTGATCTGTTGTGCTATTCAGATTCTGACTGGTGCGGTGACAGGATGGATAGGAGAAGCACTACAGGCTACTTATTCATGTTCTTAAGAGCTCCAATCTCATGGTGCTCCAAGAAGCAACCAGTGTTTGCATTATCTTTTTGCGAGGCAAAATACATAGCAGGTGCAGTAACTGCCTGCCAAGCTATTTTGTTGATTAATGTGTTGTAGGATTTGAAGATTGAAGTTCACACTCCTGTGAAGCTGATGATTGATAACAAGTCAGTCATAAGTCTTGCCAAGAACCCAGTGCTGCATGGGAGAAGCAAGCACATTAATTCAAAGTTTCATTTCCTCAGAAATCAAGTGCAGAATTGTGTGATTGAAGTGTCTCACTGCAGAACTCAACAACAGGTTGCTGATATACTGACCAAGGCAATTAAGACAGACCAGTTTGTCAAACTGAGAGATGATCTTGGTGTTCTCACATTCGAGACCATGAATTAAGGGATGGTGTTGAGAGTAACGCGTGCTCTCTTATTTTACTGTTTTAGTGTCATAGTTACTCACAGTTAAAGATCGTTTATAGTTGGTTAATTACATTTACATTTCCCTTGAATTTAAGCCGCATTATCATTTGAGTTTCATGACTTGCAACAAGAACTGGTTGATTAATTTTGATGCTAGTAAGAAGACCAGAATCAGGCTTGCAGATGAAAGAACTGTGTGTAGAGGGTATGGGAAACATACTGATAGTGAAAGAAGATGGTAAATCAGTCCTAATTGAAAATGTGTTTTATGTGTCTGGCATGAAGTGTAACCTCCTGAGTGTTGGTCAGCTATTGGAGAAGGGTTTTTCAGTTACTATGTGTGATGGTGAATTGAAACTATTTGATCAACAGCAGAAGCAGGTTTTGAAGTCATCATTGGGCAAGAACAGGACATTCAAAGTAAGCATTCAAGCTACTAAGACACGGTGCTTAAATGCTACAGATGAGTGGGAGGAGAGCCTGCTGTAGCATAAGAGGCTTGGACATTTGAATTACAGGAGCTTAGGTCACCTGAATTCTAAGAATCTTGTACTAGGAATTCCAAGAACTGTGACACCAGAAAAGGCACGTGAAGTGTGCTTGAGAAGCAAGCAGTCTAGGCAACTCAAGAGAATTCAAGGAATTCTGTGAGGAGCATGGCATAGATCATGAAGTGACACCTCCTTACACTCCACGGCATAATGGACTTGCTGAAAGGAGAAATAGAACCTTGCTTGACATGGCAAGGAGCATGCTAAAGGGAATGGACTTGCCACACACATTGTGGGGTGAGGCTATTTCTACTACTGCATACATTCTGAACCGATGTCCAACTAAGAGATTGAAGGAAGTGGTTCCTATAGAGAAGTGGACTGGTAAGAAACAAAGTGTGAGTCATCTCCAAGTGTTTGGAGCAATTTGCTTCAAGCACGTGCCAAATGCCAATAGAAGAAAATTGGATGACAAGAGCAAGGCTATGATACTTGTAGGGTATCACTCAACTGGTGGATATAAGCTCTACTGCCCTGTGACTCAGAAGGTGGAGATAAGTAGGGATGTCTTGGTAAAAGAGACAAAATCGTGGGACTGGAAGCTAAACCAACCAAGCACTAGTGTAGCCAGAACAGTTGAGTTCGATGATGAAACTGTGACAGAATAGAATACCAACACTGCAGTGCCTGAAAATGATGTAATGCATGATGATCCTGTTGAAGAAAATGATCCTATTCTGATTCTGAAGGGGAACCAGTGCCTGCAACCAGGGCATAGAGGCAGAGACAATTGCCAAGCAGATTGGCGGACTATGAACTTATACATGATTCTGAGATTGATCATGATGGTGAAACCATCCATTTTGCTCTGATGGTTGATGTTGAGCCTGTTAGTGTTGAAGAATCACTCAAGGAGAAGATGTGGGTGAAAGCTATGAAGGAAGAGCTTGTAGCAATTGAGAAGAATGGTATTTGGGAGTTGACTGTGTTACCCAAGAACAAGAAGGCAATTAGTGTGAGATGGATCTAGAAGATCAAATTGAAGCCAAATGGGTCAATTGCTAAACACAAATCAAGGTTAGTAGCTAGAGGATTCCTACAAAAACCTGGCTTAGATTATTTTGAAGTCTTTTCACCCGTAGCTAGACATGAAACAATAAGATTGTTGCTTGCTATAGCTACTAGTAGGAATTGGCCTCTGCTACATTTAGATGTGAAGTCTGCATTCTTGAATGAACCTCTACAAGAGGAAGTTTATGTGTCACAACCTCCAGGGTTTGAAGTGAAGACATGGAGAGCAAAGTGTACAGGTTACACAAGGCCTTATACGGGCTCAAACAGGCACCTAGGGCCTGGAACTTGAAGATTGATTCATTTTTCCAGCAACAAGGATTCAAGAAATGTGAATTAGAATATGGTGTTTATGTAAAGCATACAAGTAAAGGCAATATGATTCTTGTGTGCCTTTATGTTGATGAGATGTTGCTGACAGGAGATTGTCTCACTAAGACAAATAAGTTCAAGAAAACTCTGATGAATGAGTTTGAAATGACTGATCTTGGCAAGGTGGTGTATTTTCTAGGGATGGAAGTATTATACACAGTTAAGGGAATTGTTTTTGCACCAGATGAAGTATGAAATTGAAGTGCTGAAAAGGTTTGAGTTGCTGGATTGCAAGCCTGCAATCACACCAACAGAACCTAATCAGAAACTGGATGCTGAGAGTGAAGGGAAAGATGTTGATGCTACTGTTTTCAAACAGCTAGTTGGTTTCTTGAGATACCTTTGTAACACTAGGCCTGACATCAGCTATGAAGTTGGAGTGGTTAGCAGATTTATGAGCAAGCCCAAATTGTCCCATTATCAAGCTGCAACTAGGATACTCAGGTACATCAAGGGAACTTTGAAGTATGGACTCTGTTTTCCATCTGATGCAGCAGACGATGTTGGTGATCTGCTGTGCTATTCAGATTCTGACTGGTGCGGTGACAGGATGGATAGGAGAAAGCACTACAGACTACTTATTCATGTTCTTAGGAGCTCCAATCTCATGGTGCACCAAGAAGCAACCAGTGGTTGCATTATCTTCCTGCGAGGCAGAATACATAGCAGGTGCAGTAACGGGCTGCCAAGCTATTTGGTTGATTAATGTGTTGCAGGATTTGAAGATTGAAGTTCACACTCCTGTGAAGCTGATGATTGATAACACGTCAGTCATAAGTCTTGCCAAGAACCCAGTGCTGCATGGGAGAAGCAAGCACATTGATAAAAAGTTTCATTTCCCCAGAAATCAAGTGAAGAATTGTGTGATTGAAGTGTCTCACTGCAGAATTCAGCAACAGGTTGTTGATATACTGACCAAGGCAATCAAGACAGACCAGTTTGTCAAACTGAGAGATGACCTTGGTGTTGTCACATTCGAGACCATGAATTAAGGGATGGTGTTGAGAGTAACGCATGCTCTCTTATTTTACTGTTTTAGTGTCATAGTTACTCACAGTTAAAGTTATTTACTGTTGGTTAATTACATTTACATTTCCCTTGAATTTAAGCTGCATTATCATTTGAGTTTCATGACTAGCAACAAGAACTGGTTGATTAATTTTGATGCTAGTAAGAAGACCAGAATCAGGCTTGCAGATGAAAGAACTCTGTGTGTAGAGGGTATGGGAAACATACTGATAGTGAAAGAAGATGGTAAATCAGTCCTAATTGAAAATGTGTTTTATGTGTCTGGCATGAAGTGTAACCTCCTGAGTGTTGGTCAGCTATTGGAGAAGGGTTTTTCAGTTACTATGTGTGATGGTGAACTGAAACTATTTGATCAACAGCAGAAGCAGGTTTTGAAGTCATCATTGGGCAAGAACAGGACATTCAAAGTAAGCATTCAAGCTACTAAGACACGGTGCTTAAATGCTACTGATGAGTAGGAGGAGAGCCTGCTGTGGCATAAGAGGCTTGGACATTTGAATTACAGGAGCTTAGGTCACTTGAATTCTAAGAATCTTGTACTGGGAATTCCAAGAACTGTGACCCCAGAAAAGGCATGTGAAGTGTGCTTGAGAAGCAAGCAGTCTAGGCAACTCAAGAGAATTCAAGGAATTCTGTGAGGAGCATGGCCTAGATCATGAAGTGACACCTCCTCACACTCCACGGCATAATGGACTTGCTGAAAGGAGAAATAGAACCTTGCTTGACATGGCAAGGAGCATGCTAAAGGGAATGGACTTGCCACACACATTGTGGGGTGAGGCTATTTCTACCAGTGGCGGACCCAGCTACAAGTGAGGGGGTTCAGTTGACACCCTTGGAAAAAAAATCTGCTTACCACCCTATAGAAATTTTTTTTGACACGCCTGAATATTTTAAATTGCACCAATAACCCAAATTTTGCACCTATTTGCACCAAATACCCAAAATTCACTTACCCAAACACACACTCTCTCGCAAAAGGCAAAATACGCACGCAGTGGCAACAAAAACGCACAACACGTGAACCCTATTTTGTTTATAATTTCTGATTTGAATTCTGATTTTGATTGAATTTGGTTGAACCCTATTTTGTCTGTCTCTCACGCCACTGAATTTGATTGAATTCTGATTTGGTTGAAACTTGAAAGTCTGATTGCAGTGAACCCTATTTTGTTTATAATTTCTGATTGAATTTCTGAATTTGAGAACCCTATTTTGTTTCTAGTTTCTGAACCCTAAATTGAATTTCTGATTTGTTTGTAATTCTAATTAGTATTAATATTGTGTTTGAACAAGGTAATCAAATGGATAAATTTTTAGTAAAGAGACCAAGGTCGTCAATTGATGAATGTGGATCAAGCTCACAACAACAACAACAACAAGAGTCGTGTGTTGAAGTTAATTTAGATAAGTTGCCATCGGATCCTGGATTGCGAGGAAAAATTGCTACATATCATCCTAACGATCAAGATAAGATACGGAGAGCGTATTTGCAAAAAGGGCCATGTCAACCTAAGAATCACAACTTTCCACAAAGAATTATTGGAGGCGCAAAGAGAAGATTTTCTCCGGCATGGTTCACTGAATTTGGAAATTGGTTAGAGTACAACATTGAAAAAGATGCTGCATATTGTTTGTATTGGCTATTTCAAATGAATTGTCACAAGCATTACAAAGGAAAGATCAAGACATTCTGAATGCTATGAACTTGGTTAATATCACAAAGGACGGGTTTGAAACACTCAGAAATGATGGATGGGACTTTTTATTGCAAGAAGTAGTTTCATTTTGCAATAAGAATTCTATTACTGTTCCTGCTATGAAAGATTTGTTTGTTAAGGGGCTGTCAGTACGTAATCCAAGAGGCATTATAGCAGAGCATCATTATCGTGTTGAATTATTTTATAATGTGATAGACATGCAGCTTCAGGAACTTAATGACCGTTTTGGTAAGATTAATACTCAATTGCTCCTTTGTTTGGCTTCTTTGGATCCATCTAAATTGTTCTCTGCTTTTGATAAGGCAAAGTTGTTGGAATTTGCAAGTTTTTATCCAGATGAGTTCTCTCCATTTAAGTTAGCGGTGCTTAATGATCAACTAGACTGTTACATCGTCGATATGCGTAGGAATGTTCAATTTTCTTCTTTGAAAGGACTCCAACAACTTTCAGAGACGTTGGTTGAAAATGGAAGACATAATGTGTATCCAGAGGTTTATCTTCTTTTGAAGCTGGCACTAGTTTTGCCTATTGCAACATCAACTGTAGAAAGAGCTTTCTCTGCTATGAATATTGTGAAGAATAGGTTGCGTAACCAGATGGGGGATACATGGATGAACGACTTTCTGGTGACATACATTGAGAGTGATGTATTCAATAAAATTGACTCTGAGCTTATTATTCTACGATTTCAGAATATGAAATCACGTAGAGGACAATTATGAAGTGTATAATTTATTTATTTATTTATTTAAATATATTATAGTTGTTTTTAATTATATTTTTAGTAAATAGTGTATTTAAAAATTTTGACATCCCTGACCCCGGGGTCCTGGGTCCGCCACTGATTTCTACTGCTGCATACATTCTGAACCGATGTCCAACTAAGAGATTGAAGGAAGTGGTTTCTATAGAGAAGTGAACTGGTAAGAAACAAAGTGTGAGTCATCTCAAAGTGTTTGGAGCACTTTGCTTCAAGCACGTGCCAGATGCCAATAGAAGAAAATTGGATGACAAGAGCAAGGCTATGATACTTGTAGGGTATCACTCAACTGGTGGATATAAACTCTACTACTTTGTGACTCAGAAGGTGGAGATAAGCAGGGATGTCTTGGTGAAAGAGACAAAATCATGACTGACAGTGCTAACGTGGATGTTGATGTGGCTAAAGGGTGATGATGTGGCAAATCCACCTAGGATTTTAATTAAAAATTAATTTTTATTCAAAACTAAAAAACCCAAAATACCCTTATCTTACTATTATTATCTTCTACCCCCAAAACTTTTATCCCTCTTCTCATCTTCCCGAATCCCCCTCTCAGCCCTGCACTCGCCCTTCTCATTCATCTTCTTCATCACACCCCCTTTCACACAAATGGATCCTTGAATCCAAACCACAAATCGGTGTCACAATATGCATATAATATGCATCCAGTGCATCTCCTTCACTTTAATCAGTGTAAGAGCTTTTAATCAACACGCCATGAGAGAAATTGGATTTGCAAATTTCTGAATCACACTTTGAAACCACCGGCCAATGAGAATACAAACGGGGGAGATCAGATCTAGCAAAACTCAAAAGATAAACCTTAAATTGATATGGAAACTATACCTGCACTCTAGTAATCATATCAATCCCAATCATTGAGAACAGATTGAACGAATTCAACACTTGAATGCGGTAGCAGAATTAGGGCGTGGGTCACCAATAGGGTTCCAACGAAGTTTCAATTTGTAAAACTCATCCAGAACTGTGAAACGTAAACGCCAGAGGCGCTGGAACCTATGTAGACGAAGCTGCAGAATCAAGCATGCGAATTGCTGGTTTGATTCGAAGGATAGAAGAAGACGCCCCCGCCAAACCGAAAACAGATGGAGAAATGATGATGTGTTTTTTCATTTTTAATAAAATATTATTTTTAAATAAAAAATCCAAGTTGGAATAACATGTCATTTCTTTTATAAGCCACTTAAGCATGGTAACACCCACGTAAGCTTTTTTGTAATGGAGTTAAACAGAAAATACAAAAAGGGTAACGGTGCAACATTTTTAAAAGATAAGGGACCTAATTGTTACAAAAAAAAAGTTAAGGGACCTATTCGTTACCTGAAAATAAGTTAAGGGACCCCGAGACATATTTTGCCTTTTAAAAAAGTCCACCAATGGACATTTACCATTTTTAGTAAGTTCTAATAAAATATTAATCTTATTTTCTATTTTTTATTCAAAAGTTCATTTTTTACGAAAAATTGTAAAAGTCCATCGGTGAACTTTTTTGGAGGTCCATATCACGGGCCATATATAGATACGAGTAAGGCTTATGATAGGGTGGACAGGGGCTATCTAGAAGCTATTATGTCAAAGATGGGGTTTCATAAGAAATGGGTGGGTTGGATGATGTTATGTGTGAAGACAGTTCAATACTCCGTTGTTGTTAATGGAGAGGTTGTTGGTCCTATTTTTCCTGGGAGAGGTCTCCGTCAAGGGGACCCTCTTTCTCCTTACATGTTTACTTTATGTGCAAAAGGTTTAAGCTCTTTGATCCATAATGCAATTTCTCGGGGAGATATCCATGGTGCAACAATCAGTAGAAATGCTCTCACTGTCTCGCATTTGTTGTTTGTAGATGATTTCATGTTGTTGTTTAGAGCAAACCAGGCTGAATCTCAAAAAATGAAAGATATTTTGGTGACATATGAAAGAGCTTTAGGACAATCTATCAACTACAACGAGTCTGAAATTTTTTCAGCAAGAATACTCATCCTGACAATACAGTAGCGGTATCCAATATTCTTGGTGTGCGTGCAGCTTTAGGCACAGGTAAATACTTGAGGATACCGTCCATGATAGGAAGGAGTAAGAAAAGCACTTTTAAATACATCCGAGACAAGGTGTGGAAGAAACTGAATTCTTGGAGTGGGATGTCATTATCAAAAGCAGGGAGGGAGGTTCTTATTAAAGCAGTTATTCAAACAATCCCTATTTATGCTATGAGTATTTTTCAAATTCCAGAAACTCTTGTTGATGAGCTAGAAAGGATGATGAATTTTTTTGGTGGGGTTCCAAAGGTAATGATGCTAGAGGAATTCACTGGATGTCTTGGGACAAATTGTCAATGCACAAGGATAGTGGAGGTATGGGTTTTAAAAGTCTATATGCTTGCAAAACAAGGTTGGAATTTAATTACCAAACCAAATGCCATGATCTCTAGAATTTTCAAAGCTAGATATTTTCTAAGAGGGGATATTTTGGAGGCCAGTGTTGGTCATAATCCAAGTTTTTTGTAGCGAAGCATTTGCAAAGCTAGGGTCATTTTGAATGAAGGGTACAAATGGTCGGTGGGAGATGGCATATTAGACTCTGGGATGAACCTTGGTTAAAAGGTGGAGGTAAACTTGTTGACAAATTTTTACTACGCCAAAATGTAAACTTGACAGTTGCAAATATCATGTCCCAAAACCATAGAATCTGGGATGAAAGGAAAATCTTCTCCATTCTCAATCCTATGCAGACCGATATGGTAAGGAAAAATCCTTTGTTGCCAACCGTGTGACTCATGACAAGATCATTTGGGGAGCCACTACAAATGTTAAATCGGGCTATCACATTTGTCTCAATAAGCTGGTTGATACAAGCCACTTTAAAGAAGAAGGGGATTGGCACATCATATTTAGGGGTGTGCATGGTGCAAGAACTGCCCCAAACTGAACCACATATGCAATCTGGTTCGGTTCGAAAAACCATTTCAGTAAAAAAATCGGTTTTCCATCAAACCGGTTAGGTTCGGTTTAGAACCGGTTCTAAACCGGTTTCCTTTATACGAACCGGTTTTTGTACTCAAATTGGTTTTAAACCGGTTTTTTGCTCGAACCAGTTTTTGACAGAATTGCAGAAACGCTGTTTTTTAGAACAAAACCATTACCAATTGTATAAAAAACTGGTTTTATCACTTCACAATGTTATTTCCTTTAATAATAAAAAAGCATGTCGCATAAATAAAGAAAGTATGAACACCTATATTACAATCCATAACTAGTTTAGTAAGTTCTGAACTCATCATGATTGCACTAAACTTAAACAGTTAAGCTACTACTTATATAAACGGATCGTAATACTTAATAATGTTATTCATCTAGATATATACATAGATATTATATATTATTTAATAACGTTTGTGAGATGAAGAAAAACAAATCAAACAGTAAATTAAAACCAATGGCAAAGCTTGTAATGCTTTTTATTTAATTGTTGATGATTCTTGGCTTAGTGTATCAGCTAGATGGAAATAAAAGCATTCCCAGCTTTCCATTTCGTTTTAGTTTTCTGTTTGAATTTCTTTTTATGATTCAAAATATCAGCCGGTGTTTATATGCTTTTTGTAACCCCAGCTACTATATGAATAATTGTTATTTCCTTCATCACTTTGTATCAGTAAAACTGCACACCTCTCACTTCTCTGAAGTTTCAATTATTTGATATTGATCATTTATCTCTGAAGGTTTAAAATGCTCAGCTTGTTTAAAATGCTTCTGTATCCTAATCCTCCATAAGGTTTTTAATTCTTCTTGGAAGATGCTTTGCAATTTGGGTTAAAAAGTTAAACTGGTTTTTTTCATCAAGTTTGGGTAACTGATCTGTTTTAAAATTCTGGATTGGTTCATAAACCATTTAATTGGGTTTGGTCTTTTTTGGTGTGGTGTGGTTCAATTTAATGAAATGGTGTGGTTAACCATAATTTTTGCACACCCCTACATCATATGGGGATTACATGTTCCTCCAAGAGTCAAACACTTTCTATGGAGGGTTTGCAAGAATGTTCTCCCAACACTTTAAAGGCATGAAGTCTATTCTAAATGATCATCAATTTATAAATTTTGCCATGGTTATGTATGGCATTTGGTATCATAGGAATTTGCGACTTTGGGAGCATAAAGTTAAATCAGTTAATAATATTTTGTCATGTGCACACATGGATTGGGATGCTTGGTCAAGAATTAATTCTTGCAAAAACAATATTAACTGGTCCAACTCTTCAATTGAGCAACAATCGATTGGGAATTGCACGATTTGGTCTAGACCACCTCCAAACTATGTGAAGTGCAATATTGACGCGGGATTTGGAGGTAACGGTGTTGGACTTGGCATCGGCATTTGTGTTAGACGGTCTTCGGAAGAATTCCTCATGGCAAAAACTTTATGGCATAATTCCCAATTTAGCGACAAAGAAGGAGAGGCATGTGGTCTTTGGTTTGCTATCAAGTGGCTCACATATTTATATTTTCATAATGTGCTTTTTGAGATGGATTGTAAAATAGTAGTGGATGATGTCGATCAATAAATAAAGAATGCATCAGAATATGAGTCTATTATTCTAGATTGTAAAAGGAACTTTTCTAATTTTTCACATCTTAGCAAAGTTGTTTTTTAAAGAGACAAGCAAACATGGTAGCTCATTCTTTAGCAAGGGTAGTCATTGTTGAGTCTTGTTCTTAATTGTTTTCCTCAATTCCAGATTGTATTACTAACTTTATCATGAATGAAATGCAATAGATATCTTCCGGTTAATATATATATATAAAAAAATTTATTTTGCTCTATAAAAAATAAGAGTTGTCTCCGTAAGATAACTTTTCAAATTAAATGTTGAAATTTAACAATAGATAAATAAAATTGAGAATAATTTTATATTAATTTGACCTTTTTAACTATGCAATTTGTTAAAATTTAAATATTTTAAGTTTTTTTTTAATGAAATTATGTATTTTGTAAAAAATTAAAAAAAAATTGAAAAAATATCATAGGGCCACTAAAAAAAATTTTTAGATCCGTCACCGGATAGTAATGCCTTTTTGAAATTTTGTTACATTTACTCGTGAAAAGTAGTTTGAAAAACCTCTTGAATGTATTTCAAAAACAAAACTAATTGTATTTCCACAATTTTCCTTCTAAAATGTTTGGGGGTAAAGGGTGTCAAATAGTGGCTTCTATTTTTGTTACAAAAATTTTAGGGTGAATAAATGATACTAAGTTCAAGATAGAGAAAACCATTGAGCTCTTTGCGTACTTACCGGCGAAAGTACATAGTGACTTCTAATATAAAACTCTAATAAAATAATCAAATCATGTGCAAATGACTGCTTTACACTCATCAAACGATTTGCCTAGCTTGAGAAATCAAAATGTAAAACCAAACATATCTTTGTACCTACAAAGTTATGGTACAAATTTCTCATGTTGTATAGCTTCCCTTCAATTTAATGCCGTGGGAAACCAAACATTGCATGTAAAATTTAGTGCTTTATTTAGTTTCTTGGTAGATGATGTGCAAAATCCACCCCTTACATATACTACCATACAACATACCATCTATTTGGCTTCCACAAAATGTAATTTTAAGAATACAATCCACTGACAAGACTATGGACAGTATATCAAATTGATCAATCACCCAGGTGTAAATGGTCACCCTCACTAAACTAGGTAGGCTAAATTAAATTACATCTCAAGAGTACAAGGAAAAACCGGGGTAGGGGGAGCTTCTATTGGACATCCAAATAAAAGTACCTTAACCTTGTATAGCATGTGTAAAACCCCACAACTGCACATGAAACAAATATGGTGAATAAGTCATAAATTATACTATCAAATCATAATTTTAAAAAAGCAATGTTAGAACAATATGTAGAACAAAATCAATGCATGGTATATAATGAGCTAAGGGTATTGCTATCGCGGTGTATATGGAGTCTATATAATGAGAGTAAGTAGATTACCTCAACGTTCTTCAATTCAAACTCTGGACTATGAGCTAGACATAAGTTTCCAAAAGTGTCACAGGGTCCACTAGTTCCTGTTAACCTTTTCAACCAAGAGGATGATTTCACAAACAGATCCCCCGCTAGTACAATATAATGAAAGAAACTAAGTAGCACAATTGAAATACTTACAAATCACCATCCAAGCATAAAGCAAAATTGCCCCCACCACCAAGTCCAAGTAAATCACCCAAACACATGTAGTAGTACCGGTTGGCACCTGCACATAAATTTATAATGTCGCAAGTTGAAAGAAATCAACAATGCTCACAGGCAAATGGTAAATCGACATGCTCACAGGCAAATGCCTTTCATTTTTTCAAAGAAACAACTGAAGATACTACAATACAATAATTCCAGACCATTATCAAATGTTAGTTGAACTAGAAGAGGACAAGCAAAAGGCAATGATTAGCTATTCCATCCATAAATTTTGAGAGGCATGATAGCTCTCATCTATATTGCTTTATTCTTATGGCAAGTTTACATGCTTCTAAATCAAACAAATCCAGGTCCTAGATACCTGAAAAACTGAAATTGAAAATAAAATATTTGACCCTAGAAACATGTAACGTCACTCTAGCTTTATATGTACTGGTCCACTTATTCAGACAATGCAACAATTTCCCAAATTTTCCTTAGTTCCAAATCTTCCTACAAAAACATATGCATCTACACAATGAGAACGAACCCCTTACCAGTAGGTCGAAAAAGCCTTGGCTGGCCATACACAGTTGTAAAGACAAAAGTTTGATTTGTCCCCTATCACCACATTAGAGAAAATGAAATCATACTCCAAGATGAAGAAGTTCCTTCATAAAGCATTATCCATGAAGAAAGGTAGCTAACGTACTTGATATTTTCGCTTTGCTGTAGGTTTCAAGGGGCAATCAAGCATCCCACCAAATATAGCACCTTGCATATCTCCAACAATCTATCAGTTTTACAAAATGATAATTAATCCATTGTCAACAAAATAATTACACCGTGCATTACAACCTTACCATAATAAGAGGGGATATGCATTTTAGTTCAGAAAGGTAGACATACCAGCAAACTAGGACCAGAAAGTTCAGCACTCTTGCGAATAAGCGTACGAAGTGATATTCCATGTTTCAACGTACTGCCCTTAATTTAAAGAAAAATATTGGATCAATACTTCAACACAATAGTGTAATACCGTTCAATGCATCAACTTAAAAAACTAGAGAGCAAAGTTACCTATAAAGTAAGACCCATCGACATCCTTTTACTATATTAGGTAGGCATGATTCGAAAAATTCATACAACTCAGGAGATATAAAAGTAGAGTCATCGGTAAGATTGAGTGGAGACTTCTTTGGAGCATTTGGAGTTTTCTGACCATTTGCTTCTTCAAAAACATCAGAACTGCTGCTACTCCTTTTAGAGGTTTCGTCCTCATTATTAATTTCATCTTTCAATAAATCCATGTTGCTACATGTGGGATTACAATCAACATAATTATCCGAAGGAATATCCTGATACTCAAAATTCTCATAATTATATCCAGAAGAGGATTGGCTTTCTTTAAGATCATTTTCATGTTTGCTTGTCTTTGATCCATTAGAGTTGATTGAAGGGATAATGTAAGACAAATATGAAGTCAAAGGTTTGCCCTCTTCAGAATAGGGTTTAGCCTGCACAAATAAAAATATCATATCGAAGTTACATTAAATAAAAAGTAAAAGAAAGAAAGGTGAAAGTGCTTATTTTTCCACTTAGAATACGTAGAACTAATTATAACACAAGGTATGCAGGACCTCTGAATGGCCTTTTTTGCACTTAGTTCTTATTGACTTAAGTTAAATCATAGATGTAATATGAGAGATAATCATTTTGTTTTGTTTTCCCATCCTCTCCCCGTGGATAGAGGTGTGACGACTGATGACTGCAGAAAGTAAAGATATGAGACATTTATGAGGAAAATATAATCTTAAAGCTGGTTGATGTCCCAACTTTCAAAAGTAATTAAACATGCAAATAAGAAAATCATACTCCAGAAGAAGCTTATTCAGTCTTTCTACCATGATAAGACTGAAATTTTTCAGGCCTATAGAAACTATAATACGAATAATACACACACAAGTTTGCACATCAGAAACACACTGCAATAGCAGGGAAGAAAACTAAACTAAACCTAGTGCAGCCTGAATTCCATCCCGATGCAAAATCTATGCTATTAAAATGTCATGCAAACAAAGTTGCAACAGGTTAACTTTCAATATTCTTCAAAAATGATTAGTTAAGTATAGTCTGTCATATTCCCTAGGCAATAGGATTAACACATGAAAGAATGATCGAAAACAAACTTTCAATTATAAAACCCCTCACCTTATGTTTGGATGGAGTATTTTTTTTGTTCGGACCATTGCTGGCTACCCACGGAGTGTCCCAATGCTTTCAACGAAAGACTAATTCCGTTCGTGCTTAGGATCAAATTTCGCACTGGCAAACACCGAGTTTGTCCACTACGGGAATCGAACCCGAGAGCACCGGGTCGACCCCTCATATCCCACGGTAGATTAAGCCACTGGAAAAACGGTGTTGGTTGTTTGAATGGAGTATGCTTTGGGGGTGACGTAATTTTCTTGGGGGGGGGGGGGGGGAATTGAAATATTTTAGCTTAAAATTTTGAGGTGAAATATTTCAATTCCCCCCCAAATACTTCATCCAAACATACTCAAGGTCTTTAGTCAATCAAAATTTGCATTTTATCTAATCATGTATCATTAACATCGACAACAATGACAACGACAAGGACAAGAACAAGGACAAGGAATGCACCTATAGTAGGAGAACTGAAGTAAAGAATATAGAGTCTGATAGATACAATGAAGTTGAAATACTTGGCTTGGTTCCATTATCATCCATAACCAAACCCAACGAAATAAAATGGGTGTATAGCTCATAAACCAACCAAATTATGTTCTGTCAAATATCCCCCAGCACTAGCAGCCAGTCAAAAGGAACATCAAAAGTCATAAAACCAAATTACTATTTACCCATTGAACCGCTGAAGAAATCAAATAACACAATAGCTTTTTCTTTTGCCTAGTTTAGATCAGTATATTTGATTAAACAACTCAGACCCAAGTTGAAAATTAATGAAACTATTCAACCCTAGATTCAGATTATTGCACGGATCAGATCTAATCTAACATTAAAAGTATCCATCAAGCTCCTCTTTTTCTTCTTGCATGATTGGGAATAATAAACACAACAAAAAAATAACCAGATGAAGATCATGAAAAACAAGAATAAGAGTTAAAAAAGAGAATTTTTTTTGGGGGGAAATAAAATGAAAAAATGTACCTGGGGCGAGGAAGAGTTGGGGGAATTGGCAAAGAGATAGGAAAGCTTCTGTGTAACTCTGTCTTTGAAAGCATGCATTTTGAAGAGGAGAGCTATGACCCCATCAAATACAAAAACCAAAGGGTTTGATTGGATTGGATGAGAATTAAGAAAAAAAAGGAATGAAGCAAATGGAAGAAGGGAGGGAGAAGGGGGGAGTAGTCGGTGGAGGAAGAAAAGAAGGGAAGTAAGGGCAATGAAACGAAAAATAGCTACAAACGTAAATGAGGGACAGAGATTTGTTTACGTGTCATGTTTATCGGTTATTTTTTCGGGTTTTTTCTTCCGTATACCCCATTTTACCAAAAATCCCCAAAATACCCCTTATTTTTAAAAAATAAATCCGGTTTTTTTAAAATTCCCGGAAATAACAAATTGTCAATATACAAAATACGAGAACAAATACAAAATATACAATACGATCACGATATACAAAATACAAAATATACAACTAAGGGTCAATTGTCAAAGGCCCTAAAGCAGTCGAAAGGGTCTCATATACAGCAGGTGGAATGCCCTCGTCTACCTTGGCATCCCAGAGAAGTGCAACTGCTCTCTCCATCCTATCCTCCGCGGTCAGTGGACCAATATCCTCAGCTGCTGCCTCCTGATATGGTACATCATCCTCTGGAGGCGAAGTCGGAGTCAGACGGGGAATGGACACCTCCAAATACCATGGTAGGTAACCGTCATCGCAGAGACCCGCCACGGCTGTCCGTCTAGAAATGTCCCTACAAGTCTGCGTCGGGGATTGATAGAACAACAATCTCTGTACAATGGTCGGTGTAGATGGATGTCGGCCCGAAATGGGTGGATCATGGATCTGCTGGACGTATCCAAACTGCCAACGGACCATGTCTGCCATATAGGGCAGAGCGACATCGCCCCAGAGCAGCCAACCTCTGAAAAGGAAAAATATGGGAAAACGGCGTTTAGTCCCTGTGGTCCTCCCTAAGGCCTCCATATGACCTGCTCCCGCTGTAACTCATCCAGCCGCTCCCGAAAATCTTTAAGCTTGATAGTGTCACACTTATGGTTCCCCCACCTGCTGCAACGTGGAAGCCCAGATGCACCGAAGTCTTTCCGCACCAGATGGTGGGGAAATACTCGTATATCCAACACTGAAATAATTAAATGAATAAATAAGTAATTATATAAATAAAACTAATTAATTATTGGTAAATAAAAAAGTAATTAATTATTACCTGTAGCAGAGAAGCGTATCCTCCAACCCGCTTCGTCTCCCAATAACATGCGTCGTTCAGTTGGTCGTAAAGCGAAGATGGTATAGCCCAACAAGAGTAACAAATAACACCGTGCAGCCTGATCAAGAAAGCCAGCTGCCATGTTCTCTCTGTATGCAGCCTCCAAAAAACTAAATCTGAATGTCGGTCCCCTATTGGCCCGACACTCCGCCTAGCAAGCTGTGTGGTCTATACCTAGCAAATCCACTCCAGCCCGAATGGCATCAGCGTCAGAAAAATGCAGCCGTTGTTCCAAAGGTGTGCCGGTGAGCAGCAAGTGGAACAACGCAGACACGTCGTCCAACGTCACTGTCATCTCCCCGAACGACATGTGGAATGAGCTAGTCTCAGAATGCCACCTCTCCACAAAAGATGATATCAGCTCGTGGTTGATGTTGTTGAGAGGTGTGATGTCCAACTGCAACAGATTGGCCTGCTCCAACCATCTGGCTATATGTGGGTGGGGCTGCTGAGGTCTAAACCTCAATCACTTCCCTCATGGGATGCCACCTTGATCTTACCACGGTCCTGCAAAAAAATAAATTATATAAATTAAAACATATTAAATAAAAGTAATTAATTATTGGTAAAAAATAAATAAATTAATTATTAAAAGTATTAATTGCCCCAACTGTAGCCTGGAGACGCAGTGCACATGCAACCGGTCCAAAAAAACTTGCTGAGCAGGCTGAGCGTCCTGCTGAGCAGCCTCAGCCTCCTCATACTGCTGAAAGTGGTCCTGCTGAGCAGGCTCATGATACTGCAGCTCCTGCTGCACCGGATCAGCCCCGTCTATGTTCTCTCGCTCTCGGACACGCCTCTGACGCTCAGAAGCGTGACCAACCTGCCTCACCAACCGAATCTTGTCCTCGTGCTAGGAGCAGCAGGAGGAGATTGATCTGCATCTCCTGGTGCTGCCTCGGAAGACTCACCTCGCTTTATCATTCCTGTTCTGGTCGCCACTGAAAAAGCAAAAAAAAAATTATAACGAAATTTTAAAAAATAAATAAATAAATTCCGGACATAGATAAGGGTTAATGCGAAAAGATTTTTTCTGGGATTTCTGGAAACACCTCAAAACGGAATATTTCCGGAAGTCAATTTGACTTCCGGAAATACCCCGTTTTGAGGTGTTTCCGGAAATCCCAGAAAAAATCTCTTTCGCATTTACCTATTTTGGGGTATTTCCGAAAAGTTTAAAAAAAACCCTCCGAAAATACCCCTATTTCTAAAAAGTTTAAGGACCAAAAACTTACTTTTTCCGCAAATATGTGTAAATGAGGAAGATTTACGTTTTTTTAACTATTTTTAGGGGTATTTTGGTCCATTTGGGTTATTATGGGGGTATAGGGGAGAAGGAGGGGGGTACAAAAGAAAAACCCCTATTTTTTTTGTTACCATGTCATTGGTGCGTAGTTTCCACCGGCTTTGCCGGTGACTCTACGTAGGGGTACCTGGCTGGCCACGAGTTTTCGGCTTTGCCGCGAGTTTCCGGCTTTGCCGGCCCGTGTGGTTCTCCCCTCCCAACAGAGTTTTTGCCACACCCAATATCCAAACCCGAGACCTTGAGGTGGGATCATAGTACGGTTACCACTTGGACGAACCTTGTTTCGTGTTTATCTGTTATGAAGAAATGTCGTATTACATCACAATATTACATTATATTAATTAATTAATTAATGCAGCCAAAAAATTAATTAATTACATTTTAGATAAGGTAAATCCAAGATTACCTTTGAAAAAATGTGGTAATTACCACAATATAATTATATTTTACATATTTTTATAGATATATTTTTGGCTAAAGTGCTATCGGGGTCCCTTATCTTTATTTAAAGTAACGAATTAGTCCTTTATGTTTTTTTTGTCCCAAATAAGTCATTTATCTTTCAAATTTTTGACACATAAATCCTTTTCCGTCAACCTCCATCCAACTTTGTTAACAGTGCTTATGTGGCGTGCTGACTCATTATTTGATTAGGTGGCATGTCATTTTTATTTTTGTTTAGCTTTTATTTTTATTAAATTAAATTATATGCCACCTAAGCAAAAATAAAAATGACATGCCACCTAATCAAATAATGAGTCAGCACGCCACATAAGCACTGTTAACAAAGTTGGATGGAGGTTGACGGAAAAGGATTTATGTGTCAAAAATTTGAAAGATAAAGGACTTATTTGGGACAAAAAAAACATAAAGGACTAATTCGTTACTTTAAATAAAGATAAGGGACCCCGGGAGCACTTTAGCCTATATTTTTTATTTGCATATTGATGCATTATTTTGTATTGTTGTCGGGGCTGATGGTAGTGTGACTATGAGGTAGCTTTGGTTACCCAAAAATAATATATGTATTTGAAAAAGTATGTATATTTTATATTTTGCTACCCCAGTAATATATTATTTAACTACCCCCAACTAAATTTATTTGTCTAAGGAAATAAAAGAACAACAACAAGCCCCTGCCTTGGGTACGGAGCAGCATTAAAACCCTGGGCCAACTGTCCTGACCCTTGAGGCACCTACTTAAGCTAACCACTACAAAAAACGGATCAAATAGCGGGGGTTCTATTGCGGAGGTTTTAAAAACCCCCTCAGTTTAACAGTAAAAAAGGAACTCCTTGTTCAGACAGTTAAAAATGTTGTTTCAATTTACGGAGGTTTAAAACCCCCGTTGAGTGTCAAGAAAAACCCCCGTTAATTGTAAAAAAAAAAACAAAAAAAAATCTTTCCCTCTTATCACTCACGTTTCCCTCTTCTCACTTTTCACTGCCGCTTCACAGTCACGTTTATCACTCGTTTACCCAGCAACGCAAAACCCGTTTCTCGCCAAACCCTCAGTCGCAAAACCCGTTTCTCTCTTCTCAGTCGCAAAACACTCTCTCGCCAAACCCTATCAGTCGCAAAACCCAGCAACGCAAAAACGTCACAAACCCAGCAACATTTCGCAAAACCCATTTCCTTTCCCCTATCTCGTTTAACTGAAGCAAAAACCCTCCCTTTCCAGAACCCTCTCGTGAATCCCTTTCTAGAAACCCTCTCGTGAAACGGAATGGAACTTCGAGTGCGTCTTGGCAACGGAAAGGAACTTCGAGTGCGTCTTCAACTTCTATTGTGCGTCTCTGCTACTCATTTGGCGTGTAGCTTCTTCTATTCTGAGGTAAAGGTCTTGGCTTTCATATTTGTTTTGATTGTGTGATATAAATACTGGATTAGTGATATAAATCGGTGATTCTGTGATTAATGGTATAAATTTGTGATTTTGTGATTGAGTTTTTTGTTATTTGATTTTGTGGTGTTTGATTATCTGATATTGTGGTGTTTGATTATTCATTGTGGTATAAATCTGCCTCGTTTTGTTGCCGTAGCTTATTGTCGTGTCTCTTATTGCTGTCGTCATCGTCTTTTAAACCGAAAAGTTGAAATTACATTTTCAAAGCTCATAGCTAGATATGACAGATTTTTCATACCAGTATTTCTTTTTTTTTAAAGGATGAGTCCTACTAGTTTCAGTCTAGTGAAAGTGAATGCATTATTAAGGATTAGTAGAACCAAATACACTCTCATAATCAATAACTTGTTATGTGGCTTTTCTTTTTTTGGGGGAGGTAAGTGGTTTTTCTATATTTTTATTTGTACCCACTAAATAAAATGGCATCTGTTTTTTAAACACAGATAGTTCTCCTTCTTGTCAACCATTTTTCTAGTGTTCAATTGGCCTGATATATGACATATTGTATTGCTTGCAACTATTTGTATTGCTAGTGTTCTCCATCGTTAATTCACTTCTTGAGGTTTTCTTAATTTCTTTTATACCTTCTTATCATTATTTAGAAGACAGTTAAATATGGACAAATCTTGGGTTGCAAAGCCAAGAAATACAAGTGAGTACTTAAATGAAATAAGTCAGTTCTTGGATTTTGCTTTTAAGCATGGTGCTATTAGAGATACAATACAATGTCCGTGTCCTGATTGCGGGATTGTTGATTGGCAAACCAGAGATATAGTCCAATCACACTTAGAATCGAAACCATTCCCTAAAAACTATATCATATGGACTCGTCATGGTGAAAAACAAGTTCCGCAATCTACTAAAAATGAAGATCATGTGCAAGGGATATTTCGTTATGAGAACCCGCTAGACACAATGGTCAATCATGCATTTAGGCACCATAGGCAACAAGCCACTAATAGAGATGAACCACAAGCAATAGGCACAAATGAAGTATTAAACGAAGGGCCACAGGAGGATTTTAGTGATTTTCATGAGTTTATCAAAGACGGAAGTCAGATGTTGCACGAAGGGAGCAAGTATACAAAACTAGAATTTGTAATCAAATTATATCATATAAAGGTTTTGTGTGGATTGAGTGACAAGGAAGACATTTCATCAATACATAAATATGGACTTACTATGTCATTATATGCCACAAGATGATTTCAAATACTTAAGCATGTACAAAGATAATGATAATAATTAATAATACACTTGACTCAGTAGCTTTAGAACATTAATACTAATTCAAAGAGCAATAACATAGTAGCTTTAGAGCAATAACACTAATCCAGCAATAATAGTACTTGATTCAAAGAGCAATAAGACTATCCTTTTACTAATTCTAATTCAGCAATAATACAATAATAAGTGATTATTTTAGTATGTGATTGTTTTATGAATTATTTTGATTTTATAAGATTAAATGATTTTAATTTATTGTGTGTTTTTGTTATTAAAATTTGTTGAAAACACATTTAGATGTATTTTTTATATGCTACTGACAATATATGATTGTATTATATATTTATTTTATTTTTATAAATATTAATATTTTAGATGTTA
The DNA here is from genome assembly GCA_039519185.1 of Astragalus membranaceus. Classification (NCBI taxonomy): domain Eukaryota; kingdom Viridiplantae; phylum Streptophyta; class Magnoliopsida; order Fabales; family Fabaceae; genus Astragalus; species Astragalus membranaceus. The sequence goes on from CM076847.1 coordinate 78,581,195, forward strand.
TTAATTTACAAATTATTTTGGGTTATGGAGGTGTTAAAGCAATGACTATGATACTAGATTTGTTGAGAGATGTGTTTCAACAAGCAAAGTTCCCCCCTTCTTTTTATGAGGAAAAGAAAATCATCAACAAACTAGGTCTTAATTATACAAAGATAGATGCATGTCCAAGAGATTGCATGTTATATTTGGGAGATGAAGACAAAGACTTGCAAGCCTGTAAGCATTGTGGAGCGTCTCGATGGAACCCTAAGAAGAAGAAAAAACAAGCTGTAAAAGTTCTGCGTTACTTTCCATTAAAAGCAAGATTGCAAAGATTGTTCATGTGTTGTAAGACTGCAGAGCACATGAGGTGGCACTCTATAGAGAGTAATAAGGATGGGTTGCTAAGGCATCCGAGGGATGGTAAAGCATGGAAGACATTTGATTTGATGCATCCTGAATTTGCTTTAAATCCTCAAAATGTTCGCTTAGGCCCTGCTAGTGATGGTTTTAACCCTTTTGGAACCATGAGTTCTTCCTATAGCATTTGGCCGGTGTTTTTGATTCCGTATAATTTTCCTCCTTGGATGTGTATGAAGCACACTTCCTTCATCTTATCGATGATCATTCCATGAAAGAAGATGCCTGGAAATAATATAGATGTTTACTTACAACCCCTTATAAATGAGTTAAAGGAGCTATGGAATGATGGCGTGGTTACTTTTGTTGCATCAATGAATGAAAACTTTAGAATGCAGGCGGCTCTTATGTGGACAATTAGGGACTTTCCTGGCTTAGGAAATTTGTCTGGTTGGAACACTCATACAGGTTTGGCTTGTCCAACTTGTAATTTTGATGCAGAGCCGTGTCGTCTCCCTCATAGTAGAAAATGGTGTTTTATAGGGCCATCATCGTTTTTTGAGCAGAAATCATAGATTTAGACTGAACCGTGTTCGCTTCGATGGAAGCACAGAGGAGCGAAGTCCACCCTCAATTATATCAGGATCTGATGTTTTGAGGCAAGTGGAAAACCTAGATGTTCCATTTGGAAGAGAAGCAGTGTTGAATGGTACAGGAAAAAGATCTAGACAACCAACTAAGCAATGGAATAAAAGAAGCATATTCTTTGAACTTCCATATTGGGAATCTAATTTGTTGCGTCATAATTTGGATTTCATGTATATTGAAAAAAATGTATGTGCAATGTTTTGTATACTTTCCTCCACGAGAAGCCTAGATCAAAAGACAATCTTAATGCTCGAAAAGATTTGCAAGATATGGGTATAAGGCGTGTTTGGCCCGATGATAAAGGGAGATATCGCCTTGCTTTGTTTTCACTAACACGCGATACAAAAATGTTGTTCTTTAAAACCTTGAAGAATGTTAAAGTACCGGATGGTTACTCAAGTAACATTTCTAGATGTGTTGATGAGGCACAACAAAAGATATTTGGATTGAAAAGCCATGATTCTCATATTATAATGGAACAACTACTACCATTAGCCATCCGCAATTTGTTGCCAAACCATGTTACGACTGTCTTGGTGGAGTTCTGTTCATTTTTTAGATTTCTTTGTGGTAAAAGTCTGAGCCTTTGAGATCTTCAAATTCTCCAAGATCGCATTGTGATTACACTTTGTCATTTGGAAATGTTATTCCCTCTTTCATTCTTCACAGTTATGGTTCATTTAACTGTCCATTTAATAGAGGAAGCCAAGCTTGGAGGTCCAGTCATTATAGATACATGTATCCTGTAGAGAGGTAAGAATTGCTCCTTCAATTGAAGCTATCTTGTTCTATATATGCCACTTGCATACACTAATTATCGATCATTCTTGTAGGGAATTGGGTCACTTGAAGTCCTTTGTACGTAACAAGGCTCAACCAGAAGGGTCTATAGCTGAAGGTTACTTAGCTGAAGAGTCTCTTACTTTTTCTTCTCGCTATATTGAAGATATAGAGACAAGATTCAATAGATCTGGGCGTGTTTGTGATGTCCCAAATGAGAATGAGTCCTCCTATGCATCCGCTATCTTCCCTCAACTTGGAAAACCAGTAGGAGCTTCCTCAGTGTTCACGTTAACTCAAATGCAAAAACTACAAGCTCATCGATACGTGCTTCTGAATTGTTCAATAGTTGCACCATTTGTTGAGTGATTATTTAGAATAAACTTCTAGCTCATTCATTATTAGACTTTTAAATATACTAATCATGTGCACTGAATTGCCATTATTAATTCGTGTAGGGAATTTAGACAATTCATAAAAAGAAGTTCAAGGTCAAGAAGACCTTCGGCAACAGAGATAGAAAAGAGAGTATCTAAGGAATTTGTTGATTGGTTTCGAAAGCGGGTACGTGATCATTCAATAGTTATGTTCCTATTTGTCACGTTTGCTTCAAAGTTTGACTGACACAATTGCATTACGTTATCTAGATTACGAATCCAGAAACAATGAATAACATGACTGCTGATCTAAAATATCTAGCACGCGGTCCTTTGGACAATGCAAAGAGATTTAGTGGTTACAACATTAATGGGGTTCAAATTTCGAACTTTGGCTCGAGAAGAGGGACTGAGAACACAAAATAGTGGAGTTTTTTTAACATCCAACACATCTTGTGTTTCGAGTAGTGTTGATAGGAACTCAAGACAAGCAGAGATACCTTATTATGGGAAGTTGGAAGATATTATTGAGATTAACTTCTATGGGCAGTTCAATGTTGTTCTTTTTACATGCAAGTGGGCGGAAACTACACGAGACAGAGGGTATAAAAAGGATAGTTGGAATTTTAATTGTGTAAATTTTGAAAGATTGATTCATAATGGTGATCGTGAAGAACATGACCCTTACATTGAGGCATCTCAAGCACAACTAGTGTATTATGTAGATGATGTGGTTAATAAAGGATGGAGTGTTGCAGTGCATTTAAAGCCAAGAGATTTGTATCAAATGGGAGAAGAAATAGAAGATGAAGTGTATGAAAATGAACCGTACCAAGAGCAACAACTTGAACAATTTTGTTATATTGATGATGAGTATATATGTGCAATTGGCTACAAACCATTTTACTGATTATGTAATTGAGTCAAATATGCCTGCTGACTTGGCAACAGACTCACACATGTCTGAGTAGAATATTATAGTTAATATTGTACTGTAAATAAGGTAATAGCTCCATTACGCTTTCTATGCATGCTAAAAAATTTGACAATATGACATTTGATTTTGAATTTAACTTTTTATGTTTCTCCTTTTTCATGAATATGCAGTGATCGCAAAGACTAGATGTTTCCAAAATCCACTAAAGTCAACACCCAAACTCATTGTGCAACACACCCTCCTACTCTAACTCAAGCTCAGTTGAGGCTTCTCAAACACATCCTCCAACTCAAGCCCCAACACATTATGCAACTCAAAGTGCAGGATACCATCCAACTACAAATCAAACTCCAACTAGTTCTTCACCTCAACCACATCTTCAAACTCACACTCATAGTGCAAGGTACCCCCCAGCTCCAATTCAAGCTTCAACTAATTCTTCACCTCAAACACATCCTTCAACTCAAGCCCCAACACATTGTGCAACTCAAGCTTCAAACCATTTTTTACCCCACACTCAAAGTGCAGCAGGATACCATCCAACTACAAATCCAACTAGTTCTTCACCTCAACCACATCTTCAAACTCACACTCATAGTGCAAGGTACCCCCCCAGCTCCAATTCAAGCTTCAACTAATTCTTCACCTCAAGCACATCTTCCAACTCAATCCCCAAGCCATTCACATCACACTCAGAGTGAAGGACATTCTTCTCAGTCTTCCCATCAAACATCATTTGCCTCAGCCAGAAATACAAGGTCACATTTCACCACAACCATCTCAAACCTGCGGGCCATGTATTGGACGCGAATGTGCAAGTAGTTGGTCTGTTGAACAAATAGGTATATGCGTTATACTTTATTTCATTTTTCAAAGTTCTTATACATTTTATCTTTTGATTAAATGAATTCTTTTGTTGTTTAAGACCCCGAATGTGTTATTAAGAAGATTAGACTCAAGGTTAAGCAAGTTGAATTCTTACCTAGAGGGAAACCCATAATTGTGCACTTTGATGATCAAGGTGCTGCATTTGGTGAGGCACAAGGCTTGCTTGCAGGATATTTGGGTATACTAGCAATTGATTGCAAGATATTTCCAATCAACTTTGCCTGGTGGAATGGGCCATGAGGTGTTCCGATTAAATATTTTAATGATTGCTTTAAAGATAGCATTTTGGTAATAATTCTGCTTCCTCTCATAACTTGTATTTATCTTTTAAATTTCACCTCACTTGAATAATTGGTATTGCTGAATTTGTCTGTTCATATGCTGAATTTGTTATTGCTGAATCTGTTCCTATGCTGAATTCTGCTTTACTGATCTTCATTACTGATCTATTCCTATGCTGAATTTGTTATTGTTGATTCGCTGAATCTGTTCCTATGCTGAATTTGTTATTGCTGAATCTGTTCCTATGCTGAATTCTGCTTTACTGATCTTCATTACTGATCTGTTCCTATGCTGAATTTGTTTTGCTGATTTTCTTTACTGGGTTTGAATTCCTGGCAACAGCTTTATCTTGATTCAATGAAGAAAGTTTATTATTTGAATACATTTTTTGGCAGCCTCATTTTTGTTTTAGAACTACTGAAGCTGTTGCAGAAAGATATTGCAAACTTAGCATTGGAAAGAAGTGGGTTGCAAATAGGCAAACCTTATGGAACCATTTCTCTGATCCAACCCAAACTAGAGATGAAATCATAAGTAACGTGCCAACCGGCATAGATGAAACTCAATGGGCTTATTTTGTTACCTATCGTCTAACACCAAAAACACGGGTAGGATTTGGTTTACTTTGATCTATTTATTTTTGGTGTAGCAAGTTATTTAACTAATACATAATTATATTTGTTTGTTCGTAGGCGGTTTGTCAAAGACATAAAGAAATACGGAGCCTACAAGATATTCCTCATACTGGCGGTTCTAAACCTCTCTCTAGAAAAAGACATGAGATGGTAGTTATATTAATTAACCTAATAGAGTTTATGATCTATTATATTTAATTATATCTATTGTGACATTTTTTTATCTATTTTAGTTTTTGGAAACTGGACAACTACCGGGTCGAGGAAAAGTGTATATTGAAACCCATAAAAAGAAGGACGGATCAGTTGTTAACGATAAAGCAAAAATTATAGTGGTAAGTTTCACTCAAACAATATCGTCTTTAGGTTGCATTTTTTATTTTAATCATGAGTTTTTAATTTGAAAATCTTATATGATTGTAGGAAGAAGTTGAAGTGGGTTTGACTCAAAGTAATATTGATGAGGCTGAAGTTTCTCCATATGATGTTTTGGGTAGACGGTTGGGGTCTGAACACTCTGGGAGAGTGCGGAGCATGGGTATGGGAGTAACTCCTACTAATGCATTTAGAAATACTAGACTTCGACTTTCAAATTTGAGTCTTTCTTCATCCAATGTTGCCACACCATCTCCTAACATATGGCAAGAAAAGTACACAAACTTGGAACGTGCACTTAAAGCTTACATGGTACGGAAAGAAGGAGAGATCCCTGAAGAATTTATTGGTGCCTTTGATTCATCAAATGTAAGTTTTCAAATTTCAATCAAGTTTGAATTAATTGTTGAATTAATTTACATCAGTTTAAATGACACTGCCTGCTGCAAAATTGCATGTTGTCTGATATATTGCTTAAATGATTATCAAGTGCATTTGCTGTCTTTCCTGCACTTGTAACATCTGTCTGATAAATTGCATGCTGCAAAATTGCTGCCTTTGCTGCACTTGTAACATCTGCCTTTGCTGCCTTTGCTGCTGCAAAATTGCATGATGTCTGATAATGAAATCATGTGCATTTGCTGCCTTTGCTGCTGCAAAATTGCATGTTGTCTGATAATGAAATCATGTGCCTTTGCTGCACTTGTAACATCTTCCATAGAAGCTTCTTCCTTGCCAAATAGAATATTCTCCTTTATGGATGTTGCAAAAGAGAATATCAGACAAACACTGAATAATAATGCTTATCATCTTACCATATCATGCTATCATACAAAAATTAGCTTATCATGTTACCTTATAATAATACTTATCATGTTACCTTACAGTGGGTAGAATTAAATATGTATTGCAATATATATGTATTAGTTGGAAATGAGTCAATTTGTTCAGATTAAACATGAGTATGTATTGCAGAAACATATAGTATGTATTAGTTGGAATTAAATATGTATCAATTTAGTTCTTTTTTTATTTTGATTTTTGATATTTGAAATAAGTCAATTTTTCTTTTGTTATTTCAGGCAAGTGAGCATGCAAGTGAGCCTCATTCTCCAATGGATGCAAGTAAATCATTCGGTGCTAGCAATATTTAGTGGTTTTAGGATCCTTTAGTATAGGATTTTTTTGATGCCATTATGATTTTGAGCTACAATTGTTTCTTTCTATTATGTTTTTGAGTTAGATGACATTAAATATTTGACATTACATTTATGTTATCACAATTATATTTTAAATGAAATTTTCAGTTTTTTGAGTAAGCTTAGTAAGTGTTATGTAAGATGTATGTATAGTTATTAGTGATGAGAACAGGGTAATTAGATAAGGAAAAAAGAAATTCTCAAATTGCAAAAGAAATATTGTCTCTGCATAACTCTAATAGGAGGTTGAAACCCCCACAAAAAAGTTCTATCAACTATGGCAATAAAAAATCTCCACAAATAAATCAATTTCAGGAGGTTTATAACCCCCTCAAAAAAACCTCTACTAATCACGGGGGTTAAAAACCCCCGCAGTAAAACCCCGCTAAAAGACAGGATACCAGCGTTTTCTAAAAACCTCCGCAAAAAGATTGCGGGACTTGAAACTCCGGCGTTTTTTAAAACTTCCGCAGATTACGTTGCGGGGGTTTAAAACCCCCGCTAAGCGACTTAAAAACCCCCCGCAATCTGTTCCGTTTGGTGGATACCCGGGTTTACCCAAAAAGTACGTTAGCTTAAGTACATTATTCTACCAACAATGGTTGGTTTGAGTGGTAACTAGATTCAGATCCCACCCCAAGGTCTCACCAGCCAGGTTCCCCGGCATAGATTAGTCATTGGCAAAGCTGGTGCAGAAATATGGTGATTATCACAAAAAAGTGTGTTATTATCCCAAAAATATGGTGATTTTTGTTAACTTGGTGATTTTGGTCCGTCTATTTTACTTTTGACAATTTTGGTCCTCAGTTTTCTTGATTTTGTCAATTTTTGTTTTCGAAAATCATGGATTATTTTCACTTTTGGTTCTTAAAAATTTTGGATTTTAGAAAAACAGGGACTAAAATTGCACAATTCTTGATTTTTGGGACTAAAAGTGCAACGAAAAAATCATAAAGACCAAAATTACAAATTAGAGGAGTAAAATTTCGAAAAGTAAAATAAATTGACCAAACTCATCAATCAAAGAAAGTAGGAAAACAAAAATTACAATCAAACTTTTACATTTAGCCCCCATAAAAATTATGTAGTCGCCGACCGTTGTTATAAAAAACGGTGAAAACTAGGTTGCCTTTGGAAAATGTGGTAACTTACTCATCTCACTTGTGCTCATACAAATTCCACTAAGCCACGTGATTGATTTAACTTAGGCTTAAATATATGTTACCCCCTCTGCAAATATGCTCATTATCCATTTACCCCCCTGCAAAAAAAAAACTTTTAAAATAAACTTGCAAATATTAAGTGTTTGTAGTTACCCCTCTGCTGTTAGTTTTAGCTAACAGCGTTAAGTCTATGCTGACTTGGCTGCCATTTACAGGGGGTAACAAGAAACACTTATATTTGTAGGGGGTAACTAGAAACACTTAATATTTGCAGGGGGTAACTAGATCCCAGATGGCAGCCAAGTCAGCATAGACTTAACACTGTTAGCTAAAACTAACAGCAGGGGGTAACTAGAAACACTTAATATTTGCAAGGTTTATCTTAAAAGTTTTTTTTTTTGCAGGGGGTAACATATTCTTTAACTTATGAACATAATGTTAATTAAAATATATTTGTGGTTTACATCGCGTTGATATTAATAATTAGACACGTGCGTTAGATTTTGTGTGAATAAAGTGAGATTGGGTAAGCTACCCACCTTTTTCATATGCAACCTAGATCTCACCTTTAGATTAATAAATCTATGTGCATGTTTCTATAAAAAAATCTCGGTGCATGCTTGGTAGGTTTGAAATGAATTGAGCTAAGTCGATCTTGGTTCAACTCGATTCGACTTCACAAAAATCAACCATGGTCATAGCTTGACTCGAGTTCAACGCAAACGTTTTTTTGCCTCAAACTCGATCAATTCAAGCTTGTGTGCAACTCGATTCAGCTTGTTAATTAGCTCGACTGGCGTGAATACAAAGTAAAAATAATTTTTTTTAAAAGAAAACCAAAAAATTCTAGATCTGTGACATTTTAAACTAGTGATTTTTAGTTAAAATAATTACCTACATGAAGATATATATATATATATATATATATATATATATATATATATATATATATATAATAACTTTTGTTCACTTTTTTTTTTGACCAAACTTTTGTTCACTTATCTCTTGAGTTTAATAAAAAAATTAGACAAACATAATAATATAATTTGAGAATTGTGTAATGATATAACTAGTACTAAACAAATTGCATCTACCAATAAGCAAATAAAGTTTTCTTAAAAAAATAAAGAATTTTTTTTTCTCTAGAAACACAAAATCTAAACCAAAAATAAAAATATATAGCTTTACTACACAACACACACACACACACACATAGAGACAGATATTGACATGGTTCTCAAGTCCAGCTCATTTATTTAACGAGTCAAACTATACCTAGTTCAAATTCAGCTCATTTGGTTCTTGAACCAAACTTAACGAGCTATTTATCGACTTGAGCTTCAAACCATGTTCAAGTCGGTTCGACTTTTTGCCAGCCTATGCCGGTTTCAAAATGATTTGAGAGAGAGTAATAGACGAGAGAGACGAACACAAAATATACAAAGATATTGTGCATTTATCGTCCTATAGTTACTAATCTTGTCCTAAAGATGCAATGGACCCAAAAATCAAATTTCGAGCTTATTTTTTTGCAAAACTTCTATCACAACACATAAATTGTATCAGCAAAGTGTGGTACAATTTTGATAATACATCAATTTATTTTAATTTTATAAGTACTAAAGTTGCTGGCCAAAAATATTGTGGGGACTAAAAATGGATAAAAAAATTTATAGAGACTAAAAACAAAATTGTGAAATTTTGTAAGGGGTTAAAAACATATTATTATTCTATAATAATAGTTTCTATAGTACTCTGCACAGAGGGTGTCTATTACCATTGCCCACAATTTCCCAGTTTTGCAAACTTGGCACCTCAATTTTTTCAATTTGGCAATATTAGTCCTTGTGTTTTTTTTATTTTACTTTTGGTCTCACAAAATTGTAAATTGCACGTTCGTCTCCCACTTTTACAATAATTCAATATTTTTACGAGCTAAAACTGTAAAACAAAATCTATAATTTTGAAGGACTAAAAGTGCAATTAAAATGTATAAAGACCAAAATTGCCTTATTGAGAAAATTGTGAGACTCGTCTCTACATCGTTTTCTTTCTCCTTTTCATCTAAATAACTTATTACCACATATATCTAGTTTTTGTTTCGTGTTTTTCCTTGATTTCACCGTTCGAGTGTTTGGTTCAGATTGACAGATCAACTTCGATCCATTACAAATTCAAGTCAATGTTTTGGGCGTCAGTGTTGCAAATTAGGCATGGGTATTCCCGTCATTTTGATTTTGTCATATTTGTAGGCATTTTTCCGATTTATGCTATTAACCAGGGTGTTGTGAGTTTGTTCATAGATTCATCCTTTTTTGTTAGAGGGGAGGGGGGGCGGGATTCGAACCCCATGCGCCTACATTTTCACCAACAATGTCCCTTTCACTCAACCATGTGAGCTAGGACACGTTTTTTCAATGTTCAATTTGAATTGTTTTTGATGTATTCTCCAAATTTGAATGTATAAATATTTTTTTAGTCAAGAAAAAAGAAAATTGAAAGACTGAAATTGCTAAAATTTTTTTTAAAAAAAATACACTAAAATTGCTAAACTAAACAAGTTGAGACTAAAATCCAATTAAACTATTTTATTATATTAAACTTTTTCACCCCCCGCTTCGATTGATTTTTGGATCCATCCTGGATGAAGCTTGACTTTTAGTTTGGATGTAAAGTTACTATAAAATTTTAGCTTATAGATGAACTTGACTTTTAGTTTAGCTGTATAGTTAAATTTCAAACATCAATTTTACTAGTATAATTTGTTCACTATAAAATCAATAGTTGAGCTTTTTAATATCGTCTTTCGGTGTTTTTAAAACGCATTCCATCTATAATGAATTCTCTCTTTTTGTATTACATGTTCATGAATCTTTTTTGAAGCAGTGTTCTTGAAATTATAAATAAGAACATGGCCTACTATATACTTTTGCATAAACATAAATATTCAATTTATATCCATTGATTCATGTTCCTGGTTGTTACAATTCATTCAATAGGTAAAAGAAGCTTGAATATTTTTAACTTATAGATGAAGCTTTGACTTTCAGTACCCTAGATGCATGTGGAGTTAAATTCCAAACATAAGTTTTTCTACTATAAAATTTTAGCTTATGGATGAAGCTTAGACTTTTAGTTTAGCTGTAGAATCAAATTCCAAACACATGTTTTTCTACTATAATATTATTATTCATCATTTCAATAGGTTAGATTTTTAATATTGTCTTTCTGTGTTTTTTTTTTGGTTACAAAATTTAAGGCGAGGGAATGGCGTTTCAATACAAGACACAAACAAACTTTCGAGCTCTTTAAGAGCTTACAATGAGAATTATATTTACCTCACCTTAAAAGTGTGTTTGGACTAGAAGAGAAAGAGGGAGGAGAGAGTGAGAGAAGAGAGAAAAATGTGAGAAATAGAGTAGATTTGGGTGTTGTTTGGCTTAAGGAAAATAAAAGAGAAATAGGGGAAAGAGAGTTGCGTCTCTTAGTTTGATTGAAGCGAAAGATATATAGAAGAGAGAAAGAGTACTAGTTTTCAAAGGACAAAAATACCCCAATGTGTTTGATTTAATTTTTTTTAATTTATTTAACTTAATAGTTATTTTAATTATTTAATTAAATTAGCTAAATATTTATTTTAATTAGCTATATAATTATTTTAAATTTAATCATTTAATTAGTTAAATATTTATTTTAGTTTTTTAATTTAATTAAATAATAAAAAAGAATTAGGAAATTGGGGTGATAAAGTGAGGGTAAAATGATAAAAACATAATTATTGAGTATTTTCTCCTCACTTTCTTCCCACAACTTTTTTAATTTCGCAAATTTGGTCCTTCAATTTTCTCAATTTAGCGATATTGGTCCATTTTTTTTATTTTGCCTTTGGTCTCACAAAATCGTAGATTGTGCATTATTTGTCTCCCACTTTCTAATAATTCAATATTTTTAAGGACCAAAAGTGCAAAAAATCAAAAAAATTGAAGGACCAAAAGTGAATTCAAAACGTATAGAAACCGAAATCGCCTTATTAAGAAAATTGGGAGACCCATTTCGCAAAAAAAAATAAAAATAATCCAAAATTGTGAAAATAAAACATTTTGGAAGCTAAAAATGCAATTAAACCATTTTATTATGTTAAACTTTTTCGCCCCGACTTTGATTGGATTCTGGATCCATGCCCAGATGAAACTTGACTTTTAGTTTATATGTAGAGTTAAATTCCAAACATTGGTTTTTCTACTATAAAAAATTAGCTTATAGATGAAACTTGACTTTTAGTTGAGTTGTAGGATTGAGTCCTAATAATCGGTGTTTTTATTGAGACTTGGGCTATGGAAGAGGTTATTTATAGGTTGGATTAAGGTACTCACCGAATACAAAGCCTACTATGACGCACCAAACGTCAAGAAAGGAATATAGAGTCTCGTTAAACCTTCTGATGCAAAACCCTTTTTAGGGAAAAAAAACTTCAAGAAGGAAAAATAGTACACCCCCTAAATTTATTGATAAAAAAAGGAAAATAAACATAAAACATGGGGGACTAAACCGATACTTATGAGCATAAACAAAATTATAACCGAAAGGAAATAAAAACAATCCTATAAAAGTATCCAAAAGCATCACTATAATGACTATCGTTCCAACCAGGTTTGCCCCAAATTCATTAACAATCATTTGCAGCACACCAACAATATGAAGTAAAAAAAAACGCAATCCATCAAAAGGAAGAACACTAAACTCATGAAAGGAATTAGCAAAACCTGTAGCTAGGCAAACGTAACATGTTCAGGAAAAAATCCTTGGGAATGTAGGTAAGAATAAGATCCCACAAAATAAAACCACTTAAATTATTTTCATTATCTACAAGCTCATCAGCGCAGACATTACCTTCTCTATAAATGTGAGTGCAAACAAACTTTATTTGCCTAGTCAAGTGTAACCAGTTATTTCATATGTTTCTAAGCTTTCAATGAACTAATTTACAATTTTTGAAAGGAGAAATCACTAAGTGAGAATTAACATAATACTTAGATAGGCTAAAGTGCTCCCGGGGTCCCTTATCTTTATTTAAAGTAACGAATTAGTCCTTTATGTTTTTTTTGTCCCAAATAAGTCCTTTATCTTTCAAATTTTTGACACATAAATCCTTTTCCGTTAACAGTGCTGATTTATGTGTCAAAAAAAAAGGATTTATGTGTTAAAAATTTGAAACATAAAGGACTGATTTGGGACAGAAAAGGATTTATGTGTCAAAAATTTAAAACATAAAGGACTGATTTGGGACAAAAAAAAGATAAAGGACCAAATCGTTACTTTAAATAAAGATAAGGGACCCCGGGAGCACTTTAGCCTACTTAGATATATAGCATGTTAAATTGATGGAAATGAAATTTCATTCCCGTGTGCAACACTTGGAGTAACAAACTGTTACTATTTTATTTAATAGTAGTATGTAAAATTAAATAACATAGAATTGATGATCTTGATTAAAACATTTTTACTGTTTAATTTTCCCTATAAATACTTTCCCCATTCTTTCCATTTTTTCATTAGAAGCCGAGGCATGGCATCTTCACACCCACTCGCACTACTCCTACTTGGAGTGGTGTTGCTAACCACTCTAGTTTTGGCTAATGACAAGCCACCTACGCATGATCAAATGCCACTGGACATGACTGACCAACCAGACCAAATGTTGCCCATGGAGGAGGAGTCACCCATAACTGAGCAACCAATCGAAACGCTACATTGGAACCCCGCACCACCTATGGACATTTCACCCCCGGATTATGATGGCGAAGATGACAATGGTGGTGATGATGATGATGATGATGATGATGATGATGATGATGGTGGTGGTGGTGAAGATGACGACTATTACGATCAAAATTTCCAGCAACCTCCTCAATGAAGCGAAGAACCATCTAAAAATTAATAAACAACATGCAGCATGGTGTAATCTGGTATACTAAAAACAGGAGTAATATATTCCTTTCTCGTATGAAATTTTCCTTTCTGAATTTCCATTTTCACTTTTATTATATTTAAAAATAAATCTCTTGAAAGATGTGAAGTACATTAATGTGGCTCAATGTAATATCTTCCATTTTGATTTCAACTACTATATATATACTGTAATGTCCATTGCCATTGTTTGTTTCCATATATAGATTCATCACTTTTTATCATGCTTATATATACTGTACAATGCAAATACTAATTACACAAAGATTGATTCACCTATAACAAACTGTCATATGTATAATAGCTAGATTGAAACCTTCCAAATTAATCATGGAAATTTAAACCACCATTTTTTATTTGGATTGCTAGTTTATCCAAACAAAGCCAATTTATACTTCTTTGATCCATCCCTAATAAAAAGAATCAACATTTTTTCTATACTTCTGTGACCTTGTGCTTCATATTTTTGATAAGAGAGGAAAAACCCTCAGCACATCAAATATATAAGTAAGGTGACCATGTGTCTCATGTGTCATGTCCATGCCGAAGTCCCTTTTTCAACCTAGCTGATGAGTATGAAAACTTCCTGGTAAATTTTGGGTTTTAAAGATAGTCCAAATTGTACTGCTGGGTAGATACTATTGTCCAAAATTAAGTAGAATTTTAAATTCAAATTTTAACCATAGCCTATTATATTATAATATAATAATAGGTTTGATTTATTAATTTACTTTAGTGAAATTCGTCACTTGATCATACATTAAAACGCACATAACTTATTGTATCAATATTGGACAGACACTACAATAAAATGCAGTATTAGCGACAACTTTTAGTGTGGGATACCAAATCCATCGCTAAATCCCTTAGCGACGGATTTAGCGACTGCCAAATCCGTCGCTACTAGACGCGCCATTTTTTTTAAAAAATTCAAATCCGTCGCTAACAGGAAATTCCGTCGCTAACGCTGACGTGACCGTTGGCAGACCTTGGAAATCGTAAGATTCCCAAATCCGTCGCTAATCCCCAAATCCGTCGCTATTTTTCCGTCGCTAATGTTTGGGAATGCGTGAAATTTAAATCCGCCGCTAATGTTCAAATCCGTCGCTAAATATCCCTCGCTAATTTTAATTAAATTTTCCTATTCCATAACACACTCTTCTCTCACCATTCACTCTCACTCACTCACTCTCACCTCACTCACACTTCCCTCCGTCGCAGCACGCCACCACCACCCATTCCCTTCCCTCCGTCGCAGCAAGTAACGCCACCATTCTCTCTTCTCTCACATTTCACTTTCTTTCCTCTTCTCCATTCTTTTCTCAAAACAGCGAACCACACCACGACCGTCTACGCCACCACCGTCCACGCTACCAAGGTTTGTTTGTTCTCACTCTTCTCTCTCTTTCTCTCTCTCTCCGAACCTTCTCTCTATTTCTCTCTAATCGTTTATCTCTCTCATTCCTCACCATAGGCACAAATCTATTTCTTACCACCCACCAGAGTTCGCACAGTTACCGGACAGCCACCGCACCGGAGTTCGCATAGGCACAAAACGGTTAGTTTTTATTTATTTTTGTTTTTAGGAAGTTTGGAGAAGTCAGAAATTCAAAGCCAGAAATTCAATACCAGGAAGTTTGGAGAAGTCAGAAATTCAAAGCCAATGTTGGAAAAGCGAAGGAAAATCAGAATTCAGAAAAGGGTGACTCATTTCACACTTGTGGCTCCGTCAACCAAGCTCAGCATGCTATGAGATTGGTAGGTTTTTTTAAAAATATTTGTACTATTTTAGTTTAGTTAGGGCGATTAGTTACCAATATTTGAGAATTTGTTTCATTTTTACAGAGTAAGAAGGCTGGACCCCCTCTTACTATTGCTGAGCTGCATAGGGCCACACATGTCAGGAAGGATACCCAGACTTATGTTTATGAGCGCTCGAGGACCACTCAAGTAAATTGATAACTCTATTTCATATAGGTTATTTATGCTCTTAATACTTAAGTCAAGCTCACTTCTCAAGTAATTCTAGTACTTAAATATGTGAATATATGAATATTAGAGTAAATACAGGTTATAAGTCAATTCCCTAAACCTTGGGCATAATCAATGCCTTTGTGAATACGTTTGATGTTTTGCTTTAGCGCTGCAGCGGTATGCTATCAAGGAGACGCTACAACGTTATATGGCGGCTGACCATTGAGATATTTTTGTGACCACTTGAGGATATGATGAGTCATCACCCTTATCTCTTTTTCTCAGCTGGATATTTTGACTTCCAAGTGGATATATACTAAATTACACTTGGCGCCTCCTAAATGGAACCCATGTGATAGTTGGTGAACTCCATCATTAGCACTTTTTGTAAAGTAACTTAAGGATAATATCTAAGTTTTATAATCATGATTTAATATTATTATTTTATTAATACTTGGTTAGTTTAGATTAGAATAGAATGCTTCATAAGGTAGTAACATACGTAGATAGAGAGTAACTTGGAAGAAGAACCACTTGTGACATAGTAGCTTTTCTCCATTGTTATTCCACTCTTAAGCTTTTATTTTTAGGATAGTTTTCTAGTCTTCATTCAAGGTTTTGCTCACGCCTCAACTTCATCCTTCGTATGCTACTTGGGATCATTGGAGTGTATCTTTTGCAACCACTCTTCTCTTGTCTTCTTACGGTAATACACACTCTCTAGTTGTATTATGTTGATGGAGCTTGTGATGAGCTAACTTTGTTATAGTTGGATTGTTCTTGGTGTGTAATGAACCTTGAGTAACTTTTGTATAATATTATGATGTTTGTGTTTTATTCCTTGTGTCATAATGCTTTCAATCTTGGTTTGGGAATGATGAACTAAAACAAGGTAACTTTGTGGGTACAGACATGGTTCACAAAGAGAACTCAAGGAATGATATGAATGAAAACCCTTTAAAGACATTTAAAGGAAGTACTACTTAACTCTAGACATAGGGGAGTAATAGTTCATAAGGCAAATGTTGTAAGAGCTTAATATACAGGGGTAAAACTTATTTTAGAGCCTAGACATAGGAGTCTTGTAACATAACCCTGACGATAGTGACTGAAAGGCACGCCACCAAGGTGCTACAGCGTTTACGGATTCTAAAGCGCTACAGCGTCTAAATATTATTTGAACATTACTCTTGGGAATTTACACAACTACTGAGCTATCCAACTCACCTTTAAATACTTCAAATTAATATTGTTTTATCACAACTTATCATGTTTACAACTCCTTACTTGTATTTGTTACTCAACTCTTTTCACTAAGCTTCTAATCACTTAAACTTCTTAGATTAATTCAAATCCCTGTGGGAACGAACTTTACATATCATTATATTACTTGTTGCGATTGTGTATACTTGCACATCTACTCTTTGCACAACAAGTTTTTGGCGTCGATGCCGGGGATTGCATTTAATTTTCATTGTTTAAGTTTTTAGTAAACTTAGTGCCTATTTTACTCTGGTGTGTTTTTTCTTGTTGCTGCAGCAGTAAGCGCTACAGCGTATGCCCAGGTCTCAACCACCAGAATTTGAACCATACTCAGAACCAGATAGAAGGTTCGGGAAACTAAGACATCTTCAAAGACTCAGACCCACCATGTCAGAACATAGTCAGAGGACCACTTCTGGTAGAGCTACCACTCCACGTGGAAGATCTAATTCTGGTAGAGGAGGGACTGAACCAGGTGGAAGGGGTAGAGGTAGACATCATCAGCCACCCACTCCCACCTTACATGACCAAGAGGACTGGTACAGACATCAATTCACAAAAGAAGGACCTGCTCAAATGGTAAATGACAGGGATAGACCAATGAGGGACTATGCTGTGTTTGATCCACAAACATTGGAGACAAGCATAGCAAGGCCTACTCTCCATACAGCTCAGTTTGAATTCAAACCTACGATGTTCCAAATATTGCAAACAGTGGGACAGTTTGGTGGTGCTCCTCAAGAGGACCCATATTTACACTTGAAGCAATTTTTGGAAGTCTGCGGTAACTTCATCATTCCAGGGGTAAGTGATGATGCATTCAGATTAAAACTTTTTCCTTATTCCTTGAAGGATAGAGCAAAGGCCTGGTTAACTTCTCTAGAGCCTAACTCTATCCATACTTAGAATGAAATGGCTGAGAAATTCTTAGCAAAATATTTTCCTCCAAGTAAGAATGCAATAATGAGGAATGAGGTTACTGCATTCAGACAAAAAGATGCTGAAACACTGTTTGAAGCATGGGAGAGATGGAAGGAGCTGTTAAGAAGGTGCCCTCATCATGGTATACCTGTGATTATCCAAATGGAGAACAATGGACTAGACCCAACAACCAGACAAATGTTGAAAACCTCCTACAATGAGGCATGTGAGCTGATTGATGATATTGCAACAAATAGTTATCAATGGCCCACAGAAAGGTTAGCTCAGCAGAAGAAGGTAGCTGGTGTGTATGAAATAAGTGAAGTTTCTGCTCTATCTGCATAGGTTGCCTCTCACTAACATGATAAAATCTATGAGCACATCAAACGCTCTAGCGGTTACCGCTGCAGCAGCACGTGAACCAACAGTGGGCGTTATTGAGCAAGCCTCTCCAGGGTCAGTAAGCTGTGTATATTGTGGAGGAGAGCATTTGTATGAAGAATGTCCTGGTAATCCTGTCTCTGTGAACTTTGTGGGTTTCAACAAAAATAATAATCCTTATTCAAATACATATAATCCTGGTTGGAAGAATCACCCAAATTTCAGATGGGGAGCCAACAACGCTACAACACCTAACTATAGTGCTCCAGCAAACCCACCAGGATTCCCTGCTCCAAACTACCAAAGACAGAATACCCCTGTTGTAGATAATTCACTGGAAGGATCGATGAAAAGCTTTATGAGTGATTGCAAGACAACTCTGAAAACTCATGAAGCTTCCATTAAGAATCTGGAAGTTCAGATGGGGCAGATGGCTAATGTCCTTTCCCAAAGAGTTAGTGGATCATTACCATCCACTACATAAGCCCCAACTTCAAATACTACAGGGAAGGAGCATGTAAAAGCTATATCTTTAAGGAGTGGGAAAGATTTGGTAGGACCATCAACTGTTTCAGATGATGAAAAAATAAAAAATTCTGAAAAACAAAAAGAACCTGCAACAGACGCTACAGCGCCTAAACCTAACGCTGCAGCGCCTGTTGCTGAAAAGATACCACCACCACCCAAAATTATCCCAACATATCCTGATCCTCCATACCCTCAAAGACTTCGAAAGGCTCATGAAGACAAGAAATTTAACAAATTCCTAGAAGTCCTTAAACAGTTGCACATTAATGTCCCTTTGGTGGAGGCTCTTCAACAAATGCCCAACTATGCAAAGTTTATGAAGGATGTGCTTACTAAGAGGAGGAGACTTGGGGAATTTGAAACAATAGCAATGACTGGGGAGTGCAGCATGTTGATGCAGAACAAGCTCCCACCCAAATCAAATGATCATGGCAATTTTACTATACCATGCTCAATTGGAAATTTTTACTCTGGCCGTGCTCTATGTGATTTGGGAGCCAGCATAAATCTTATGCCCAAGTCCATATACACATAGCTAGGAGTGGGGACTGCCAGACCTACCTCACTTACACTGTGTCATACCCCAATTTTGTCCGGCTTAGGTCCATACCTTAATTTTCCACACAAAAATAAATTATGCATTGCATTTTGGGTCCTAGAAACCATTCCAAAGTTTTTGAAATCATTTTTAGGGTTAGAATGCACTTTTTTTGGGAAATTAGGGTTTTTAGGGTAAAAAAGGGCATTTTGGTCATTTCTCACAAAAGGGCTTATAAAAATAATTTTGCATGAAAATATTTTTTAAACCTCATGCATGCAAGATAAAATAGGGCAAGCACATGTGTTATGAAAATATTTTTATGCATATAATATATTCTTGACGAATAAGGAAGTTGTCCATGTTTTTAGGAAGGCACTCAATCGATTACATCATATCCTTCATTCAAGCAAATAATCGATTATTCCACTCCTTTCAGTCAGGAGCATAATCGATTATTCACTCCTCTCCATACAGGCCAATAATCGATTATCACCTATTAAGGAAGCAACTAATCGATTATGCCATCTTTTAAACTAAGCCTATAATCGATTATGAAGTATTTTTGGAAAGTGTCAACATATTTTTGAAGCACCTAATCGATTATACCAAGGCTATAATCGATTATCCTCCTGAAAATAGTCAAGAGCATAATCGATTATTGACTCTAAAACCCAAGGCACATAATCGATTATTGAATCTGAGATCCAGAGCACATAATCGATTATGCATACCAAGTGTTTTTCAACATAATCGATTAGCCTATTTCCTAAAATAGATCAAATTTGATTTCCTATAAATAGGACGTTCATTCTTCATTTCAAAACAGACAGATTTTCACGAGATCAGAGAAAAAACACATTTTTCTCGAAATCTCTCACATTTTAGAAAAACTCTTCTACGCTTTATTTTTTCGCTCTATTCGTTCCGTTGGTCCGTCTGAGCTGATCTTCTGCAAGAGTTAGTTGGAGTTGCGTTCTTCAAGTGGTAGTATCTGCCTTCATCAGAGGTATTTCTGTCTTTATATTTGTTAATATTTAATCATTGTGATCCATGCCAAAATTGCCCTATGTGATTTAACTTAGTTATAGTGTCATTGTTGATGATGAACCACATGATTCCCACTTATGCCTAGTGCATCATGTTCTGAGTGGTGAAGATGGTCTCAGATGATTCAACCCTTTTAGTTTATATGTTGTTTAAGTTGATGATTGGCAATGTGATTCACACTTGTGCACTTGTGCACTTAATCTTAAGTGTGAGGATTGACCAAAGTGATTCAACGTTCTTTGATACTTTGGTCGCTAAATAATTTGCTTGCTTATGCTGGCCAATGATCATGATTGAGGCAACTCTTTTTCTTGAGCTTACAGCGTCATCGTCTACTCTCATATAGAACATCATCAATACTTAGATAGGCCCATTCCTTACATTGTATCTTCCACTAGATGTGCATTTAGATTCCCTTGCGTTTTGTAGAAATATTTGAGTATGGTTCTCACCTAGCATCTTCCACTAGATGTGCATTTAGGTTCAATCTCGCCTACTCTTGTATTTTGCTTAATGCCCAATTCAAGCTCCTTCCTTGCCTATCTATGTGTTGTGATCTAATATGTGTAGTTTAGGCTTGATTTTTGTTTGCGAATTCAAATATTGTTGCTTAATGATTTGATTCCACTGATTGTGTTATGCTTGAATCCACCAATTCTTTATTACATTCATTGTTTTCATTTCTAAACGGCCGGGCACAAAAACGGTTACTAGTGGCAATCCATCGCAACCTTTGTTGGTTTGATTGTCATGAAAGCCTCAATTTCAAAAGACGTTTCAAAAAGATTTTCATTTTTAAGGCTCGTTAGAACTACGTCGCTTTGATTCCCATTTTGGGATACGTAGGAGCGAGTCACATTCTCGTCAAGCGCAACCATAAAAAGTTTAGCATTTGCATAACGAAAAGAAAGGAGTTATTTCCGTAACAAAAAAGAATCACTTTCGCAAACCAAGATCATTTTCAGAACAAAAACCTTTTTCCTTTCTAAAATCATTTTCAACCCATCGTCGCTAGTGGTTAATCAGAACCTTTGTTCATCTAGCCATTGGTGGCGATGTCTTTTTCCCCAAAGAACAACAAGCGATGATCACTCATAACCTTTGTTAGTTTGATCATTCGTGCCAATCAATCTCTTTCGAAGACCACTTTCAAAAGAGCAAATAAAAACGGGTTGCTACTAATAGTCAATCAGAACCTTTGTTCGTCTGACTAGTGGTATTGACTCTCATTTTCTAGAGTACTTAGCGGTGATTACCCATAACCTTGGTTAGTTTAATCATTCACTAAATGCTCGTCCTATTTCGAAAACTCACTAAAAAAGATAAAAAAACAAAAACTTTTCAAAAAGACACAGAAGAACTACGTAGCTTTGAGTTCTCCATCGCACCAGGAGATACGTAGGAGCGGGCCTTGTCCCGTCAAGCGTTTTTTCTAAAAAACCATTTTCCCCCCTTTTTCATAATAAATAAAGATTTTCAATAAGAAGTAGAGAGGCAAAATTAAGTATTTTCAAGTCAACACACTAAAACCACACATTTAATTAAAGGTTCCCTCTCAGTAGAGAGGACGTGTGGGGTGCTAACACCTTCCCTGCGCGTAACCGACCCCCGAACCCTATTCTCTAGTTTCGCAAGACCAATCGCTTTCCAAAAAAGGTTTTCCTAATATTTTCCTTAATAAATATTGGTGGCGGCTTCATTGTCTTAGGAAAAGTTGTGAACGAAGAAGGTTCTCCCTCGGGGACTTTTTCGGGCGCAACACACTGCAGCTAGCTGATAGAACTCTTGCTTATCCAGAAGGAATCTTAGAAGATGTTCTAATAAAGGTAGACAAATTTGTATTTCCTGTTGATTTTGTAATTTTGGATTTTGATGCAGATAAAGAAGTCCCCATCATACTGGGAAGGCCATTCTTGGCTACTGGAAGAACATTAATAGATGTGCAAAGAGGAGAATTGATCATGAGGGTCAATGACCAAGAAGTCAAGTTCAACATCCTCAATGCTATGAAATTTCTAGGTCCCAACATTGAAGAGTGCTCATTTGTGTCTGCTATTGACCAAGTAGTTCAGGATCACTTCCAGAAAAGCACAGATCATCTGAGGCAGTTACTGGACAGCACTGAAGATGCAGGATCTGATACAGAAGCTGCAGAAGAGGAGGAACAGACAGTTAAAGAAATTTGGGCTAAGAAATATGAATCTTTGGAGTAGGAGAATTCTGACATGAGAAAGGATCTCCCCTCCACTGAACGACCACCAACTCTGGAACTTAAGGAGTTGCCTTCACACCTCAAATATGCTTATCTGGGGGACAATAGTACTTTGCCTGTTATAATTGCTTCTGATCTTTCTGAACAGCAGGAGCAGGATCTGATTCAAACGCTGCAGCGGCATAAAAAGGCTATTGGATGGCAGATGTCAGATATCAAAGTTATCAGCCCAGCCATCTGTATGCACAGAATAGTGTTAGAGGAAGATTCTAAGAATTGTATTGAATGGCAGAGGAGGCTGAACCCAATTATGAAAGAGGTGGTGAAAAAGGAAATCATAAAGTAGCTGGATGCAGGTATTGTTTACCCCATATCTGACAGTGCATGGGTTAGTCCTGTGCAGTGCGTGCCAAAGAATGGAGGGGTAACAGTAATTGCTAATGAAATGAATGAGCTGCTCCCAACCAGAAAAATAACAGGCTGAAGAATATGCATGGATTACAGGAGGTTGAATAAAGCCACAAGAAAAGACCATTTCCCATTGCCTTTCATTGACCAGATGCTGGACAGGCTAGCAGGTAAAGAATTTTATTACTTTCTTGATGGTTATTCAGGTTATAACCAGATTGCAATACTGCCTGAAGATCAGCAGAAAACTACATTCACTTGTCCATATGGCACCTTTGCTTTTAGAAGGATGCCATTTGGCCTGTGTAATGCACCTGCCACTTTTCAAAGGTGTATGATGGCAATTTTCTCTGATTACATTGAACGATCCATGGAAGTTTTCATGGATGATTTCTCTGTGTTTGGAGAAACATTCCATCTGTGCCTATCCAACTTGGAAGAAATCTTGATTAGATGTGAAGAAACTAACCTTGTGCTGAACTGGGAGAAATGCCATTTTATGGTACAAGAATGTATAGTTTTGGGGCATAAGATATCCAAAAAGGGATTGGAAGTGGACAAGGCTAAAATAGAGGTCATTGAAAAGCTACCTCCTCCAACCAACATCAAAGGTATTAGAAGCTTTTTGGGGCATACTGGATTCTATAGGAGGTTCATAAAATATTTTTCAAAATCTCCAAACCTCTATGTCAACTACTGCAGCATGATGTCCCATTCATATTTGATGATTAATGCATGTTAGCCTTTGATAAATTGAAGAAAGCTTTAATAACAACACCAGTTATTATAGCTCCTGACTGGAGTAAGCCTTTTGAGCTTATGTGTGATGCTAGTGACTTTGCCATTGGAGGTGTTCTTGGGCAAAGGTATGATAAACTTTTTCATTCTATATATTATGCTAGCAAAACACTTGTAGAGGCTCAACTGAATTACACAGTCACTGAGAAAGAATTATTAACTGTAGTCTTTGCTTTTGATAAATTTAGATCATATTTGGTTGGCACAAAAGTAATTGTCTTTACAGACCATTAAGCCATCAAATTCTTGATAACAAAGAAAGATGCAAAGCCTAAGCTAATTAGGTGGGTTCTCCTACTCCAAGAATTTGATTTAGAAATAAGGGATAAAAAAGGAGTGGAGAACCAAGTTGCTCATCATCTGTCTAGATTGGAAAGAGACATTGCAGGTACAGCAGGTGGGGAGATCAAAGAATACTTTCCAGATGAGCAGCTATTGGCAATAACTGCTGAATCATCAACCGTTGTAGCGACTAGTGTAAAAACACTAGACGCTGTTGCGCCTGAACCTGCAACACCTTGGTATGGTGACATAGTGAATTTTCTGGTTAGCAAGGTGGTACCTGCTGAGATGATCTATCAGCAAAAGAGAAGGTTCTTCCACACAATGAAACAATACTATTGGCCTTCACTTTTTAAAAATGCTCAAGACTTTGTAAAAAAATGTGATAGGTGCCAAAGAACAGGGAATATTTCAAACAAACATGAAATGCCTTTAACAAACATTCTAGAGGTTGAACTCTTTGATGTTTGGGGAATGGATTTCATGGGACCTTTTCCCCCTTCTCATGGAAACCTGTACATTTTGGTAACTGTAGACTATGTTTCAAAATGGGTAAAAGCTGTTGCTCTACCCAACAATGATGCAAGGTCTGTGAGTAAATTTTTATTGAAAAAAATTTTCACTCGTTTTGGAACTCCTAGAGCCATCATAAGTGATGAGGGATCTCAAACTAATTGAGACCCTATTGGCTAAATATGGAGTTAAGCATAAAATAGCAACTGCTTATCATCCACAAACTAGTGGTCAAACTGAATTGTCAAACAGAGAAATAAAAAGGATGCTGGAAAAAAATGGTAGGGCCTTCAAGAAAAGAATGGTCAATACATCTAGATGATGCATTATGGGCCTACAGAACAGCTTATAAAACACCTCTAGGGATGTCTCCCTATAGGTTGGTTTATGGGAAGTCCTGTCACCTACCAATTGAACTGCAACACAAGGCCCATTGGGCTCTAAAAAAACTCAACTTTGACTATAAAAAAGCAAGAGATGCTAGATTGTTGCAGCTAAATGAATTGGAAGAACTTAGGCATTTTGCCTATGAAAATGCAGCAATCTATAAAGAAAAAACCAAAATGTGGCATGATCAAAAATTGATAAAAAGAGATCTCACTGAAGGAGGACAGGTATTGCTTTACAACTACAGGCTAAGATTGTTTCCTGGGAAGTTAAAATCTAGGTGGTCAGGCCCTTTCCAATTGATAAAAATATACAGCCATGGAGCTGTGGACCTCTATGATAAAGCAACCAACACTACTTTCAAAGTGAATGGCCAAAGAATTAAACAATATTTTGGTGAAAATGTGGTAAGAAACAAGACCACAGTTGAGCTTAAAGATCTCTAAATTAAAAGAGAAAGTCTGGCTGCAGACTTTTAAAGCAAGCGCTCTTGGGAGGCACCCCAAGGATTTTAATAAATTTTCTGTTTGGTTGTGTTTATTCTTTTTTGCAGGAAATCAAGTTTAGCGCTGCATCGGTTGCTAGTCACAAAGGCGCTGTAGCGGTTGTTGTTAAACCAGGGCTGGGTGTGGTCAAACAAAAAAATAAAAATCTTGCTTAGGGTGAGCTGGCACTGTTGCCCTTATCCCTAGCCCGACCTGCACGTGCACCTACTGACCTGCACTTGTCCAATCACAACAGTTTCTTTTCTCTCTCCGACTTCACCTACAACGGTCACTTTAATTTTTACAACTCCCCACGCAACTATTTCTTCTTTCTCTCTCTCTCTTTGCTCTCTGAAACTGCTCTAGCCGTTACCACTCACCATTCATAACCTCCATCACTTCTTCTTCCTTCGTTCCAACGCACACCCCAACATTTCCCAACAGCCATAAACATATACGCAAAGCTTCAAACAAAAATGACCAAAAAGCAAGCTGCTCTAAAAAGATCTGGAATGCGAAACCAGAACCATCCAACCCCCAGCCCAAAGAAACCAATAACCCCACCTGCCAAAGCTAATCCACCATCAACCCCCACCCCCATCCCTGAACCAACCAAGCTAACACCCCAGAAATCACCTACCAAACAAGCCACAGCAAAGCAACCTGAACAACAACAGCCCATAAGCCAAGAAGCCCAAACTGTGCAGCCCAAGAAAGTTTATCAATCATACCACAAAGAAAGAAGAAACCCAGGAGTCAAACTGGCTGAGCACCCATAAGAAGGTGTTCAGACAGTAGATGTTGCAGCAACTATGCCTGCAGTATCTACTGACACAGTGCCTGAGACAATTCTGACTGAGGATGAAACTGAGAAGACCTTTGAGGAGGAGGCAGCTGAGGAGTTAGTGCACCTGAAGGATGGAAAAGAAGCAGTACAGGAAGTCAGAGAGCAAGAAGAAAACCAAGCAGAAAAAGTGGAAGGAGTGCAAGGATCAGGCGCTACAGCGGCAGCAGTGGAAAAAGGAAATGCTACAACAACGCCTCCAACCGCTGTAGCGGCAGAGAAGACTACTCCCCCTCCCCCAAAGAAGAAAAAGACAGCTAGAGCAGCCCCAGCCCCTTCAAGAGCCAGTAAGAGACTCAAGAAGGCCTAAAAAGGCAAGACTTGTTGGCTTTTCATGCCGGTTATGCTCTTTGTATTTTGTTTTCTGTTTAAAGGCCCCTCCCTTTTGTTATATGTCAAGCAGTGAGGACACTGCCAAATTTTAATTCTGGGGGAGGACCTTATGGTTATTAAATAATGTTTTGAATTAAGTACAATCATGTGTTTTTAAATATTAAGTATAATTAATTATAATTATGCCATGTTTTGCATGTTTTGCATGTCTTGTATGTTTTGTATGCTTGAATAGGAAATATGATTAGCTGCATGTTTTAAATTTTTTAGTAACAAAAGCTGAAGTCATGTAGCCAAACTAAATGATAATTGAGAATTTTTGAGTAGGGCAGCCTTGTGTAAACAATGAAATGGTTTTATTGCTGCTTTTACACAAAAAAATCCAAGCTTAGTGAAGAACCTAGTTAGCTAAGGGTAATCTGAGGTTAAAGTTAGTCTTGGGTAACCAAGGGATAGTCAAGTTTTCATTAAAAATTGAGAGTTGTTTTTAAAGCTAAGTTTGGGGGTGCATCGGTTATGTTAAGGCTAGGAACAAAAGATGATAAGTTGGTCATTGCAAAATAAAACAAAAATGTGCAAATGGTCTTGTAAAAAGTTGCAAAATATCGGAAATAAATTGCTGAGCTGTTCCAAAAAGCATGAAAAGAAAATGCAAATAAGGAGCTCAGTAATGAAGATAACATCTACTTTTGATCATCAAAACTCAGCGCTACAGCGTCTAAACGCTGCAGTGTTTGATCACCAAGCCAAAATCTTATGTGTTGACCAATAATCTGAAAAATGCCTAATCAAAGCCCTTTGCCGTGCTTTGAATCCCCTCAAATCTTGTGTGAAATTGTCATTCCACTCTTCTTTTTGAAAAAATTCTTTGCCTAACCCAAAAGAAACCCACTCTTCCTAAAACCTTAGAGAAATTCTGAAATTAGCTAGGAACTGAGTTAAGCTTTGATGTCACACACTGACAGCTGAGCTGTAATGATTCTATTTAAATTATGAACCACAATGGTGTGTGAAAATGATAAAAATTGGCTTATGCATAAATTCTGTTTAATTTAAAAGCTGCAGCTAGTTAAATGATTAGTTTGTCTTATTCAAGTGTCATTACTTGGGGACAAGCAATGGTTTAAGTTTGGGGGTGTGATAACTCTATTTCATATAGGTTATTTATGCTCTTAATACTTAAGTCAAGCTCACTTCTCAAGTAATTCTAGTACTTAAATATGTGAATATATGAATATTAGAGTAAATACAGGTTATAATTCAATTCCCTAAACCTTGGGCATAATCAATGCCTTTGTGAATATGTTTGATGTTTTGCTTTAGCGCTGCAGCGGTATGCTATCAAGGAGATGCTACAGCGTTATATGGCGGCTGACCATTGAGATATTTGTGTGACCACTTGAGGATATGATGAGTCATCACCCTTATCTCCTCTTCTCAGCTGGATATTTTGACTTCTAAGTGGATACTAAATTACACTTGGCGCCTCCTAAATGGAACCCATGTGATAGTTGGTGAACTCCATCATTAGCACTTTTTGTAAAGTAACTTAAGGATAATATCTAGGTTTTATAATCATAATTTAATATTATTATTTTATTAATACTTGGTTAGTTTAGATTAGAATAGAATGCTTCATAAGGTAGTAACATACGTAAATAGAGAGTAACTTGGAAGAAGAACCACTAGTGACATAGTAACTTTTCTCCATTGTTATTCCACTCTTAAGCTTTTATTTTTAGGATAGTTTTCTAGTCTTCATTCAAGGTGTTGCTCACGCCTCAACTTCATCCTTCGTATGCTACTTGGGATCATTGGAGTGTATCTTTTGCAACCACTCTTCTCTTGTCTTCTTACGGTAATACACACTCTCTAGTTGTTTTATGTTGATGGAGCTTGTGAAGAGCTAACTTTGTTATAGTTGGATTGTTCTTGGTGTGTAATGAACCTTGAGTAACTTTTGTATAATATTATGATGTTTGTGTTTTATTCCTTGTGTCATAATGCTTTCAATCTTGGTTTGGGAATGATGAACTAAAACAAGGTAACTTTGTGGGTACAGACATGGTTCACAAAGAGAACTCAAGGAATGATATGAATGAAAACCCTTTAAAGACATTTAAAGGAAGTACTACTTAACTCTAGACATAGGGGAGTAATAGTTCATAAGGCAAATGTTGTAAGAGCTTAATATACAGGGGTAAAACTTATTTAGAGCCTAGACATAGGAGTCTTGTAACATAACCCTGACGATAGTGACTGAAAGGCACGCCACCAAGGCGCAACAGCGTCTACGGATTCTGAAGCGCTACAGCGCTTAACGCTACAGCGTCTAAATATTATTTGAACATTACTCTTGGGAATTTACACAACTACTGAGCTATCCAACTCACCTTTAAATACTTCAAATTAATATTGTTTTATCACAGCTTATCATGTTTACAACTCCTTACTTTTATTTGTTACTCAACTCTTTTCACTAAGCTTCTAATCACTTAAACTTCTTAGATTAATTCCAATCCCTGTGGCAACGAACTTTACATATCATTATATTACTTGTTGCGATTGTGTATACTTGCACATCTACTCTTTGCACAACATAAATATACAACTTGATTTGTATTATATAATGTTTTCATAAACCGTCGCTAAATATTATGCTATGTTTTGTGGTTATGCAAAACAGGAGAAACATGTTGAGACATTGTTTGAGCCGACTCAGGGGAGCTGGAACCCTGAGTCACTTGGTCCAATGTCTCCTGAGATCATGGCTTTGGCAAACCGCAATTGGGAGAAGTTGGTAGGGGGTGTACAAGAAACGTATGTATGGTACGGGGCCCTTGGCTCCAAATTTGAGATTTGAGGATGATCAGTTTGACATCAGCGGACCCTCCTCTAGTAGTCGACCTCCTCGTCCTTCACGTGAGACAGAGCAGCTCAGGCAGCAGATGGAGGAGATGTGTGCTTAGCACCAGCAACAGATACATGAGATGCATGCTCAGCATCAGCAGGAGCAGCAGAAGCAGAGTCGGACTATGAAAGATATGCAGATAGACTTCTTTAGGTTTGCACGTCAGCAAGAGAAGCTGTTAAAGTACTATAAGAGCATGAAGCCAGATGCCTCTGAGTCTGAGGAGTCCGAGTTTGATGATGGCTCGTTTTAGTATTATGTTGTTATTTGTTGGTTTGGACATGTCTAGAATTTGGATTGTTATTGCTGGTTTGAAGTTGTTTAGGATTTGGATATTTGGTATTGTTGGTTAGTTTGGATGAATTTTATTTGAGTACTCAAAATTTTGGATATTTGGTATTGTTGGTTAGTTTTTATATATTTAGTACTAGTTTGGATTTTATTTGAGTATTCTCAAAATTGTGCTGCATTTGATATATATAGCTATTAAAAGAAAAAAAGTAGGTTTTCAAAGTTGGACACGTGGCATAAAATAAAGCAGTTTTTTTATAAAAAAATTAAATTAGCGACGGATTAGCCCTCACTAAAATCCCTCGCTACTTAGCGACGGATTTTCCCTCACTAAAATCCGTCGCTAATTAGCGAGGGAAAATCCGTCGCTAAAATCCGTCGCTAATTTAAAAAAATTCCGTCGCTAAATATTAGCGACGCCCTTTTTAGCGACGGAAAAATTCCGTCGCTAATTCCCTCGCTAAGCCACTTTAGCGACGAATTTTTGAGGTTTAGAGACGGAAATTTCCGTCGCCTATCTTACTCTTTTTTGTAGTGAGATTTACCAGTTAATTGTATTTTTAATCTATAATCAAGTAAGTAATTTCAAAATAAATAAATTCATAGATCAAATTTATAATATGATTATAGGCCGTTGAAAATTCAAGTATGAGTGGTTAGTCTCACATTGACTAAGAATTAGTTAAATGAATGATATATACGAGAGGTGCCTAATGTAAAGTTTTGGGTGGAGATGTGTTTGTCCAAGTCTCTTGGTGGTCCTAGTCATTAGCTCATTGTTGTTGTCGGTGCTCCCCTAGACTCCCCAATAGTCAAAGTCGATGGTAAAGATTACTAGCTCTTTGTATCAAAAGTCTATCTAGCAAAGTGGAGGCTAGGTGGCGTATCCCATTTATGAAAGTGAGCCAACGTCAGTGCAAGTGTATGTGGATGAAAAAGCTTCTGCTTGAGGGGGAGAAAACTAAATGAGCGAATGAACTCACACTTGACGGGGATTGTTTGAGTATCAAGTGTGATTAACAAGTCCCACATTGGATGAAAATATGGATGTTGGGCAATATATAAGTGAAGAGACTAATACACCTAATGTCTTAGGTTTTTAGTTGAGAGAGGTGGTGTCAAATCAACTTATAAGTTAGCTATTGGCTCAATGTGGAGATCTCGCCAGTGTTTTAGACTCCTCAATATAGGTTGGTGTTGAATTTTGGGGACAAAATATTGTCGAGATTGCACTATTTGGGTGAAGGAGAAATGATAGCATCACACTTTTTTGAACACACTCTTTTATATTGGTTGAAATTCATATGGATTTCATCAAATTTACATGAGACCTACTTGATTTTGTAATTCGACCAATAAGAGTGTGTGTTGGGAATGAGTGTTAGAAAGTCAGTCGTTGGCTACGTGTAGCACTCTTTAACACTCATTTCTCAATACAAACAGTCTTCTGTGTGAGTTTCAACTGGCAAATGCCGAAATTGTTAGACTGGATATTATGTCCAGAGTTCGAACCATGAGACCTCACAGTTGTGTGTGAGTTTCAAGTGACATTCCGATTGGCGCTAATCCGAGACGGGAAGCTACTTGGAGTACCGTTAAGGCCCCACCGTCGGGGCATAAGCGCCCTCTTGCTACCCATATGCGAGGTTGGTCGGGCTACTCTCATCAACTCCGTTTTGAATAGCATTCCTTTATACATGTTCTCCTTTTATAAAGCTCCGAAAGTGGTTATTAAGAAGATGGTTAAAATTCAACGGGACTTTCTTTGGGGAATCAAGGAGGGAGATAATGGAATGTATTGGGTGGCTTGGGATAGAGTTTGCAAGGCAAAAAAAGATGGCGGTCTTGGAATCAAAAATCTTGAGTTATTTAATATAGCTCCTTTATCTAAATGAAAGTGGAGGGCATTGACGGATAGTAATGCGAGTTGGAGTCGGTTGTTGAGATAAGGTGGTTTTACCAATTCGCTTCTTGCTTCATTCATGATTCGGTTGTAGGCAATTCTCGCCGGAATATTGGTTCTATTTGGTGGAGAGACTTGGTGACTTTGGATGATAACTTAGAGGAACCGAGAAGGTTCGCTTGGTGCATTAAAAGAGTGTTGGGTGATGGCGCTTTAATAAACTTTTGGAAGGAACAATGGTTAGGTACCGAGCCTTTGCTCAAAGCCTTTCCCTTATTTTTTGATGGAGGTGGGCAGCAACTTGTTACAGTGGCAGATTTTGGGTCTTGGCATGGAGATCGATACTTGGAGTTGGAACAAACTGTGACAGGTTTTTACGAATTCTGTCCGCGCATCAGAAGGTGAGATATTGGACAGTATTTTACAATCGGTAACGCCAACGAGAGGGAAGGAAGACGCATGGATTTGACCGCAGGATCAGACTAAGAGTTTCACGGTGAATTCAGCATATCAGCTACTGGTCCGCAGCAACATTCTTTCAACTGCTTCGGTTCAGCAGCGTCTGTTGTGGGCGTTGTGGACATCGCTTGTTCCTTCGAAGGTTGCGGTCTTTGGATGGCGTCTTTTGCTTGATTCTCTGCCTGTCTGTGACCAATTATCTCACAGAAATATCCTCCATTCTAAACAGGAGGCTAGCTGCTCGCTGTGCAGTAACTTTCGCGAGACCGCCAGCCACTTGTTCCTCAGCTGCAGCTTTGCTCGTTCCGTATGGCAGCTTGTTAGCAATTGGCTCGGAGTTAATTTCGACATGTCCCTGGATATTGTTGACTTCTTCCTTAGGGAAGAAGGCGAAGCGTACGAAACACATGTTCTGGTTAACAACATGTTGGAGTGTGTGACTTGCAAGGAATGGTGCTATTTTTAACAACGAGGAACCAAATGCCGAATCCGTGGTGAAGCGCATCAAATGCTTAACTTGGAGTTGGTGTGTTTATAGATTGAAGTTATGCTCCTCTATTTCAATTTCAATGTGGTGGTCTAATCCACTTCAATGCTTAGAAGGGGGAGAAACGGTGGGTTGACATTCACATTGTTAGCAACCTTATTCCGTTTTGAGGTACTCTTTTTCCCTGCCTGAGTTTTTTTTCCACTGGGTTTTGGCTCAGGGAGGTTTTGAGGAGGTCTTCCCCCTTTCATTAATGTATATGGGATTGGTGCACCCCTAATGCCCCCATCAATACAATTCTTGCTTATCTAAAAAAAATGACATTTGCCACTCCGTTTAGAACCACACACACAGATCATAAAATACTTTGAAAAAGGCAAAGTTTTTGAAAATAACAAAGTTTTATTTAATTTCTTAAAGTTAAAAATTCCTTTTTAATGTATTTATTGAAAAAGGCAAATCTATTTAATTCAAATGATCATATAATATTGAGAATTAGGGTCACTCAACTGCCAATAAAACGAAAGAATCAAAAACAAAAGCCAACAATGATACACCGCTAAATTCTGGATTGGGTATCTTTGCATTCAGCAGAGTCTATCTCTCTCCTCTATGTATTTTTTTATATTTATTTATTACAACTAAACTAAAATCATGATTGAAAGTTTATTTAATCTAATTGTTTTGCTGGTTGTAGCTATTGTGACTGCAGCCATTATTAACCGCAGTGAATCAAGATCTCTAAATTCTAAAGTAGGCCACTCCAAAATACCAAAATCTAACACACATCATATGACAAAAAACTCTTTTTTGCTGGAAATACATTCCAAAGGATTAACATTCCATTCATATATAAAACAAAACACGACTTAACTTAGTAGCAGGCAGAAGCCACTTTTAAGAATAAAGTTTAGTCACAAATAATGTCTTAGAGGGGTAAGTATTTTTAATTTTAGAAATAAAAATAGTTTAACATGCACTTCTATTGTGGATGAATGAACCATAAAAGTACAAAAAAAAACACAGTAAATTATTCAGAAATATAAAAAATGTAACAAATTAATATTTATAATAAAAAAACATCTAATGCTTCCAAATTAATAAATCTCTAATATTTTTTTTTGGTACAATAAATCTCTAATATTTAAAAGCAAAGTAATGAGCATAAATCAACTAAATTAAAATTTATTAATGAATGTGAATACAATATCTTATAGTTTTAATTGTTTTATATATTCAGATTTATATGTGAATATTGCCTTCATTACTTAAAATTTCTGGATCCGTCACTGTATATACAGACTCCATGTAAATTTGGTGAAATTCATATATAATTCAACCAATAAAAGAGACTGTGTTTAAAATGTGTAATAGAGTGTGCATTGAATTCAATTTGTTTTAACCCCAAAGTAGCAATGTGCCAGCTGAAGTTGTTAGTGATCGTGGCGGTGTTGACTGTTGTTCTGTGCTCATGAAGAGTAGTATTAATTTATGAATCAAACAGGTTGGCTCTGAGAGGATTATAAATGTTTCTCATTGATGACAGCAATATTCTTCAGTGAGTACTCATTTTTCAATTCAAAACTTCTCCTTTCCTTGACAAAAAATATTCGCTCCATGTGCCCTAAACCTTAATATATAATTATAAGAAATGAGTACAAAGTTTCCAACGTTTTGTTGAATTCAAATCCTTGTAAAAGGACGATGTACTACAGTCAAACTACATGCTCTTCTTCCCTTCTACCAAAAACTAGATTCCTTTACAATTCATGCACTCCAAATCAAGATGATCTTCTCTCTAGATGCCGAATATTTTTACCCCTCTCTACTTTCAACACTTAATTAATTCAACTACTTTTGTTCTTATTCCCTTCAAATAATAAAAAACAGTTCAACATTTTCAAAGAAAGTTACTATGTTACTCACTATTAAATTTATTGCATTGACAATCTTAGCGATACGAAGATGTTGGCTCCCGAGTGCGACGGTATGATTAATGTTTGTGGTGTTTATTTGTCATTTTTGTATAAGTTGACAAAAAAAGTTATTCTCTCTCCCCTAAACTTGATATTTTGTTTTGTGAAACATTTTTTTCATACGGATTAAAAAAATTATAGTAATAATAATAATAATAATAAATAAGTAAAACCTGACAATGTTATAAAATTATCTTTTTAGTAACAATCAGGTTATTAATCATTGTTCGAGTTTTGACTGTGGCAAAAACTATAGAGAGAAAACCA
This sequence comes from Astragalus membranaceus, assembly GCA_039519185.1. Taxonomy (NCBI): domain Eukaryota; kingdom Viridiplantae; phylum Streptophyta; class Magnoliopsida; order Fabales; family Fabaceae; genus Astragalus; species Astragalus membranaceus. The sequence continues at coordinate 78,615,996 of CM076847.1, forward strand.
TAAAAACCGACAAAGATGGGTACATGTTGCCAGCTAGGTTTCTGGATATAGATTGGTCATCAACAAAGTTTGAGGCTACCACACACACAGTAGAAAAAAAAGTATTAATCTTTGTTACAAATATAAAGTACAGTATATGATTCGTGAGTGATGCACAATGATATTAATTTAAGGATAAAATTATTTTTTTCTTGATTTCATCGTCTGAGTGAGCGTTGTTTTGTTCATTGTCTTGGAGGGTTGTTTGGTTCCTTATCTTGTTGTTGTGTTCGTTTGATTTCGATTGGCAAATCAGCTTCGATCCATTACAATTCATGAATTCAATCAATGATTTGTGGTCAACGTTATAGATCCGGAGGTATTAGTACTCCACTGACTTTGATTTTATCAAATTTGTGGTATTTTGCCATTTTTTTGCTATTAACCAGGGTGTTGTGACTTTGTTCGCAGACTTATCATTTTTCGATTGTAACAATTTTGAATTTGTGTTTTTATTGATGTATTCTATCAATTTGAATGAAAGAATATCTCGTTTTGCAAAAAAAAAAATTACACATTTTACCAATTTAAATAAAAATGAATAAAATAATTTTACCAATTTTTTCTTCTCATCAACCCTTGGTATTAATTGTTATCATAAATAAGTGCAGAAGACTTAAAGAGTAATAATGATAAATAATGAACAAAGTACAATAGTATTAATTTTTGAGTAAAATTAGTATAAAATAATTAATGCCGCTTTGAAAAATAGAGTAGTAGTGGTAGTAATATTTTGAGAGGTACCCAAGGAAAGTGATACATTTGGACATTTCTAGTCGGAGAGGAAAAGACACAATAAATAAAATATTATTATTTTAAAATATTATTATTTTATTCATTGTGACTTTCTCTATTCCTACTAGAACCATACAGTAAATGGAGAGGATCTGTACATCATTTTGGACGTCCAAAGGAAAGTGAATCCCAATGGCACTAAAACCATGGGTTCAAATCCTCTCTATTTACTGAATAATTACAATAAGAGAGAGAAAGATACAATGAATAAAATAATAGTATTTTAAAATAATAATATTTTATTTATTGTGTCTTTCTGGAAGCATCAGCTGGAAGCCGGAGAGGATCCCATTCCCTAAAACCATAACCAAGAGTCACTCGCTCACCCCATTTCCTGATTCACCAAAAAGCAGTACAAAACTCCAAAGCATCAACCAAAACAAAACCTTTGTTTCTGAATCTGATAGCACCACACCACACCCACAACACAAGTCTCAACCTTTAACCCTTGTTCACCCAAAACCACCATGATTTGATCCTCTCTGCACCTCAACACCACAAAAACCAAAATGGGGTTTCCAAGAAACTCCCTTTTCCTTCTATTATTCTTGTTTTGGTTCACTGAATCTGCTCCTGATTACACAACCTTAGTCTACAAAGGTTGTTCAAAGAACACATTCACAGATCCAAATGGTGCATACTCTCAATCTCTTTCAGCACTTTTTGGCTCACTAGTTTCACAATCAACTAAAGTTAAGTTCTTTAAGTCCACAGCTGGAAGTGGTCAAACAAGCATAATGGGCATCTTTCAATGCAGAGGAGATCTAACAAATTCCGATTGTTACAACTGTGTAAGCAAACTCCCAGTTCTTTCAGACAAGCTTTGTGGCAAAACCGTTGCAGCAAGGGTTCAGCTTTCAGGTTGTTACATGTTGTACGAGGTTGCTGGATTTACTCAAATCTCAGGGATGCAGATTCTTTTTAAGACTTGTGGGACTACTAATGCTGCTGGAAGAGGGTTTGAGGAGAGAAGGGACACTGCATTTTCTGTTATGGAAAATGGGGTTGTTAGTGGTCATGGCTTTTATGCTACTAGTTATCAATCTTTGTATGTTATGGGACAATGTGAAGGAGATGTTGGTGATTCAGATTGTGGGGAATGTGTTAAATATGCTGTTCAAAGAGCTCAAGTTGAATGTGGAAGTTCTATTTCAGGACAAGTTTATTTGCATAAGTGCTTTATTAGTTATAGTTATTATCCAAATGGGATTCCTAAGGGACACTCTTCACCTGGATCGTCATCACCATCATCCTCTTCAAGCTTTTCATCTTTTTCTGGTAATGACTAACTCAGAACCGTTAGATCAATTTTCGGTTAATGGAAAGTTTTCATTTTTCTTCTTGTCTTAAATTTTGCAATACTATTCCCTATTTGTCCTTGTGTTCAAAGAAATGGTGCCATTTTGTTAAATATGTTTTTGACTATTGAGTGATGTGTGGCCAAATGATGCAATGGCAGGACAAAATACAGGGAAGACAGTGGCCATAATATTAGGAGGAACAGCTATGGTGGGGTTTTTGGTTATATGCTTGCTATTTGTTAGGAATTTGATGAAGAAGCATGAAGGTAGGTGTTATGTTGAATGGAAAATTTCTCTATTACTCAGTTTATATATTGTAGTTTTTTTTTTTTTTACATTTTGCTATGTCATTTTCTTGCACAGATTATTGACAGTAGAAGATGGATGGCAAAATTGTTCTTGCAGTGGATTATTTCTTTATACACTTTAGCTTTTGGATGAAAGAGATGGAGAATTTCTGGTAAAATAGACTTAGCAGATAGGAAAAGAATTTAGGACTGTTTAATGTGGGGACTACTAATTCATGTAGTTAGGTAAGAAGATTTTGTTGTGAAAAAAAATGGTGTAATTAGCTCATGAAAGTGAGAAATTTTTTACATTAGTACTACAAGTGAAAAGGATATACCCAGAGGAATGAATGTTTTGGATGAAAATTTTGTGCTTAGCTTACCTCTTTAGCCATGTGAATGATTATTCTCTTTTTCCTCCTCTCAATACTATTATTGACTCTCAATTTTATTTACCATCTTTAACTTTATTTAAAGTTGTTGCAAGCTGCAGCTTCTTCCAACTCAACTGTTTTGGTTTTTGTGCTTTAGGATAGAAAATGACAAGATATACACAGAACTTCAAGTCAATATCAATTAACTAAACAGTTAGATTATGGAGGGGAGTAAAACAAAAGTAGGCAGTGTGTTTTGGGGGCTTCTATGTGGCATTAACCTGAAAAGTCTGTTATAAAGAAAGAGATGGAATCGTTTACCATTAGCATGTGCTTGGGTCTTTGTTCTCTCTTGGAAAATGCTGTGGTTTGGCCTATTTGCTGTTTCTTGTCTCAGAAAAAATGGAGGATAAAAAGGAACAAAGCCATTAATGCTAGTAGTATTTTTAAGGTGACTGGGATGCATGTTATGAGAGTAAGCTTGGTAAAGGCTTTGGCTAGTATGGACCACTGTGGGTAACCACTTTTTTATTATTGGATTTATTAAGAAAAGAGTGGCCAAGATTTTAAACTTAGGCAAATATTAGTGGTTAATTTGTTAGGAGAGGAGGAAATGTTAATTTCGATTTGAACTTTGAACATTCATCTTATACTCTTTTGGTGTTCTTTAGTTTGCTAACTGAATTACCTACTTGGGACATTGTGATTTTCAATGTTTAAGGTTCGATGATCAACATTGACTTCTTACCCATTTCTCAGTTTAAGGTTTTCTCTATTCCATGGATTAGAGTTCATCGATATCGTCATTTTCGGAATTGAATCAGCGGCGATAGTAGTAATCACCGTGGTGGTGACATAGTGGACCCAAAGTTTCAGGCTTCCTCCAATATGGTTCAAATTGGTATGTATTTAGCTACATTGAGTTTAAAAGGAGTGGTCTAATTTTTAGGGAGGGATTCCCTACCTTGTTGCGTGAGAAAAATACCTACCTTTCCTCCAATCTTATCTAGCATACACCGAGTGTCAAGTAATTCTCTCCCTCTCTCTCTCTCTCTCTCTCTCTCTCTCTCTCTCTCTCTCTCTCTCTCTCTCATCTTTTTCTCTCCTATTCTAAGTTAAAGATTACATGGATTATTTATTAATTTTTCTATTTGTTCACTGGCCTTGGAAAAATAAAAATTATCGAAGAGGAATCGTCGATAACTTGGGGGTAAAGATAGTGTTTAGATTCAATTATAAAAAAAAGTACTCATATTTGATGATATAAAATGTAAATAAATTTTGACTAATTTTATCCTATTTGATATTATCACTCCCCAAAAGAATATTACCTTTTAGTACGAAACGAAAAGGAAGAATAGCACCCATTTCCTCAGTGGCGGAGCTAGTGTATTCTGTATGAGGGGGCTAAATATAAAAGTATTTTTAATAGGCAAAATAAAATTAAAAGTGCTATTCCTTACCAAATATAATAAAAAAATGATATATATTTGGTTTAAGTTTTGACCAACTATGTAGACTTTTTTTGTTTATAGTTTTTTACAAAGGGAGTAAGAGTTTAGATACCAACAATAGTTAAGAAAAAGTTCGTTAAACACTATCTTTATACATTACAATGTGACAAAATAGATGTGGAAAAGTAGATAAAGATAAGCTTAAAACATAACCAAATTATTATATGTAAAAAAAAAGTAAAACCCAATTATTATAAATTCAAATTTATGAGATGAAATACTATTTTAGTGTACAATTGTGATAAAAATTAGATGAAAGCTTAGTTACATAGTAGAAAATATAAGATATCAATAATCATGGGGTAGCAATAATTTATTATTATAATTAATTTTTACAATATTTCTTTATTGATTAGTGATTTCCACCTAACAAGAGAAATCATCTATTTCTCAACTATTTCTCTCTATCCTACCTCTCTCTTCCTTATTTTTTCTCAACCAAACAAGTCATTAATGTTTTCATGAAGCACGCACACATAGAAAATAAATTAAATGAAGAGAAAGTTGATTGACAAATGCACTTATTTTTTTTCTTACATCAAAAAAATTAAATGGTATTACCTTAATCGGTGTGTATGGATATTTCTATGTTTCACACGTGCTTTATGGATATTTCTATTTTTATTCTTTTTGATACAAAAGATATGAGTTTCTTCATGTGTGATAGGGTAAATATGATAAATTTATACCAGGTCCTTGAGGCAACTCAAAAAACTGTAAAACTAATACTCTTCCAAAAGGAGCCAATGTCTGCAATCAGGATGATTTATAATTGTAAAGATCCACACTGCTGCTTTTGATTCACGAGCTTCCAACATCGAAAAGACATAGTATGAAATTTCCTCCATTGTTCCCGATATCATAAGAATGCTTCTATTCTTGTTTTGGAGAGGCCATATGTAAAATTAGCAGGTAACAACAAATCCACCTTTAGATTTTTGTGGATTAAGGTTGCAGCCCACATTAACTTAAGCATATATTGTCGGATTATTAATCTCAGTTTCCGTTTGCAGAAAGCCTTGCTTACAGAGAGCCGAACTAAGTTTATTAGTTGCTTATAGGTTGACTTGAGAGTTGAGAGTGTTGTTGGCCTTTAGACTTAGCTGCACATTGATGAATGATGAGCTCTGAACAGAAGCCAATATCAGGGTACAAAATGTTGTCCTTTTTCATAATAAAACAGCTTCAGTGCTATTGTTCTGCTGCTTGGGTGTTTAAACTAAGCACCACCTCATTGTTTCTTCCACCTTGCCAGAGCCATGGCCCACGAGATGGCACGCGACCCCACAAATTCCAACCATATGATGCTGTGTTGAATAGCCGTGCCTGATGCATACAGATACATGAAGCGAAAGCTGATGTGAACAATGAACATATTTCCCTTGCTATTGCTACTAGCCTCCATTCCCATTGTTAATGACTTCCAACCTGTAAACTGCAAAAACAAACTGAAGATCATGAATATCCATTAAGATGACTTTGGCATGTCCTGCAAACAGTAATGATAGAAGAGATGTGCCATTCAATTTAGCAAAAGCAAAAATAAATGCAAACACAGAGAAAAGTAAGTATTCATATTACCATTGATCAACCTTCTGAAGATAATTTTGGGGCCATTATCAGTCTCAAGTTTGAATTTCCGATTGCAAAAGCTCCAGGCACCACTTCATATATTCTATATTGCTTTCATCACTTTTGACATCAACCCGTGAAGATAATCAAATAACACCTCTTGCTACCAGTAGTTGCCGCAAGAACATTCACCATTTCTAAAATGGTGAAACCTCCTCCTATCTCTCACAACTATCTCCCGATCGACTATTCTCGAAATAAATTTGAATGCATTATGGCAGTCCCCACATATCCTCAAATTTTTGAAGACCCGAATTGTAGCTCCTACAGGAAGTTTCATAATTCCATAAACAACAGCAAGCTTTTCGCTATGGGTGGACAAGGCGTGTTCTTTATGTTCAGATTCCATATCGTGCAATACAAACTTTGTATCAGGGACATACCCCAATTTCCTCATTTCTCGTACCAGTTGCTCCAGATATGTGTACACTGCTTGCACCTCAGGATGCACAGCATCATCAACCAAAAAGACATGGACCATATTTTCAACCTCAACCCAACTACAACCTGGTTCCTTCTTTACCCCCCGGTCCCTCATCAATAACCTCACCCTGGCCACTTCATCCCACTGACCTAAAGCCGCATACATATTGGAAAGGATTATGTAGGTTCCATCTTGATGTGGCACAAGCTTAAGGAGTCGGTCAGCAGCTTGAATACCTAATTCAAAGTTCCCATGAACCCGACAACCAGCAAGAAGAGCCTCCCAAATTGGTGCACTGGGCTCAAAAGGCATTGATTCGATTGCACTCTTTGCTTCTGAGAACAAACCGGCACGACATAACAAATCAATCAAACGGGCATAATGATCCTCTTTTGGGGTTATACCATATCGAGTACACATCGTATCAAAATAATGGCGTCCCTCTTTGACCAAGCCAGCATGGCTACAAGCAGTAAGAATTGTGAGAAAAGTTACCCTATCAGGCAATATACCTTCCTTCAACATCTGTTCATAAAGCTCAATGGCTTGGACACCGTGTCCGTGTTGCCCAAGGGCTGCAATCATGGCATTCCAGGATACTGAATCAACATAAGGCATTGTGAGAAACACAGATTCAGCAGATTCAACAAGACCACACCGCGCGTACATGGTAATCAGTGCATTGCCGGCTGATAGGCTCGCAACATGTCCCAATCTAACTACCTGAGAATGAAGTTGTTGTCCACTGTCCAGCGATCCAAGAACAGCACAAGATATAATCGCCCCAGCAAAAGCATAATCACAGGGTTCCACCCCCTCCGACTTCATTTGGTTGAACAGCTTCAAAGCTTCTTCTCCAAAACCATTTTGTGCCAATCCAGATATCATGACAGTCCAAGTCAGCCCATTCCTCTCTGTCATCTCCCTAAAAACAGAATTAGCTTCCTCAATGCGCCCCACATTGACATACCCAGACAAAATGGCATTCCAGGAAACAATATCTCTCACAGGCATTTGATCAAAAACTCTTCTTGCCTCCACCATTTTACCATACCTAGTGTAGAAAGTAATCAAAGCATTGTTTACAGACAAAACAAAATGTTGTGAAGGGTTCACCACTGTCCTGATAACATAACCATGCATCTCTCTCCCACAATTGAACATCCCCATCCCTGCATTACAAGAAGCACACGCACTAATCAAACTGGTGTAAGTATACTCATCCTCCTTAATTCCCATGGAATGCATTCTCCTAAACGTGTCAAACGCCTCTTTGTAAAAACCACGGTGAACATAACCAGAAATCATGGCATTCCAAGCAACATCAATGGGATCGGTCATTCCATCTAGCAGCTGGCGTGCCGAATCAAGATCATCATTCCTCACATATCCAGCAATCATGGTAGTCCAAGCATGTTCGTGTCTCTGACTCATAGGCACCTCATCAAACACCTTTCTTGCAGAAGCCATTAATTTCGATGTGTCCACCAATGGCGAAGACGCACAACAAACGTAGCAACTCATCAACGCATTCAAAGCAGAAGGAACAAACAGTGCACCCCATTTGATAACTTCGCAATGTAGCTGTTGGCAGTGCCACTCCTCGTCAGCTATAGATGAGAGGGCTGCAAGAACGGTGGAGAAGGTGAAGGGGTCGGGGTCGAAGCCGTCACGTTTCATTTGGACATAAAGATTGAGGGCGGCGTGGCCGTCTTGGTGGTGGGAGTAGGCAGTGATCATGGCATTGTAACTGACGGTGTCGCGGATGGAGAGTGGGGTGGCGTTGAAAAGTTGTCGGGCAAGTTTGATATTGGCGGCGGAAGAGTAGGCGGCGATGAGGGTAGTTCGGGCGAAAATGTCTGGTTTGGGAATTTTGTCGAACAGTTGGCGGGCGTAGAGGATGTTGGAGGACTTGCTGTAAATGTCGATGAGGCGATTGAGGATGAGATTGGTTGGGGTGAAACCGGAGGTGAGGATGTGTGCATGGACGGCACGTGCGACGGTTTGGGTTGTTGAAGTGTGGGTGAGCAGCGCCATGTAACGGTTCGCCATTGCGCGAACGTCCATGTCGCTGGAAGTGAAACGCGCTACACTCCCTCGTTCACGTCAGTTGGAGTTTGGATTCGAGGTTTTTCCTTTGGCTTAAATGTATTGAATCGCGTTCCCATACACGTTTAATCCGGTTCGGTCCCTATAAAAATAAAATTTTGTGTTTAGTTATTGCAAATACAAGTTTGATTCAATTTAGTCACTCTAAAAACAAAATTTTATTTTTGGTCTCTACAAATATATGTTTTATCTAGTTTGGTCTCTCTTGTATGTAAAATATTTGATTTTAATCATTTTTCTGCTCATATTGGAGGGAATAAAATAAAATATTTTACTTATTACATGGACTAAACTGGATAAAACGTATATTTGCAAGGACGAAAAACAAAGTTTTATTTTTACAAGGACTAAACTGGATCAAACTTATATTTACAAGGGCTAAACACAAAATTTTATTTTTACCGGGACTAAACTGGATAAACATATATTTGCAAGGACTAAACATATATTTAAACATTTTTCCTTTCACACAAAAATATGTTTGCAACTTTTAGTTTGTTCCTCTATCGTTTTTTCACTTTGTGACTTTATCTTTCAATTATGTATTAATAAAGTGGTCTTTTTTAAGTTTTTCGTCCACCGGATGTTAGCGGTTGACGTGTTGTCTTAAGTGGCACATATGATAAAGATATCATTAAATTACGTGGCATTTCATTTTTTTTAAAAGAAAAACACAAAAATAAAGAACACTATGACCGTCTTAAAGAACACTTCAATTTCTTGTTTATTGAATAACTCATGCAATACGTGATCAAATTGAATGAAACAGTACTCTAACTTGAATAAAATATCGTAAGGAATTCAATAGAAACAAAATCAAGCTCAGAAAAGTGCCAAAGCGCAAAATAACTTCTAGAACCAAAAGCTTGAACTCGAATATCAAGAGACCTTTAATCTCAACAATGGTGATTTCGCTATAGAGCACAAAATTGAACGATTCTTGAGAAGTGTTGTGCTTGATATATATACACAAATGTATGTGCAAATATACACAATCGTAATAAGTAATATAATTGTGAACACCCAATTTTAACCGGTGCACTTTTTTTTTAACGAAAAAAAAATCCCTTTAGCAAATATTTGGGATGCACGTGTATTCACTGTGTCGGTGTTTTTTAGCCTTCTCGCGTTTTTTCGTTTTTTTTTTCGTATAATAAAATAAATCCCTTTGAATAAATATTTGGTTTGTGCGCGTATTCGTCGCGTCGTTGTTTTAGCGTTTCATCGTGTTTAGTCCGACATGTTTTGTCGCGTTTCCTTTTAGTTCCCTTTGGTTAGTAATAATAATGGTAATAATAAAATAGGAGGTGTGTTAAAAAAATTTTATTTACAAACATATGCCAAAGTTATAAAAAGAAAACAGGCCTCAAATGGGCCCAAAAATTTTTTACTACACCTAACTGTCACAAAAAAAAAAAAAGAAAGGCCCAAAAGACCCTAATCCACGACAGCATCAGTACGCGCCTCCCTCCTGCTCCTGAGCTTGCAGAGCAAGCTTGCACCAGCTGCCCAAGCACCTGAAAACAGCAACAATTCAAATTAGCAGCTAAAAAAGGGGGAAAGTTTGAGTCAGCCCTGAGTCAGCTACTAGCTGTCCAGAGACAATGCATTAACCAGTATTAATCAGCAATCAAAAACATTAATTTTCGGTTTCAAAAAATTACTATAAAATGCCAATCTGAAAACCAAATTGAAAAGAGGGAATTCCTCAGCAATTCTCACAGAAAAATTCGCACACTGAGAAAAAAATAATACATGTTCTAGAATTCTGGAAGCAAGGAAAAGGGGACAGCAGTTTTCGTAGCAATCTTTACACAGAAAAGGGATTCAGGTACAGTCAGGGGCCATTTTCCATAGAGGGGCAGTAGCAATTTTCAGTCCAGTAAGCAAAATTCAGAAGCTGGAGATTTAGGTTGGTCCTTTATATACTTATGCGTGTTTTCATTTTGTCTTTCCAAAATGTTAGAAACAGAATAAATAAAAATGAAGTAGGGTTAATATATATATATATATATATATATATATATATATATATATATATGTATGTATATATGTCCAGATCCGAAAAAGATAAGCCCACTACTTATTTTACTATAAAAAAAATAGTTTCCCTGATTTATTTTTGTGCTAAACATGTAATTACAAAATTAGGGTAAAAAAAAAGAAGTAGAAGAACCAGAATCAGTAAAAGGAGAAAGAAATATTGTACAAAAAAAAATGTGATTATGTTGGATTAGAAACGAAGTGGGGGAGGATGAAAAAAAAAAATTCACAAAAAAATAAAAGAGCACACTAAGATCCTGAAAAGCAGTGTCTGAAACAAATAAAAAGGGAGGGGGGGGGTTTAGTCATGTTTTCTTTTCTCTTTCTCATGGTTTATCTTGACTGAGGAATGGAAACCAGAATAATGCTTTTGTTCTTAGACTAAAAAAAAAGAAGAAGAAAATAAAAGGAATAGAATCAAAAAAAATTAGGAGAGGAGTAGAAGAATGGAATCAGTAGAGTAGAGATGAATTAAAAAGATGGAAAACAAAAAAAAAAACGAGGTAAAAATCGAACCTTTTTTTTTATCCACCACCACCAGCGGTGGTCGTCACCGCCAGGCGCGGCTGCCGTCCTCCTTAACCACCGTCGTCGGCACTCTCCCCGTCGCCGTCGGCGCCGCACCCCTCCTTTCTCGCGGAGCCTCCTTCCTCTTCTTCCTTCTCTCTTCTTTCCTCTCTCTCCTTTTTCGTTTTTCTCTCTCTCTCTCTTGGATCAAGAAATTTCTCTCTCTCTCTCTCTCTCTCCTAAAGAGAGTTGTGAGGCGCTGATGGAGATGATAGGAATGAATTAGGGTTTCTGATTTTGCCTTGTATAGTTCTGTTTGGTTAATTCTCCTTTTTTTTAATTTTTTATCAGTTTTACTACCCACACCCCAGGTTTTAACCCGCACAACCCCCTCGTAAGCCCTTTTTTTTAAAAAAAAACGCAGCCCAGTTCACAGAAAACGAACTGGGCTCGCTATCTGCACCCCACTTTTCCTGGTGGCAAAATCTCAAGAGCAAGAAAGTCATGTGGCAGTACTGCAAAAGTTATTTGAAAGGCTCAGGAAATATAAAGTGCGTTTGAATCCCAATAAGTGTGTCTTCGGGGCATCCTCAGAAAAGTTACTCGGATTCATCGTAAGTAGGGATGGCATAAGGGTGGATCCTGATAAGATAAAGTCTATTCAAGAGATGCCTACCCCCAAAAGTGAACGTGAGGTAAGAAGCTTTTTGGGGAGGCTCAATTACATTGCAAGATTCATTGCTAACTTGACTAGTACATGCGAACCGATATTCAAGTTGTTGAGAAAGAACCAACCAGGTAAATGGGATGACAAATGTCGAGAAGCTTTCGATAGAATAAAGGATTATTTATCAAACCCTCCAGTTTTGGCGCCCCCAACACCAGGGAGACCGTTGATTTTGTACTTGACTGTGTTACCATCATCCATGGGGGCAATGCCGGGTTAGTCAACGTTTTAGGATGAATGAACCGTACGGATCAAGAGTCCTAAAATCCCTATTCAAATAAAATCAAACCAACACACATCAAATCATTTTCCAAAACTCCAAAAACTCCATTTTTACGAAAGTAGGGGACTAAGTCGACTGTACAGACGGGTTAGTCAGCGTTCTAGGATGGATGAGCTGTACAGCTCAATAATCCTAAAACCCCTATATTAAAAAATACCAACCAACAAAAATTTTCAGAAAGAACTACGTGACTTTTGAGTTCCTTATTGCACCTGAGGATACGTAGGAGCGGGGCTTCCCCGTCAAGTCAAAATTAAATTTTTTTAAGTTAGTTCTTATTTTATTTCTTTGTGAATAATTAGTCATTTTTTTTACTAAATATTATTCTATTTTTGGGTAAATAATTAAGTAATTCATTAATACTTGCACAATCAGATTTAGGGTAACTGTCTTAGGACAGATGTATTAGGGGTGTAGTGAAATTAGGTTTTCGCCCTTCCCTTTGCATAACCGACTCCCGAATCCGACCTAGGTTACGCAGACCATACGTTAAATGTAGGTTTTTTCTCAATTTCCCTATTAAATAAATTGGATGGCGACTCCTAAAATAATCAATTTTTGAGCCGTCTACGTCGGGATCACGGTCACGACAATAATAGTAGGTTGATATCGTACCCATAGGGATTTGATTAATTTTTAAGCTTAAATTGATAATTCACTAGTGAGAAGTAACAAAATATCACAGAATTTGGAATGCAAGAATGTAAAATAACAGAAAATAAACAATCAAGTTGAATTGAGTTGGAAAATATGATGAGAAGGTAGTTGGAATGTTTTCCACTAAGTAAGTTACTTTTAACAACATTATGCTATATATGATGTTGTAGCATTGGATGTTGTGCAATGAATGTGTACCTTTCGATCACTATCGTTAGAGTTTCATTACAAGAGACAATATGTCTCCGTCCTTAAATAGATTCACTCCTGTATATGAAGTACCCAAAGTATCACCCTATGGACTATGCTGCCTATGTCTAGGTTGAGCATGGAATTACAAAGTTTCCTTTGTTTAAACACTTATCCACATTAGTTCTTGAGTTCCAATTATAAACCATGTCTGAATTTAGTTCTTGAGTTCCAATTATAAACCAACTCTAAAGATGAATTTGAAAGAATTATCGTGCAAGAACTAAAATCGGTGTTTTAAAAATTGGCTCAGTCTGGCCGTTCGGACCAGGCGAACCGGGAACTGGAGGGGTGACTGGATCGAGCCACGCTATTGATTGGAAATGCAGTGACTCGGTGGGAACCGCCATGACTCGGCCGGTTTTGGTGAAAACCGGTGGCTCAGTGGGTTTTGTAAAACCGGACCGGGTTTTGTATGTTTTTTTTAAAAAAACCCAGAAACGCAAAAACGACACCGTTTTAAGCAGTTAATTTATAAAAAAAGTAAAAAAAAAATTAGAAACCTGAGAGAAATGAGAAGAGTCGTGTCTCTTTCTCAATTTCATTTCAAAGCCCTAATCTAAATAGTCAAAGAGAGACTGAAACCGAAACACCCACCCAAAGTTCAAAGTCAGATTATATGTATGTTTCAGGAATTATATGTATGTTGATGGCATTGTGGGATTATTAAATTTGTGGTGGATTTTTTTTAGACTTTTTTAGGCATGATGTGTAATTTTAGCAAGGCTTAAAGGTCATTTTGGCCCCTGCAAAATACACGTTAATCCATTTTGGCCCCTGCAAAATAAAAAACTTTAAATAAGCCCCTGCAAAATAGTTAGTTGTTCAGTTAAGCCCTCGCTGTTAGTGGTCCACTAACGCTGTTATTTTTAAAGGTATTTTGCAGGGGCCAAAATGGATTAATGTGTATTTTGCAGGGGCCAAAATGGATTAATGTGTATTTGGCAGGGGCCAAAATGACCTTTAATGTGTATTTTGCAGGGGCCAAAATAAGGGTTAAAAATAACAGCGTTAGTGGACAACTAACAGCGAGGGCTTAACTGAACAACTAACTATTTTGCAGGGGCTTATTTAAAGTTTTTTATTTTGCAGAGGCCAAAATGGATTAATGTGTATTTTGCAGGGGCCAAAATGACCTTTAAGCCTTTTAGCAAATTAAGTTTTACAGGTATGAAATTTATATGTCTTGAAAATTCAGGAACTTTTTAATTGGGACCGGGTCACGGTCATGCGATTCAACTGTCGACCATTCGGTACGACCCTTGACCCAGTGACCCGGTACCTTCACCGAGTCGGTCACCGGTTCACTAGTGGAAAAAATGCATTTTATAACTGTCTTTCATATCGGTTAAAAACGGCCTGATGTTAAAACTGACGCGGTGGCAGTTTTGTAATTAAAATTACAATTTTTATATCGGTTGCCACATGAACCGATATAGAAACAAAATTTTTGCATTTTTCAAATCGGTTTCATTCCATAACCGTTATAGAAAATTCTAATTTCCATTTTCCATATCGGATCACATATTCACCCGTTATAGAAAATGCATTCTAATCATTCATCTTCATCGAGACCCCTCATTTTCCCTCACACTCTTTCTCTCTCATTTCAGTCTCCCTCTCTCACTCTCTCCGTCAAAATCGTCATCATCTCGACGACGCCGCCCCACCACCCACCACCCAACACCACCGTTCCTCCTTCACTTCTCTTCTCCTTCTCTTCCACTGCGTCTCTCCCTCTCGCTGTGTCTCTCCCTCTCACCGCGTTGACGAAATCGCGCGGAGATCCACCGTCGCCACAGCACCACCGGTGCAAGACGAAGAAGAAGAGAGAAAGCAGCATGGTTTCAAGTTTCAACGAGACGGAACAGTGGATCTTTCTCCGTCCCAAACAACGCCAAAAGATCTTCCTCTCCCGAAGACAAACCTCATTCCCCTTCTACTAAACGCCAAAAGGTTCTTCCTTTTTCAACCATATCCCAATCCGTAACGCTTCCTTTTACACTTTCTCTCTCTCTTCATCGCCTTTCTGCGATTTTCCTCTGATTCCTTCTATTTTTTTTCTAGGTCGACAATGGTGCTGTCGCCTCAGAGAAACCGACATCCCCTGCGGAGAATTCCAAGGAAATGCGCACTCCAGAGCCTCCCGCCGATCCCGGAGAATGCGGTCAAACCGATGCTCAGATTGATGGAGCTGTCGCCGCTAATGCTAAGACAGATGCTACACCGCCAATCGCCGAAGGTACCTCTTTGCCAGTCACACTTATCAATCTTCTGGTTACCTTAATATTTATTTACTTAATTATGTATTTGCTTGATAACCGTGAAGGTTCTTCGCCGACTCTGGTGACTGATAAACCTAGGGCTTCGTTCTCTTCGTGGAGCATATATCAGAAACAAAACCCAAATGTTGAGGCTTCAGCTCCATGGTGCAGGCTCCTCTCCCAGTCTGCACAGGTAATTCATTTCTAAGTGAAAAGAACATGAATTCATATCTGATTGATCGTATTAGTATCCTAATTTTGAAGTGTACATGGATTTTCACGTGTTTATAATTTCTTTACTTGAAATGTTTATTATTACTGCAGAATCCAAATGTTGCCATTTGCACATCCAATTTCACTATTGGCTCTAGCAGAAATTGCACTTTTCCAATAAAGGATCATACTATAAGTGGAAATTTATGCAAAATCAAACACACCCAGGTATTTCTCAGGACTAATGTAAGATTTAGTGACAGGTTTTGGAAGGTCGTGACTGTGGCATGGTTAGGCTTTTCCAAGCATACACGTCGGAAGTTGTTACTCAATCATTTTATCTAGTTACTAGTTGACATTTGACATAAGATTTTGTATAAAACCTGCGTGGAGCTGTGTGCTTGGTTGCCTTCTTTCCTTTCTTTTTGTTCTAGTTGTTTGAGGTGAATATCGTAGATATGTTGTGCAGTATGATTACTGTTGTTTATCGAAATTATCAGCGCGAGGGAAGTACTATGGCTGTGCTAGAAAGTACGGGTAGCAAAGGATTTGTGCTAGTAAATGGGACACTCGTCAAGAAGAATACCAGCTGCGTGCTTAACTCTGTATACATTCAATATACATGTGATATGCTTTTATTTGTTTTTTGTTCTTTCTTTTAAGCAAGAAGAGAGGTTGATGTTGGTGGCCATTTTGTTTTTGTTATCATTATCATTTGGCCTGGTTCTGTGAGGAAGAGGCTATTGAATCACTCTCAGCAGAAGTACATTACTTACTCTTTCATCCTAATATTTCAATTGTTATTATTATCAAGAGAAGAAATGTAGCTCTCTTTTATTTGTGTTTTATAAAATTTGGTGCGTGGTAACAGCTCAAGCTTTATGGGAAGAGAGGGGTGTATAAAGATATACAAAATTGCAGGAACAAGGTGGAGAGCAATTAGAAGAGTATGAAAATGTTGACAATGCTATCACAGAGTTTGTTAGGCTATTTGAGGAAATAACAGGAAATGATTTTGAATCATGGGAAAGAGAGAAGAAGTTTCAGAAGAAGCCTTTGAAGTTTTACCTTATTGACACGGTACATAAATATATTCCCTCCCTCAAATGATTAATGATTTATCCATTGAGTATTTGTTGCTTCTATATTGCTTATGATACTTGAGTTTTTGCAGTATATGTGGTTGATATGTTTCATCTTGACTTCTGGGATAGGCAACTTTTCCTTGTCATATTGATGCTGATTGCAAGGAAAGGGGCTTTTCTTGTTCTGTTAGGTCGCGGACGAGTTTTAGGCCGAGACTTTTAACTCTTGTGAAATATATGCACTTACGCAGAAATGCATTTTGGAAATGCCTTTCTACTCTAGTATTCTATCTTTTCTACATTCTCTTTAACGTGTGTAATTCTATTTCTGTTGTAAACATGTTTTGCCATCAATAAAAGTCAGCTTCTACAATTAAACTGTATTTTGGTACCAGTTTCTAACAGTTTTCTGTGGCTGTCTTATGTTATCATTTATGTATTTTTTTGCTTTGTTTTAACTACATTTCTTTTTTTGCTCTTGTAATGTTTTGGCAGGAGTGTTTTGATCCCATTGTTGCACTATCTGGTCGTGACCTGATTCCTGTTATGGTCTATGGGTAAGCAATTACGATTTATTTTACTATGTGTTGGCTGTGGTTGATCCTTGCCCCTATAGCCTTTTATTGTTGTACTTCCTGTTTCCAAGTGATTGCTTATTGTGCCATGAATTGTGAAAAGTATAGTAACAAACTAACAATGGCACACGTTGAAGCTGACTTGAACTATGCTATATATATATATATATATATATATATATATATATATATATATATATATATATATATATATATATATATATATATATATATATGAACATTTCACTCAGTCACTCTCATTCGCTCTTCCCTACATATTAACTGGTCGATGGAAAAGCTATTTGAGAGGCTCTCTGACTTTCCTTTGTGTCAGAAAATGTTTTAGGGTGAACTAAATTTGCACCATTTATTTATCTATCACATTTCACAAGTTTTTTTTATTCTGTTGGTATTTGAGTTTCTAATTTATTACAAGTCTTGGTAGTATCTTTTGGTAGACGTGAGTTTATGATGATGCATTTGTCAACAGGAGGTTGTAAATGATTATTTCAAGGATCTTGCTAACTAGTGTCATAAGGACACCAGTTAAAGAATAAATATATAGACATTTTTTTTGAAAATTACAACATTCAATGTATTAATAATTTTCAAAGATATACTTTTCAACCAGAGCTTTAATTTTGATTCTTTTACCAGTTTTCTTGTTTCAGTTAATCTTAGTTTGTGATAGGGACTTGGGATATTATGGGCTTCCAAAGTCCCACTGTTATACCCCAATTTTGTCCGATCATTTATCGCAATTGTTTTAGCCCCCGTGTTACAAGTCCATATCATTACGAGAACGACATTTCGAGCGCTGTCTTGTTTTAATTTAGACTGACTTGTCTAATTGGGCCAATTCTTAGTAAATGGGCCTATGTTCGGTATTTTGGACTTAATTTAGTCCTTTTGATCAAAAAGCCATAAAAATAATAATGAAATAAAATCAGAAAATAAAAAATATATATTACAATAAAGTATCCAAATAATATAAAAAAAGCCCAAAAATACAAAAATATCACCAAAAATATACAAAAATAAGAATAATCCAAAAAAAAAAATAGAGAAGAACGAAAATAATAAAAGGAGGTGTCAGTAGCATTAACCTTCAGCCCAACAAGCTGCTTGCCCAACAAGTCGACTTGCCCAGCAAGTTAACTTGTCCAGCAAGTCTCTTCACCTAACCCTTCACCTATAAAAGGAGGCTCTGTCCACAGTGAAAAGCACACCACAGTGATTCAACAAGAACACTGAACACATTCTCTCCCTCTCCTAGCGAAGCTCTCGCTCTCTCTCTCTCTCTCTCCCCCTCCCTTTTTTATTTTTTTAGTTTTATTTTTATTTTAATTAGTTTATTTTTAAATATTCATGATAAATATTTTTCACTAGTTGCACTTTTCATTTTTCTTTTTTGTTAACTTTTTGTTCATATTCAAAACAAAAACAAAATATTCTTTTTCCTTTCATAAATAAAGAAATATTTTCAAGAACAAAATACGGGACTAAGTCGACTGTACAGTCGGGATAGTCTGCTTTTTAGGTCACTAATGAACCGTTACGGATCATGTCCTAAAATCCCTATTTAAAACAAACAATTTCTAAGTCAAAATAAACACAAACATTTTCTTCCCACAAATCAAATTTTCAAAACAGGGGATTAAGCCGACTGTACAGACGGGTTAGTCACCGTTTTAGGACGAATGAACCGTACGGATCAAGAGTCCTAAAACCCCTATTCAAATAAAATCAAACCACCACACATCAAACTATCTTCCAAATTTCAAAAACTCCATTTTCACAAAGTAGGGGACTAAGCCGACTGCACAGTCGGGTTAGTCATCATTTCAGGACAAATGAACTGATCACTCAGGAGTCCTAAAATCCCTAAATAAAATACACCAACAAACAAACTTTTTCTACCCAAGAACTACGTGTGGTTTGATTCTCTACCAAGAGATACGTAGGAGCAGAGGGCGGCCGACCTCTGTCAATTGCACTAATAAAACATTTTTTTCAGTCTTCTCCTAAATAATCATTTTCTTAAATAAAATGTCAATTTTCTTCTTTCTTTTTAATTCACAATAAAAGGGTAAAAATAAATGTTTTCAAAATTAACTTTCGCTTCTACAACTAATTAGCAGGTAACATTCCTTAGGAAGGATGTCGTGGGGTGCTAATACCTTCCCCACGCATAACCGACTCCCGAACCCTCTCAAGGACCCTTATCCATTCCAAAAGGGGTTTTCCAATGTTTGCCCTTAAACAAAATTTTGGTGGCAGCTTCATTTTTGAACCTTCAAGGAATCCTCACCCTGATTTTTCGGTCGCTACAGCTGGCGACTTCACTGGGGATATTTTAGAGAGTCAAGCCTAGTATAATTAGTTGTAGGATTAGTTGTTAATTTAATCTTTATTTTTACCCTTCCCTTTCTGTCTTTTATTTTTATTGCATATTATTCTTTTGTGATATGAAAACCCTAGGATAGAAGACCACTTTTTTTGTATATATGTTTGCTTGTTTTGCAGCTTGGGGGCCGGGTATTCTTTATATTTTGCTCCTTCACACACTCCACTATCACACTTTTGCACACACGTGAGAATAGTCCTGTACCCGGACTGGAGAATAACCTAAGTTAGAACGAGACTGCGTAGTGATGGCCTACTGGATGTGCGTCCTGTTGGGTGGTTACGAAAGTCTCACCTAGAGTTTGGTCCGTCTTGAGAATGCTGGCACTCCTAATAGCTTGCCTATTGTTGTTGATCAGTGTTCTTAACTGGGGTCGTTGGCTCTAGGAACCTTATGTAGGACTCTTTAGAGCTACCCTTTGAAAGATTCACTTAACAGACAGGCCCTAGACCTATTCTCTAGGGAACCCTTGTAGGACACAAATGAGCCTTATACCCCTGCATTCAAACAAACACTGATACATTTTTCTGGTCTTCTAAAAAGAAAAAATTCAAAAAATTCATATTTTATTTTTACAAGTTATTTTTTAGAAACATATCTCATGCATTTGCATTTTCATCATTCATATCCATCATCATGTGTTATTCATCCATTACATTTTATTTCATAATTTAAAAAAAAACATGAGCATACTTTTTGAAAAAAAATTGATGAGAGATGAGGCGTTCTTGCAAATACATTTGAATTGATTGTTCTTCATTGAAAAAGTTTAACCTACTAAATTTCAAACGAGGTCGAACTTAGCTGCAAACTCAAGGTGTTTCAAGACACTCAATTTTCAATTTTTTTTTTGCAGCTCGTCCGCAATTTTTGTCAGCAAAAGGATGCATCTCATCCATCCCATGACAAACGATCAAAATAGTCCATTTTGTTAACTAATGTGTTATCAAAAATTCTTCTATCATGTCTCTAACTATGTTAACTCTCTGTGAAGCATTGTATAGTGAACTTGTATGCGATGTGCATTTGCTCTTGTTTGAGTCAGTTAGTGTCCACACATTTCCATCCTATCATCATCCATTGTTCATGTCCAGTCTCACCCCGACCACTCCATAAAGTGCATATTCTCCACACAAGTTCTTAGTTGACTCTTTGGTTTTGTTCCCAATGATGAAATTTCATAAACTAACACTTGGATCCTCCAAACTGGGGCAAATTTGTGATCACTAGATATCTTGTCAACATTGTATTCCCTTGGTGCAAGTCCTTTAAAAAAAATAATAATCAAAAAAAGCCTGTTAGGTTGAAAACTCGCGAGAGCGGCCTAAGCAAAAATTAGGGCATATAAAAAGAAATAAAGAAAAAGAGCAGATATATAAAAATAAATAATTTTTTGTCCTTGAGTTAGTCTTTGAGAAAACAAGCAATCATGATTTGAAATGAAGTTTGGTCATCTTCTCACATCCTCAAAAAAGCATAAAAAAAATATCCTTTGCAACCCGCTTTGAGCCAAACAATCAAAAAATCTTTCAATCACCCTAGACAATGATCTATTCCCCATTTAAAGATGGTGCACTACTTTCTTCAGTTATTCAGCTCAAGAGAAATAGGCCGTCAAAGAACGAGAATCATATTTCAAAAAAAAAGAGACAAAAGTCTTGAATAAAAAGACGGCATAAATCTTTGAGCTGATACATTATATCATGAAGTGCACCACTGAATAAAAAGATCACTTGTCTCATCAATCCCCAAACACTTTGAGCCCAATCACCCATTCTTTCATAAATTATCAACCACTAGCCACATTGGACCGCAAATAAAAAGATCATTGTCTAAAGCCCTCAACACCTTATTGTGCCAAATTAGCACTTCTTTCACGAAACTCAAAAATGGACCTCAAACACTCCTTTGGGCCTACTTATCCTTTCTTTCATGAAAGATCATTGTCTAAACCCCCAACCACTTCTTTGGGCTCAATTATCATTTCTTTTCATAAATCCCTAATCATTGGTACATTACCCCCAACCATTGGCCCCTTTACAAACCTTTTCTTTCATGAATCCCTAACCATTGGCCCCATTACAAACCTTGTCTTTCATGAATCCCTAATCATTGGCCACATTACCAACCCCTTCTTACATAAACCCCTAACCGTTGGCCACGTTACAACCCTAAACAAGTCCATTCTGATCGATGAATGATTGCTTTCGTTTTCTTAAAGTTTTAATTTTAGGACAATTGAGTTTATTTATTTACAATGTGTTTGCTCAAAAAAAAATATATGACAAAAAAATAAAGCTAAAAAAAGGCAAAAAAAGGGGGGCTTGCGCCTCAAGATTATTCAAGTTGCACTGATATCAACACAAGGTTTAGTGATCACCAAGTGAAATTTTCATCATATCCAAAAATCAGGACTATCATAGTCTATGGGAGTCATCTTAAAAGAACCAAAAATTTATACTGGGACCATCACTTAGATCCCAAAGTGGGGCAGTCCCTTCAGCTTTCATGCTTCTCGAACTTGGGGAAATTTTCCAGCGTCCATCCCATTCATATACCACATCCTATCCATATAGCCATACGACCAATTCCAAAAACCCACGACCCTAACTCAGTCACCTTTTACAAACCCACTAAAAGCAACTATTTGAAATACCATTCCAAAGTGGGGCAATCTTGTCACCATTAACCCCTCACTCCGCTCAAAATTGGGGAAATTCGCTCTACACCCATCTCATCCTCTTGTCATATTCACATTCATAAAACCATACCGGGGCAATTTCTCAACCCACCATCCTAAATACAGCTTTTCGCAAACTTTAGTCAGGGCAACATTGTCCTTGTCATAGGTGGGGCAACACCAAACGCCATGGGTTGAGACAAAATCTTTTGCGTTCCACCTCTCATTCCAAAGTCACAGCATTACCAATTCATAATTTCCTCTACACCCCTAGTTGTTGTCACCACTAGACAGGGGCAAGTTATGCATTCACCGTCATCAACTATGAATTAGGGCAGTCCCACATTTCTAGAGTTGGAGAGAACCTACCTTTCATGACTTTGGCAAAAACCTACCATTCATCCCCTGACGTGTCATATCTGTCCATACCCCGAGTCAACTGGCTCATTCATCTGTATTTGCACTACTCTACATGTTCACTAAAACAATGCTTCAAAGAGAGAGAACACAAGTTACGAATATGAAGTTGGAAACTCACTCAGTTAACTTTATGGACTTAAAATTCAATTGTCATGGGACATCATAATCAAATGGAAGAACAATGTGAACGAGCTTGCAAATGCAATCAAATACTTTTGTGCATCAGTGCATGTGAATGACAACCTTGAGATTGCCACGTCTGAGTTCAAACCTTTTCCAAGGAATCATTACTTCTCTGCCTCTCGCATCAAAAGTCTCATTTCTCATCATTACAAAAAATCTCTCTGCATCATCAATAAATCATAGCATAAATCATTCCATCATGCAATCATGCATCTACCATAGCACCTGCATCTAAGCAATACATTTGCATTCACATGTTATCTGCATTCGCATACATGGCTGATCAATTTTTGTTTCCGATCAGCTCTAGCATCCACAATTCACTGGCTTTGGTAGTTTATCTGCTTTCACATTGCACATTCATCACATTACACGCATACACACATAACAGTTTGCTTATAGACGTGCCAAGTGCCGGTCTCATCATTGCCAAAAACTTTCAACATCACTAATCATATCATTGTACCATGCATTCGTGTGCTTCCTTTCATTCATCATTGCCAAAACCTTCTTTACATCACTAATCATATCATCATACCATGCACGACATTCGCGTCAAAGCATTACATTTGCATCACATTCGCACTTTGCATTTTATACACCCATCATATACTAAGAAAAAAAGGAAATGCAAAAAGCAAAAAGAGGAAAAATCGCTCATTCCATTACATTCATCATTAATCAGCACAATCACATTCACATGTTATCTGCATTCACATACGTTGTTTGTCGACCTCCATGTTCCACCAACTTCGACTCACATCATCCGCTACGTTTCATTCATCCCATCGAACACCTACCATTTCGCATACCCATATTGCACGCATGCATCATCCATCGCATTTTTAGACATGCAAAATATAGATAGATTTTCCCTTCTCAGGTAAATGCATTCATTAGGTATGTCCTAGGCAAGTACGCCATGTGTCAATCCCAATACTTTGTTTCCTCAAAGTCAGTGCTACAAGCACTGGTCTCATATCACAATTCAGAGTATCGGACCCCCAGCGGTTCCTCAAAGCCCCAGTGCACCTTCAGACCCCCAGAGGTCCAATCCAGATCGCACGTCGACATCGAGCACCGACGGATCATCTGGCCCCAGGCCCTTCAGACTAGCTGTGTCAGCCTAAGACATTGTGGACGTCATTCGTGATCAGTTCTAGACCTGATCTTATTAACGGCCGCTCGAAAAAGGCCACCCCCGGACCCCGGCAGTCCTTCAAAGCCCCAGTGCAAATTCGGACCCCAAGTGGTCCTTCAGGGTTTAGGCAACCCCATGGAGCCCCAGTGCTCCCTTAGAGCCCAAATGCTGTTTTAGAGCCCCAGTGCTCCTCCAGATCCCCAGTGATCATTTCTTTTTTGTTCTCGGTTAACACGCCAAGTATTAACCGTCCCTCTTTTCCCTAACTCATCTCCCCCCTAAGCGGACAAAATTAGCGTCTATTCTATCTTTATTTTTATTTCTACTACGAAAATGTGAAAACCATTCACCTTTTCTAGTAAAATATAAATAAAGAGGGGCAGCTGTTATACCCCAATTTTGTCCAATCATTTATCGCAATTGTTTTAGCCCCCGTGTCACAAGTCCATATCATTACGAGAACGGCATTTCGAGCGCTGTCTTGTTTTAATTTAGACCGACTTGTCTAATTGGGCCAATTCTTAGTAAATGGGCCTATGTTCGGTATTTTGGACTTAATTTAGTCATTTTGATCAAAAAGCCAAAAAAATAATAATGAAATAAAATCAGAAAATAAAAAAAAATATATATTACAATAAAGTATCCAAATAATATAAAAAGCCCAAAAATACAAAAATATCACCAAAAATATACAAAAATAAGAATAATCCAAAAAAATAGAGAAGAACGAAAATAATAAAAGGAGGTGTCAGTAGCATTAACCTTCAGCCCAACAAGCTACTTGCCCAACAAGTCGACTTGCCCAGCAAGTTAACTTGTCCAGCAAGTCTCTTCACCTAACCCTTCACCTATAAAAGGAGGCTCTGTCCACAGTGAAAAGCACACCACAGTGATTCAACAAGAACACTGAACACATTCTCTCCCTCTCCTAGCGAAGCTCTCGCTCTCTCTCTCTCTCTCTCCCCCTCCCTTTTTTATTTTTTTAGTTTTATTTTTATTTTAATTAGTTTATTTTTAAATATTCATGATAAATATTTTTCACTAGTTGCACTTTTCATTTTTCTTTTTTGTTAACTTTTCGTTCATATTCAAAACAAAAACAAAATATTCCTTTTCCTCTCATAAATAAAGAAATATTTTCAAGAACAAAATACGGGACTAAGTCGACTGTACAGTCGGGATAGTCTGCTTTTTAGGTCACTAATGAACCGTTACGGATCATGTCCTAAAATCCCTATTTAAAACAAACAATTTCTAAGTCAAAATAAACACAAACATATTTCTTCCCACAAATCAAATTTTCAAAACAGGGGATTAAGTCGACTGTACAGACGGGTTAGTCACCGTTTTAGGACGAATGAACCGTGCGGATCAAGAGTCCTAAAACCCCTATTCAAATAAAATCAAACCACCACACATCAAACTATCTTCCAAATTTCAAAAACTCCATTTTCACAAAGTAGGGGACTAAGCCGACTGCACAGTCGGGTTAGTCATCATTTCAGGACAAATGAACTGATCACTCAGGAGTCCTAAAATCCCTAAAATACACCAACAAACAAACTTTTTCTACCCAAGAACTACGTGTGATTGATTCTCTACCAAGAGTTACGTAGGAGCAGAGGGTGGCCGACCTCTGTCAATTGCACTAATAAAAAACTTTTTTCAGTCTTCTCCTTAATAATCATTTTCTTAAATAAAATATCAATTTTCTTCTTTCTTTTTAATTCACAATAAAAGGGTAAAAATAAATGTTTTCAAAATTAACTTTCGCTTCTACAACTAATTAGCAGGTATCCTTCCTTAGGAAGGATGTCGTGGGGTGCTAATACCTTCCCCACGCATAACCGACTCCCGAACCCTAATCTGGTCTCAAGGACCCTTATCCATTCCAAAAGGGATTTTCCAATGTTTGCCCTTATAATTAAACTTTGGTGGCAGCTTCATTTTTGAACCTTCAAGGTATCCTCACCCGGATTTTTCGGTCGCTACACCCACATCTAGTAGTAATGATTATTTGGTAGAATACTTGAGTGGTTTGTTTCTCTCCCCTTAATTACTAGAAGACCTCTTGACAGAATTCTGTGATATCAATTTTTAAGCATCAAGCACTTGGGAAACCTGCCTTAAAAGCTAGTTGTTAAGGGGGAGAACCAAGCCAGTTAAGTACTCCACTGAGCATCTCATACTACTCGATGTGGGACCTAGGCACCCATAACCCAGGTCCCTATCAGTTCGTATGCCCAAGATTCAGTTAAATGTAGGGATCTTTTTATTCCACATTTTCTATTGAATCTTAAGCGGAGGCAGTGCTGTCAATTAATAGATTTAGAACTTCTTAGATTGATAACTTTTGTTACTTTGATATAGTTCTTGTTGTTTTCTTTTTTTATTTCTATGCAATAAAAGAATTAGTAGTGGTATTGAATTGAATGAAAGATGAAATTGAATTATTGCAGTTGTTGAAGGTGTATTTCATAGCTAGCTAAGCAAGTAAGTGTTGTATTACTTTCGTAAACTTTGAGGATATTAAGCAAACTTTGACGAGTGTAAAGATGGTGGCTGAAGTAGTCTCTTGCTCACTTGGATCAGTCCCTGAAATCTCTTGGAGCTGGACTTGTATTTAGCAAAACTGATAGTACTCTCACAGCTCTTTTGGAGTGTATAAATGTTATTCAAGCCACAAAAGTAGTGTTTAACAATCTCTATAGTAAGTAGTGTAGTGTTGTCCATAAGGTAGCTTTTGAGTGTATAATGTGTTGCATTCCCTATGATGTACGATGTGATTAATTCTTCTGTTATTTGATCCTGTTCAAATTCAAAGATTTCGATTTTGTTGGTCAGCACATGTAGTTCTACTGTTAGTAGCTTATTTGTATGGATGATTATTTTTTATAAGTTGTTTCTTGATGTGAGGAGTGGTGCATGATTTGATATCACTTTTGGATTGTTGTTATTGTTACAGATTTACTTGTTTCTGGTTGTGAATTTAATGAAGGAATCACATGCTCATGAGCTGATTGATACAATAATTTGAACCTCATTAAAAGAATCATGGACAGTGATGTTGGAAACCTCACTTTTTTTTAAAAAAAAAAGAGACTTTTCATATCGGTTCCCATAGAAAACCGATGTTAAAAATCAGTATTCATATCGGTTCCCATATAAAACCGATGTCAAATGTACGCTTATATTTGATAAAAAAACTAACTTTTCATAACGGTTCTAGGGGCAACCGATATAAAAACAACTTTTCATAACGGTTCAGGAACCGATATGAAATGTCCCTATTTTTATATCTCCTTTTTCGGCATCAGTTCAGGAACCGATATGAAATGTCAATTTTAACCGATATGAAATGCCTTTTTTCAATTAGTGGTTCGAGTTTTAAAACATTGACTAAAATGCAAACATCAATATATAACACAAAACTAGTTAAAAAATCATTACAAAGTTTATGGCATCCCAACTACAAAAGAGTTTAGCTCATGCTTAACATTACTGAAATAATAATCATGTTCATGTTACTGAAAAATACAAAGGAAAAGAACTAGAGTAGAAGATACACAGTTAATTTCCTTTGCATTAATTAGCCCAGTAATGCTGCAGCATCGCTTCCAGCATTCCTTGTAGTTGCGTGAAGTTGAAGGAAGAAGTTGTCAAGTTCTTCTCTCTCCTTCGAAACCAGCTCCAATATGATTTTAAGTGATAAATTCGGGTCTACTTGTGAATGAGAAGGTGGACGGTATTTATAGGTTTCATGGGAGAGGTTTCTTCGTGGTGAGGTTTACTTAAGGGTGAAGTAGTAATTCCCCACTTGCATCACTTGCTTTTAAAAAGTTGACTTGATTTTTCAACTCTAGAAAGTAGGCCTATAAGCATGGACAAGTGTTTCTGAAAAAGGTGCAAGTTGAAGGCATGATGTCATAAAGTGGTGCTTGAGATAAGCAACTTGGGCCACTTGCTTAACTTTTTGACTTTTGAGTTCATAGTGACGTCATCATGGTAATGCTGTGGCATTCGTTGTTTTTGCATAGAGTGCTGTAGCATTCCCATCTTCTAATGTTGTAGCATTGAACAAACGCATAAAAATACCACAAAACGTCTAAAAGTGCCAAGTTGTAATGAAAACATTCCTTAACCCTTGTTTATGTTTTCTTGTGTATTTGATTTTTTAGAAGACAATATTATTGAGATTCTAGTAATAATTTAGGTCTTAGAAGCATAAATAACTCTATATAAAATAGAGTTATCAAGAAGCGCTTAAAAGCAAACACTGCGAAGAAGCAATTCACAACTATAAATCGTGTTTTGGCTCTTATTTTCTCATTTCACAACCAATTTGCGTCAAACCAATTGCGTTCAACTCATATTGAGTGTAGAAATTGAACTATAGCAAAAAATTTCAATGAAAACGATGCAAACTCGAGAACAATCGGAAAAACAGAACACGGGTGAAAGCTTCAATCTACATCTTGAATTTGCACAAGTCTCCGCCAAATTGAGTGGTTCCAAGTGCAAATCGTCACAATTGATCTCGTCTTCCTCTTCTTGTCCTCTTCTCTGTTTCGGTTCCAAAAGTGATTTTGCGCATAAGCACTTTCCTGAGCATAAATTTGGTTTTATTGAATTCTTTGCGAAATTTTATTTAGGTTAAGTCAAGTTCCATTCAAATTGATCACATATTTCATGAATTATTCAATAAACAAGAAGCTGAAGTGTTATTGGTGTTCTTGAAGACATTTATAGTGTTTTTCATTTTTCCTGTGGTTTTGTTTGTTTTTTTTAAATGAAATGCCACATAATTTATTGAAATCTCAGTCAGATGTGCCACTTAATACACCACGTCAGCAGTTAATGGCTAATGTGGCGTCTGTTAAAGTTAGTGGACGGAAAACGTCAAAAATTACCACTTTGACACATATTTATAAGATACATGACCAAAGTGAGGAAAAAAGATAAAGACCAAACTGACAGTTTCGTCAAAGATAATGGACAAAAAATGTAGTTTTTTTTAACCAAAATGTCAGTTTGGCCAATAAACCAATACTTAATGATGGTTTTCACTATCTCATTCTTAGTTGGAGTACCTGAAATTTGGTGTGATTCTCATGTAATCGGGTTTGAGTACCTCTTGTACTCATTTAATAAAATTTCTTTGCTTATAAAAAAACTTAATGATAGTTTTGAGAATAGGAGGGAATAAAGTTTGGGTTTTTTTGGTGAATACCTAATTTTGTCTCTGCCAATAATTGTGTTTAATTTGGTCTCCGAGAACAAATAATACCAAAATAAGTCTCTTACATTTATTAACAGAGGACATGTTCGTTCCTCTATTAGTGAACTTCATTTTCATGTTGATATGGTATGTTATATGTCATATATGCCTTGCTAATTTTATGTCTCCTGTTTTAATAAGCCATGTCAACATTAACTTTTAGCTTACCTTCTTCTGCTTCGTTATGTTTATTCAAACCTAGAAAAATGCCCTAAGGTTCTACAATGCGAACCCTAGAAAAAATGGCAATAACTATTTCACGAGGAACCAAAATTAGTAATGTAAGAGACTTGTCGTCCCTTAAATTTTGGCTCGCGTATTTGGACACGTGGATGACCCTAAAGGACACCTCAATATACTAACGTGACAAATCAAGAACCAAATGACTGATTTCAGTTTAATCTTACAAAGGGACAAATGTGTCCCCTGTTAGTAAATGTAGGGGACTTATTTTCATACTAATTATTCACAGGAACCAAAAATGGGCATCGAAATTTTTGTGAAGGACGAACTTAAATATTCACTTTTTTATTGAATTTATTGTTTAATGTTGGTTTTGAGAAATTTTATATTGCATATTGTTATGTATTTGTATTTATTAATCAAGAGATAGTTTTGTAAATTGAAAATAACAGTAACTAATGAAATATACACACGTTATTATAAAAGTCAAATTATTATCTAATATCTAGATAAAGTGATAATAAATTTGACAAAACAAATTTATAAATTCAAAATGAAAATTTATATTTACAAATTCCAGTTGACAATTTGAATTTACAGATGTAAATTGTTAATTTACTACGCCAAATAAAGCACTTTGCGGCGGCTGAAACATTTAATGTCGGCGCTTCCAACCGCCCTTAAAATCACTTTGTGACGGTTACGTAGCTGTTGGAGAATTGTCAGTCGAGAGTAGTTTTTGAGGCGGTATGAGAACCGGCACTCCTAACAGACGCAAATTTGTGAGGGAAGTCGCGGCGATTATAAACTGGCGCAATCAAACAAAAATTTACAAAGACGTCGATTGCGGCGGTTTAGAACCGCTGCTTTTTATTATTTTTTTTTAGAAAAAAATAGACTATCATGTGCCACACTATTGCCTTGATAATCATATAATTTTTATAAGTCGGAAGTTCCTCATTAATCAAGTGTTATGTTAAAAAGTATGTACAAACAACCAAAATTACAAATATAAAAAAGGTACTTAATATACAGAAAATCTAACTAACTACAAATGAAGTTTAAAGTTATAGAATTTGTTCCTCATAACTATGCATTATGGTCTTTGTGAACTCTGGAAAAACTTCTTGTATCCCTAGATTGTAAACCAGCTCGCTGAAATTAAAAATAAGAGCACTGATTGGCAGTACGAAACATTTTTTAAGAAATGTCAGAAAAACAAGTATTTTGAAACGCAACACCTGTGAGCAGGCAGTTGAGATGTGAAAGTTATGTTATTTTATTGGGTTTCGTTTGGTAAGTTTCGTATTTTCTACAATTATCCTAAAAAGAAATCATAAATTAGGTAAAATAATGAGTTATAATACGATATCCTCTTTGGAGTTTTGAGTTAACATATTTTACTACGGTGCCCATGAAATTGATGTGTTGAATTTTTAAGAGATGGTAGAATGAGATTTTCTAGGTGGTTAAGCTCATTAGTAGAATAGCTAGTTAGTAGTTAGACTTTAAACTTCTTTTTATGTTATTCCAATCGTTGCTCTTTATTTTTTTTCTTCTCCTCAAAAAGTTTGTCCTCTCCCTTTTTTATTTACTTATTTATAAAAAACTTCGATTGTTTTTCATATATTTATTTCATGATGAATAACCTTAAAAAAGATATTGTAAAAAAAACCTTAAAAAAGATTGACTAATAAGTGACATCTTGTCGAGCTCCATTTAGAATGTTTGAGTTGTGACAGTTCAGTGGTCTTAAACTCTTTTAAAATAATTAAAATCAACTTGCTCACAAATATTTTTTAGAATAATTACGAAAATACATTTTTGACGCCTTCTTAATCGCCCGGTTGTAATAACATTATTAAGATAATTTTTTTTTTGATAAGCAGTGTTAGTAGGGGGAGGGGGGATGTTAATTTTCCGGGTTTGAATCCGGGACCTCCTGCTTGCAGGTATTTGGTGCACTCCTTCGATATCCCTTAGCTCGCCAATTGAGTTACCTACTTGGGATACATTATTAAGATAAATTGTTATCTTAAACCTTATTAATTATCATTTAAATTACTGAGGTTGGAGACTTATTACATATCTTAATTAGTTCTAACATATTACTCTCCACATAATACTCGAAGAATCAAACATCTAGTGTTAACAAATTTTTGGTTAAGCTAAATATTTATATATTAATAAAAAAATCCTAGAAAAAGCACAATGTGCCAACTTAAGACAAAGTGATACGCTCTGTTTGGATTCTCTCGTTCCATTCTCTTTACATCTCCTTCCATTTTCTCTATCTCTCCCTTAATTTCACTCTCTAATCATTTATTTATAATTTTATAATGATGAGAGAGAGTGAAATTTAGAGAGAGAGAGATAGAGAGGATGGAGGGAGAGTAGAAGGAGAGAATCCAAGTACGTGATACGTTAACCTTAGGAAGTCAAGCTTGTTTACCACGAAAGGTTAAGAATTTGTAACCTTTATATTTATTAGCCGTTAAATTATGTAACAAAACTTGTTTGCCATTATATTTTTTAATAAAAGAAAAATCGAAAAGGTAAAATATGCTTTTGGCCTCTATAAAATTTGAAGATTTCACTTCTAGCCCTTATAAAAAACAACACTCACTTTTAGTCTCTTTAATTTCCCCCGACAATACTTTTAGTCCCCCATGACTTTTTTTGGTTACCCCCATGACTTTTAATAGCACTTAGAAACGCTATTAAAAAACTCAAAAAGGCGCTATTAAAAGCCATGAGGTACAAAAACCATTACTGGAGAAAAATGTGGAGATTTTTTTTTGATAAGCAAAAATTTCATTCAAAGAGCACTGGGAGAGCTCAAACCCAAACAACAAAAATTACACCGTGTTTAGGATTTGTAGTGGATTGGACCGCCACGATGAAATAGATACAGATGAATTAAAATTTAATCTATAAACACTCAAACTCCAAGTTAAGCTCTTGATGCGGGTTACCGTGGAAAAAACATTCGCCTCCTCATCCTTAAAAATAGCTCCGTTCCTAGCGAGCTAAATACTCCAGCAAGTTGTTAGCCATAATATATGTTTCGTACGCTTTGATTTTTTCCCTTTGCACAATGTTGCACAACCAAGGAAGAACTCCTTCAAGGGCGTTGACAAGTCTAGCACTACACCAAGCCAAGCACTAACTCCTTCCCAAACTGAAATTGCGAAAGGTTAATCTCAAAAAAAAAAAATTGCGAAAGGACAATTCAAAAACAAATGAATTCAAAAACAAAAAAAAATGTGGATTAAAAGTGAGTGAATTTTTTTATAGGAATCAAAAATAAAATTTTCTAATTTTATAAAAACAAAAACATATTTAATTCAACTTAAAAATATAATTAGGATTGAGGGGTCATCTGTTGGTGCCTACTACCACATACCATACCAAGAGTCAAATAAATATACTATTTTAATACTATGTAAAATTAAAAAAAATATAGAATATTGATGATCTCAAGAAAAAAATTTCCCATGTTCAATTTTCTCTATACATATTTGCGTTGTTCTTTCTATTGTTTTCATCATAGGCGAAGACATGGCACTATTCTTACTTGGAGTTGTGGTACTTACAACTCCAGTGTTGGCTATTGTTGAGAATCTTGGCAACAATAGAGATTGAATTCACGCAACAACAACAGGCAAAAAAAACAGTATTGGGCAAAAAAAAAATTTATTTACCAAAATAACCTAACTTTTAGATTAAATATCAAAGTACCCCACTTTTTAAAATTAGGCCAGAAGTCGCCCCCCACAGAGCCGACTTCTGAACATGAAATTTTAATTTTTTTTTCATTTTCAGTTCAGAAGTCGCCCCCCACCAGGGTGACTTCTGAACTGCGTTTTTTAATTTTTTTTAATTATTTGTTTTTAAATGTAAATTAATTTAATTTAATTTAATTAGAATAATTAATTGAAATAATTAGAATAATTAGTAAAATTATTTATAAAGTAATTACGGTAATAATCACGGTAAAAAATGAAGATATTAAAAAGTGGAACAGAATTTAATATTGGATAAGAACAGAAATGAAAAACACAAATTGCAAAAATACAAGGATAGGAAATTTAAAACGAAACGACAGGAAAACATAAAACAAGAAGAGGCAAACATGATTTAAACTACTTCTACTTCCACCATACATTCTCAGGTAGTGGCCATCGGATGACTGGAGGGATAACTCTACGGACGATGGATTCGGCAGACTCTTGTGTTTCGACGGACAATTCTAGATAAGGTTCAATCAAACCTTGGAAGCTCTCATGTTTCTCAAACATTTCACGAACATCATTGTCTTTCTTGATAGGCACGGGGCACATCCGAATACGATTACGTGGGCCGCTACAGATGTAGGGGGAGTTTGAAACGATACTAGTGATTTCTTGCTCGACACCATCTACGTGAAAATTTTCCGTTAATTTTTCTTTCAATTCGGCGAAGGTGATGTTGTTCTTAAGCCTGAAATGTTTAGTTTTACTACCATGAATCACCACACCATGTTGTTCCCTGGACTGGTAAGTGCCTTGATAGTCAACTTTACAGGTGTGCGTAATGACTCTTTCCGGTATGGGTTCTTGTGGTGCGGTTGGTCTTTGTTGAAGAAGATGAATGACTTCTTCTGGAGTGCGTCTTGTGTCCACGTACAGCTCTAAGATTTGTCGCCCCATGGGAAGTGTAGCATGATATTCCATCATTGTGTGGACGTCGTCGTCGCTGCGGATCTCCATAACTGAAAAATAGCCAGTCCCGTCTTCTCCATGTTCGTACTTTCGTTTGAGTACTGGGTTTGGCACAACTGCCATTCCATTTTAGCGGGTGGGGCGATGGTTTTTGGGCAGAAGCAGAGAAGAGAAGATGACTCAGAAGCCAAGGGTAGGTTGAGGGTAAACTGTTGGTGTGAATGTTATTGTAATTTGAGAATGTATTTATAATAGAGGTGATCGTGTGCGAGCCGTTGATTTAGGATGATCATAACCGTTGATTGTAGGGTTTAGTGTCGGCAAAATCTAGGGCGTTAAATTGTGTCGGCAAAATCTTGGCCGTTTAATAATGTCGGCAACTCTCACGGCTGGTCATGACTTTTATGCGGGATTCGAAATTCTATCCGATGAAGATGTTGAAACTATGATGGAGCATTACCAACACTGTAGACATCAAGGTATATGTACACCAGAAATTTACGCGGATTTGGTTGATGCTGTTTCAAACTATACCCAGGTAAGTCACGTCCATTCTATTCCATCTTCATCACCACACAACGTTCCTTTTTCACAACAAACATTTGAACCATACAATGATTTCATTCCACCTGTTTACCCTGACTTCAATCCTTCATCATCCCAAACTAACATGCATTATAATCTGTCACCACCTATCCATCACTCTGCACCATCATCCTCACAAATCCCCATTGACCTCAATACAACTAACCCTCTAAATACTCAAACTAATACCCCACCGTTTAGTATGTTTGTTGGTGTCCATAATGAGGACGTTGGGGATTTTAGCGATGATGAAGATGAAATTCTTGAACGTGAAGACGTTGAGGAACCAATTCAATCAAACCCCAACATAGGTGTTGCATTCCGCAACCCTGTCCCACACTTTCAAAACGTCACAGCTGATAACCCAGAACCTTATGATGTAGAGTTTGGCCATGCCATGGAAAGAAACCAAGATTTATCCCATGATGACCCAAACGAACTCAAACTCAAAATGAAATTTCCCACAAAAGAAATTGCCATTCAATTCATCCAAACGTATCATCTAAACAATTCAGTTGAATACAAAGTGGATGATTCTAGTAGGTCAGTTTGGACAGTTACTTGTGTTCACGATACCTGTTTGTGGAGGTGTGTAGTCAGGCTCGGAGCAAAATCTAGGTTGTGGGGGATTACACAGTTGACCCACCCACACACATGTACAACATCCACTATTTCCCAAGATCACCGCCAGCTGTCCTCCTCCTACATGTGTACTCGTATCCTTCCACTGGTAAGGGAGGACCCGACAATATCAGTGGCTGTGTTGATTGCACACATCAAGGAGCGGTTAACGTACCTGAGTTCCTACAGAAAGGCTTGGATTGCTAAACAAAAAGCAATCGAACACATCTACGGTAACTGGGAACTATCTTACAATGAAGTAACCAGATGGCTACATGCTTTCTTTTACTATATTCCAGACACAGTTTACGACTACCAGGCCAAACCATTCTTTGAGAATGGACAACAAGTTGACAACAAAGGTGTATTCCACCGCATCTTTTGGAGTTTTGGCCCTTGCATAAAAGGCTTTAAATTTTGCAAACCAGTAGTCTCTGTTGATGGAACATGGTTGTATGGTAGGTACAAAGGGGTTCTTCTTTTGGCAATCGCCCAAGACAGAAGAAACAACACCTTCCCAATTGCATATGCAGTTGTTGAGGGTGAGACAGCGGAGGCTTGGTTTTTCTTCCTATCTCGTTTAAAACAGTTTGTGACACCACAGGAGGGTCTTTGTTTGATATCAGATAGACACGAGTCTATCAAAAGTGCTGTTCGGCGCCTAAACAGCAATTGGAAACATGTCTTCTGTATTCGCCACATAGCACAAAACTTCATGAGACACTTCAAAAACACTCCTGCCAGGAAACATGTCATCAATATGGGTTAGTATTTTTAAAACTTTTTTCTTTATTCCATTTCTAATTTCCATTCCATAATGACCAACATATTACTTTTGTTGCTTCAGCATACTCAATGACTGAAAGATCTGCCAATCACTACAAAGCAAAAATTGCTGACGAAGTAGGTCCTGAGGGGGTGGCTTGGGTTGAAGACATAAACCCGGAACTATTGTTGCAGTGGTGCGATGGAGGTTCACGTTGGGGACACATGACAACAAACCTTGCCGAGTGCATCAACAACGTCCTTAAGGGGGTGCGGAATCTCCCTATCCGTTCATTGATAGATGCAACATATTTCAGAATGAACGAGTTATTTGTCAAAAGGGGAACGCAGGCACAGGCGATGTTAACATCTGGCACTCTGTACTCTGAAAAATTGATGGAAAAAATTGCCAGCAATTCACGATCGTGCAAGGCAATTGTTCCGAGTTCAAGAACTTGAACGACCACAAACTGGTAGACCTGCGGCCACATTTGTGGTCGACATTAGAGCTAGAACATGTGAGTGTGGCGAATTCCAGGCACTTCACTACCCCTGTTCACATGCCATCGCAGCATGCGCAAAATGCAGTTTCGACCACTTGCAATTCGTGGATGAACCTTACACAATGCGTAATGTTTTCAATACTTACATTGTGGAGTTCCCACCCTTGCCAACTGAGACCTCGTGGCCTGATTTCAATACTCTAGAACTACAGCATGATCCAACTAAACGGAGAGATAAAAAGGGCCGTCCACAGTCTACCCGTATTCGTACTGAGATGGATCAAGAGAAAGGGGTACCCGCACCAAAAGATGCGGAATTTGTAGAAACGAGGGTCACAACAGAAACAACTGCCCTAACCGCAATGTAAACTAGTCGCATTTACTACTATTGTATTTTTCGTTTTAGTCTTTTAAATCAATTAATGTCTTGTAATATCTCTTTGCGACCCTTCAATTTAATTAGTAATTTTGGTTTCACAATAGCAATTATCTAAATTATTTATAATATTTTATTTAATTTTTGTATTTTAATTATATTTTTTTTTATATTTTTATCAAATTAAAAACAAATAATTAAAAAAAATTAAAAAACGCAGTTCAGAAGTCACCCTGGTGGGGGGGCGACTTCTGAACTGAAAATGAAAAAAAAAATTAAAATTTCATGTTCAGAAGTCGGCTCTGTGGGGCGCGACTTCTGGCCTAATTTTAAAAAGTGGGGTACTTTGATATTTAATCTAAAAGTTAGGTTATTTTGGTAAATAATTTTTTTTTGCCCAATACCGTTTTTTTCCACAACAACAGAAACTAATTTGCCCCTAAATGAATACCCGGAATTTCCAAATCGAAACCCTAAGAAAGTGAATTAACAAATCAAAGGAAAAGGACGTAATCAAGAACAAACACAGAGAATTTGTTCACGCAGTTCAGCACCAATGTGGCACCTACGTCTGCAGGATCAAGCAATCGCTTGAATCCATTTCATTGAATCAAATCATTCAAATGTGATGAAGTGAATGTACAATTTGTTTTCCCCAAAACTGTTTCCCCCTCACTTCCCTGTACTCTAGGTTCCCTGGTGTTTCTCTCAACACAAAACGCAATATTTGTACAAATTCAATTGATTGCTGCTAACAATCCTAGCTTGATCAATTATATACAATGCAGAGAGAGAGAGAGAGAGAGAGTAAAGAAACTAACTATTCTAACTGAACTAAGAGCTTGTTTCAACCAAGGTAATCAAAACCGGACCGGACATTGAACCGGAAGAGGTAGTAGCGGTTCAGGGGTTCTTGGGTTCAACTGGTTGAACCGGGGGTTCAACCAGAATTAATTAAATATATTATTTAATATTTTTATTACAATATATAAAGGATAAAAAACCATAATACCCAAAATTTCACACCACAAACAATTAAATTATGCTTAACTTAAGCTCAACAATATAATATCCAAGTCATCAGTTAAAGTTACACATAAAAGTGGTAGGTATAAAAAAACTCAAAGTTTGACATGTTTAAAATATATATATTTTAATGCATTATTTAGAAAGAAAAAAAATAAGTCCCACATCGGATGGCAAATAAGAAAATTGCAAACAGTGAAGCTAATGTTGTTGAAAGGTGAATATCTAGTCCCACATCGGATGGCAAATAAGAAGAATGAGCTGTGTTTCTCTATAAATATAGAGCTAGAGTGTGCACAGCAAAATATAAGTGAGATTCTTGGCTTTCATAATATATAAAATATATAAATAGAGCCCTGAAACTCATTTTGTTTTACAAAAAATAGTTTAAATTTTTTTATTTCAGTTAAAAAAAAATCATTTCTCAGAACCGTTTGTAACCGCTGAACTGCCGGTTCTGGCCGGTTTTGCCGGTTCTTGAGCGGTTTCCCGGTTTTTCACCCGGTTCTTTGGCCATTCGGTTTTGGGGTTTAACTGGACCGGACAGGGGTCTGGTTCCTGGTTCAACCGGTCGAACCGGCCGGTCCGGTCCGGTTTTGATTACCTTGGTTTCAACTAACTCCGAAACCACCCTTTCTTTCAGCAACTAGAAGCCCACGTGTGTATTGACTTGAGAGAAACAATATGGCTTTAGTTGACTTGCCACATCAGCATTAATATTTCAATTCAGGATCCAAGCAATTACTCAATCCAATTTACCCACTAACCCTTATAAACATTCAACAAGTTCAAGCAATCCTTGAACTTGGTTAGTGGCACAACCTTGGTTATAAAATCAGCAGGGTTGTGAGTTGTGTGTACTTTATGAATCTGCACAATACCTTTGCCTATGATGTCCTTGATCCAGTGCAATATTGTGTCTATGTGTTTGGTCCTTTCACGAACAGATTGATTCTTACACAAGTGTATTGCACTTTGATTGTCACAATAGACCTTGACATGGTCTTGGGCTATCCCAAGTTCATTTACCAATCCCTTCAACCACAGTGCTTCTTTCACAGCTTCTGTTACCCCAATGTATTCAGCCTCAGTGGTGGATAAAGCCACCACATGTTGCTGAGATGCTTTCCAACTCACTGTGTTACCATATAAAGTGAACACATAACCTGTGAGTGACCTTCTTTTATCCCTGTCACCAGCAAAGTCAGAGTCAAACATATCCCACAACTCCACCTGAATTGTGATCATTTTTGGTGTAGTTTAATCCTAGCTTTACACTTCCTTTCAAGTATCTCAGGATGTGTTTAACTGCCAACCAATGTTGCAGCCCAGGATTTGACATGTACCTGTTAACTAAGCTTAGAGCATATGCTAGGTCAGGCCTGGTGCAGACCATGGCATACATGAGACTGCCTACACCACTAGCATATGGTATCTTGCTCATCTGATTTTGCTCCTGTTCTGTTTCTGGACAGTCATCTTGTGACAGTTTAAATTGAGTGCCAATAGGAATGTTTGATGGTTTAGCATCAGACATGTTGAACCTATTCACCACCTTTCTTGACTACCCCTCCTGTGTCACAATAATGCCTTGCCTGTCTGATTTTCTTTTGATCTCCATCCCTAGGATTTTCTTAGCTTGACCCATGTCCTTCATCTCAAATTCCTTCATCAATAGTTCTTTGAGTTTAGTTATCTCATTCATGTCCTTACATGCTATAAGCATGTCATCTACATACAAGAGCAAGTAGATGTAGTTATTATCATCTAGTTGCTTGTAGTAGACACAACTATCACTATTGCATCTTCTAAATTTGATGTTCAGCATATGACTGTCAAACCTCCTGCACCATTGCCTAGGAGACTGTTTCAAACCGTATAGGGACCTCTGTAGAAGGCATACTAGATCCTCATTTCCTTTTTCAACAAAACCTTTTGGTTGAGCCATGTATATCTTTTCTTCAAGTACTCCATGTAATAAGGCGGTTTTTACATCTATTTGTTCTAGATGTAAATCAAATTGAGCAACCAAAGCTAACACAACTCTGATTGAGCTATGTTTAACCACTTGTGAGAATATCTCATTGTAATCAATCCCTTCCCTTTGAGTGTAGCCCTTTGCAACCAACCGTGCCTTCAATCTAGGTGGATCTCCTTCAGAGTTTCCTTCCTTTCTTTTGTAGATCCACTTGCACCCTACTAGTTTGGCTCCAGTAGGTTTCTTTACTAACTTCCAGGTTTGGTTCTTGTGCAGAGCACTCATTTCCTCTTCCATAGAACTTTGCCATTCAACATGTTGTTTACTGGTCATTGGCTCGTGATATGATGGAGGCTCTTCATTTATTAAGTCCTTGTTATACCCCAATTTTGTCCGTCTTCTTTTTCTAGTTTTAGTCGTTTATTTTACTTAAATCGTGTTTTGAAGTCGCGTGATTACGAGAATTATCAGTATGGCGTCTCAGTTACTAACCCTGGCCAATTTCAATGACCCTGTTCAACTAAATCGAAATACCGTTGTTTTAAATTAGGCATGCACGCGAATGATCGATCGTTTCGTGCGTTCTTCAATTTAATCTTCGTATTTGGATTTAGTCGAACCTAATTGAGACTAACAAAGTCATTTTTCTCGCGATTGGGCTTGTCGTTTCAATTTGGGCTTAAGAACGCGATTCTGAGATAATTTTAGCGTTTAGTGGTCAACGGGCTTATTTATTCTATTTGGGCCTCGTTCTCACGCACTTGTCTAGTTGGGTCCGATATCGCTTTTGTATTTGGCCCAATTTCTTTTATTATTTTTACTTTGCCTATTCATTTATTTTGAGTAGTATATAAGGTCCAAAAATGCAAAAAAAAGGGTAATGTTAAAAATACAAAAATAGCCAAATCCGAAAATACAACATTAGGCAGCAAATTAGGGTTTCTCTAAAGCTGTTGCTGCAACTGTTGGGCCTGGGTTGATCCACTCCAAAACCTGAAAAAAAAAACAATTCAAGGCCCAGTCAAAATACAATTAATGCCTAAACCTAAAAATGTAGTATAAATCAGCAGTCAACAGCAGTAGCAGGACACGGATTTCGAGGTAGAAATCACTCAAAAAATTAGGGTTTTACACCGAAACCCTAATCTGAAGACACTCTCTTTACTTCGGTTCAAAAAAAATCCAAGCTTGCAGAAGAACGAACATCGCCAGAAGCATTACGCTAAGAGGTGGTAACAACAAGCATACAGATCTGCTCTTTACATTAAGAGACACAGGTTGGTGTTTATATATACATATATGTGAAAATCTGTAATTACAAAATATGTAAGTGTAGATCTACTATGTTTTAAGTTCTGTTTATTTTAAAAATGGCTCAGAAACGAGGTAAAGTAAGGTAGTTGTTGTTGTCAAATTATCATTATTTCTGTTATGTTGTTTTTTGAATCAAAGAAAGCTTAAAAGCTCAAGATAAAAATGCCTATAGAATAACTTAGACTAAAATAAATAAGTTTTGTTTCACTCTTTCAAAAACAGATCATCAAATCCCAGAAGTTGGTTAGTTTAGCATGAAAATTAGGATCTAAGAGAAGGCATGAAATAACATCAAAAAACTAGAAAATCAAAGTGAGAATAACATAAAGAGAGTAGGAGAGAATCGGACCAGAGAAGGATTAAAAAACAAGCAGAATAAGAAGAAGAAAAACTGACCGTACGCTCGCCGGAGCTCCGGTCATCTTCTCCGGCGAAGCTCCGACGAGATCAACCAAACCGAAGCTAAGCCCCTTCCAAATCACCCCAGCAGCCACGAAAAACGACCCAAAACCAAACGATTTAGTCATAAACGACCACCCTCACGCATTCGTCGCTGCCGGAGAAACACCATATATTCTCCGTTCGCCGTCGTATCTCCGGCCCGACGCTCCCTCTCCTCCTCTAAGCTTCGGTCTTCAATTTCCCTCTAAGCTT
This sequence comes from Astragalus membranaceus, assembly GCA_039519185.1. Classification (NCBI taxonomy): domain Eukaryota; kingdom Viridiplantae; phylum Streptophyta; class Magnoliopsida; order Fabales; family Fabaceae; genus Astragalus; species Astragalus membranaceus. The sequence continues at coordinate 78,657,891 of CM076847.1, forward strand.
CGGTCTGCAATCCAAGCTTGCAGAAGAACGAACATCGCCAGAAGCATTACGCTAAGAGGTGGTAACAACAAGCATACAGATCTGCTCTTTACATTAAGAGACACAGGTTGGTGTTTATATATACATATATGTGAAAATCTGTAATTACAAAATATGTAAGTGTAGATCTACTATGTTTTAAGTTCTGTTTATTTTAAAAATGGCTCAGAAACGAGGTAAAGTAAGGTAGTTGTTGTTGTCAAATTATCATTATTTCTGTTATGTTGTTTTTTGAATCAAAGAAAGCTTAAAAGCTCAAGATAAAAATGCCTATAGAATAACTTAGACTAAAATAAATAAGTTTTGTTTCACTCTTTCAAAAACAGATCATCAAATCCCAGAAGTTGGTTAGTTTAGCATGAAAATTAGGATCTAAGAGAAGGCATGAAATAACATCAAAAAACTAGAAAATCAAAGTGAGAATAACATAAAGAGAGTAGGAGAGAATCGGACCAGAGAAGGATTAAAAAACAAGCAGAATAAGAAGAAGAAAAACTGACCGTACGCTCGCCGGAGCTCCGGTCATCTTCTCCGGCGAAGCTCCGACGAGATCAACCAAACCGAAGCTAAGCCCCTTCCAAATCACCCCAGCAGCCACGAAAAACGACCCAAAACCAAACGATTTAGTCATAAACGACCACCCTCACGCATTCGTCGCTGCCGGAGAAACACCATATATTCTCCGTTCGCCGTCGTATCTCCGGCCCGACGCTCCCTCTCCTCCTCTAAGCTTCGGTCTTCAATTTCCCTCTCCCAGGAAACCGGCGTAATTCTCGCCATCAATCTCTCTCTCCTCTCTAGAACCGGAGAAAATTTCGCCTGAAATCTCTCTCTCTCTTGGCAGCGGCGCTGCTATGTGGAAGGGAAGGGAAGAATGAATTAGGTTTAGGGTTTATTATGTCTTAGGCTTATATAGTGTCTCCATTAAATATTTTGTTTTAATTTTATTTTTAATGTTCAGATTCCTGCTGACACCCCTTCAATTCATGCTCACGCCTCCCTCACTTAAGCCCAGTTTCGCATACTGGGCTCTCCTATGCGAACTGGGCTTCTTTTTTTACACCACCTATTTAATTATACCACTCCCCACAGTTAATTACACTCCTACTCTACCATTTCACCCCCCCTTTCTCGTTTTTTAACTTAATTTAATTCTCCCCAAGACAAAAATAGTTTCTCATAAATCAAAACTTTGTTAATAGTCTTGTGAAGCCTTTGCTTGCATGATTATTAACAATGAGGTACTAGTGATGATCACTTGGAGCCTTTGCTCAATTGATCATCATGAATGCCTGAGTTTTCCTAAAGGTTTTCACTAAATAAAAAAAACTTTGTTTGTAGTCTTGCGAAGCCTTTGCTTGCATGATTATTAACAATGGAGTGCTAGTGGTGATCACTTGGAGCCCTTGCTCAATTGATCATCATGAAAGCTCGATTTTCACAATTAAACAAGATAAAAAACAAAAACCTTTTTCAGGACAAACAAGAACTACGCAGCTTTGAATTCTCCATCGCACCGGGAGATACGTAGGAGCGAGAGGCTAATTCTCGTCAAGCGCCCTCTTCTAAAAAACCCATTTTTCCCCCTTTTCATAATAAATAAAAATTTTCACTAAGAATTTTTCAATAAGAAGTAGAGAGGCAAAATTAAATATTTTCAGGTCAACATACAAAAACCACACATTTAATTAAAGGTTCCCTCTCAGTAGAGAGGACGTGTGGGGTGCTAACACCTTCCCCGCGCGTAACCGACCCCCGAACCCTATTCTCTAGTTTCGCAAGACCAATCGCCTTCCAAAAAAGGGTTTTCCTAATATTTTCCTTAATAAATATTGGTGGCAGCTTCATTGTTTTTTTTAGAAAAGTTGTAAACGAGGAAGGTTCTCCGACGGGGGCTTTTTCGGGCGCAACAGTCCTCAGCAGTGTTAAGGGCATAAGTTGTAGCAGCTTCATAGCCAAATCTGCTAGGTGGCTTGGTATGTCTTCTTGCCCTATCTCTGCAGAGTAGATAATCCTCATCAGGTTCTTCTTCTTCTTCTGTCTCAGAGTCAGTATTAATACTTTCTCCTTGATTGTTGTCTTGATCAGTAACCTCATTTTGGTCTGGTTGCTTGTTTACTGGCTCCACCTCAATCTGAAATTCATTGTTTTGTTTGTTTCTGTCAAGTGTCTCACTGCACTCTTTACCCTCTGTCAGTTCAGATTCTTTAAAGACCACATCCCTACTGATGATGCACTTTTTGTCTTCTGTTGACCATATTCTATATCCTTTTACACCATTTGGATAACCCATAAACAGTCCTCTCCTTGACCTTGGTTCTAATTTTCCTTTATTCACATGAAAATAGGCAGGGCAACCAAAAAATCTCAAATTGTTGAGGTCTGGTGCGTTTCCAGTCCACACTTCCTGTGGAGTTTTAAGGTTCAAAGCAGTAGAGGGACTCCTATTGGCAAGATATCAAGCTGTATTTACTGCTTCTCCCCAAAAAGATTTGGGAGATTTAGCACATGATAGCATACATCTTACTTTCTCCAATAGAGCCCTGTTTAACCTTTCAGTCAAACCATTTTGTTCAGGGGTTCCTCTAACAGTGAGATTCCTATAAATCCCATGTTCTTTGCAGAAGCTATTGAACTCCTCATTACAAAATTCTAAACCATTATGAATGCATCATCACTTACCCCTGGAATGATGAAGTTACTGCAGACTTCCAAAAATTGCTTCAAGTGTAAATATGGGTCCTCTTGAGGAGCACCACCAAACTGTCCCACTGTTTGCAACATTTGGAACATCATAGGTTTGAATTCAAACTGAGCTGTATGGAGAGTAGGTCTTGCTATGCTTGTCTCCATTGTTTTGTGGATCAAACACAGCATAGTCCCTCATTGGTCTATCTCTGTCATTTACCATTTGAGCAGAATCAAACACAACATAGTCCCTCATTGGTCTATCTCTGTCATTTACCATTTGAGCATGTCCTTCATTTATGAATTGATGTTTGTACCAGTCCTCTTGGTCATGTAAGGTGGGAGTGGGTGGCTGATGATGTCTACCTCTACCCCTTCCACCTGGTTCAGTCCCTCCTCTACCACAATTAGATCTTCCACGTGGTGTGGTAGCTCTACCAGAAGTGGTCCTCTGACTATGTTCTGACATGGTGGGTCTGAGTCTTTGAAGATGTCTTAGTTTCCTGAACCTTCTCTCTGGTTCTGAGTATGGGTCAAATTCTGGTGGTTGAGACGTGGGCATACGCTGTAGCGCTTACTGCTGCAGCAACAAGAAACAACACACCAGTGTAAAATAGACACTAAGCTTACTAAAAGTTTAAACAATAAAAATTAAATGCAATCCCCGGCAACGGCGCCAAAAACTTGTTGTGCGAAAATGTGATGTGCAAGTATACACAATCGCAACAAGTAATATAATGATATGTAAAGTTCGTTCCCACAGGGATTGGAATTAATCTAAGAAGTTTAAGTGATTAGAAATTTAGTAAAAAGAGTTGAGTAACAAATAAAAGTAATGAGTTATAAACATAATGATTTGTGGTAAAACAGTAGTGAATTAACAGTATTTAAGGGTGAGTTGGATAGCTCGGTTGTATGTAAATTCCCAAGAGTAGTGTTCTATAATATTTAGTCATCAGCCTTATCTCTTCTTCTCAGCTTCAGAATCCGTAGACGCTGTAGCGCCTTGGTGGCGTGCCTTTCAGTCACTATCGTCAGGGTTATGTTACAAGACTCCTATGTCTAGGCTCTAAATAAGTTTTACCCCCGTATATTAAGCTCATACAACATTTGCCTTATGAACTATTACTCCCCTATGTCTAGAGTTAAGTAGTACTTCCTTTAAATGTCTTTAAAGGGTTTTCATTCATATCATTCCTTGAGTTCTCTTTGTGAACCATGTATGTACCCACAAAGTTATCTTGTTTTAGTTGATCATTCCCAAACCAAGATTGAAAGCATTATAACGCAAGGAATGAAACGCAAACTTATAACATTATATAAAAGCTACTCAAGGTTCATTACACACTAAGAACAATCCAATTACAACGTGATTAGCTCATAACAAGTTTCATCATCACAATATAACCAAATAAGATCATATTACCGTATGAAGACAAGAGGAGAAAGGTTGCAAAAGATGCACTCCAATGATCCCAAGTCATATACGTGGATGAAGCTATGGCGTGAGCAAACCTTGAATGAAATCTAGAAACTATACTAAAAATAAAAGCTTAAGAGTGGAATAACAATGGAGGGAAGCTATATGTCAAGATAGATCTTCTCCAAGTTAAAACTCTTTATGTCTACGTATGTTACTTCCTAAAGAAGCATTTTTTTCTAATCTAAACTAACCAAGTCTTAATAAAATAATAATATTAAATCATGAGCATAAAACTTAGATATTATCCTTAAGTTACTTTACAAAAAGTGCTAATGATGAAAGTCACCAACTATCACATGGGTTCCATTTAGGAGGCGCCAAGTGTAGTTTAGCATCCACTTGGAAGTCAAAATATCCAGCGGAGAAGAAGAGATAAGGGTGATGACTCATCGTATCATCAAGTGGTCACACAAATATCTCAATGGTCAACCGCCTTATAACGCTGTAGCGTCTCCTTGATAGCATACCGCTGTAGCGCTAAAGCAAAACATCAAACATATTCACAAAGGCATTTGATTATGCCCAAGGTTTAGAGAATTGACTTGTAACCTGTATTTACTCTAATATTCATATATTCACATATTTAAGTACTAGAATTACTTGGGAAGTGAGCTTGACTTAAGTATTAAGAGCATAAATAACCTATATAAAATAGAGTTATCACTCACAGAATTCTAGTTTTGAAATTTTGTCATGTCATACCCTAATTTTGTCTGTTAGGTTAAAGCGATTTGTTTTTCTAAAATAATAATAATCTTGTAGACATTTGATTTTAATCGGTTTCTTGTTTCATTTTCGAAAAATCCCAAAAAACGTTCCATGGTGCACACGTATTATTTTTAGTCGCGTACACGCGTTAGTCTTAACATTTTTGCGTTGTTGCGTGCACATGTTTTTTTAACCACATACGCGTGTCATTCCTAATCGCATGCGTGTCACTTGTCATCATGCGCGCGTGTTATTCCTAATCATGTACGCATTTTTATTCTAATCGCGGGCGCGTGTTCACTTCTCGTCGTGTACGAGTGCTCATTTTAGTGCTCGTTATTTCATGGTTATAGGTATTAGTTTAATAAGAAAATGTAATAAAAATCAGATTTGAATAATTGCTTTTCTATTATTATTACTATAATCAGTTTTTTTTTACAAATAAAAAGTCAACTTTAGTACATACATGTAGACAAAAAAATTAAATACAAAGTAGTACAAAAAAATTAATTAAAAAGCAACAACTAAATAAAAAGCAAGGCAGCACAAGCTGCTGTCCTTGCTGAAAATCTCTTTGAGCATTATGCCAAAGCCCATTTCTTCATCCTCTTTGATCCTTTCCATTTTTGCTCCAACAATTGCTCCAACAAAGCAGCTTTGGCAAGCACCACCCTACTGCTGCTGCTGCCCCACTAACCTCTTCTGCTCCACTAGCCTGCACAATTGACAAAACAACAAATATGCATCAGCTCAAAAACAACAGCTCCCTCTATAAAATAAGAAGAACAAGAGCACTGAAAGGGGGTATCAAAAAAATAACAGACACACAGCAACAAAAAAGAACGAAAAATCAAAAGGGAGGAGAAGGAAAAGAACAGGGGCAGCCACACAGAGGAGGGGAAAGAGGAGAAGCAACCACCCAAAAAACCACCGCGAACCACCACTGCTCCGCCCCATCGCCGCCGTGAACCGCCGTAAACACCACCCACAACGCCACAACCATCGCAAACCACCCCACAACCACCTCCCTCACTCTCTCTCCCTTCGTTTACCCTCGGCCTTCCCCTCACCGTGAACCCTTCACTGTTCGCCCACCTCACGCACCACCACCAAACCACCACGTGACCACCCAACAGCCACCGCCGAAAACCACCCATTAGACCAGATCCAAACCCTCTCCCTCACCGTTGCCGTCGCTGGCGCCTAACCGTGGCACTCCCTCCGGCGGCGGCTTTCATCGTGAGCCCATCCCTCTCTCTCCTCTCTTCCATCTCTCACCGCCGTCGTCCCCTTTAACGAACCGCCTTCACCACCGTCAGTGGCCATCCCTCGCACCATCGAGCCTCACCACCGTCGCCGTCGTGAACCTCCGTCCCACTCAGTCTCTCTCTCTCGTCCCCATCGCTCACTCTCTCTCACCGTCTCCTTCTCTTTCCTCTCGCATCTCCCTCTCTGTCGCGTTTTCTCCCTTTCCTTCCCAGTTCGCCGATTTCTCTCTCTCTCCTCTCAATGATGCGTGTGCGGCGCTGAGAAAGGGGGGGGGGAGTTGGGGATTAGGGTTTCAATCTCACATATCATACGTAGTTATATTTATTTTATTTGTTTTCTTTATTTTTAAACCGGTTACTGCTTACACCCCTCCTTTCTATAATAAAACTCTCCTTCTCAAGCCCAATTTCGTGGGCCAGGTGTTTGGAAATCAAAAATAAAACAATTCTGAATTGGTTTCTGTAGTTCGCACCCCCTCCGTTTTCTTATACACCCCCAACGCAAGCCCATCTTTTAAAACCCAGCCTAGTTCACAGAAACAAACTGGGCTCGTTAGTTACACTACTACTTTAAAAATACAACCCATTTTGCTACTGCACCCCCTGTGTCTCTTTTTTAAAAAAAAAAAATTATTTTCCTGAATAAATAGTCTCTTTCACAAACCTATTGTTTTCCCGAATACGAATAAATGTTTTCCTAAACGTAGGAATGGTTTGTTTGCTAATGGTCACTCTGAGCTTACCTTGTTTGACCGTTAATAACAGCTTTAGTTTTCAAACGAGCTATGGGTAACGACTACTCTGAGTTTTACTTGTTTGGTCGTCACGAATACCGCTCACAATTTCAAAATAAATAAAAAACACCAACCCACAAACTTTTTCTACCAAGAACTACGTGCGATTTGATTCTCTACCAGGAGATACGTAGGACCAGAGGGCGGCCGACCTCTGTCAATTGCACTAATAAAAAAAACCTTTTTCCCTTTAAATTCATTTCTTTCATTTTTCTCAAAAAGTACAAAAATAACTAGCCGTTCATCGAATCTTTTTATTTATTTTTTTTTATAAGGGTAAAAACATTATTTTTTTTGAGTTAATAAATGTTTGCACATTTAGTTAAAAGGTAAACTTCCTTAGGAAGGATGTCGTAGGGTGCTAATACCTTCCCTACGCATAAACGACTCCCGAGCCTAAATCTGGTCCGCAAGACCCCTTTATCCACTCAATAGGGATTTTCCAACGTTTGCCCTTAAACTAAAACTTTGGTGGCGGCTTCATTCAAGAAACTTCGAAGAATCCCTCCTCCGGATTTTTCGGTCGCTACATGTCACCACACAACAGACCTTGTTTGTCTAGCTCTTTTAGGCCCTTTTGCTGCTACACAGAAGAAGTAATTTTTCTTCACTGATTTCATAGTGTACTATCGATCTATAAATTTTGTTTCTTTGCATAATGGATCCATACAACTACAATGCAAAGCATATCTAGTTTTTGGTACTGTCAATCTAGATTATACTTATCTTATTATGATGTAGCATGATGTACTTAATCAAAATTTCTAAGATTTTTCATGGCCTGATGTTTTCAATCCTTTGGAAAAGCTTATTAGAATGTTTTCGCCGTAAGAGATTATATTTGAAGATATACCTTCCCTTCATGTCACATGTCTCTTAAGATTTTCAAAATTTGACAGGTATATATACATCTATAATCGCGAAGGCACATAGCTTCATTGCCTAAAGGTTGGTATAGTACCTGGGCAATATTTTTAAATTTTTGCTTTTGATGGGTGTCAGTAATGCTTTGACTTATTTTGATGGTGTTTACCGTGGATTTTGGTAAACACTGCTAGTTTCCAGTTTGGTTTGCTTGCGGGATCAACTAGTAAATTCCAAGACAGTTTGAATAAAAGTTGTTTAGAAAACACGGGTTTCTTACGGGTTAAGTTAAAGAAAAGAAAGAAATTCAATGTTTCTTGCGAAACTAATGAATTATTCCAGAAAAGAAGAGAATTGCGTAAAACAAAGAAGGCAAAAAGTGCAGGAATTGGAAATAAACAAAGTAAAATTGTATTAAAAAGAGAAAAGTGGTACACAATCATACATTGCTTCTCTGGGCTCGTTTTCGCTTTAACTTGGAAGTAGAGCGTGAGAATTTGTGTAATGAGTTTGTGACCTGTTTTCCTTATGGAAAACTACTATATATACAAGGAGGAAAACATAAACTGCCTAAAACTGCTAAGAAATTCAAAAACTATAACTGCTATATACAATTCGACCATGTAACTGCCTACGCCTTCGACAACAACATTGCTCTGGTCTTCGACCAAACTCCTTGGCTTTAACATGTGACCAATCTTCTTAACTTCTTTCTCGTCGAAACTTTGCCTTTAAACTCTCAGTTTCATTAAGTCTTGGGCAAAGTCAAAAATATTCCTCAAAATGCCTTCTCAATGTCAAATATCAACATTTCTTCTTTAAAATGACAAATCAACATCGTTGACTGCATTTAATTGAACCTGTCGAAAATGAAGGCTAACAGATGGCTAAAGTGTTTGTCTTTTAGAGTTGAACCATCCAATTTGATATGCTCGAGTTTTAAATATGTTTTCTAATCTGATTGATATATTATTTTCTTATCCACCATTCATCAGGAAATTCATTAAAATTATTTTGGTAAGCAATTGAGGAAGCAAAGAAACAAACAGAGAAAGTGTGAAAGTTGAATTAGTTTTCTTTTACAAAACATGAAAACTAATGAAAATAATAGAGCTAATATACATGCATGTAATCAAATTGAAAAAAAATATCAGAAGGTTTATTCATTGAAAGTCCCTGTTCTACTTTCTATTCCACATTGATCTACCATAATTTTAGAAACATGTTGGAGTACATGCATAATTGCTTGAAGACACCATGTTGTAAAGAATTAATTACTCCTTGGTTTGTGCAAATTTTCATTCTGTGGCATTCACAGGTGTTAGATATGATTGAAGATGCTCGTGAATAATTGATGGAAAAGAGGCAACATGAGAGAAAGAGAAAAATACATTGAAAGGCAAGATCTGAAAGAGATGAAGAGGGTAGTTCCCGGTATGGTGAGGTTTGGGGGGACCCTCATCGAAGGATTTGGTGTCTTTGTGGGGCAATGGTTCTCCCTTTCAATGACATTGATTGCCATGGAATTGTTTTCTTTTGGTTTTTGGTTCTGATTTTTCTTTTTCCTTTGTTTTCCATCTCTATTTTTTTCCAGTGAAGTGAGGTCTTTGTTTGATGGTTGTAAAGGCAGTTAAATAGGTGGATATCCACCGAATAAAAAAACAGGTGGCAGAATATTAATTAACCACCACAATTACAATGACAAGTAATAATGTGTGGCAAACTTAGAGTGTGACACTTAAATTGAGTATTAAAATGACACATCATTAGCTTAGTATAATGCTGGTAATCCCAACAAGGTAGCTCAGTTGGCGAGCTAAAGGATATCGAAGGAGTGCACCAAATGAGTGCAAGAAGGAGGTCCCGGGTTCAAACCCGGGAAACTAACAATTCTCCCACCCCACTAACATTGCCTATAAAAAAAAAAGTTTAGTATAATGCTGGCAATATGCCAGTGAGACAACAAACAAATGAAAAAGTAATTATTTTATAAGAGAAAATAACATTGAGCAAAAACACCAGCAAAACAAATGGCCACATATACGTGTGCAATAGTTTACACGCGAGAACTGTTGAAGATTTTTTATATATAAAGATGGCTTTATGCCGCAACGTAATACCTTGAATTAATATATAATCTATCTTCACACTTTTTTTTTTTATAATCTCCATCTTCATACCTTAGGCATTTGTGAGTGAAAAACTTTGAGAGAAAACTAGTGGATGAGAGAAGAATATCGCCCATTGAATTATTTTATTGGTTCAAAATTTATAACTTCAAATCATCATATGGATCAAAGTATTTCATTCAAGCCAAAAAATTGTTTGAACATAAGGATCATGAAGTAAAAGAGAAAATTAATTGGAAAAGAAGTTAAAGAAGGACGACTCGAATATTTGGAAAATAAGGGAATCAAATTTGCAATGACAAAAAACTTTATGAGGGGGAAGATTTGCACATACTAACGATTATATAGCTAGCCACGATGATGCAAATTGTTATCGTTTTCCAACTTACAATGACACTTCTTCAAGTTAGAAGATATTTTGCAGGAGGAATTAATGGAGTTTTTCTAGATCAAACTCGCTAAAGAAACTCTGTTACCAATCGGATTATGACCCAAATAGACATATTCATAAGATAACAAGCATGGATGTGTTCCCCTTTTAGATCACAACAGGAATCGTTAACATTAATTTGAGTATCATTTTTTACTTGTATGATTTCTCTTAAAATATTAAGTTCTAAAAATAAGTTTAATTCATCAATATCAGAGTCATTGTTATTTTTTAATGAACGCTCAAGGCTAAGACAATATTCTTTTAACTCTTTAATTTCCAACAACTTTAATTTCTTAATATTAAAAAGAAAACCAAAAATATCTTGATACATTTTAAATTGTTCAAATCTAGTTTGAAATGAAGAAATTGCTTTATCTAATATGTACAAAAAATAGTCAGATTTAAATAATTGTTTAGGAGATTTTACAACTTCATTATCAATATTCTCATCGAATTATCGCTTCCTACGAATAACACATTTCTCATGAAACTTGGGTTCTACATCCATTTCAATAACAATTTCTTTAGCAGATGTCATGCCATCTTCAAATCTATATTCCCTATTTTTTCAAAAAAAGAAATAAGGCATTTTAATTGTTCTATAGCAACATCAATACACATATCCTTTGATTGGAAGTTTTTACTAACCGAGTTCAGTGCGAGCAACATATCATACCAACTAGTCATGCCTAATAAAAATTCAAAATTTTCAAGCTCATAAGTTGCCAAACATTCGACTTCACTTTTTATTTTAGGTTCGTCATTAACTTCAACTAATTTCAATAAATAATCTGTTAGGTACCAACATCACATATCAAACCTCACCTAATAGATTAACATTACTATTTGGTATACGATAAGAATCGTATGAAGTCACTTTGTTACCTCGGGGCTGAATAACAAAACACGGGTAGACTTGCTCTTTTAACGTTTTGCTACATTTCGTTTTCCTAATAAATAATAAAAATGAGATGATAGTTTTAAAAAGTTGGTGCTTCTAGACTGAGAGAACAAATCAAATCTCTCTGAAACATTAAATATGATCATAAAATGTAGTATAAAAAATAATCAACGGTTAGGATTTAATACCAGTAAATTAAATCTTAACGACTCCTAAGATTTTACATAAATTCTACTGTCAATTTTAGTGATTTACGGGTGAAAGATTTGATTGGCTCCCCTCCTCACCTAGGCACCATTAGAAAAATAGAAAGTACAAAATAAATAAAAATAATTAAAAGGACGAAAGAAACGTGTGAGAAAAGGCTTCAATTTGGGTGGCGTGATTTAAATAATTTTGCAACAAAAAAAAAATTGGGTGGCGTGAACTCAGAAGTTATAATCTACTATTCATTGATGCCATTTTACTACCTGCAATTTTACAGTTTTGCCCTCCATACAAATTTTGACAACTCAGCCAATTTTGCCCAAATGTGTCCTATATTCAAATCTGGCTCCATATTGAAAAAATTCAATTAAAACTCTATTACCAATTTTCTTGGATAGTACACTATGGTGCTGAAGCAATGTCAGATTCCCACACAACCTCCTGATGTTTAAAAGATAAACACAGTGCTCCATAGAAAAAAGGATCGAGTCTCATGCTGCTAGCTCCGGGAAAAGGTTTGATTCTCCTTCATTTTTGTTTTTTCAGCTGCAATTGTTAGATTAAGGTTTCAATTTACTCACTTCTTCTACTTTCCTTTTTCAAGGGAGATCTGAAACTCCTGTCATCACCAAGGTTTTTCACTTCTCTTTTTGTTTACTTTTTTTTTTGAGTTTTCAATTTTTTCCATGTGATTGTTTCTTTAGGTGTTGTTGTTCTCTTTTCTTTCCTTTGTTCCTGTTTGCATGTAATAGAAAAAGGAAGAAATTTTTTAACTCCTTCACTTTGTTTTGTAGTTTCTATTGTTGTTCAGATCTACTTTTTCTTCCTCAAAGTTATAGACTCTTCTTCTTCTTCTCTGCCATAGAGATATGGAGACACTACCACTAACCCCATTTTTTACTCCTTTCTATTTTCAGACGACACGCCATAAAGTTCACGTGTTAGAATCAAGTTGATTTTCAAACACGAAAAAATATGCACTAATTGGTGAATATATTAGAGAGTCAGTGTAGTGACCTCTCTTTCCAAGTCACACACGGCATTTAATGCCTGTGCTGCTGCATCTGCTTATTATGCTACAAGGTACATGTCAAATATTATTTTTAATTTTAGAAGTTTTAAATTTGAGTCCTATGCATTGATTCGTTAGGCAAATATTTATAATAGTACTTGGGTTAACTACTAATTATAACTATATTGTAATGTTAATTGATTGATTAAACATTATTACTAACTATTAATGTTATATTGTCATGTTTTGAAAGGAATATAATGTTGTCACGGGGTAAGATTTAGACTAATTATATTCGTTAGTAATGTTCACGGGGTAAGACTCGGACTAATTAAATTCGTCTACTTTAAATTTGTCTTTATTTTTACGAGTTAATGTTTGGACTTATTAAATTCTTTGAGTCCATTCATAGATAGAAAACGACAGTACGTGCGTAGGCACGGGTATCCTACTAGTGGTGTGTAAACGCAGGTGCAACGCGGGAAGGGAATCAATTATTCTTTGAACTTTGACCCAACATCACTATTCCATTCCCTCTTTGACCACACATCAAACCCCTCTTTTTTTCCACTAAAATACCATCATCGGCTTCTGTTTGAAGTTACGTTGCTGGGAAATCAACAATTAAACAAATAAGTAAGTACTTTTTTGAATTTGTTGCATGTCGCTGAAATTTGATTTAATTGTTCTTTTTGGAACCCTACTTTCAGTGTACCCAAAGGTCAAGGTAAGGCAAGAGCAGCATCAGCATCAAGAAGATGAATACGATGGTGATGTACGCGACCTTGGTTTGAAAGCTTTCCTTTCTCTATCCTTCCACTCTTCTACTTCTCCCGGTAAATGTAATCCTAATTTTCAATCAACTACTTCAATTTTTTTTTTTGGTTTTAAATTTATGATAATAACTACTACTTCTCTTGATTGTCAACTCTTTCCATTTTTTGTAATAAAAATATAAACTTTGAGTACTTTTGTTTATTAATCACACTTCAAGCTCACAGGGTTTTTATTTGTGTTATTTATATTATATTATAGAAAACATTTATATATATAAGCCTTCGCCTAACTGTTTAGGGTGCCTTTGGGAGTTAGGAGGGGGAGGGAAGGGGAAGACTTGGGACTAATAGTAGTAATTCATTAGTTGTGAGAGAATTTGCACTAGTTGCTCAACTTGCTCTTCAATGTGGTCAAGGATGCTATTTACTTGAAAAGCAGGAAAAATGTTTTAAGCATTAATTGGGGTAGCAATCGCATAGATGAACCATGCAGTTTTTCCTTTCTTATCCATTTTATTTGTCGTAGCTCTTCCATATCATTTTGGCCTATGTTTGGAGAATCAGAGTGTGATTTATATTTTATTTTATAAAATGCGAGATTGACATCATTATGTTGAACATTTTCATTCTTCTGGTTGTGCTCATAATCCGGTTTATGTCTATCTTATTACATTTACTGATATAGAGTCATCATGTCTGATTTTACAGCGAAGGACCAGAGAGTCCTCTCCATGCCATCTATTGTCAGAGAACCAAAGTGTTATGTGCCACATGTACCAATTCCACGAGTACCTGTAACTGAAGATTTTGAGGACTGCAATTTGCCAGTCGATTCTTATGGACCTGAAAAAGATGTTGATACTGATGAGAATGACGTAAATATTAGAGCTAATGTTATTCCAAGAGTAACTGTAACTGAAGATTTTGGGGACTGCAGTTTGACATCCAACTCGTCGGGACCTGAGAAGGATGGCAAGATTGATGAGAATAAAGTAAACATTAGAGCCAGTTCAATTCCACCCCCTCGTGCTGTCATTTCTAGTCCTGGTAATAAATCTCATACTTCATCAGTTTCCTGTTTAGGTGTTTCTATTTATATACTAGCTTTCTGTTTAGTTATGTCTGAATTATAGCTAAAGGTTGACATAGAGATAGAGATCATAGGTATAAAACTATAAATATGCTTTATAACATTAATAAGAAAGCTTGGGCTTCTTTTGATGGGCCATTGAAGCTAAATGAAGTACTGCTGGTAAAGATCATTTTAGAGCATTACGAAAATATTTTTCTTTTTAATAATTTACTAAAGTTATTCCAGAGTGATGCAATGCCACTCTACAAAATAAGCCTTCAGATAAAGACAGGAGAAAATTGAAGTACTCTGAGGGTAACCCTGAACTCATACTGAAGAACTTCATATGATTGGTAATTCAAAATTTCTCATCTGTCATGTGAAAAAAAACCTAGGAGTATTGAAAATAAAACTTCAGGGAAAACTTGACTTTTGAGTTTGTGGTAGTGACATTTACATCTCTGTTAAGGAATTTGAAGTAGTATTGTATTGTGAAAGGTATAAGTGTTGGTTGAAGTGTATCTACGGAGGGCTATCTGTCAGTGATCCAAATGTATTAGTAACTATTCTGTGTTATTCAGGAAGACCACATTGTGTTCCCTTAGATAACGTGAATAACAGGTTTTGCTTCAAAACCTATGATGTGCATCAAGTGAGAATAGAGGCTCTTAAGATATCTATCGTACGGTTCTAAATTCTGATCCTGTCATTGGAAACCAATAGCTATTGAAATCACCATTGATTATGTTGTGTAATGAATCTAGTTCCTTGCTTTGCGATATGCGATATGTGCGTGCAGGCTAATTATGGTTTATTATATGATCTCTCAGATAATGACATACTGATCCGGAACAGAAACAGGATTAGAGATGAAGGACTTTCTGCCTCCAAGAATGGTACCGTTCTTCAAAGTAGACATGCACAGTGTAAAGTGAAATCACATGGCACTACTGATATTCCTCCAGAAACAAGAAAATGCAAGGAGTCCATGTCTAAGGATAAAAGTGATCCTGTAGGGAAAAAAAAGGTCCATAAGAGCAACATAAAATCGGAAAATCTACCTAGGAACTGGAAGTTTTAGCTCTATTGTACTCTAGGAGCATGGCTGATTCTTTGTAACCAAAATGTATTATGATCTTAATCTAGGACTAGACTCCTTAAAAAAAAGGAAAGAATAAAATGGTGCATGTTTTGATGTTACCATACCGACATGCTTAATCCTTTTACATCAATTTTCAATATTTACTTGAGAGTATCTAGATAAGCATCTTAGAGCATCTACGATGATGCAATGGTTAAGTAGATTCTACTATAATTGTAAACAAACACAAAATAGCTTTGGCTTTTCTTTAAAATATTTTAAAAAAAATTAAATTATTGGATGTTAAAATCAATTTTCTAATATGTAACAATTGCCTTCAGTTATATATTTTTGGTCATCTTTTACTTTTATTTTTTAAGAGTCAGATCACAAACGACTTTAGTTAGTTCAAAACACTAGGGTAAATTTTGTTAATATAATTCCTAAATGTAATGAAACTATAAATAAACCTCGCATTTTTCATTAGTTACTTTTGTCCTTGAAGTCAACTTTATTCCTTTACATCGATCCAAAAAGGGTTGAAAAACATAAGTCTTAGTGAATCAATTTTGGATTCATTTTAGCCATTGAGCTTTTTAGCCTGAGTAGATAAACCCCAAGTTCATATTGAGCTAGCCCGACTGATATTTGGCCCCCAAAACCTAAATGTTATTAATTTATAAAAATAATTTTTATATTTAAGTTGTAGTAGAGCATGTTGGGAACTTAAGTGTAATTAGCATTGGGTATTAAGAGTTTGTTAAGAGTTTGTTAAGTGAGTTTTAGTTTGTTAAAATTCTGTTAACTCAGTTACTCTTGTATCACTCTTACAGTTCAATGCAATTCCCATTTTTGAAAAACTGAGTCTTAACATTTGGCATCAGAGCTCCACCCTGGGGCCTAGTTAAACAGTGAAAGAAAGAATCGCAATTCTCTCAGCAATGGCGAACATGAATGCAAACATATGCGATGGATCCTTCGTGCAACCCTCCATTCCGAAATTTGATGGTCATTACGACCATTGGAGCATGCTCATGGAAAATTTCTTGCGATCGAAAGAATACTGGTACCTGATTGAGACGAGAATTGAAGAACCAGCACAAGGAGTGGTGCTGAATGAAGCGCAACAGAAACGATTAGAAGAATCGAGACTTAAGGACTTGAAAGCGAAGAATATCTCTTCCAAGCCATCGATAGAGCAACACTCAAGATGATCTTGAAAAAGGATACATCGAAGGACATCTAGGAATCGATGAAAAAGAAATGTCAGAGAAATACGAGGGTTAAACGCGCAATGCTAAATGCAGCAAGAAAGGATTTCGAAGCCCTTGAAATGAAATCTAGTGAATTTGTCACTGATTACATTGCTAGGGTTATGACAGTGGCGAACAAGATGACACTCTATGGAGAGAAGTTGGAGGAAGCGACGATCGTGGAGAAGGTTTTAAGATCCCTAAGTGAGAAATTCACCTACGTGGTGTGCTCAATAGAAGAGTCCAATGATACTGATAAGATGATAGTTGATGAGATTCACAGTTCCTTGGTGGTTCACGAAAAGAAAATCACAAAATTCTCCAAGAATCAAGTAGAAGAACAAGCATTGAAGGTGACCACTCAAGAAAGAGGAGAACCGGGCTCAAGAAACAGAGGTAGAGGAGGACCTAGCCCTAGAGGAAGAGGTAGAGGAAGGGGAAGACAGAGTCTAGACACAATAGAATGTTACAAGTGCAAGAAACTTGGCCATTATAGAAGTGATTGTCCACAATAGGACAAGGAGGCACATTATGCAGAACATGAGGATGATCAAGAACCCGTGCTGTTGATGATGATGGGAGAAACTCCATAAAATAAATAAGAGGTATGGCTTCTAGACTCAGGTTGTTCCAACCACATGAGTGGCAATAGAGACTGTTTTATTGAGCTAGATGAATCCTTTAAACAAACGGTTAGACTAGGCAACAACACTAGAATGATAGTGGCAGGCAAAGGAAAGATCAAACTGACTGTAAATGGCATACCACACATAGTATCTGATGTATACTATGTTCCAAAACTCAAGAACAATCTCTTGAGTCTAGAACAATTTCATGAAAAGGGACTCACAATATTGTTTAAGTCCAACAATTGCAGAATCTATCATCCTGACAGAAGCTTACTCTTTGAGAGCAGAGTGACAAACAATCGAATGTTCAAGCTCATGGCCCCAACAGTCTCAGAGGGAAATACAGCAATGATAACTGCCTGTACACCACCAATGAGGATCTGTCCTATTTGTGGCACTGCAGGTATGGACGTTTGAGTATGAAAGGACTGAACCTCCTAAGAAACAAAGATATGGTAAAGGGACTGCCAAAACTATCTCATAAGAAGAAAGTGTGTGTAGATTGCATGAAGGGCAAACAACACAGAGACTCAATCCCCAAACAGGGACAATGGAGAGCAAGCACAAAACTGGAACTCATCCATGCTGACATTTGTGGCCCATTCACTCCATCTTCTAACAGCAACAAGAGGTACTTCTTGTGTTTGATTGATGATTTTACTAGAAAAGCATGGGTCTATCATTTAGCTGAGAAATCAGAAGCTTTCAATCAATTTAAATGCTTTAAAAGTATGGTTGAAAAGGAAACTGATATGAAAATCAAGTGTCTTAGGACTGATAGAGGAGGAGAGTTTGTATCCTCTGAGTTTAATCAATTCTGTCTAGATAATGGGATAAAAAGGAAATTAACTACAGCTTATACACCTCAACAAAATGGGGTTGTAGAAAGAAAGAATAGAACAGTGATGAACATGGTAAGATCCACTCTAAGTGGAAAGAAAAAGCCCAAAACATTCTGGGTAGAAGCTGTAAACTGGGCAATTTATGTGTTAAACAGATCCCCTACCTTGGCAGTGAGAAATCAGATCCCTGAAGAGGCTTGGAGTGGACACAAGCCATATGTATCACATTTAAGAGTCTTTGGTTGCCTAGCTCATGTACATGTCCCTGATGTAAAGAGAGCAAAATTAGATGATAAGAGCTGCGAATGTGTATTACTTGGAATGAGTGATGAGTCAAAGGGATATCGATTGTATGATCCTATTGGGGAGAGAATAATTGTTAGCAGAGACATTGTGTTTGAAGAAGATAGACAGTGGGAATGGACAGAAACTCACAAGGAAGAAGTGGCACTTGACTTAGACTGGTGTGAACCAGAAACTGTGATTGAAGAGGGAGAGGAAAGTGAAACTAGTGAAGATGACAAGACTGGCATAGCAGAAACTGACTCATCAGAAGCCACTGCCACTGCTACAGACACCTCAGAGAGGGATGATACCTCAGGACAGATCACAAGTCAAGAGGGCAGAATCAGAAACCGAAAACCATCATTCTGGTTAAGTGACTATGACTGTGGAGAGGGACTTTCAGATGAAGAAGGTGAGGTCAACATGGTGAAAATTGAAGATAATCCAGAAACTTTTGAAAGTGCAGTTCAAAGTGCTAAGTGGAGATAAGCTATGGATGAAGAAATTGCCTCTATTGAAAGAAATGAAACAAGGGAATTAACTGATTTACCAAGAGGATCAAAGAGGATAGGTGTGAAATGGATCTACAAAACCAAACTCAATGAACTTGGTCAAGTAGATAAATTCAAAGCAAGGTTAGTAGCTGAAGGCTACTCACAACAGCAAGGCATTGACTACACTGAAGTGTATGCTCCAGTTAGTAGAACGGATACTATAAGGATGGTGATAGCAATTGCAGCACAAAAGGGATGGAATCTATATCAACTTGATGTTAAGTCAGCCTTCTTGTATGGAAAGCTAACTATAGCGCAACCTAACGGATATGTCAAGAAAGGAGCTGAAGACAAAGTCTACAAAGTGCACAAGGCTCTATAAGGCCTGAAGCAGGCCCCTAGGGCCTAGTTCAGTCGAATTGAAACTTATTTCCTGCAGCAGGGGTTCACAGTTAACAAGAGTGAACAGACCCTGTTCCTAAAACATTGCTCAAATGGAGAAATTTTGGTTGTTAGCTTGTATGTTGATGATCTGGTGTATACTGGAAACGATGTAAATCTGTTGGAGGAATTCAAAGACTTAATGAAGAAGGAGTTTTCCATGACAGACTTGGGAAAAATGAAATACTTCCTAGGTGTTGAAGTGACTCAACTTGAAGAAGGAATATGCATAAGTCAGAGAAAGTATGCTGCAGATATATTGAAAAGGTTTGACATGGTGACCTGTAATTCAGTAAAGGTCCCTATGGTTTCTGGTTGTAAGCTTGGGAGAGACATTGAAGGAGAGAAAGTTGACAGCACCCTCTATAAACAGTTAGTGGGCAGTCTCATGTATATGACTGCCACTAGACCAGACATTATGCATGCTGTATGACTTATCAGCAGATATATGAGCTGTCCAACTCAGGCTCATTGGCGGGCATCCAAGAGAAGTTTAAGATACTTGCAAGGAACACTTGATCTTGGGATCATGTACAAGAAAGGAGGTAATTCAGCTCTAATTGGTTACACGGATAGTGATTATGCTGGTGACTTAGAAGATAGAAAAAGCACTTCTCGATATGCTTTTCTAATGAGTAATGGAGCAATTGCTTGGGCCTTTAAAAAGCAACCAATAGTCACTCTTTCAAGCACTGAAGCAGAATTTTTAGCAGCTGAAGCTGCTGCTTGTCAAGCAGTTTGGATGAAGAAGATCCTGAATAAAATCGAGCAGAGATCAGATGAGTGCATTCAGATCATGTGTGACAACAGTTCTGCTATTAAACTGTCAAAGAATCCTATCCTTCACGGTCGCAGCAAGCACATAGAAGTCAGATATCACTACATTAGGGAGCTGGTTAACAATGGAGTCATAGCTATGGATCATTGTAGCACAAAGGAGCAGCTGGCAGATCTACTTACAAAATCTCTAAGTGCAGAAAGCTTCATCAGACTTAGAGAACAACTTGGAATATGCAAAGTTCTTGTGATAAACTAATTGCTGATGAATGATAGCTATTAGTTTAAGAGAGGGATTGTTGGGAACTTAAGTGTAATTAGCATTGTGTATTAAGAGTTTGTTAAGTGAGTTTTAGTTTGTTAAAATTCTGTTAACTCAGTTACTCTTGTATCACTCTTGTAACACTCATATAAGACTTCTCAGTCTTACGGTTCAATGCAATTCCCATTTCTGAAAAACTGAGTCTTAATAGAGCATGTGTTTTTGTTTGTTAGCTGATTGTCAAAGTTGAAGTAGAGCATTTTGCACATATGCATAAAAATAAGGTTGAATTCCCGCTAAATACGGGGGGCATCACCAATTAGGCTCCAAAAAGAAGGATGACAAGTGAATTCGAGAATTAGTGAATCACCAATCTTAGAGTTTGACTTCACATATGTAAAATTACATATTCTATGAGTTAGGTTAAATTCTGCATGTTTTCGATTTTCAGACTCAATTCCCAATCAATATAAAATGAATTTGTCTAGTTTAAAACAAACTCAACCTATAGTTGCCAAAACCAACAGATAGTTTGTGAATTAAGATTTTTTTACTAAACTTTTCAAAAAAAAAAGTTGTGTTTGACTAAAGAAAAATTAAATTAAGTTATGGGTTAGATTCAGTAAAAGTGTAACTGTCCACCGGTGTTTGTGGGCATGAATGAGGGGAAATAGGAAAAAGGCGAAACTATATTCTGCAATCTGCAATCTCTCTGATCAAAAAATAATATTCTGCAATCTCTAACAATATTGTGAATGTGATTGTAAAAAAAACAATATTGTGAATGTGATATCAACAACAGCGGCATAATCCCTCAGTGAATAGCCAGTTTTTTTGGGTGGTTGGTTTGTTTCAGATTGGGAATAACTTTGCTTTGCAGTACTAAAAATTACAATGCACTTCAGAGTAAGCCAGAGTTGTTGCATCTCTTCTACTCTGATTCAAGTAAAGTGCTACGCGTCAATTGTGACATCAGGGAAATTGCTTCTTCAATGCAAGTAATTTCCTATTCCAATAACCCTAATTCCCCTTTTGTTATTACTTATTACATTACTACTACTATTAATTGGAAGCAAAAACAATATTAAAATGACCCAAACAATATGTGAATAGGACTGTGCAATGGATTATTCCTATAATTTCTATTATTTTCTACTTGTTTGTGCTTGTGCAATTATAGTAAATTCATGCACTTATTATGTCACTCAGAATTAAACAAATTTCTTTCTTGGCAGGAAATTCATGCACTTATTATGTCACTCAATTTTACAGCAATTGAAATCGGGTGCGTGGATTCTCTGGAATCTTGGGATGGTGGTGTTCTTGTGAATGTTTATGGATCTGCGCAACTTAAGGACTACAATTTGAGGAGGCAATTTGTGCAGATAGTCTTTCTTGCGCCCCAAGAAAATGGCTTTTTTGTGAACAATGATATATTTTACTTTATAGAGGAGTCAGTTCATGATCCCCCAGCCTTGTGTTTAGCTCAGAGCAATCTTAATTCGGAATCGAAATTGAATGCTGCTGCTAGTACAATTAATCAACCAGGTAAGCTATGGTTCAGCATCAGGGTTCTTTTGCTTGTATCTTAGAATTATTGCCTCTCTTCTTAGTTATTGTAACTAGAAGGTGAATAAAAGTTAAGACACTGTTTCTACCAATATACATTCTTAGAAACTTGTCTTTGTGATTGTCTCTCTATGGCCATGGCTGCTCCTTGTTCTTTTATATTGGGAAAGTCTCACATTGACTAGATAGTTCACAAAAGTTTATAAGCAAATTGCACCCCTCGCCATAAAAACCGACTTTGTAAGAATGAGTTAGATCCAAAATGGCAAAATCTTAATATAGTATCAAAGTCTATCCTAAATCCTTCTAAGGCCACCCGTCACATTACACACACACCAAGCTCACTAGATGTGAGGGGGTGTATTGGGAAAAATTTAAGTCGCACATTGACCACAGCTTAGGTCTTACAAGAGTTTATAAACAAGTAGCATCACCTGTAAGGATGAGTTATGTCCAAAACACTAATATTTTATGTGGATCTGGTTTTTGATTTGTACAGTGGAGAATCTGTTAGTTATTATGTTTTGCCTGATAACTTGATAATGGGGAACAAAAATGGAGAATAAGAAGAAAAACAAGGACAATTTTCAAGTCATTGATTAAAGAATAAATTTAGTTGTTAATTTGCATTTGTTCTTATCAACTTGTGTTATTCTTAGGTTTTTCTTTAATCTTGAATTTGTCCTTGAAATTGAATTGAAACATGAAAACAACCCTCCAATTTGTGCTTCCTTTACAAGGAACCATATCACCTAAGTTAATGAAATTGTTCATTCTTTATTTCTCCATTTGTTTATCATTTTCATGTCCCTTGCTTCCGGAACTATTAATACCTTTGTTGCTGACTAGTTAAAAAGAAAGGAATTTAAAACCATTGTAGCTGATTATGTAGTAGAATTGTTTCTTGAAACAGTTATCTAATAAGAAATTGAGAGATAATGTTTTACATTGTCCAATTACTTGCTGGGTGTAGATATACATTCTGGGGAGCTTGTTGCTACAAATGAGGTAAAAGAAAATGGTTTAGCTGATAATTATGGACTTTCAGAGCAACAAATGCAGCAAGGCCATGATGTTGCTGAAGAGTCACAAGGTTCAAGTCAACCTACTTTGAATGCCGAGCAAGATCTAACAACTGCATCAGCAAATACATTTGAATGTGTTGAAACTTTGTTAAGTGTGAATTGAAAAAAGTGGGTAGACTAAACACTTCTATAGTGTAAAAAGCCTATAAAAGGGAGACTCCTCCTCACTTATTTCTCACACCACTTGATGATAAATCATTCCTCAAGTTTTCTCTCTTCTCCCTAAATTTCTTTCTTCTCTAGAAAGCTTGAAGCATTTCCAAGCTTAGTTTCTAAAGAGCGGTTTTTCATAACCAAAATTTCTTTCTTCTCTAGAAAGCTTGAAGCATTTCCAAGCTTAGTTTCTAAAGAGTGGTTTGGCTTGATTTTTGAAAACAGTGTTGTTTTGTGGAAAGTTCTGGCTAGGAAAGACTTGGTACTTAAGAGTGTCCATTGTGACGCACCTTTCTTTCTTGGGAACCTACTCGGATTAACAGAATGGTGTGAAATTGATGCAGTGGAGGAGGTTCCCAATCTCACAACAGAGGTCCAAAATTATCGTATGTACTTGTTGAACCTCATTAATTTAGTTCTTTTATTTATTATTTGGATAGTAATTCTTGGGCAGCAGCACCCTTGTACCAAGCATGTGTAGGATATTATATATTCAGAAACTAACTAAGGAAATTGGAAAATACACCAGTTGCATTAAAAGTAAGAAATTAAAGATCATAGAACACATAAAACAAGAAATCATGTTTATTACTAATATAATCAGAGTAAGGAATTTGGAAAATACACAAGAAATCATGTTTAATTACTAATATAATCAGAATAAGTTAATGAAAGATTATAAAGTCAAAACTCACAATTCTTAACAAAGGAAAGCTGTTGTAGCATATAGTGACAATTTGCTAAAAAGACAAAATTATGGCACCAGTTCAACAGGGACGAAGAGTATCCGTGTAGAGAACAAAACATGGATTTGACCCGCAACTATGTTTACATATTTCTTCAATCATCATATACCTTTTACCAGCCAAACCATAACTATAGACCTTTTTTTCTGTAGCAAAAATTAAAAGATCACCATTCATAACCATATAACTTGTTACCTTTGGATATTTCTCCTTAACACCCATTGCTCCAACTCTCACTTCCAAAACCTTTTGCCATGAAGCCGATTCACAATCTTTCAAAAACCATACAGTAAAGATGGATTTATCGAATTTCACCAAACATATGGACTGAGTTGAACTCCACGCTTTTCCCCATTTGAAGATGCATGTGTCATCCTTTGTCCAAGAGTTCTCAGCCTGTTTTGTTATAAAAGTGGATTCCTCTGAGATTTTGGAGAACGACTTAGAAACAGATTTGAACTTGTAAATGACTTTTGCTGGTAACCAAGATAATATGTTATAAGCAATGTCTTCTGACAATGCCATGGCAAGTGAGAAGAGCTAGATGGATGAAAAGCAAAGCAAAGAACGAATGATGGATGGCAAGAGGAATACCGAATAGGGTGTTGTGCGGTGAATAATAGCAAGACCTTGAATATCACAATGTACTAGAAAACCTGATATCATGAAGAAATCTCGCAAAAGATCCGGGACGTATTTGTTGTGGAATTAAATCTTTTCCAACAGATTTTTGTTTAAAGAAAATTCAAATCAAATTACTTTTGTATTCAACTCAATAATATGGCTTTACAATTTGAGTGTATATAAAGAAATCGCACGGTAGGAATAGCCAAAAATTAGGAAATAATTACGGAGCATTTTCTATTTACTGTGATACTTTTTTTTTTTGAAAAACTATATACTATCATATTGATTATGGAGCTGTTTTCAAATTAGCACTTCATAACCCAAGAGCGTTTGGATGAGATGGTTTGAGTCTTTTCGGCCTAACCAATGTCACGTGTTCAAATCCATCTTTAGGAATGCTGGACAGTTAAATCTCTTGAGAAAGAGGTTTAATTACCGCCCATTGTGATTCTATTCGGCTTTAGGGTTTAATCTTTGTAGTTGCACGCATAGAGATATCTGGTTCACATAAAAAAATTAGCACTCCTTAATCTACTGATATCTCTTATTCTCTTCCCTCCTCTCTTATAACATTTGAGGAGAAATTCTTGCATAGACTCCGAGCCAACACATAATTATACGATAAGTTAAAAAAAACACATCATTAAGATATTTTTTATTTTTATTGTCAATTTTTTTTTGAGATATTTATCTTTTCTAAAAATTAATATTAATTTTTTTTGACAAGAAAAAAATTAATTAAAAATTTTAGTTTGTGGTCTAGAGATAAAATCAGAAAATAATTGTTGGAATCTTAATTAGTGGGATTAGAGATAAATTTAAATTTATACATTGAGTAATGTAAGGCTAAATTCAAATCATTAGTTTTTGATTACATGAATTTCATTGAACGAAGAAGATTGAGTGGAATTTTTATTTTAATTTTTTAAATTTACAAATATTTAGGAGTAATTAAAGAAAGTAAATCAAGAACTCTAAAAATAGTTATATCTAATATATAAATCTATTCTATTCTATTAATAATAAAATTGGAAATATCCCCAAATAGGAATCCTCCAAATGTCATTCCCCCATTAAGTCCACCTCACAGTCACCGCCTATGTGTACAATGACTAGGTAATATTTATCACACGTGTAATTTAATTAAACATTTTTTTCTGGTCATAATCACATTAATACTGAAAATTTCCATTTCAATTTATTCTATTTTAATAGGGACAATAATGATTAATTTGAAATGCACATTTCATTCCTTGATTTTGGTACAATTTATTAACCGTCAGTAAACCACAATTAATGTATTTCCATACATATTGCATGAATCCCTTAATTGTCAGATTCCTTTACAATAACAATTAGCCTTGCATACAATTCATCGCCCCATTTATAAGGCAATATCGCCTTTTCAGTCTGAGAGGCGGGAAAAAGTGCCAATGGCACATTTGTAAATAAAATCAATCTCAAGTGCAATTTTCCAACATCTAAACACAAAACACGTTCCACGTCTTCCTATTTTCTTCTCACTTCAATACTCCAACCTCCTCTTTCGTCCTCTCGTCCTCTCGTCTTCCTCCAACCTCGCCCTTTCCTCTTCTCCCTTCATCCCAATCTCCCTATCTTCTTCTCCCTTTTCTACCACCCTTCACTGTGACCCGTTTCTCTCACCACCCACGTCTTTCTATCTCTCCTCGAAAAAACGTACACAGCCCCTACCTACCTTCAATCTTTTGCAAATATAAATACAAAAACATCTCTAGATCATATACAAAAAATTTAAAAAAGAAATCAAAAATAAAAGAAAGCGAATATCTAGATCCAGATATGAGGCAAGAAAGAAAAACTGAGAGTGAGAAGAAAGCAGATATCTAGATCTAGATCGAAAACAAACCATATTAGGGACATGCAAACCAATTTTCTTTTAGATCTGAGAGTGAAAAAAACAGCATGGGACAAACACGAAGAGAGTTTGAGAGGAACCAAGAGAGTGGGAGAAAGACGATGAGAGTTTGAGAGGAACCGAGAGAATGGGGCGAAAGACTAAGAAGTCGAATGGAGAGTGAGAGGAACCATGGTGCGGGATGAAGAGGGAGTGGAGGCGGTGGGAGGCAGCGACCCAGTGGGAAGAAGACGAGGGGCGGTTGGAGGCTCTGTATATTCTGTTTCTTGAAAGTTAAAAAGTGATGAGGTTTTTTTTTGATACAATGAATGTGATGAGGTTGAGGAGAAGAAATGAAATTTTAATACATACACTTTGGAATGCGTAAAAGGAATTGAAAAGACAGGAGAGAAATTAATTTTGTAAAAAAAAAGAGAAAAGAATAATTAATTAATTCAGATTTTGAATAGAATAAATAATTGATATTGTTTAGAAAAAAAATGAGGTTGAGATTACAAAATTATGCCCTATCATATTATTATATTTTTTAAATTTTTTTACCAACGTGATGCGACACAAGTGGTAGATATTTGGGTCACTTAATCATTTGATCCTGCCTTTGAATGAACATACTGGTATTGTAAAGTTTTTATTTAATTTATTAGTGGTTTTGGTCGGTATAAAACCATTCTAAGATGACTGTTTTTTTTACCCCCTCTTATACCATCTACCCCCAAAATGACCAAATGCCCCCTTAAGTCCACAAAATTTCCGGATATACCTCAAATCCAGATAAATTTGGAAGTATGTTTTTTTTGATTTTCCAGAAATATCGCATTTTACGGTATTTTCGGAACACATTTTACATTCCGGAAATACCGTAAAATGCGATATTTCCGGAAAATCAAAAAAACATACTTTCGGATTTATCTAGATTTGAGGTATTTCCGGAAATCCCTCAATATTACCTTCCGAATTTATCCCAATTTGATGTATTTCCGGAAATCCCTTAAAATTGCCTTCCGAATTTATCATATAATATGGTGTTTCCGGAGTGCAAGAATAAAAAATGAAACATTTATTTGATTAATTAAAAACGCCTTCTACATTGATTTAAAATAACAGATTGCAACAACAAACAAAACGAAAAGATAATAGAAACTACTGAGATGGTGGAGTGAAACGACGAAGGATCTCAGCGACGGTCCTTCTGGTTTCGACGTATAAATGCAAATAACCCTTCCATTTAAAGATAACATGAATGGCCATCATGGCTTGGACGTCATCGTCGTTGTTGACATCCATTGCAGACCAGTGCACACGTCCATTAACCCAAGCTGGTTTCCGATAAATTATACTAATTATTTCATGCCTGTCGCCCTCCGGTTGCACCTTACGCAATAGTCTCTCTTTCAGGGCAGCGAATGTTATGATGTGTTTTAACCTACACTGGAACGTGTCTCGCCCCTCGAAACATACATCATCATCTTCGTTGATGATGATTCCCTGATGATCAATGAGGCCCTGATTGGTAAAAATGATAGTGAGGGAAGCCTCTTCGTTGGCCATAGCCATCATCATTTTGTGTTGTGTGTATGAAAGAAGTGAAACCCAATGGGTCTATTTATAGGGAAAATATGAAACCCTAAAGTGAATTTCCACCGTTGGATAAAAAGTGGTCGGCAAAATCTATACCGTTTAAAGTGTCAGCAAAATCTACACCGTTAAATAGTGTCGGCAAAATCTAGACCGTCAAATAAAAAATTCGTGGTTAGCATAGAAAAATGTATAAATGCTAAGATAGCTATGCAAGGGATCGAAGAGAAAAATGCTTGAGAAGTTTTCCAAATTGTGCTCCCAAATTTTTGCAATTTGTTAACCTGGTGCCAGTATCTTAAATAATATGCACTACAACAAAACTGTCGAAAGAGGGCGCACCCTTTAGGGGCGCTTTTTAAAAAGCGCTCCTGATGCCCAAATACGCAGGGCCTTTAGGGGCGCTTTTTAAAAAGCGCCCCTAAAGGCCCTGCGTATTTTGAGCATCAGGGGCGCTTTTTAAAAAGCGCCCCTGATGCTCAGGCCTTTAGGGGCGCTTTTTAAAAAGCGCTCCTGATGCCCAATTTCTCTCTTTTACCCTAACTCCCTCTCATTATTTGCGAAAATTCACACAGCCGCGCCTCCCTCACACTTCACACACACAGTAGCCTCCATTTGCGAACCTTTGCAGCTTCCCTCCCTCCTCTGTGAATGTACGGCCTTCCCTCCTCCCTCCTCCGTGAACCGAAGCAGCTTCTCCCTCCTTCCTTCCTTCGTGAGCGACGACGCCTTCCCTCCTCCCTCCTCTGTGAACGGCCTTCCCTCCTCCGTGAAAACGAAGCAAGGCCTTCTCTCTCTTTCGTGAAAACAAAGCAGCGCCTCCTCCCTCCTCCGTGAAAATGAAGCAACGCCTCCTCCCTCCTCTGTGAACGTGAAAACTCAGAAGGTAAACGATGCACAATCCCTCCTTCGTTTTTTTTTTGACAAGCCATAGTTTCATTCCTTTCATGAGTCATATGATTTTGAAGATTAGATTCTGATGTGAGTGCTGAAATGATTTGTATTTGGATGTTTTTTGTATTAAAATGTTGATTGATGAAAAACAAAAATTAGTTGTATGTTGTATTAAACTTGGAATAGATTTTGAAGATGTTCCCCTGATTAGATTTTGAAGATTATCTATTGTGTTTATATGTTGTATTAAACATGGAATAGATTGGATTAATAAAGGAATGTGAGAAGTATTTTAAATTAGTTGTAAATCAAAAATTCTGCAGAAAATCGTATAACATAGGTTCAGTATTTATGTATGATTGTGGGGCTGACTTCCTTCGTGAGCGACGGCGCTGCTTCTCCCTCCTCCGTGAACGGCGTTGCTTCGTCCTCCCTCCTCCGTGAACGACGCCTTCACTCCGAGACTTGTGAGTTTTCCTCACTTTAATCTTTAGATTTTCGAATTTTTTTTATTCACGTTGGTTACAATTTCGTGTTGATTTTATGAGGTTACATGTACTGGTTTTCTGTGCAAAGGCGTATTTGATGAGTGCGAAAAACCCTTTTCGTGAAAATTTGATGTTTGTGTTGATTGTTTGGGAATTCATGTTATAATTGTTAATGATTGATGCATTTGTTGATTTAATTGTTTGTGACTGGAAATACGAGTGGTATGATGAGGCATTGGACTGGATTTAGTGTTAGGGACGAATTAATTGGAACCGAAAAGGGCGAGGAATAAGAATAGAATAGGAAATAGAGCTTGGGAAAATAGGGAGAGGAATTGAAAAACTTTTAAAAGAGGAAATTTGTCTGTTTTTTTGGATATGAATTGAAAAACTTTTAAAAATTGTACTTTGTCTGTTTTTCACCTATAATATATTTAAGTTCTCTTATCAGGTGAGATGACTTCCCACAGTGATGATAGTGCACAGTGGTCATGAGAGTCATGATAGCGCACAAAAAAAGTTCACTCGTCGTGGAATGACAGTTAAGAAGAATATCATCAATCGGGGGAACAAAGGGCCTCCTAAACTTAAAGTAAGATACTTACTAATTAACTAACTTTGTTACATACTTTTAACTGTTTGTTATCTAATTTACACAATTAATAATGCAGGTCATATGGAATTCTAAAAACCAACCGATGGTATGTATATAAGATGGGTATATATAAGTTTGTTAGTTGGAATTTAATTTGCAATTGGTTAGTTGATTTGAAATTTGGTTGTTGAGTTTATATTGGTTGTTGTTGGTTCGTTTCTGTTTCAGTTTTATGCAGGTGATGATATTGGTTGATGCAAAATATTTGATATACCAGAAACAAATTTTTTTTTTTAAAAAAAAACATAGAATCAGGGGCGCTTGCAGTAAAAAGCGCCCCTGTTGGTCTTAACGCACTTGACAATCAGGGGCGCTTGCAGTTAGAAGCGCCCCTGTTGGCCTGACCAACAGGGGCGCTTTTTACTGCAAGCGCCCCTGATTGTCAAACGCGCTAAGGCCAACAGGGGCGCTTTTTACTGCAAGCGCCCCTGATTGTCAAACGCGCTAAGACCAATAGGGGCGCTTTTTACTGCGAGCGCCCCTGTTGCCTAATAATTAGAGGCGCTTGTTGGGCGCTCCTATAGAAGGTTTGGCAACAGCAGCGCCAGATTTAGGGGCGCCCGAAAGCGCCCCTAATGGATTAAAAAAGCGCCCCTGAAGGCTTTTTTTGTTGTAGTGATGTGTATTACTTATGCCCATCAACAAAATATATTGATGTTTCATTAGATCTATAAAATGAGAATTATAATTCATTCAATTTAAGTAGCAAAATATGTACTATATATTATAACTTATGCACAGGCGCAAGGTCTAGTTAATTCAAAAACAAAAAACGGTATAATAACCAATCATACCAATCAGCAACTACAATACAAGTATCATTCTACCAAATTTGGATTCAAATACCCAAAATTCTTCAAATCCGTCATTTTTCATTTGGTGCGCATAAAATTTGAAACTTACGGTTTTTGAATCTTCAGGTTTACTGATATAAAGCATCCACAACTCGCCCTTCTATTTTCCCATGTCTGCATTATTGTTTTTGAATACCCTTTTTGAATACAGAAGTTCATGTTTTTTCTCCCTATTTCATATTGCATTTACATATTTTTTCTCCCCATCTCATATTGCATTTACTAACTACCAACATGGTATAGTACAAGTGGTAGATACTTAAGCTTCTTAACCATTTGGTCAAGGGTTTGATCCTCAGTGCGTATGGAAAAATACCTGGTGGGAGAGTCAACCCCTTAAATGGATCTTAGTACCTCGGGGGATTAGTCACTGCAGTTGCGCGCGCAGAGGATATCTTGGGTTCTAATTAATCCTCTTTTTGATTTAGGAATGCAAGGATGATTTTTTAACTATCAGGTGCCTATAAAAAAAAGAACTATCAGGTGATTTCTTATTCTCCCACTCAACATTCTTATTTATATTATTTAAGTATCTTTTCAAGGTTTTCTGTGTATTAGCCCATCTACTGTCATGGCTTTATAGTTTATACTTTTAACAAAGTTCGACAATGAACACTACGCATGAGCTAGCCACTTGGCTCTATGTGGTTTCATTTTGAAGGGGATTCGATTGATGTTTAGAAATGGAAGAGGGCTACATTTTAAGTAACAAAGGAGATATTTTTAGAGGAAACGTCATATTACGACGTATTTCTGGTATTAATTGGTAACTCAAGGCTGGAATTGTACACATCTTTCTGTATTGGGTATACTTTCTAAATTTTCATGTTGTATCAGATTCAAATTCTTGCAACCTCACTATTAGAGATATGTGGATTTAACGGGTAGAAACATTAAAGAACACAAGAAAATTCATGTGACCAGTAAAGTTGCTGCTTTGGAATTTGAATTTACTATCTAAGCCTAATGAAAAAAAATTATACCTTTATAAAATTTACTTTTTTAATTAATTAATATTTATTAAAGACAAATTTGTAACATCTCCAATTTGGCTAATTTCGTTAATCAAAAATTAGCAAGAGGTCATATTTAAATTAATTAGCTAATTTAAGTAATTTAGCATAATTGATTAATCGTGAGATAATTTGTGATTGATTAAATAAGTTGAATATGTGCTTGTTGCTAAATTGTGTTAATTTTAGGAATTGTGGAGTTAGTGTTGGATTAGAAATGAATTAAAGTGAGATTGTGGTGTGATTGATCACTTAGGGGTAATATAGTCATTTTACCCTCAGCTGAGAGCACTTACCTCACCCACTCATTTTCATAAAAACAACACAAAACACACACACACACACACACACACTTAAAATCATTTTCAGTTCAGAATTTGAGATTGAGGAAAAAGAGAAGAGAGAGAGCTTGAGACTAGTGAGAGGAAGCTCGCGAGAGAGAGAGAAGAGAAGATGAGGGACAAAACCTAATGCACATTCCATTTTCTTTCATCATTCAAACTAGCTGATCACCCTCTATCCACCAGTACCAATATCATCATCCCTTTCTCCACCATTCTCATTTCACCATGTTTGAACCCTTCAAGGGAAACTTGCTAGAAATGGAGTCTTCCACATTCCTTGTTGTTGATTGAAGCTGGGGTTCAGTTATTAAACCAATTTCTGAGGCTACATTGTCATTTGCAAGCCTCTGGGTGAAGCCTAGGAGCCGGGGGTCGTGATTGGAACATTTTTGGGGCTTAAGTTCGCGATCCTAATTGGTGAAAGAAGTTGAAGTTCCAAAATTCACAGCAAACTCTAACTATAAAAAAGTTTGACCACTTATGGTAAATCCTTCGTAACTCCCTCCACTATCATTCTTTGCATGTAATTTTTGTTTCTTTAGAAAATAGACTTAAAACCCTTCTATTTTCGCACAATAATGACCTACTTTGGATGAGTATTGAGGAAGAAAATTTGAGTACAAGTTTCACTTTTGTTACAGTATCGTTTTCAAACCAGTCTCTGTATTTTAGCCGTAGCTCCCTGAATACTCGTCATATTAGTTTGGGACTTGAACCATAGGAACATAGACGAAATTCTCTACACATTAGGCACTGGTTTGAATGGTTTTGGTTAGAAATTGGATAAGTAATGCTCATCCCAAAATTGCTCACAGATGCTGTCCAAAAGATAATTCGAGTTCGGAGATCGTTCGAGTAGTCGAGTTGGTGTTGAGCCCCTTTATATGTTGTGGTTTGTGATTTTCATCACAAGAGGTGAGTTCTATACCGTTTAGGGTTATGTTTTGAAATGTGTTATGACATGATTCTGAGTTTGAATTATTAATTGCATTCGTTTCGAAGTTTCGAGTCGAGACAACGTGTTCACGAAATTATGCATTTTGTGTGTTTCGAATGTATATATGTATGATTGATTGATGTTAAATGTTGTTGTGATTGATAATGTTTGGACTGGAATGGTGCGCTACATTTTCTGTTTTGAGGTTAAGTTTTGATTGGAATACGGGTTGGACGCGAACAGAGAAGCAAAACGAGAAACGAAAGGAAACAAAGTGTGCTGCACAAAACGCACGGACCGTACGTGTGATCCTGTCCCCGGATGCCAAATTCTCTTTTCGTCGCTCCTTTCGATTCCAAACTTCTCCTAATCTCTTCTCCAACCATTCCTCATGATATTAGACCAATTGTGCTATTGTTTTTGAGCATGATTGAGATGTTTTAGTAATCAATTGGGTTATACAAGTTTAATTAAACTGTATGACTAGTTTTACGAGAGTGTTCACGGTATAATGATAATACAAGGACCAATATGTTCAGTTCAATAATTGTACAATGAGAATGGGATGGACAATTAGTTCATCAAAGACCGTTGAGGTTTAAATAAAAAGACAGATAGGTCAGTATAGACTTATACGGGTGACGACCCATTGATCATGTCTCGTTATGCTGTTGATGAACATGGGACTAAAATTAGTTTTTCACGGTTACTTGCGCGTAAGTCCTTTCTTCTTCATTTGTAATATGCATGTACTCTCAATCACGCCACTGAGAGCACATTTAGGACCAACTATCCAAACTTGATATATTCTGTGGTTAGTATTCCACTAATCGAAGTCATGTTTTTATTTGGTTAGATGGTACTAACAGAAGTTATCTTATTCCCTGGCTAGAATTCGACTAACCGAAGTTATCTTATTCCCTGGTTAGAATTCGACTAACCGAAGTTATGTTATTCCCTGGCTAGAATTGGAATAACCAAAGTTCTGTAATTAGGTGGTTAGAGCTCACTAACCGAAGTTCTGTAATTCTGCGGCTAGTAGTCAACTAACCGAAGTTATGTAATTATGTGGTTAGATGAAACTAATTAATGTTCTGTAATTATGTGGTTAGTGTTACATTTTATTGCCACATTTTTAGTAACATGTATAACGACCAATTGCATATTTTGCATGAATAACCAAAGTTCTGTAATTAGGTGGTTAGAGCCAACTAACCAATTTTTTTAATTCTATGGCTAGTAGTCAATTAACCGA
Organism: Astragalus membranaceus; assembly: GCA_039519185.1. Taxonomy (NCBI): domain Eukaryota; kingdom Viridiplantae; phylum Streptophyta; class Magnoliopsida; order Fabales; family Fabaceae; genus Astragalus; species Astragalus membranaceus. The sequence continues at coordinate 78,692,421 of CM076847.1, forward strand.
AGTTATGTAATTCTGTGGTTAGACGAAACTAACCAATGTTCCGTACTTATGTGGTGGTTTTTGATTTTTTTGTTGCGGTTCAGGGTTGTCAGGGTTTGGATGAAAATCAATGTTTTTTGGCAGTTTTTTAATTTGAAAAAATTGAATTCCATGATGAAAAATATTTTTGGCAGTTTTTTATTTTGAAAAAATTGAATTCCATGATTTTAGGCATTTAATGTGTTGAATTGATGAATGCACGATTTTTCGAAGGAATCTCATATTTTTCAGTTACATTATCTCCTGATATTGATTAATCTTTTTTTAATTAATAAGCAAATTACTTATATACTCATTTAGTAAAAATACTAAACATTTGTTTAGTATTGTGAGTCATACTCGGCTTTGGCTTATGTTACTAAGCATTTTCCTTAATAACAATTACTAAACTATTGTTTAGTACTCTAAGTCAGACTCGTGAATAATACCAAGAACTTGACAATCACACATATAGGGGGCGTTTATTCAAAAACATATAGGGGGGGTTTATTTCTCGGTTAGAAATTACATTCCAAGGAATCGCATGCTCCGGAATACAATGACTAGGAATATGATTGCTGAGTATTTTCTAAAACATGTTTGGTTAGTTACAAGTTCAGGAATCCAGTTCTTGGGAACAATTTATAAACTTGTTTGGTTCGTACCATACATTCTTGAGAATAAACATTGTAATTATCAAAATACCTTTGTTTATATGACATATTATTTTAACTTTCTAAGTTATTAAAGGTGAAATAAAAGTATAAAATTAAAGTGATTACTAACTTATATTTTCTCTCTTTTTGTTTTTTTTTCTTTAAATAAATTCAAAATAATCATTTAAAAAATAGGTAATTCGATATTGACAAATTCTCGGACTTTCTCACTAGTGGAAGAAGAGATTAATGTTCTTTTGTTATTTGGATGAGTAGTTCTTTGGTGTTGGTGCACATTTTGATAACTTTTGACTAGCACCCTTGTGCCAAGCATGTGTAGGATATATTATACAGACTAAATATCACTTTTGGTCATTTATTTTTGCTCTAGGTTTCACTTTGGTCCTTTATTCTTTTTTGGGTCCGTTTTGGTCATTTATCTTTCATTTTCGTTTCATTTTGGTCCCTGCCATTAGTTTTTTCTAACAGACGCCACGCTGACAGTTAACTCCTGACGTGGCATCTTAAGTGTCATGTATGACGTGGCAATTCATTAAATGACATGGCAAAACTCTATTTTATTTAATTTTAAATCATTTGACAAATAAGCAACAAATCAACATCTTCTCTTCGTTTCCGAATTCCCTTTCAACAATAATATTTCAACAAATCAACAACAATATTGCACAAAATTAAAATCAACAAATCCCCTTTCTCTTCATGTTCTTCATCTCATCGTTCTTCAAACCCAGAATCAAAATCAAAATCACTGAAAACAGAAAAAATTAAACTGAAACATTTTCATGTTCTTCATCTCATCCTGGGTTTCGTTCCAGATCTGTTCATGTTTTAATTGTTCATCGAAATTTGTGGGTTTGCTGTTGTTGTGGATTTCGTTCCAGATCTGTAGAATCAAGAAGAAGAAAGATTGGGGAAAAATTTGTTCGTTTTCTGCATCCTCTCGATATCTGTTCTTCATCTTCTGAAACGAAAACGAAAACATCAGATTAAGTTTAGGGATTTTCTTCATCTTCTGAAAATGAAAAATGAAAAATTTGTTTAGGGATCTGGAAACGTTCTTGTTGAAGAAGATGATGAATCTGGAAGAAGAGGATGGAATCGTTGTTTTTGTGCAATTCTTGTTGAAGAAGATTTGTTGATTTTGTGCAATTTTATTGATTGGGGGCAATTCTCGTTGATTTTGTGCAATTCTCGTGACAATTTTATTGATTTGGGGATTTGTTGATTTTGTTAAAATCAATTCGGCTTTTTTAAAAAAACTTAAATTAAATGATTTAAAATTAAATAAAATAGAGTTGTGCCATGTCATTTAATGAATTGTCACACCATACATGACACTTAAGATGTCACGTCAGCAGTTAACTGCCAGCGTGGCGTCTGTTAACAAAAACTGACGGCAGGGACCAAAATGAAATGAAAGATAAAAGTCCAAAGTGAAACCAAGAGCAAAGATAAAGGACCAAAAGTGATATTTAGCCTATTATATATTCAGAAACTAACCAAGGAAATTGGGTAATACACCAATTGCATGAAAAGTAAGAAACTAACCATCATATATAGAACACATGAAACAAGAAATCATGTTCAATTACTAGATATAAATTAAGTTAATAATAATGATAAAGCCAAAACTCACAATTCCTAACAAAGCAAAGTTGTAGCATATAATAACAATTGCTAACAAGAGAAAATTGTAGCACTGGCTCAGCAGGGACGAAGAGTATCTGTGTAGGAAACAAAACATGGTTTTGATCCACAATTATGTTCACATATTTCTTCAATCATCATATATCTTTCACCAGCCAAACCATAACTATAGACCTTTTTTTCTGTAGCAAAAATCAAAAGATCACCATTCATAACCATATAACTTGTTACCTTTGGATGTTTCTCCTTGACACCCATTGCTTCAACTCTCACTTCCAAAACCTTTTGCCATGAAACCGATTCATAATCTTTCAAAAACCATACCGTAAAGACAGGTTTAGCAAATTTCACCAAACAAATGGAGCGAGTTGAGCTCAACACTTTTCCCCATTTGAAGATTCTCGCGCTCCAAACACGGCTCCTCTTATCGAAATCCTCTTGCTTTGGCAGCCTAAGCATTTCTGTCTCTCCATTCTCCAGATTGTATGTCATTAAATAAGCAGCTGAGATGATGTAGAATAATCCATTAAGAAACACAGGCATATAGTCGTAGTCGAATTTAAGGTATCTACCACCACCCATGACGAAGCCTCCTTTAATTGTTTTCCACACGCCTTCCTTGGACTTATAAACATTGCACCTGCATCTATACCATGGCCGCAACATATCACTTTGTTTTTCAAAATGAAACAAGGAGTAGTCATCATCGCCTTGGTAGCATTCTAACAAAATTATAAGATCGTCATTAAAATAAGGGTCTCTACGATTTATTGGGTTTGGAATAAGGGACTCTGATTTCGTAACTGGGTTCCAAATGAAGAGTTTAGTTGGGTGCTCATTTGTTCTATAAAGAATCAAGCCATTACTAGAAGATAAGACTCTAGCTGAGTTTGAGAGTGATTTTAGGAAATCACTAGAAATACCAGAAGATGATTGGTTTCTAGGTAATGGATGTAACTCAACTACTCTTCTTCTTTCGTACATATCAGGTTGAATGAAGATGCAGGTGTCATCCTTTGCGAAAGAATTTTCGACCTGTTTTGTTATAAAACTGGTGTCCTCTGAGACTTTAGAGAATGACTTAGAAACAGATTTGAACTTGTAAATAGCTTTTGCTGGTAACCAAGGTAATATGTCAAAAGCAATAATGTCTTCTGGTAATGTCATAGCTGGGTAGTAAAGCGAGGAGGACGATGAAAAACAAAGCAAAGAACCAAGAAGGGTGTTGTGTGGTGAATAATATCACATATAAAAAAAAGGTAGTTAGTCAAATGGTAGAACTAGGAAACCCTAATACTTATTAGGAAAAATTCTTGCAAAATATCTCCGAAGTATTAGGGAAACAAATCTTTTCCAACAACTTTTTGTTTTGAAAAAATCAATCAACAACCCTTTCAAATTAGCACTTCCAAATCTACAACTGATAATACATACCAAAGAGAAATTCCTGCATAGACTCAGCCAACCCATAATTATTAGGTTTTTTTATGATGAATTCAAATCTAAATTAAATTTTAATTACATGAATTCTGTTGAGGCGAGATTGAACAAATTTTTTAAAATTTACAAATATTTAATAGTAATTAGGGAAAATAAGTTAGGAACCCAAAAAATGATTATATATAAGGAGATATCCCGGTGAGAACTCTTGTTTATTATGAGAAATGAGAAATTTTAATTATAATTATTAGATTAAAACTAATGACTCAGATTACATCATTTTTTTTCTTTTACCCAGGGTATCCACCGCCGACCGCAGTGACTAGTCCCCTCGCAGGATTGTAGGCACCTCGATGGGTGGGATAGTTGGGCCGAGGTATTTAACGCTGTTCTATACTCATGGCGAGGATCGAACCCCCGACCCTAGATCACATCATTAATTACAAAGTCTCGTATGACTATTTCATTTTTTAGTGATAGATCTCGTTAGATTTTATAATTAATGATGTAATCTGAGCCATTAATTTTAATCTAACGGTTAAAATTAAAAGTTCTTATTTATCATAATAAGCAAGAGTTCTCACCCATACTCTATCTATATATAGAAGGCAGCAGGACCTAGGTGAGAACACTTGTTAATTATGAGAAATAAGAATATTTAATTATAACCGCTAGATTAAATCAACCGTTCATGTTGTTAAATTTTGACCTTTTTGCTTGTTTCTTACTCTGCAGGGGTGTATGAAGAAAAAACTGAGGTGCAAGTATTGAAATATCCAATTCTAGGCCCAGCCCAATTCTTCACTTGCCTGACTTACAAACAAAAAACGGAAGTGGGTTTTTGCGCGCCCGAACCCGTTTGGCAATGGGTCAACACGCGGATCTCACCTATCCCGGGTTATAAAGGTAAAACCCTAAATTTCTCTCAAAAATTCAAGACTCTCCTCTCTCTATTCTTGGATCCTCTGTACTTTTCCTCTTCTTCCTCGCCTCTCCTTCTGGTTCTGCTTCTTCTGAGTCTGCGTGATTGAAGCTTCCAAACGCTTCAATCTCTTGGCAGATGATGCGCTCTGGTTGTTTGCTGAACAACATGTTGATGTTGTACACGAAGTTAGGGGTTTTCACGAAACCCTAATTTCGTATCTCAGCTTCAATGGCCTCCTTCTTCCTGGGTTTTCCACCGGTCACCACCACGAAGGTAAATCCCTGAACAGATATTTGAACAGTCAAACCCTAATCTCTGTGTTGTGTTTCTTTGTTGTTGAGCCACTGAGATCGTTGTAGATCTGGATACACAGCCAGTTGTGTGCAGCAGCAACACATAAAGGTGGTATTCACTCTTCTCAGTGAATTTTTATGTTTCTGTTTTGATTTTCAGAAACCCTAACTTTCTGTTTTCTTGATGCAGGTTACTTTGTGATTGTTCTTGATGACCAATCACCACAATAGCACTCTTCAAGCTTTCAACTCAACCTGAAGAAAAGGTATATCTTTCCTTCCTCTCTTATTCTTCTTTATTCTCTGTTTCAGTCACAGAAACAGGTTACTAACGCTTTGCTTTCCTTTGACTTGTGAGGTACTTCAACACCTTTGAAGAGATATACTCACCAAGGACTTAGGGTATTAGCACTAAAGGAGAAGAACGCAGAGAATGAACTGTACACACAATGTAAAAAATGAAAACTGAAATTTTATTAATTGTAATTTTTCTGTACAGATTGTATGTTATATATACATTGTGATATACCCCTCAATGGGTTGTTATGGTTAGTTACAATGTGTAACTAATTATAACAGTTTTAACAAAAACTGTAATGTTAATAACTGTATAAACAGATTTCTGTTTCTAAGGACTGCTGGGGCAACGACTATCTGGTGTATGATATAGCCGTTGCCAAATCCTGAGGTTATTTTTAGGTTTTTATTAAAAATCCAATACATATTACGTCAATAATTATATATATATATATATAATGGCGTAATATGAGTCTGGATATATCAACACGAGGTCAAACTTGGTAACTTACACTAATTAATAACTTCGCGTATAAAATAAAATTAATCAATCCAACTGTTGAATAACATGACATTATCCTTAGGTTCATGTATACCAAAGGATAAAAAATTTGGGTACTCATAAGTGTGTTATCTAACAATACACATTTACTTATCTTTTAAATAGCATAATAATGATCGGAATAAAGTAGTGCGATGAAGTATCAAATAATTGTTTTTTACAAAAAGCATCAAATAATTTTTGATTAGTATGAATATATATATATATATATATATATATATATATATATATATATATAAATATATATATATATATATATATATATATATATATATATATATATATATATATATATATAGGGCCGGTAATAAAGGTGTGCGGCAACGGCTAAAGCACAGGCCCCTCTCACCCCAATCCAATTTTTTTAGGGTCTCAAAAAAACTAGTAGAATTAGGGGGGCCAATTTAAATAAGGTAGCTTGAATTTTTGGTGATTCATTTGATAAAAAGTATAATTAGATGTCCAATTTTTAAAATTTGAATATATATATATATATATATATATATATATATATATATATATATATATATATATATATATATATATATATATATATATATAGACACACATATGTATGTATGTATGTATCGTCGTGACGAATTACGACTCATAATCATTATATATGTTATTTCCATCACATATTAACTTTATCTATAGATGCGTCGCAGATATTTGTCTACGCAAACATGTACACCCATGATAAAACTTCTACCAATGGTCTCGGTGCGAACATGCATCTTTTAACAAGTAAGTTTTACCCAAATCTATCAAATCATACTCGACTCAATGAAACATGTATTTGAACCCGACGAAATTACAGTGTTTCTAATAAAAGCTTATTAAAATTGGGCGCACCTCACTTCACAAACCAGTTTTATAAATTTAAATAAGATCGAAAATCTAAAATTTATTATAGTTGTTTCGGAGACAGACTCTTTCAAGAAGGATCCTTTAGTCTATTAGAAGTACTGACTAAAGAAAGTATACATGTCTAAAATTCTTATTTCAATATATTCTTGTCTCACTGCAAGTTACATACATGATATTCTAGAAATACGAAAAAACTTCAGTTAAAAATGCAGTAAATAAAAGTACGGTTTTGTTTATTCTACTACTAGATGGGTCAATCTTGCTACTTCATGTATGAATTGTATGGTTTTCCTTATTCTCCTATGACTACCAGCATTTATTTGCACTGTTCTAGCAAGCAACCTGTCATGAAAAGTTGCAACTGTAATGGCATTTTCCAGCTGAAGATTTCAATTCAGTTTTCCTCGTCTTCTCTTTCCCAAAGAAAGCAGGCATATGCTGCAAGAACATTGCTGAATGCAGAAAAGAGTTAAACACTTGTATCAATATTATTTTTGTAAGTTACTGGGAGGCAAGGACATTAGTTGCATATGATTGTAACAATTCTTTCAAGGTAGGATTTACTCTTAATCAGGAAGGACCTGTAAAGCTATGAATTTTGTTCTTTGATAGGCATGACATGGAAAGTAACAAAAAGCATTTTATTATATATATATATATATAAGTATAACCTTAGAGATGTGTTTCAAATATTGTACCTATCTCCAGGGGTGGCCTGAACTGCTTGTTCAAATAAAGACAAAACCTTTTCCTGATCATGATGAAGTTCCCACTCTAGTCTAGCATATTCTGATATCATTTCACCGTCACTGGGATCAGCTGATATTGCTTGTGAGTAGTAATCCTCTGCTGCTTCAAGATCTCTCTTGGACTGAGAAGGGGAAAAGAGGAATGCAATTTTATAAGCCTCAAAGAACAAGTAATAACATGTCTATGAGTCTATGACCATGTGATAGACCTCATCTTACCCTCAATCTATAATGATGCATAATTTTATTTAGTTTTAAGTCATGACTTGCATGGAGGGGCTAGTCTTGCTTTTCTTGTTGAAGATTTCAAATCAAACCAAAAGAAGCTCAATTTTGTTTCTGTCTTGTATTGATAAATGCCTCTGTACTCTAGTCTCTAGGAGGCTGAATATTTGAAACATATTGCCAAAAAGTGTTTTAGGTCGAGCGGTTTCATCCGGTTCGGGCGGCTTAAAGCAGTTGAACCATGACACTGAGGTTTAACCGGTTTGAGGTCGGGTTTGATTTTCAAATCATTGCCCAAAAGTGTTTTTGGAGAAAAAAAGCAATGAAGACTTTCTTTAAGTAAAACATTATGAAAACTCAGCTTTAACAAGTAGCAAAACATTGTGAGCATAAAAAATAGTCTCACCTGAAACAGAAACTGAGCATACTTTTTCAGAAACAAAGGATTTTTAGGATTCTCATCAATCATCCTCTTCAAATAATCTGCATCATTACTGTCTTCACTACAAGCTGTTGCAAGATTTGCTGCATCAACCTCTTGATCATTTTCTTTTGAATTCTTCACAGCTTCAGCCTTTTGTTTATCCATGTCAATCTGTACTCAATTACAAAATATAAGTATTGAAATAATAATAATGTGTGTCAATTGGAAGACAATGGCTCCAGCCTCCAAGACAGAAAAAAAAGCACCTGAATTTCATTCTCATCATCATCATCATCATCTATTTCCCAGAGAAAACTAGCATATGCTGCAAGAACATTGCTGAAAAGGATATCTTACAAGTTTACTGTTTATCTTTTTATAATGGAAAGCTTCACATTTAGCAAGAATTAATTTTAAAATGCAATGTTACCTGTCTTGAGGTGCAGCATGAGCTGCACGTTCAAAATAGAATATTGCTCTATCTCTGTCATGATGATTCTCCCACACCAGCTTTGCATAGTGCATCAAGTTTTCACCATCATTAGGATCTGCTAAACTAGCACGGTGAAAGTAATCCTCAGAACCTTCTAGTGCCCCCTTACTCTATCAGTAGATGTCAAAAATTACAAGTCAGCATCTCAAAAGAACCATAACCTGTTCATGCTTGTCAAAATGGAACTACAAATGTTAACCAAATAAACTATTTGATTCTTCCAGCAACATAAGGCCTTGTTGGTATAAACAGCTTAATTTAGCATTTATAGTATAAGCACATAAGTGTTTATGTATCAGCTATTTCTATATTAAAAGCTAAAACAATGTTAACTTATTTTTACATAAGCTATAAACTATTTTCATAAACTATCCTGAAGAGCTTATAGAAATAAGTTGGACATGTCATAAACTTCTTTCATAAGTTCTTACAAATAATCTCTCAATTGCTTATGCCGATGGATAAACTCAAATAAGTCTATCCAAACCAACTCTAATTCTTGAATTTGGATTAGGTGCAGTTGAAACTGCATGCTGTAGTCAGCAGTCAACAAGCTCGAGGTCGTCAGACAGCCAGATTTTAAGAACAGTTTTTGATATTTGCTTAATATAAAATTTCAAATTTGAAATCCGATCAGAGGGCCTTGAACTTGTTGACGGACTGTGACTACACGTAAACCAGATCCCCAATTCTTCTATCAGTTAGTTAACTTCAGGAATAAAATAAACGATTTGTCTTAGACAGACTCCTAGTAGTTGTGCAAAATTTGTCTCCTACTTGATTTAAATTTTTGTTGTAGAAAATAAGAAAGAAGATCCATAAAAAACGAAAAAGAAACTCACTTGTAAAAAGTGTGCATATTTTTTGAGAATGAAAGGGTGGCAAGGATACTCATCAACCATCCTCTTATAATACTCTTCAAGATCTTCACTTTCTTTCAAACTAGGAGTAAATATATCATCAATTGTTTTATCAGATACACCAAACCCAGTCGCTAAATACATGCGGGGACTAACTGCAACAACATCATCTTCTTCCTCTTCTTCTTTTTCTTCATTAACAACGCTCAAATTCTGAATCCCAGTTGACCAATCATTCTCATTCTCATTATCACTTTCCTCAATCAAATTCAAATCCATATTACTCTTTTCAAAGCTGAAGTCACAACTACCATTTGCTTCCAAACTCTGTCTAGTTAAAGCAGCAGTTCTCTTCAAAATTTCTTCTGGGTCGTTGTCATAATCTCCGAGATTTTCATGAGATTTGTTGTATATTTCAAATGATGGAGCGGAACGCAGAGTTGACTGAAATTCATCCTCCACCAATGATTTGGGACTATGAGATTCATCCATGGAGTGGAGCTCGCCGAAAGATAAGATGTGCCAATATCAGAAATCAGAATCAAGTATTTTAATTCTTAAAAAGCAAGGTCTATGTTTGAAATTGCTAGTAGCACTAATAATACGGAAAGAGACAAAGTTTTTGAGATATGGGAAAATGAGAGTTTCTACTTGATCTCTATTCTGGTCCAAGATTTTAAATAAACTTTTCTTTGCTTCCAATTGCAGATATCCCTTTTCAATAAAAATTAAATAGTAATAATAATTTTCTTTTTCCATATAGGAAGTGATATGCATCATCCATAAACCCTGCAAAACCATAAAATATGTTAGGTCTAACAATATCAACTTTGGTTTTGTTCGTTAAAAAAAGTAGGCGCGGATGAGTAGATAGCGGATAACATAAAAATTAGTCGTTAACAAATAATTTGTTTAATAAATTTAGCTATTAAATTAACTAATAAATGTAAAATGATAAAAAAAAAATATTTAATTAATTAATGATTAAATTGTTTTTTATTTTAATAAGGTTAGAGAAGAAATTTAAGAAAAATAATAAGAATAAAAATAAAAAAATAAAAAAGAACTCACTAATAATATGCTAAAAACATGCCACCGAAAGCGGCAAAAAAAACGACTGTAGCATCAAAAAAAAATATTTACCAAAATAACACCATTTTTAGATTATTTACCAAACTAGCACACATCCAAAATTCAGGCCAGAAGTCGCCCCCACAGGAAACAACTCATGAACTGGATTTTGCAATTTTTTTTTGCTTTTTCAGTTCAGAAGTCTCCCCCAGGGTGACTTCTGAACTGTGTTTTTTTATTTTTATTTTTCTTATTTATTAATTTAAATAAATTTAATTAATTTAATTAATTTAGAAAATTAATATTGTTAATTCTAAATTAATTATAAATATTATTGTGAAAAAAAATTATCGGCTATATTGAAATATGGAACTAACTGTATTTATTTAATTAGTAGCACATTACAAAAAACTGATAGAAATTGACTATTCTATATTGCGATCTAGACAGTTATTTTTGTTGTGACCCTCATTTCTACAAATACTGCATCTCTTGGTGCGACTACCCCTTTCTCTTTGATCCATCTCTGTACGAATACGGGTAGACTGTGGACGACCTTTTTTATCTCTCCGTTTAGATGGATCATGCTGCAGTTTTGAGCCATTGAAATCAGGCCATGACAACTCAGATGGCAATGGTGGGAACTCCTCAAAGTATGTAATGAAAGCATATTGCATTCTGTACTGTGGTTGTACGAATTCCACGTGATCGTAATTAACTTTTGAACATGCCGCGATCACATGGGAACAAGGATAGTGCAGTGCCTGAAATTCTCCACACTCACACGTCCTGTCTCTGAAGTTAACCACGAATGTGCTCGCAGGTCTCCCACTTTGTGGTCGTATAATTTCTTCCACTCTGAACAATTTTTGGGCACGATCGTGAATTGCCACGTTGTGCGTGTTCGAGACAGCTCGGTTGTGTTCTATTTTTTCCATCAACTTTTCAGAGTACATAGTTCATGACTCCAACATTGCATGTGCCTGGGTTCCCCTTTTGACAAAAGTCTCGTTTAGCCTAAAATATGAGGCCGCTATCAAAGAATGTATAGGGAGATTTCGCAGGCCCTTGATCACTTTATTGATGCACTCGGCAAGGTTTGTTGTCATGTGCCCCCAACGGTAACCTCCATCGCACCACTGCATCCATTGTTCAGGGTTTATGTCCTCAACCCAAGCCACCCCATCAGGACTCACTTCATCACCAATCTTGACTGTGTAGTGATTGGCAGATTTTTGTGTCATTGAGTATGCTGAAGCACGAAAACATAATGTTGGTAAAGAAGTTATGAAAAAAATATTAGGGTTTTTTTTATAAAAAAATAATACTCACCCATATTGACCATAGCTTTCCTGACAGAAGTGTTTTTGAAGTGTCTCATGAAGTTCTGTGCTATGTGATGAATACAGAACACGTGCTTCCAACTACTGTCTACCCGCCTAACAGCACTTTTGATAGACTCGTGTCTATCTGATATCAAACAGAGAGCCTCCTAGGGTGTCACCCACGCTCTTAAACGGGATAGAAATAAGTACCAAGCATCAGCTGTCTCACCCTCCACAACTGCATATGCTATTGGGAAATAGTTGCTTCTTCCATCTTGTGCAATTGCCAACAGAAGACATCCTTTGTACCTACCGTACAACCATGTTCCATCGACAGAGACAACTGGCTTGCAAAAATTGAAGCCTTTGATGCACGACCCAAAACTCCAGAAGATGCGATGGAAGACACCCTTGCCATCAACTTCTTGGCCATTCTCAAAGAATGGTTTGTACTCCCAGTCGTACACACTGTTTGGAATGTAGTGAGAAAAAGCACGGAGCCACTTTGTAACTTGATTGTCAGACTCCTCCCAATTACCATAGATCCTCTCGATTGCTTTTTGTTTTGCAATCCAAGCCTTTCTGTAGGAACTTTGGTACGTGTACCTCACCCTTATGTGTGCTATCAACTCGGACACAGATATTGTCGGATCCGACTTTACCAGTTGAAGCATGCTGTCACACATGAGGGCTGCGGTCAGCTGGCGGTGATCTTGAGAAAGAGTCCCTGTTGTACATGTATGTGGCTCTTCCAATTGTGTCTCCCATATGCCAGACCTTTTACCGAGTCTGACGACACACCTCCACAAACAATTTTCGTGCACCCAACAAACAATCCATCTAGTTGTATTAGATACATCGACTCTAAAATCGAGTGATTTGTGGAGGTGATATGTCTAGATGAAGTGTTGGGCTAATTCTTTTATGGGAAATTTCATTCCCTTCTGGAGTTGGTTGGGGTCTTCATTGGCTAACTCGTGGTTCCTGTCCATGGAATGGCCAAACTCAGCATCATCAGCTTCCGTGTTGTCAGCTGTGATGTTTACAAAATGTGGGACACGCTCACACTACAAGAATAATGGGATTTTCCGGCCAGGACTTTCCGGCGGATTTTATTCGCCGCAAACTTTTCCGGCGAATTTTTTGGAATTTGCGGCGGATTTTTAAAAAAAAAAATTTTTTTTAATTTTTTTTTTTTAAAAAAAAATTTAAAAAATTCGCCGCAAAAGCCAAAAAAAAAAATATATTTTTTAAAAAATCCGCCGCAAATGCCAAAAAATCCGCCGCAAAAGCCAAAAAAAATTTCAAAAAATCCGCCGGTAATTTCAAAAATCCGCCGGAAAATTCGGAGGGAAAAAATTCGCCTATAAATACAAATTTCTCCTATACTCCTCTCATTCTCTCATTTCACTTTTTATTTCATTCTCATTCTTTTCTATATTTCTCTACATATCTCTCTTCTATATTTCTTATACTCTCATCTCCATAAATTTTTCTACATATCTCTCTTCTATATTTCTCCTTCCTTCTTCATTCTTTTTTATTCACTCATTAATTTTTATTTCTTCTTACTTCTTTATTCACATTCTCTCCTATATCATTCTCTTCTAATATTCTCTTTCATTCTTATTCCTTCCTACTTCTACATTCTCATTCATTTATTTATTTTCATTCTTTTCTATATCATTTTTTCTCATATTCTACTTCATTTTCATTTTTTCTTACTTTTTATTAAAATACAAATTAAACATTAAAATTTGAAAAAATTGAAAAACAAATTCAAAAATTCAAATTTTTTACCGCCAGATTTTTTAAATTTTTTTTTTTTGGATTTTGCGGCGGATTTTAGGCAATTCCGGTGGTTTTTTAAAATTTTTTTTTGGCTTTTGCGGCGGATTTTTGGCATTTGCGGCGGATTTTTTTAAAAAAAAAATTTTTAAAATCCGCCGCAAATGCCTTTAAAATCCGCCGGAAAATTCCAAAAATTTTTTTTTTTAAAAACAATCCGCTGCAAAATGCTTTTCCGGCGGATTTTCCGCCGGAAAGCTTTTGCTGCGAGCTGGCTACCGGCGGCAAAAATCCGCCGCAAAGTCCAATTTTGCGGCGGAAATATGGCTTTTCCGGCAGATTTTGCCCGCCGGAAAATCCTGTTTTTCTTGTAGTGTCATGGAATGCAACGGTATTGTGGGGGGTTCACTACAAGAATTTCGCACATTTCCGGCAGTCTATTTCCGGCGGAATAAATCCGCCAGTACGTTACCGGCGGAATAAACCCCTCAGTAAATTACCGGCGGATTCTTCAAGATTTACCGGCGGATTTTAATTCGCCTGTAACTTACCGTCGGTTTTCTCAATTTTAACGGCCGAACTTTTTTGTGAAAAAAAATTAAAAATAATCCGCCGGTAAGTTGAGTTTCCGACGGATATATTTCAAAAAATTAAATTAATATTTAAAATAAATCCACCGGTAAGAAAGTGTTCCGGCGCCAAAATAATCCGCCGGTAAGCATGTTTTTCAGCAGTAAATATTTAAATTTCGAAATTCAAACGCCCGCCGGTAATGTAACTGGAATCTAACTGGATCCGCCGGTAATTAACAATCCGTCGGTAAAATTTAAAATTCCGCCGGTATTTTCTATTTCCGACGGATTTCTTTATTCGAAGTTGTGTTCATCTCGTTTACGGGAATCCGCCGGTACTCACAAAATCCGCTGGTAAGCGTCATTTCCGGCGGAATTGTAAAATAATCGTTGCAGCGTCCCTCTATATATACAAACCCCTTCTTCACTGACTCTTTACTCTCTTCTCCAAAATATCTCACTCTTCTCTTCTCAAATCTCTCAATCCACTTCACTCGAAATCTGTTTTGTTTCCTCTGCGAGATTATTCTTAAGTTTTGTTTAAGGTATGTTTTTTAACTGATATTTGATTGTTTTAGTTAATATTTAGTTTTTGAATATGTGTACGTTGTTTAATATTTTTTTTTGTTATTATTTGTTTTGCAATTGATTGGAGTTTGGAGTTTGAAGTTAGCTTGAAAGTTTTGTTCAAAAGAGTCCGGAAAGCATCAAGTCAGAGACTTCTCTTCACTGCTGGTTGGTTAACAAAATTATTTGTTATAAAATATTATTTGTTGTTATTATCTGAAATGCTTGAACTGTGTTTAAAATGTTATTAGTTTATTAGTAAAAAACAGAAAAATTATTAGTTATTATTTAGTAAAATTAAATACGAATTATTTTAATGTTATTTGATGTTATTAGCTGAAATTTTTGTGAAAGTAAAATAAATTTAATTTATTGTGTAATAGTTTTTATTTAGTAAAAATTATTGATGTTATAAGTTGAAATTATTCGAAGAAATAAAATAAATTAGATTGTATTATTTGTTTGTTATTTGTATTTTTTTAGATAAAATAAATACGAAATATTAGAATAATATTAGTTAAAAAAGTAAAATTGTTTGTTATTATATTATTATAATACAAAGTATTGTTTGTTATTTGTAATTTTTTAGATAAAATAAATACGATATTATATATATATATATATATATATATATAATATAAGTAAAAAAACATTAGATATCATCCCCTGAACAACATCAAACGGCGGTTGATATCCCGTAGTCGTTGGATTACTACTTGATGGGGAAGCTACGACTGTACTTGACGTGGGACCTCTACTAGGACAGGAACATTATCAACCGCAGGAACACCAGCTGCTACCTCGCCATGACGGGTCCATATCCAATAATTTGGCTTAAACCCATTATTGTACAAATCAAGTCGAACATCACATTCGTTTTTTTATAGATTGAAACATACATTTGGAGCAAGGACATCTAATTCCACCTTGTCGCTCAAATTCTTTTTGACGCTTAGCAAAAAGAACAAACTCTTCGACTCCTTGTACAAAACGTCGTTTCAACCCAGCTCTTCCAGGATACATTCGATCATACTTCCAACTACGATCCATTTTTTGTGTATGCCCCCTTATAAAATGCAAAACACAACATATATCATACATGTGCATTAATTAGAACAATACTGAATTTGAAAACATGGTTAAATAATACAGATCTCAACAATAACCCGTCCGACCGCTACTATCAATAGCAGTTTTATTAGATATTTTAATTTCAATTGTTGGATATTTTAATTTATATTTTGTAATAAATATTTTGTATGGATGTTTATGCAAATTTTATAATTTTAAAGCATTATTCAATTCTCGTTTAATTAGTATGGAATTAAAAAATAAATATTTTAAAAAACGGATAATAATTTTTTTTTTAAAATAAACTAATAAAAAAACTATTTTTTAAATAAAATTAAATTAAATTACCGGCGGATTTTTAATATGTTACCGGCGGCTTTGGCGCGGAATTTTCGCATTTACCAGCGGATTATAAAGTAAATTACTGGCGTATTAGGTAACAGTTACTGGCAGATTTTCCGCCGAAAAACCGGGGTAATTTTCGGTGGAAAATTCGCCGGTAACTGTTACCTGCGAACGATTTTCCGGCGGAAAAAAACCGCCGGTAATGTGCAATTTCTGGCAGATTGTTGCCCTTACCGGTGGATTTTAGTCCACCGGAAATCCCAAAATTTCTTGTAGTGGTTGCTACAATTGGTTCCTCAGCGTCTTCACGCTGAAGAATATCATCCTCATTTTCGCTAAAGTCGCCAACTTCTTCGTTATGCACACCATGAAGTATACTAATAGGTGGGGTGGTGTTTAGGTCAAAAGGGTTTTGTGAGGCTAATGGAATGGATTCATGGTGAAGTGTTTGAGTTGGTTCTTCATAAGGCATGTGACTCTGAGATGATGAAGGATTGAATTGATGGTAAGTAGATGGAGTGAAGTCAAGGTATGGGGTTTCTGTTTGTTGAGAATAAGGTATGGTGAATTGTGAAGAAGATGGAATCGCCTGAGTTGGCTGGGTTTGTGTGTAGTTTGAAGGAGCATCAACCAAATCTACATATACTTCTGGTGTAGATAGACCTAAGTGTTTACATGTCTTGAATTGTTCTAACATAAGATCGACATCATCATTAGAAGTTAGATGCAAATCGCTATAAAATTTGTGGCCAGTTGTGAGAGTTGTGGGGTAACGGTAGATAAGACTAGAAACCATTTTTGAATGGTCAGGAGAGATTTTTCTCTCAATGGCTTGTCTAAGTTGATCTAATGTGAATTTAGACTTTAGTTTGAGAAGGCATGTGTTATCGCACCTAAAAACAACACCCTGTGTTTGTGTTTTCAACGACACCGTTGTAAAAAACTGTGATAAAAACTGGAGCCATTTTTGTGTGCAAGGGGGGCAAGAGAGTCAAAAGAGGATTGGGGTGTTGGTGTGGTGAGTTACAAGACTAAGACTCCCTATTTATAGATGCTGGGGTGTTTCCAATACAAAAAAATGGATGGCCCAGATCTTGCCGACATATTTCAATGGCCCAGAAGACACCGTGCAGGGTGAACAGTGAATAGTGCATAGTGCAGCGTGAATATTGAATAGTGCAGCGTGCAGGCGTGAATATTGAATAGTGCAGCGTGTAGTTTCAACGGTCAGGATCTTGCCGACACTAATAAACGGTTAAGATCTTGCCGACACTAATAAACGGTCACGATCTTGCCGACGCTAATAAATGGTCAAGATCTTACCGACACTAATAAACGGTCTAAATTAATTAAATTAAATTTATTTTAATTAATACAGAAGAAAAAGAAAAATAATAAAACACAGTTCAGAAGTTACCCGGGGGGCAACTTATAAACTGAAAAAGCAAAAAAATTTGCAAAATCCAATTCAGAAGTCGTTTCCTGTGGGGGCGACTTCTGGCCTGAATTTTGGATGTGTGCTAGTTTAGTAAATAATCTAAAAAAGGTGTTATTTTGGTAAATAATTTTTTTTGTGCTTCAGTGGTCTTTTTTGCCACCGAAAGCTGATTTAGCTTTCAGCTTACAGTTATGCATGCACCGGAAACAGGATGAACGTGATTATGTTAAAGAAGCTTTGGAGGAAAGTCTTCCACTACATTCACATGAAAGTAACTAGATTGGAAGTACAAGTTGTATTGGATGAGTGGATCGATGTACAAGTCTGCATCAGCTCGTACTCGCAATCAATTCTCTGTGGTTGTGGAGGATAATTAATTGTCTCTTCAAAAGAAAATTAAATCAAGATAAGTTGATTGGATATTTTTAGTTTTTAAACTTTCTAAATTATTTAATGGATAAATAGAATATTCGTATATTTTTTTTGACTGAACAAATATCCATATATGTTAACAAGGTTAATAGATGGACTGTATCCCACTCTCTAGGACAACTAATTGACAAACAAGAGATATCCCACCCTTGTTACAATCAAAAACCCTAGAGAGATTCCCCACTCTCTAGTATAAATCAATAACAATTTTAAACAACTTACAAGAAGATAAAAAATACCTCTAAGAAGGCGGATACAACAAATTGAAGATTCCCAACCTAACCCTTGAGAGAGATCATCTTAAAATGATGAAGAACGTGAAGAACAAGTGTGACAGTGCAATAGGATTCGCGTTCTGCTTTGTGATTCGTAGGTTGTTACTGTTTGTGAAACCCTAAGTCCCTATTTATAGATTTTGTAAAAATATGACCGTTGGGACAATTTTTAACACTGTTTCATAAGTGGATAAATTGATTGTCTTCTTTTAAAAACATAGCTTCATAATCGATTGTGTGCTTTTAAAAAACAACTTCATAAGTGGATGATCGATTATATTCTTTTAAAAACATATATTCATAATCGATTGTTTGCTTCCAAGACCAAGTCCTTAATTGATTGTGTGCTTTAAAAATCAAATCCACAATCGTTTGTGTGCTGGTCATAATCGATCATCAGTTTGCCATAGGCTCATAATTGATTGTTTGCTTGTAATGATCGATTATGTGCTTTCAAATAGCCATTTTCTCATTCAATGATCGATTATGTGCTTGTAATCATTTGTGTCTAACCTATTTAGGATGGTTTTATCAATTTAAGACATATGTTAGGTTGATTGTGTGAGTGCTAGTGTGCTAAGTGATTTGAGCCGATCCTCAAAAGCGGTTTACATTTCATTCCTAAGACACGACCGGACTTCCTAGCGTCTATCCTTGACAAGGACATTCTTTCTTGAGTTGGTTGTGTCTTGGAGTTCCTTTTTGTCACTTTATTTCAGATTGCTTCATCATCAAAACTTAACCTGCAACACAAGATATCCACATTCTCCCCCTTTTTGATGATGACAAAATTTAGATTCGTCTTAGGTGGGAGGTTAGTTCATCAAGCAAAATAATGCACTAATTTTAATGATATGTTTCTAGACTCCCCCTTACTTGATGCTCCCCCTATCTAAATGCAAAGTGACAATCATATTTTTCTCCCTCTTTTTGTCGTGATCAAAAGGGTTAATGCGAAACTTAGTTGGTGAGTCGAAAACGCAGCTATAGTGAAAGTCAGCCCATTGCATTTAAGAAAAAAAAAGATAGACATAAACCACAATGGCGTGAGAGTCGGGTTTCAAAACAAGATAACCAAAAATAATTCAAACAACAGTTTATATTCCATTCAGATAAATGATAAATTAATGATTCCAAGTTCTCTTCGAATGAAAAAACAACTTTCTTTTTTTGCAATGGTTTTGTAAAAGTATCAGCTAGCTGTTTTGAAGACTCAACGAACTTAATCACACAATCACCTTTCTGAACATATCTCTAAAAAAATGATGTCTAATCTCTATATATTTGGTTCTAGAATGTTGAACGGGGTTCTTTGATAGATTAATTGCGCTGATGTTGTCGCATTTAATCGGACTGTGATCTATATCGACACCATAGATGTTGTTGTTTACTCTATTTCCTATTATTCTAACTTGCTTACTGATTTTGTCCTCAATGGTGCATGAATCAAAATCAAAGATTACTCTATTTTAATAATCACATATTTGTCTAATGCTTAGTAACTTATGCTTAAGATCTTCTACATAAAGCACATTATCAATAGAGGTGGATAGATCTTTACCAATCTTACCTTCACCGAGGATTCTTCCTCTATTGCTATTATCACAAGTCACATGACCGCTTTTTCTGGGGGTGAATGTTAAGAGCTTTGTTATATCTCCAGTCATGTGCTTTGAGCATTTGCTATCAAGGTATTTATCTGTCCCCATACCTTGAAGCATACCTGCAATAAGATCAAGTTGAAAATTTTGGTACCCAAATTTCTTTGGGTCCTTGTGGGTTAGTACTTGGTAGAGTCCCTTTGGAAACCCACACCTTTTTCACAACTTGCCTGCTTCTAGCCATACAAACATATGCAGTATGTCCTGGTTTGGCACGTAATAACATCTAATATATGGACTAGTAGTGAACTTAGGTCTATAATGCACATTTCTTTTCATGGAATTGTTTCTAGGAGACCTAGGATGCACATGTTGTATGTTAGACATTTTTTCTATTGTCCATTCAAGCTCATGAGTTTTCTTTTCATATTCAGCACACTTATCACATACATAATTAGCTTTAAAACAACCAAGACTATAATTTTCTTTTCTAAGTTCTAATCTTTCCTTAGTTAAAGCAATAACTTCATTTTGGAGATGGGCAACTGCTTTCTTAGATTGACTTAATGCCTTAGCTAGTTTTAAAGAATCATTATGCAATTCAAAAAAAGCTTCATGTAATTCATCATATGCATTTTGTGAAGTTTCAGAGTTAGAATCTACCTCATTTCATTTTCACTGTCGTGGTCGGCTATGAGAGCAACTTGAGCTTCTTCACTTTCTGAATCATCTGATGAGTCTGTGTCATTGTCTTCCCATGGTATGTAGGCTTTTCTACCCTTGTTTTCTTTGGATCTCTTTTTCTCAAACTTTGACAGTTTTCTTTGTAAGTTCGGGCACTCAATCTTCATGTGTCCGGATTTGCCACATTCGTAGCAAGTTGGTGGACTTGAGAAGTTTTCCTTGCTTAAGAATCTTTTGGATGGAGAATTCTTCTTCGAGGTGCTTTTCTTTCTCATGAACTTTTTGAATTTTCTAACCATTAGATCCATATTCTCATCGTCTTCACTATCTTCATTTTCCGAATAATCACTGTCATGAAGTGGATTTGAATAAGAAGCCTTGAGAGCTAAGCTTTTCTTTTTCTTGTCTTTTTCTTCATGCTCTGCCAGACGGGTGAGCTCTAGTTTATGCTCTTGTAGTTTTCCAAAAAGAGTGGCGAGTGTCATAGTAGCTAAATTCCTTGATTCAGTTATAGCAGTTACTTTTGGTTGCCATTCTCTGTTTAGGCATCTCAGCACTTTGTTGATCAGGTCTTCGACAGGGAATGATTTTCCTAATGAGCCTAGTTGATTCACTATGTGAGTGAACCTCTTTTGCATTTCTTGTATAGTTTCTCCTTGATTCATTCTGAATAGTTCATATTCCCAGATGAGAGTGTTTTGTTTCTTGCTCTTTTTACCTCACTAGTACCTTCATGAGTGACTTGAAGATTGTCCCACATTTCTTGGGCAGTTTTACAATTTGACACTCTAAAGAACTCATCGGGACTAAGTGCGGAAGTGATAATGTTATTGGCACAGAGATTGTGTTGAACTTTCCTTTTATTGTTATCCGTCCATTCATTTCTTTCCATGACTATGAGTACGCCATTAACCATGTGTGTGGGAACAAAAGATCCATTTTCCACAGCATCCCATATATCTACCCCTTCTATGAATTTTCTCATTCTTTCTTTCCAATATGCATAATCTTTCCCGTTGAATCCCGGAGGACGGGTAAGAGATGCACCCTATTGCGTAGACCAACCTGAAGCCATTTCTCTTGAAGCTGCTAGGCCCTTTAAACAAGGGTCTAGCTCTGATACCACTTGTTACCAAGTGGCTTCAGTCTCAAGAGGGTGGTGAATTGAGATTTTTGAAAATAGTTCCCCTTTTCAACGACTTAGATTAATTTTCGCGCAGGTTTATCGAATGAACGAATTAGGACTTAAAACAGTAAATAACACACAAGATTTATATTGGTTCGGTCACCTCCTAGTGACCTACGTCCAGTCCTCACAACCTTTGTGAGTTTTTCACTATCAAAACAAAGCTTTAAACCGGGAGCTTTCAAACTCTTACAGACTCAGACACTCTTCACCTGGGATACCCCACCTTGTGCAAGAGCCCTAAAAAACAATTGCAAACAAGAGATACCCCACCCTTGTTACAATCCAAACCCTAGAGAGATTCCCCACTCTCTAGTACAACCAATTGACAAACAAGGGATACCCCACCCTTGTTACAATAAAAAACCCTAGAGAAATTCCCCACTCTCTAGTATAAACCAATAACAATTTTAGACAAATTACAAGAAGATAAAAATACCTCTAAGAAGGCGGATACAACAACTTGAAGATTCCCAACCTAACCCTTGAGAGAGATTAGCTCAAAATGATGAAGAACGTGAAGAACAAGTGTGACAGTGCAATAGGGTTCGCGTTCTGCTTTGTGATTCATAGGTTGTTACTGTTTGTGAAACCCTACGTCCCTATTTATAGATTCTGTAAAAATATGACCGTTGGGACAATTTTTAACACTGTTTCATAAGTGGATAATCGATTGTTTTCTTTTAAAAACATGGTTTCATAATCGATTGTGTGCTTTTAAAAAACAACTTCATAAGTGGATGATCGATTATGGTCTTTTAAAAACATATATTCATAATCGATTGTTTGCTTCCAAGACCAAGTCCATAATCGATTGTGTGCTTTAAAAATCAAGTCCACAATCGATTGTGTGCTTGTCATAATCGATCATCAGCTTGCCATAGGCTCATAATCGATTGTTTGCTTGTAATGATAGATTATGTGCTTTCAAATAGCCATTTTCTCATTCAATGATCGATTATGTGCTTGTAATCATTTGTGCCTAACCTATTGTCATACCCTAATTTTGTCCGTCTAATTTATCAAAAATCCAAAAAAAGGTTTTTTATTTATGTGCCACGCGTCGTTTAAATCGCGTGCGCGTGTCTTTAACGCTCGTCGTGCAACGTTTTTTTGTGATACTCATTTTTCGTTAATATTGCTTTATTATCATAAAATATAAAAAATAATAAATAAATAAAATATAATACAAAATCAGAATAGCCAAAGTCCTTTTTATTTCATAACCAAATCTTTTTACACATCTAGACAAAAATAGTCCAAAAAAAATAATACAAAAATACAAAAAATCAAAAATGCAAAATCAAAAAAGAGAAGAGAAGGGCGCAGCAAGCTTGCTGTTTTGCCCTAGAGCTGTCCTTTGGATCCCTTTTTCTTGCCCTTGTCCTTCCTTTGACTGTCTTGGCACCCTAAAATTGCTCCAGCTGTTGTCCTTTTTATTCCCTCAAAGATGCTATCCTTTTGATGCCATCTTTTTGCCCTAATTGTTGACTGCTCTCAGCACCCCATCCACCTATAAAAACAGCAACAGTAGCAGAATCAAGGGGGAGACAATGAACGAAATTTAAACCAAAAACACCCAGAATAATACCCAAAACAGAGCCACGCAATCACAGGCATACACAAAATATACACACACAGAGAGACACTCACGCACACACAGATACATAAAAAAACCATACAGAGGTTTCATACAAATTTTAGAGACAGAATGTAAGGGATATTGAGACACAGTGAGGAAATAAAAAAGAGAACAGAGAAGAGGTCGCATTACCCCCGACCACCACCAAACACTATCAGAACCGTCGTAATCTCTCTCCTCCACCACAGAACACCCCCATGTCGATTTCCCCTCCGTTCGTGTTCGCTGACACCGCCACGGTACCCCCCGTGGCGGCTTCCCCTCCGGCGAGACTCTTACCGCCACCACACCATAACCCCCGTCGTCTCTCTCTCTCTCTTCGCAACCACCACCAAAAAAAACGTCCCCACCGTCATCCCCACCGTCAAATCAGCCCACGCCGTCGCACACCACCTCTCTCACTAAAACAAACCATTCGCGAACCAGACACCACAGCACCTCCCACCGTCGCCGGTCACGAAACTTCCGGTCATCACCGTTCCCCTTCTTCTTTCTCTCCCACCGTCGTGAGCACCCCCTCCATTTTCGTTCGTCGTCGCCGACACCACCACGGTACCCTCCGTGGCGGTTCCCCTCCGGTAAACTTTGTCGATCCATCTCCCTAACCTCGCGAAAGCCACCCGTTTCCCTCTTCCCTCTGTTCGGAGCCCTCTCGCTCTTCCTCGTATCTAACGGTGGCGTCGTCGTCAAAGTAGAAGGTTACGGTCGGTGGAGAGAGGAGAAAGTGAGATTAGGTTGTTGAGAGGAAGAGGAAGTAAGATCAGGGTGGAGAGGCACGCTGAGAGTTTGAAGAGAGAAAGAAATCGGAGATTAGGTTGAAGAGGAGAGAAATGGCGTTGAGAGAGATGGAACAAAACCAGGGTTGTAAGGGGTAAGACACGGCGCTGAGAGGGAGAGGATTAGGGTTTTGGGATTGCTTGGGTTCGTTTTATATGGCCCTGTCTTATTAAATTTTTTTATTAAATCTGATTTCTAATTCCACCCTGCGTTTCACTCCATACATCCTCCTCGAAGCCCAAGATTCATGGGTTGCTGGATCCAGAAGGTAAATTGGGCTGTGGCTCTTCGCACCCCTTCTTTTCAAATTACACAACCCCTGTTTCTAAGCACACCCCCTGCGTTTCATTATCACAGACGCCCATGCAAGCCCATCCTTTTTTTTGACAGCGAGCCCATCCTCTACTAAACACACACTTTTGTTTAATGATACAACCCCTCTATTATTTACACCCCCTTTTCTAATACAACCCTCTTTCTGTTAATTGCACCCCTGTTTTACTGTTAATTTCTATGTATGTATTTATCTCATCTTATATACTAACTCTCAGTCTTCCTTCCTCTAACTGTAACACCCCATGTTTGCTGTCTCACACACTCTCTCATACCCCTTTCTTCACATGCTTAATCATTTATTTCTCTCTTTTCCCACTAGTGGATATTTGTTGTTCGCACCATTTATTTCCTACATTCTCACCTTCTCGCATTCATTATCTCCATGGATGTCATACCCCAATTTTGTCCGGCTTAGGTCAAAACCCTAATTTTCCACAAAAATAAATAAATTGAAGAGCGAAGAGCCTTATGCACTACATTTCAGATCCTAGAAGGCATTCCAAGGTTCTTGAAATCATTTTTAGGGTTGGAACGCATTTTTCGGGCAAATTAGGGTTTTAAAGTCAAAAAGGGTATTTTGGTCAATTATAACGGTTTTTTTTCAAAAAGGCTCAAAAAAACATGTATAATTAAAAATAGAAATCTGAAGTCAAAATAAAAAAATGAATAACAAAATAATATTGGATGCTTATTGTATTTTTAGAATTAGGGCTAATTCCTTTTTAGGTGCTTTTTTGCTTTTATCCATTTTTGGCTAAAGTAAGCACCAATTTTACAAGCAAACAACCTCCCTCACTCCATTCATCACATCAGCCCACATCAAGCCTTTCATCATTTCTTTGACAAGCACACCTTTGAGTCCAATAACATTCAATACACAACATATTTTTTACCTTCCTTCTCTCTACACCACTAAATACACACTAATTTCTTTACTTCCCTCTCACAACCTTAAAACCCATTAGATCTTTGGCCTCTCATTCTTGAACACCCTAACACACCAAAAACCTCCCCTTTTCTCTCCCAAAACCGTGGCCTCCCCACTCCCTTCCTTCATCCATTTTTGATTTCCTCTTCACTCAAACACCACCATCTCACTTCATTCTCACCCCTCTTTCACATATCTTCTCCATTTTCCATTCAAGATCAAACATCATCATCAAGGAAGGTTTTCATCAAGCTTTTTGGGTTGGAGTTGAAGTTCCTTGGAGGTTCTTGTTGATTTGGTTTCTATTTTCTTCATCTCATTGCATTTTCTAGCTTGGATTTGAGGTAAAAATTTTCAAACCCTTGCATCATCTTCAACCTTTTTGCATTAAAACCCATTTTCCTCTTCACTTTGCATTTCACATATCATCATCATTTTGTTTAAAATGTAGCTTGTTGTTGTTGGTGAGAGGAGCCTTAAACACTATTGACAAGCACTTAGGGAGGCTTGGGTGTTTAAGGTGCCTCTCACTCTTGAATAAATTGAGTCATGTTGTTTTGTGTTGATTTTTTGCATTTGTTGTAAAATAAAATTGTTGTTTCATGTGTTGTTTGGTTCGCATATCCTATTAAAGTTAGCTTTAATTTGATTTTGTTGTTTCTCTTTGCTTGATGGGGCTTAATCATGTTGTAGATATTTGATTTTAGTGTTTTCATGCTTAGATACTTTGTTTAGGTTTGCAAATTTCTTTTCTCACATAGATTTCGCAAAAAGTAAAGAGTTTGAGAATAAATGTTGATTTGAGGTTTTAGTGTTTAAATTATGTGATTAATTGTTCCTAAATCTTGTTAGTATCTTTTGCTTGCTTGATTTTGGGAGTTTGATGAATAAATTTATGGTTTGACTATGTATTGGTTTCGCAAGTCATGAAGAATAAATAGAGTTTTTATATGTTTGCTTATTGTCTCAAGTTGATGATAGGCAATATGATTCTCACTTGTGCCTAGTGCACCTTGCTTAAAGTGATGAGGATTGTTCTATATGATTCAACCCTTTTAGTTTATATGTTGTTTTTGTTGATGATTGGTAAGGTGATTCACACTTGTGCACTTATGCACCTAATCTTAAGTGTGAGGATTGACCAAAGTGATTCAACATTCTTTGATACTTTGGTTGCTAAATAATTTGCTTGCTTATGCTTGCCTATGATCATGATTGAGGCAACTCCTTTCCTTAAGCTAACAATTTCATTGTCCACTCTTATATAAGAATATCATCAACACTTAGATAGGCCCATTCCTCACATTGCATCTTCCACTAGATGTGCATTTAGATTCCCTTGCATTTTGTAGAAATATTTGAGTATGGTTCTCGCCTAGCATCTTCCACTAGATGTGCATTTAGGTTCAATCTTGCCCACTCTTGTATTTTTGCTTAATGCCCAATCCAAGTTTCTTCTTTGCCTATTTATGTGTCGTGGTCTAACATGTGTAGTCTAAGCTAATATTTGCTCAAGAATTCAAGTGAGATTGTTGCTTGCCTAAGGATTCGATTTGCATTCATTACTTTCTTTCCTAAATAGTTTAGCATGAAAATGGTGACTAGTGACAATCACCCATAACCTTTGTTAGTTTGGTTGTCCTAAGAGCCTAAATTTCAAAAAAAGGATGTTTTCATATGCATAAGCTACTAATGATAATCACCCATAACCTTTGTTAGTTTGATTATCATGAATGCTTTCAATTTCAAAAGATATTTTCCTTAGCATCAAAAGTCATAGCAAGTGTTAGTGATGATCACCCATAACCTTTGTTAGTTTGATCATCATGAGCGCCCCTCACTTTTCAAAACCAAAGCAAAAAGACTTTCACTTTCAAGGCTCGTTAGAACTACGTCGCTTTGATTCCCGTTTGGGATACGTAGGAGCGAGTCACATTCTCGTCAAGCGCAATCATAAAAAGTTTAGCATTTGCATAACAAAAAGAAAAGAGTTATTTTCATAACAAAAAAAGACTCACTTTTGCAAACCAAGATCATTTTCAGAACGAAGACCTTTTCCTTTCTAAAAACATTTTCAACCCATCGTCGCTAGTGGCTAATCAGAACATTTGTTCGTCTAGCCATTTGTGGCGATGTCTTTTTCCCAAAAGAACAACAAGCGATGATCACTCATAACCTTTGTTAGTTTGATCATTCGTGCTAATCAATCTCTTTCGAAAACCCCTTTCAAAAGAACAAATAAAAACGAGTCGATACTAATAGTCAATCAGAACCTTTGTTCGTCTGACTGGCGGTAGTGACTCTCATTTTCAAGAGTACTTAGCGGTGATTACCCATAACCTTGGTTAGTTTAATCATTCACTAAATGCTCGTCCTATTTCGAAAACTCACTAAAAAGATAAAAGACAAAAACCTTTTTCAGGACAAAGAAGAACTACGTAGCTTTGAGTTCTCCATCGCACCGAGAGATACGTAGGAGCGGGCCATGTCCCGTCAAGCGTTTTTTTTTCTAAAAACCCATTCTTCCCCCTTTTATTTTTCATGATAAATAAAGATTTTCATTAAGAATTTTTCAACAAGAAGTAGAGAGGCAAAATTAAGTATTTTCAAGTCAACACACTAAAACCACACATTTAATTAAAGGTTCCCTCTCAGTAGAGAGGACGTGTGGGGTGCTAACACCTTCCCCGCGCGTAACCGACCCCCGAACCCTATTCTCTAGTTTCGCAAGACCAATCGCTTTCCAAAAAAGGTTTTCCTAATATTTTCCTTAATAAATATTGGTGGCGGTTTCATTGATTTTAGAAAAGTTGTGAACGAGGAAGGTTCTCCCCCGGGGACTTTTTCGGGCGCAACAATGGAGTATATAATATTCTCTTCTTTTTCACTAGTCATGAGCCCAACTCATCCTCACACGTTTTACAAACCAACGAACTCAACTCATTTTCATATAACCTCAACTTATTTTCTTAAAGTCATGTTTTCAAGCAAACATTTTGAAGCACTAATCACAAATCGGTTATTTCCTAATGGTCACTCCGAGCTTAGCTTTGTTTGACCGTTAATAACAGCTTTAGTTTTCAAACGAGCTATGAGTGATGACTACTCTGAGTTTTACTTGTTTGGTCATTACGAATACCTCTTCCAATTTCTAAAAACACCAAACGCACAAACTTTTTCTACCCAAGAACTACGTGTGATTTGATTCTCTACCAGGAGATACGTAGGAGCAGATAGGGGCCCACATCTGTCAATTGCATTAATAAAAAAACCTTTTTTCTTTTAATTCATTTCTCTCATATTTCTCAAAAAGTACAAAAACACAACTAACCGTTTATCGAGTCTTTTTTTATTAGCATTATTATAAGGGTAAAATCATTATTTTTGAAGGCTTAAAGGTACTTTTAGTCCCTGCAATTGTCAAGAAAATCCAATTTAGTCCCCGCAATTCCAAAATTTTTAAAATAGTCCCTGCAATTACCAAACGTTATTAGTTAAGTCCCTGCTGTTATATTAGTGTTAACACCGTTATGTTTTGATGATGTGGCAGCCAATTAGGATCTTCATCTTCAACCTTCTCTCTTCTTCTTCCATCTTCTTTCTTGCTCTTCCATATTTTTCCCCTTTTCTGGAAAAATACAGATCTTTATTTTTTTTTGGTCCAAAGATCTTCATCTTCAAAACCGGAAAAACAAAAGGATAATAGATTTGTTAGATCTACTGGAAGAAGTAGAAAAAGTGAAGAACAAAACCCAGAATCACTCACCCACCCCCTCATCATCATCATCATCATCACCATCTTCAATCAACGGAATCAACGAAATTTTCTCATCATCATTGTAGACCCAGAAATTTGTTCTTCGCTTCGATGCTTGCTGAAATATTATTCAAGAACAATGGAAGAAAAACCCAGATCTCTACAACGTCAAACCCATATCTTGTTTCGATTTCGTTTCGTTTAGAGGGCTTCGTTCCTCTTCTTTGTTTTCTCTCTTCTCACTGTTTGTTGTTCTTCTCTTTCTTGACAAGTGTTTGTTGTTCTTCTCTGTTCTTCTCTCTTTCTCCCAGATTCCGTTGAAGATTTGGGGCTTCTATGGAACAATATAGAACAATACTGTCACATTCTATTACTCAAAAAACCCAAAACCAGATTCCTCTACTGTTTGCGTGAAGTGGATTGATTTTTAGGAATGAATTGATTTAGGAATGGATTGAAGCGAAATCTAATGTTTTTTTAGGAATGTTTTTTAATTTCTGGTTTGATTTCAAGTGAGAGAGCGAATGTGAGAGAGTGAAAGTGAGAGTGAGACACATCAGCAAATGGAAATACACGTGTCTGCATATGTGTTATTACACATCAACTTCAAATGCTGCCACGTCATTAACGTTTAACGGTGTTAACCCTTAACTAACAGCAGGGACTAAAAGTAGTAACGTTTAGTAATTGCAGGGACTATTTTAAAAATTTTGGAATTGCAGGGACTAAACTGGATTTTCTTGACAATTGCAGGGACTAAAAGTACATTTAAGCCATTTTTGAATTAATATATGTTTACACTTTAGTTAAAAGGTAACCTTCCTTAGGAAGGATGTCGTAGGGTGCTAATACTTTCCCTACGCATAAACGACTCCCGAGCCTAAACCTGGTCCGCGAAACCCCCTTATCCACTCAATAAGGATTTTCCAATGTTTGCCCTTAAACTAAACTTTGGTGGCGGCTTCATTTCAAGAACTTCGAAGAATCCCTCCTCCGGATTTTTCGGTCGCTACACCTATTTAGGATGCTTTTATCAATTGAAGACATATGTTAGGTTGATTGTGTGAGTGCTAGTGTGTTAAGTGATTTGAGCCAATCCTCAAAAGCGGTTTACATTTCATTCCTAAGACACGACCGGACTTCCTAGCGTCTACCCTTGACACTGACATTCTTTCTTGAGTTGGTTGTGTCTTGGAGTTCCTTTTTGTCACTTTATTTCAGATTCCTTCATCATCAAAACTTAACCTGCAACACAAGATATTCACAAATATAACTCACTCTAGCTTGAAGATCATGACTTACAACTTTGCTGGTTTACTGCTGCATAATTTTACTCAACATGGCAGATCTCACTCCTCTACTCGATGGGTCACTTGGCATCCAGCAAAGGGCGATGAAATAGTCTTGAATGTTGATGGAAGTAGCCTGGGGAATCCTGGAGCTTCTGGATTTGGTGGTGTTTTGAGGAATTCAGATGGTGCTCGACTCCGTGGTTATGCAGGCAGCATTGGCGTATCTAGTATTCTTCATGCCGAACTACTAGCTATATATATATATCATGGTCTGACTTTGGCCTGGAAGTTGGGACACAGGGAGGTGATTTGCTATTCCGATTCTAACTATGCAATTCAATTGATCACAAAACCGATGAATACTAGACATCACTATGCAGCGATCATTGCTAACATCAAGGACATGCTATCTTTGGAATGGCGGGTGCAGCTTATTCATACTCTGAGAAAAGGAAATGCATTCGCAGATTATTTGGCGAAAGTTAGTGCAAGAAGCTGCACTCCTTGGATAGAATTTAAGCAACCTCCGGATGGCATCTTACCACTCTTGCTAGCTGATGCTAGCAAAGTCAGTTTTGTTAGACATTAGCTTTGTGCTTTCCTTTTTTCTTTTCTCTCTTTTGCTTTACTTTACCAAAAAAATAAATGAATTGATTCGATCCAATCCATCATTTAATTTTGTGGATGATTAATAATTCATGCACTGTTTACTTTTTTTTCATCAGATTATACTCCTTAAACACAAAAATAACAACTATTGAATAATTATCAAAAACTAAAAAAATATGTTTTATTTTAAAAGTATATATTTAAA
The DNA here is from genome assembly GCA_039519185.1 of Astragalus membranaceus. NCBI lineage: Eukaryota > Viridiplantae > Streptophyta > Magnoliopsida > Fabales > Fabaceae > Astragalus > Astragalus membranaceus. The sequence continues at coordinate 78,723,802 of CM076847.1, forward strand.
AAATGATTTTTATTATATCACTTATATAAACATCTTCAATTGCATCCATTTTCTTACATGTTTACAAAATTAAGTCGACAAAGTAAAACATGTAAGAAAAACACACTAAACCCTATAAGTTGAGAAGAGTTTACACATACTTTCGAGTATTCGAATTAAATAATTAAGATAGTGCTATTGCATGTAATAAATTGAAAAGAAACACATTTTCAGTGGAAAAGTAAAAGTACAAATTAAATTGTTTGAAAATAGAGAAGTTTATAAAAGGAGACAAAATGAAAATTAAGATATCAGATGTAGATGATTGTCTATTGCATTAATTCTCTTAGATGCTTGCAAAATCAATATGAAAATGTGAAATGTGCAATAAAAAATGTATACTAAACACTTGGTGGTAGCCCTATTACTTTTATCCCCAAGCATTTGGTGGTAGGCCTTTGTCTGTTAATTTGTGGTTTTTTGGGAAAATGGATGTTGTGGACCGGGTTGGTGGGCTGGTTTGGTTGTAGGCTCTTTGTCTGTTTGTGTTTTTTTTAAAATTCTAATCAATGTTTGTGGGCGCTTTGCTAGGCCCTTTAAAAAATTATGTTGTCTATATAGTTGCAGCATCCTTCTCAATACTGTGTAGACCTTTGGTCAACACAGGTTCTATAAATATAGATTTCAAGTAAGTAATGAGCTCGTTGTTTCTGTATACTCTCAAGACATGTTCAAAATTTTGCATGAACACAAATATGTTGCACATCTTCCTAACATATGTCTTGACAAGGCCATTGATAGCTTCACATTGGGAGTTGTCCGTATACGGTCAAATAACTTATCGCGGAAGTATGCAGTGGCTCATAAAGACTTGTTATCATACATTTTCGATACCCAAGGGTTGCCTTGAAAATCATGTTTTGCTATCATACTTTCCCAAGACTCTTCAAATTTCTCAGGTGAAATTTGAGTACATTACTTTCTTGAATCCTCCATAAATGGTGTGACTTTAACATTTTCACACGCATTCTTGTGAAGATGCCAAGCGCATAGTCTATGACAGGCTTCTGGTAAAACAATCCTTAAGGCCTCTTTCGTGGCCAAATCACCATCTGTCACAATGGCTTTCGGTTAAATATTTCTCATTGCTTCTAAAAATCATTGCAAGTTGCAACACCCACTTATATGTCTAGGTAGTTTCATCTGATACCAAGACGCAAAACCGAATATAACTATTTGTGAGTGGTGATTGCATTAGGAAAAAATTACCAAAGGACAATTGCGTTTATTCTTCTTGAAAAGTGTCGAAACGCAACAACATATCCAAAGCACAAATAATTAGTTTGGATGCAGCCATCTGCCCATAATAGAGTTCGCAGCTTGCCATCGGGACAAGTGGCATATTCTGAATACATATATGCATCCCTGCCAGACTTACACAAATGTAGATTATTGCAACGACAACATCACAATCTTTGATATCGGCCGCATTTTGTCATCACAATCTCTGGAAGTGTTTTTTGTGTCTATGCCTCTGTCTATTACACACAAATTTCTTCATTGCAATTTGTTTCGCACTTTTATAAGCCACTTCATCGTTCCAAACAACAAAAACCATGGTGTTTAGCGGATCCGGATTGTCTCCAGTCACTCCAGTCGATTATATACACACCGTTGGATACATCAAATGGTTAAATATTAGAAGCTAGTCAATTAAAAATCAGAAACCCAAAGGCCAAAACCCATTTTCTTCTACGCAGAATCCATCTCCCACCGCAACCCATCTCCCACCGTGACCCATCCCCTATCGTGACCCATCCATCAATCTTCCACCGTCGTGCAACCCCCTTTCACTGCCGCCACTGCGTGCATCGTTTAATCGCTGTCGCTCTCCGCATGCTACCGCTCCCTGCGATCTACTCTGTTGAAGATTCATTTCTTTCCTTCATCGTTTCCATTCATCTTTGTTTTCTGCTAAATTGTGTGTAATGTTCCTTCATTTTTTTCCCTCTCCAATTCTATTGTTAAAATTGTATTGTTTGAAGGAAGCAAATTCTATTGTTACATGGCTGAATTGTATTGTTTGAAGGAAGCAAATTCTATTGTTGAAGGAAGCAAAATTTGACAGGTGCAAATTCACAAAGTAGTTCTTACTCAAGGCGTATGCAAATTCAAGGCTGGACTGGTAATGATAAATTCAAGGCTGGACTGATAATGATAAATTCACAGGGATGATGCAAATTCAAGGCTGGATTGATTTGTAGTGTTGTTACTCAAGGCTTATGCAAATTCACAGGGATGATGCAACTTGTAATTCTTCATTGATTGTAATTCTCCCATTGATAATTGAGTTTCATCACACAAAACTTGTAACTATTTGGAGATATAATATAATAATTTGTTTCCGTATTTTGATCTATAGTGAATTCCTTGTACATAAATATGAGTTGATAATCAAATTCAAAAATTGTCTGTCGTGCTAAGAGAAGTTTATCTGCATCCGTTGGAGAAAGAGAGCAGAAAATAACATCATATTCCTTCCCTTAACCGTATAAAGAAACATTCAGCTTTCTATACTACCCTTAAAGGAATTTGTGCAACTATGGATGGTTATGAGAAAATAACATCATACTCCTTCATTTTCTAACAAAAGACTAAAATGAATTTAGGAATTTCCAATCACAGAAGCAGAAAAAAGAGTATGTGTGCTTGAAATTTTAATTGCTAGCTCCATCTTCCTAATGGAAAGTTCATCAGCTAGAAAAACTTTGTATTAATAATGTTGTTCTACAAAGTTATAACAGCCCCTACAAACTTGTTGAAGTATATATTCAGACCTGCACATTAAAAAAACTCAAATATCTCTTTGCAAATTACAAATTACAAAATTTTAAGTCTTTGCTGCATAATAACAAGTCTTGTGCCAGCAGAAAACTCATGAGTGGTGCACCAAAACAAAATAACTAGTCTATGCTGCATAATTCATGAGTGCTGCATAATAATGGCCTTGACAATCAAAAAAACACTTTTTGAGAAGAAGGAGACAAATGGGTTTACAAGTCTTTCTTTGCTGCATAATAACTCATGAGTGGTGCACCAAAACAAAATAACTAGTCTTTGCTGCATAATTCATGAGTGTTGCATAATACTATCTTGCTGCATAATCAAAAAGCAAAAAAAACGCCATTCTTGACCGAGCTTCATTCATCCGTAAGTGGGTCCTACATTACAAAAAGCAGAAGATACGCAATATCATTACAAGTTAAAAATAAGGACCTATTTATTATACAAACTAAGAGATTTTACCATCATTAATAAACTTGTATAAAACCCATTTCCAATTGTCTGAGATAAGTCATACTCTGGTTGTGTCAAACTGGATGTTCCAAAGTCTACTTGACTAAACGATTCGACATCCTTCAATAAATGTGAAAATTAACACATGATAATCACAAGTAAAATATTGTCAATAAAAAATCACAACTAAAATAAAAGAAACTTCATTACAAATTTAAATTTAAATACCCCATTTTGTTGACTTGATGAAGGCTTTTTAGTTGGATGTCTTCTTCTTTTTTTGGTCTGAAGTTCAACCCCACTCTTAATTCGTCTAGTTGTCCTGAACCCTTGTCGATGCGTAAATCCTTTTGCTTGAGTCGCAAATTCTCTACTTGGTATTGGATCATTAACTTCATCATTGACCATTGTATTTTCCTGTATTCGAACCTCCATAACCCGTTTACACAAGTCATGCACTCCATCTTCTACAAGTTGGTGTAATCTTTCAGAAGTGGACACATCGGCCGCCAATCTAATTAGCTTGGAGCAAAGTTGCTTATATCGTCGTGTGCTAGATAGTTTGGGATCTTCCACAACCTCATTTCTCTTTATATCATGTATGATACCGTTGCGTGCATCCCTTGTCCACCTCTTTAAGATGTATTTCTCGGGGACAGTTTTAACATCATTTGCCTCAAAGACTTTTAGTACATGACAACAAAGTATTCCGAAGGTCTCAAACTTTCTACAACTGCATGATATAGATGATTGTTCAGGATCGAATAACACTCGCCATTCTTTCTCTCCACTGACCAAAGTGATGATATATTCAAATGGAAGTTGGGATACATTTCTTTCTCGTATACAAGCAGCTAAAAATAAAGAAAACTCTTCATTGAATATGTTAAAAATGGGGAGTGTGTAAACTTTTGCGAGTTGCATCAGAATTGGTGAATGATTGAATCTAAGTTGTGGAAGTTTTTGCCGAGACTCATATTCACAAATCAACTCACTGTACCGTTTATCCTCGACAACATTCTCAAAGTGTTTGAAGAATTGGATGACATTGACATTCGGTCCCATGCAAGCTTTAAAATCTGAATTTAAACTCTACCTGATCTAATAGAGCCATCTTTTTTTCTCTTGTTCAAGTATTATTTTCTAACTCCAAAACCAATTTTTCTACCATATTCAACCCAAAATTGCCAAGCTTCATCTACACTACCAAATTCCATGCCAACACTAGGTGTTGTAGTGATTGTCATTTGTAGGTCAAATCTGTCAATTTCAACATAAAAATAATATTAACAAATATTGATGTTAGAACAAATTGAACATTCAAATGAAACAAGCATTAGTTTGATTGTTTCTTAATCAAAATCATGAAACAAAACAAAAAAAAAGTGAAGAGCTTATTAGTTTAGTAACAGAAAAAAAATGTTAATAATCCAATACACTATCAAATTTCATGCCAACACTAGGTGTTGTGGTGATTGTCATTTGTAGGCCAAATCTGCCAATTTCAACATAAACATCTTTAAACTTCAACATAAAAGTCTTCCACAAATATTTTTTTTTTTAAGCAACAGGCAGGAGGCCCGAATTTATTAAAAAATAAAAACAATACAAAAAGCACAAGGGGGGACTAGGCCAAAACCCTTGGAAATAAGGACAATAAAGAGAGTCTAACAAAGACCTCTAAATTAACCAACCTTAGACCACAATCGAGTCACCACACTCCAGACCACCGGCGGCGGGACCCCAGCCATCATCGCGAAGTCGTGCCACCGGCCAACACCGAGACAGCACCTAGCTTGATCGAGGAAGTCGAGCCACCAACCACCACCGCGGTATTGCGCCCCCAGCCAACACCGAGGCACAATCAAGCAGAACCGCGAGCGACAGGGAAAGGGCCCACACCGAAATGGGGGGAGGCGAGACTGCGGGTCCAAATTTCGTGACGACAGCCACCAATTCCAAACCAGAAACAGTCAGCATCTACGAACCAACGCAACAGTCCCAAACCAGAAACAGTCAGCATCAATGCAATCCGAACAGCAACGCAACCGAACCCAAACCAGAAACCCACGACCCGAACCCGAACGCAACCCAGAGCTTCAACCAGCGCCGGGTCCGAACCAGACGGACGCAGGGAGGAGGCTCAGGCGGTGGTGGGACAGGAACAACCACCGCAGGGGGAGAGACCCACAGCACCCAATAGATCCGACTCCGAACAACAGATCCGAACCAGAGCGCACCGAAGCTAGCATCAACACCAGCCACAGCGTACGGAACCACCCAACCCACGACCTTCGCAGGGGCGACCACCACACGCGGAGCAAACGCCGGGGAGAACGCACCGAATCGTACAGCGACTGCAATCAGAACTGACAGATTCGAATCCACCTTCGCAGGGGTGACGACTGCCGTCTCCGGAAAAAGCCACTCGTCGCGAAACCAAGGGTCTTCAACGGTTGGCCGCCCAGTCAGCTGGAGCAGATCGGCCGGTGCAGGCACGGCGGCCGCCACGGCGTAGGACAACCCATCTCTAGGGTTCGCAGCCTCTCTCTCTCGAAAGAGGATCTGTATCATATCCCTGTCTTCCACAAATATTAATGTTAGAACAAATTGAACATTTAAATGAAACAAGCATCAAGCTTGATTGCTTCTGATTATGAAGAGATTATGAAAACAAATCTTTCAAACTATATCAGATATATCAGGTATTGAAAACAAATCTGTCAATATTCTAATTTCAAATGGCATAGATATATCAGGTATGATGTCTATCACATATCACTAACATTCATGGCAAGATGACAAGCTAACAATAGTGAAACATCATCCATAGCAAACTAAAGCAAAATAAGAGAAACTATAAATAATCTGTTTTCATGGAGTTATGAGAGTTGGATAAATGGATGCAAATAGAATTACCTTGAAGAAGAAAAAATGGCTCTAAAGGGAGTTGGAGTTACTTGAAGAAGAAGAAGAAGAAGAAGATGTGAGTGGGTTTCAAGTATGCTACAAGTTGGAAAGTGGGTCGAGCCTTTCCCGCCAGTAAAAGAAACCCCTTTCTCTATTTTTAATCCTTTATTCATTTTCACTTTTGTTTTAATTTATGTGGCCAAATATGAACCATTGGATTTAATTAAAGGTGAGGATTAAGTTGACAGCACTAACAGGAGACAAACCAAATCCGTGTTTAGCATACTTAACATAAAGGCATTTAACTTCCTTAATACGTGAAAGTTTTAGCCCTTTAATATCATTAGCGGTCAGTTCACCAATGTTGACAAACCTTCATTTCCTTCCGTCGAATTCCTTATATCGTGGTTAGCAAAGGAGGCGCCACTGTCTTTATCCTCACTTTCTTGAGAAGAATTAGAATATTTATCCATGCCTACATCATCATTCACTTGTTAAGGTGACCACACATCATCACTAGATTCAATGCTAATGGTACCTATATAGAGACACAAATTTGGGGGCTTTAGTGAAAATTTGTGACCTAAATTGAAAATCAATTAAACACAAATCGAAAATCAGTTAAACATACTATTTCATATAATACGTGAAGACATCATAACGAGATGAAAGAAATGAGTTAAACACAACATTACCTTCGACGTGTTCAAACTTCGAACTATAGAGTGAAGCTATGAGCGAGAGGAAGGACAACGAATAGCATCCCACTCGGGTTTGTTGTAACTCGGTGAAGCGAAGGACTAATTAACCTACACAGATTCTGGGTGGGAGATGAAAAACGATGATGACCAACCAGTTTGGGCACTTGTTCAATTCTTTGTTTTTCTCAAAATTCATGGTTGCTACTATTATTTTCATGCACTTGTGATAAGGAAGAAATAATTATGGAATGAAAATGATATAATTCCTAGAACAATGGTTTCTTTGGACAGAATTGATTTTGGACAAGAAAAGGAAGAAATGGTGGAAAAACTAGAAATGGGGCACCACATTTAATCTATGAACAAGATAAAGTGATAAGCCAAGGTGAGGATCACCACAAAAAATGTGGTTTTTGGATAAGATCAGATAATGGTCCAAGTAGAGTTAAATCTTTTTCAGCTTAACCAAAACCAATGTCTTGGGTTTGAATTCAGTCTTAGGCATGCAATGGTGTTAAATCTCTTGAGGGAAAGCTTTGTCGTCTATGGTGGTACTACCCGGCTCGAGTGATTAGTCTCTACAATTGCGCACAGAGAATACCCAATTTATACTAAAAAAAATTATTGGTTAATTGTACTCGGAACAAATAGTTTGTTTATGTAAAAAAAGAAACAAAAGAGTTTGTTAATATTGTTAGACAAAGGGCAGCGTTTGGCAATATCCAAAAAATGGAGGGGGGGGGGGGGGGTTAGGAAATTAAAGAAATAAAAAACAAAAAAAGATGGAAAATGGGAAGGTTGGCGAAAAGAGCGGGGAGAACTAACGCTGGAGAAGGTAATGGATGATTCGCTGTCGTTGGAGTACAGGAAGAGTGATGGGGAAGAAATGATGACAGCAAATGCCTTATTTGCATTACCTTTCTTCTTCTTTATCCCTTCCCCCCCTTCATGTCACGCCCTCCCTCGTCGTCCTCCTCCTGGACGACCACGAGTGGCACACCTTCAACCACCACCACCCGTCGAACCCTTCGTTTCTCTTCCCTCTTCTCTTTCCCTTGGCTCAAAACCCTCAAACGCTCCAAAACTTCTGACAAACTCTACAAAAAATACGTCCGATCCTACAAACTCAAATAATAATAATAATAATCCCATTTTAATTCTTCTGTTGTTATTATTGTGAAGAAAAAATGTCTCAAATTCTGGCACCTTTCCAATTATTGGAACTGAATGTAATATCAGCACAGGATTTGGCTCCCTTAGGGAGAAACATGAGAACCTACGCGGTGGCGTGGGTTCACCCTGATAGGAAGCTATCGACACGTGTCGACACGCAGGGACACACCAACCCAACGTGGAACGACAAGTTTGTTTTTCGGGTTGATGAGGAATTCTTATACGCCGATACCTCCGCCATTATGATTGAGATCTACGCCTTGCATTGGTTCAAAGATATCCATGTTGGTACTGTTCGTGTCCTCGTCGGAAACCTCATTCCTCCGCCTGCTAGGCCGTTTCACAACGACCGTGCTCCTCTTGGAATGCGCTTCGTCGCTTTACAAGTTCGTCGTCCCTCTGGTAGGCCTCAAGGGATTCTCAACATTGGCGTCGCCGTTCTTGATAGTTCGATGCGGAGCATGCCGCTTTACACTTTAAATGCCTCCGCCGTGGGTTATCGTCATCTTATGGGTGAAAAGGATGCCTATAACAGCCATAACCATCTCAGCCCTCATGTTTTTGCAAATGCCGCTTCCAAGCCGGAGCTCCGACGAACCAAGAGCGATACCAGCTCTATCATCGCTTCTGAGAATGTTTTGCGACAAAAACGTGCTATAATCAACCAAGGAAAACCTAGTTCCAACATTTCAGGTTCCGAAGTTAGCTTTGATAAGAAAAAAAATAAGAAAAAGAAAAAGAAGAAAACGTCGTCGTCCAAGGCAAGCTCCATTGTTAGTGGCTCTTCTGCCAAATTTACGAGCTCTATTCTTAGCGATGATGTGTTGCCTTGGAAGGTTAAGAATGGAAAATCAAGTGCAATTCTCTCTGATACTCTCGTGGAACCTCCACCACCACCGTTTAATGACGACCAACCCAATAACGAAGAAGGTTTGGAGGTTGAGAATGAGAATGAGAACCATAAGGAAGATTCTTCCGTTAATACTATTTCTGATGTAGCAACAAACGAATCTGATACCAAGGAGAGACACAACAATGCCTATCAAGTTAACGCCGCGCCAGAACATCAATATCAAACCTCTCCGCGGGTGACACCGCCGCAATTTAAAAACTCTCCAAAGCCACAATATATGAACTCTCCGAAGCCAGAATATAAGAACTCTCCAAAGCCACAATATATGAACTCTCCGAAGCCAGAATATAAGAACTCTCCAAAGCCACACTATATGAAATCTCCAAAGCCAGAATTTAAGAACTCTCCCAAGCCACAGTATATGAAATCTCCGAAGCCAGAATTTAAGAACTCTCCGAAACCACAGTATATGAAGTCTCCGATGCCGGAGTTTAAGAACTCTCCTAGGCCGGACTTTACGATTTCACCCATGCCAGAGTTTAAAAACTCTCCAAAACCGCAGTTTAAAAACTCACCAATGCCGCAGTTCAAGAATTCTCCAATGCCATCACAATTCAATAATTCACCGAGACCACAGTTCCGGAACTCTCCCGCGGTGGTGCAACAGCTTCGAAACACTCCAGTGGTATCAAAGTTCAACCCTGGTGTGGGGTACGGTGGTTCGCATAGGGCTACCCCGCTGCACACATTTGGGAAGCTGAACGCTGGGTTTGAATACGCTACACCGATGAGATCCAACCTTGCGAACAGGCCGGTTATGATGACGGAGTCGGAGCTGGGACCTTCACCGTCAGAAGTGGCGGCAGCTATGGCGAGGAAGCCAGTGATCGAGGAGGAGAATTCTACAGTGGGAGGGTGGAGCTTGGATGAGAGTGTGGAAGGTTTGCAGTCGAAATTGGAGAGGTGGCGGACGGAGCTTCCACCGGTGATAGACCGCGGGGAGTTCTCAAGCTTTCCAACGACCAGCACTAAAACTAGCCGCCACTCGCGGAGGAACACAGATGGAGGAGGAGGGAATGGATTGTTTTCTTGCTTCAGTAATATTTGTGGTGTTGAGTGCTCCATTGTTTGTGGTGGTGACCCTAAGGCTAAGGCCAAGAAGAAACTTCGTCGTCACACTTCTTCTGCTGACAATACCAGCCTCCTGTAATTTTCATGCGTACGTGGTGGATCATGGCAAATGTGGGAAATCAAAACACTAAGATGTAATTTTCTATATTCTTTATTATTATTCATTTCTTTTTGCTATTCTTTTCTGTCATTCTAACTATTAATGCATGTTCTTAATACCTGAGATGACTGGGAATCTACATAAGGAAGGAAGCTATACACATACATATACATCTTATAAATATATTTATAATTATATATTTGTTCCTTTTCTTATAGTTGTAGAATCTCAATCTGTTGTAAGATACGATCATATTATATATTAGTTTATGAGATGAGTTCATTTCCATCATCCTCAGTCATAACTATATGTTCGTGTTATATACTAATGCATAGTTATGGTCAAGAAGCTTCAACTTCTTTCTGCAGTCTGTAAACAAAACTTCAAAAGGATTCGTATGAAATAGCATAGTTGTTCGTGTTATATACTAATGCCTAGTTACGATCATATTATATAGTTGTTTTCCTTTGTAATTCTGACATTTCGTACGAAATAGCATAGCTGTTCTCAAAATAATGAATCGAGACGAAACATGTGCGCACAAAAGGGTGTAGCAGTTACTAGATGCTTCTCCAACCCAACCACAATACCTTATTCTTCTGGCTATAGATAGAAACTGATTTTTTTGGCATCCTAACTACGACAAGAACTTCCTAGGATCAGTTATGATACCCGTCAATGCCGATGCTGCTGCGGTATATGGCGAAGCGAGATAGACCTGCCCTTCTATGTGCCCCAGCCCCCATCCGACCAGGGAAATTTCTATTAGTTGTTGAGACACAAACCTGCATTCGGAGTCCTTTATCAGTTACCTCAAAAGGAAAACTAAAACACAAACATGTTATACAAAAAGATTGGTGTTAAATATTTAACTATATATAACACCAGATATGTTAACATGTTACATAGCAGATTGGTGAATAGGTTATCCTTTGATTTTTGATAATTGAGAAAGTTTAGGTTTACCTGTGGTTCATTTAAGCGTCCATATGTGTCTCTTGGGCCACCCATACATGCAGCACAACTAGGACTTGCAGGTGGATCACAACCAGCTTCTTCAAATATCTTTGAACATGTCTTGCCACCCGAGCCAGGTACCTCTAGCGTGTATAAGTCCATCCAAACCTGAAAATATTATAATGAGCGGTACAATCAATATGTTAGAACAACCAGTAAAAAAAGTAATAATAGAACCAAAAACGAAAATGGAGACATGATATTGGTCACACAGTTCGGCCAATCTTTGCCTACGTCTGCGGCTACAGAGCAGCTGTAATTCCGTCTTATTGCTTGAATGAATTAGAGTTTCAATGTTACAATAGGTACGGGCAGATTACAATCGATGATTTTGGTGATTAACATTTCTTGAATAGAATTGTACACATCCATTCACGAACCTTTTGTGTAGCAGGAACAAGAAAAGTAGGAACTTTGACAGTTTTTGCCTACAATTAAACCGATTCGATTATGTTAAAATATAGTTAACAAAAAGGAATGGTTTTTCCCTACACCAATAATGATTTTCTATTGCAAAATGTATGCAGTTTGCATGTTCAAAAAGAAATTTGAAGAGAAAGAAAATTATAGTAGACATACACTAGCTAAGAAAACTTTTGCAGTAGCCAAAAAATCTTCAGTCTCTTGCCAAGGCACGATTATTAGGGGAATGTGGCTGTGTATGGTTTAAAGTTTATCACGTTATATGTATCATATGTAAAGACATTTTTTTACTATAGAAGTTTCATAAGATTTTTATGGTAAAGTAAAGATTAAAAATATGATCAGGTAAAACTACCTTTGCCACCAACGGTTCCAATCCTGATACATTAAATCTATACTGGTCTTGGAATCTGGCACATCAACAAAAACAATTGTAGAAAGTCATACAAGAAAAAACAGAAAGGAGAATTAAGGAGGAAACAGAACTTGCCTTGCTTTTGAATCAATAAAAACTGGTTAAATGGTAACAGAGTTCACCTCTCCAGGTCTGCATGCAAGAGCAACATGACAAACACCTTTATAATCAGGGTTAGCCTGCAAGGTAAATATCATTTAGCAGTCATAGTCTTTTAGGTAATAAAGCTTTATTTATTTAGGTTGAAAAAATGTAGTACATTACGTACAATGGTAATTGAACTTTCAACTCATTCCCTTTCACTTTTGGATTGGGGATTCTGTAGCATTCTTGAAAGAATTGATGAAAAAGTAGTTCATTATCTAATGATCTATGAAGCACTAACATAAACACAGGCACCGGTAATACTATGAGAAAGATAATCAAAAAGTATTACAAAAGTAAACAAGAAAGATAAAATGAAAGGAACAACAAAGTAAGTGAAGAGTAAATAATAGAAAATAATAGAAAATAATTTTCTCTTCTCTCTTTTTCTCTTTTCTTTCTCTCTCTCTCTCTCTCTCTCTTCTACCAAACACACAAAAATAAGTTGAGAAAAATGAGTGTTTCACACACATTTGTTCAATCCACTTCCACTTATGATGGTGGTGGTGGCGGCGGCGGCGGCGGTGCTGATGATGATGATGATAATGCAAAGAAACCCAAATCCTTCTGAATTAATCAAAAGATCAAAGTTACAAATTTGTGTTACTCTGGAATAAAAAAAATAAATCTATATTCCTATAGTCAATAATATAAATTTCCAAGAGCTCACAATCTAACCAATTAAGCAATTGCAACATATATTATATAGCCTATAAAGAAGTAACAAATTTGTATACGTTGGGGTAAGCTTAATGGAAAGACCTTGAAAGTGGTGAAAGATGAACAACTGAAAGCCATGATTGAAGCTAGGTAGTGCAGATTATGATCAAATAATATTAGGAGTTCAAGAACAAGTTGGAAACGAAAGTCCAAGAAGGATTTTTCTTGTGATTTTCCCTTGAACGAAGCAGCCTATGGTTTCAATCCAAAGTGTTTTTTCAACACTAGGGTCAAAATTACTTTTGCTTCCTATTACTTGGATGCTTTTCTAAAGATGAGGTGATTTAATATCTATCCTTTTGTTCATGAAACCAGTAAAAAAAACAAAAATATTATCCATTCAACAAAAAGTTCAAAAAAAAAAGGAGAGAAATGGAAACCATTCAATCAAAATTAAAATGAACCAGTGAAGAGAGGGGGAAAAATGAACTTTAAGCATTTAAAATTGAGTCTTGGAGAGTTCTTTATGGCCAGCAATGTTGTGCTAATGAGCTTGTATGTTTCGAAAAGATTCTTATAAGGTGGCTAATTCCTAGACAAGTTCTACATTTGGCAAGTACTTAGAACTCTTACCAATATTTTTGAAGTTTATTTTATAACCAACGCCGTTAGCTTAGTGGCTTAATCTATCTTGGAACACAGGAGGGCCGATTCGATACTCCTGAGAATTGACTTGGTGTTAACCGGTGTGAAATTTGATCGTAAGCCCATATCTTTCGTTAAACGCGTTGGGACACTTAATTAGCCAACAATAGTCTAAACAAAAAAAAATGTTTATTTTATGCTTCTCAACAAATTTACACCTCCAAGGCCCACCAAACCTTTGTTTTCGTTTGGAAGGGATTCACTTGCATTATATGCTCTATTAATCCATTAGCTTGAACTATTATGTTACTCATTGCCAGTAACTTACATGGAAAAAGATGCATTATTTGACTAACGAGAAAAGTAGCAATTTGAGTCGGAAATATATCAAGGTCATTTGGATCGAAAGATAATCCAATTAACGCATGATCAAAGGAAAGGAATTATCAAGGTCATTTGGATCGAAAGGAATTAGTACCCAACCGATCACAAAAAGTTGGGTTGGTTCGTGTAGTGGAATTGTTTCAGATTCAAAAAGATTATATAACCAATAAATTTGGTTTGATTTGGATTTCGAGTTTAGAGAAAATGCAATCGCGTAAATTGCTACCATACAAAGTGAAAATCTGAAGTTCCTTGCTCATTGATCTCAAATTGCACCCAACCCAACCCCAAATCTCTCACTTGAAATTGAAAGCCAAAACCACCATTAGTCGAGCTATATCTCACTACCATCCCATCCATCACTACCTGGATATATTCATCCACAACCATAATCATATGTTACTTCAAGCAGGATCAAGAGGATTTGCAACGAGTAGCAAAGTATTACGGTTAGAGAACTGTAACTGTATTGATTTCTGAAATGTTCATTTTCTATTTCTTGAATCAGCAGAATTACATTGTGTGCTTTATATAGGAAGCAACACGCTGATGCTTTAAGTCAGTGCTAAGTTAGAGTAACTTAGCTCTAGGTAACTGACTTCTGAACTATTACAGCATGCAAACTAAATTTTAACACTTAGACTACAGAGTTCCTATATTAACTATTACAAAGACACTCACAATCGCAACAACAAACTGAAAATAGGCAAAACCAATAGTAGTTGAGGAAGAGTCAACACTAGAAGCAAATTTGAAGGTATGACGTCCATTAATGCATCTAGCCTCTTCTTCGTTACCAAGATGTTTTTGGAAAGATTCGTTGACAACCATCAGCACTTTCCCTCTCTCACTGACAAGCAATGGCCGATGCCTTTCCTATATGTTTTTGTTTATAATTATAATAATAACTTTTTATTCATAGTTTATACTTTATATCCCTTTGCTTCATCGTAAATCCCCTTCCCCTGTTTTATTATTATATTAATATTTATTTAGTATTTTTTTGACACAATTAATTTATTACTATTATTATTACTATTATTATTATTTTACTTCCCTTCTACATCTTATCTATGATTCAAAATGTTTTACTTCCTTACTCGATGATTCAAAATGTTCTAACCCCGCGGTAAATTCTTAAGCATCATTGTGACTATTGTTCTAATTTGCAGCTACTGTCACCTTTCTATGTATTTTATTCTATATATAACTTATATTACTTTCAGTTAAAATCTTTCAAGCACCACTGAATAAGCTTTTGTCTCTTTGTAGCAGGAAAAATAGCAACATGGTTTGATAGATACCAAAAATGGCAACAAGTTTAATGGGCTACGTTATGGATCGGGCCACTACAGCATTTTGCACTAAGAGCCAATACCAAAGGCAAACTCACCAATCAATAGTGAGTATCAAAGACCTATATCCAATGGTTTTCATTGATTCCCAAAACCTATAAATAAGCATTCAATGCTAGCATTAAAGGTACACATTTCCCCAATTCTCAAACTTGCAACTGACTCATTAGCTGACTAGAGCGTCAGAGTGTCGTTGCAGGTACCACCCCACCTCGGATCAGAGCTCAAGCTCGGGTTGACCAAGAACACCACTACCAACTATCTCGGATCGGATCTGGTATCCAAGGTCGGATACAAGGCAGGAGATAAGGTACAGAACATTTGCGACCACAGTGGGAGCATCTTATACTCTAGTCCCTCCCTCATCTCCTTGGTCAGCGATGGCTCCAATGTTACGTCAGAGGAACGTCTCAAGTGCTATAGTGAGACCCGATCAACAGCAGGATACCCCCGAAGGAGTAGCAGTCACTCTGCCCCGTAGCTCGGCCCACGGCCACAACTCGTCCAGAGCAATGGTTCACATAAGCTCCGCCCGGAATCAACTTCCACCTCCTCCCCAGACCGTCCAGGTGCCGGTCGACGCTGTTCAACAGCTCGTCCACCTACTGACAAGACAGGTCGAGGATGATCAGCAGAGGAGTCAGCACTACTCCTAGCTAGAGGCTGAAATTGCCGAGATCCGAGCTCGCGACATCCTGGATCGGTCCTCTCCTCAAAACCATCCTCCCAGCAGAAGAACGTCTAGTCAAAGGCGTCACTGATCTCCGGCATGGAGGAGGCACCGTCACCGTTCACCAACTCGTCGGAAAGGAAGACGAGGATCTGGGACTTCCCCAAGCCAGACATAAGACGATAGTTATTATCCTGAGGATTCTCCTCGTCGAAACTCGTCTTTGGCATCCTCTTCTCCGAGGCGGCGTTCTATAAGCCGGGAAAGATCCCCGAGGCATGAACGTCGGCGCCCTCACTCTCGAAGGTCCCCTGTTAGGCATCATAACCAACGATCTCCTCCGAGGGAGAAATCGACATCACGAAAAGAACCCTTCACGACAAAGATCGACTACTTTCCGGTGCCAAAACATCTTGAGAAACCCCCTGAAGGTTTGAAGATGCATGATGGGACTGGTGATCCTGATCGCCATCTCGGTTACTTCGACACGATGATGCAATATCGAAACGTCCCAGACGAAATCAAATGTCGGATTTTTCCCCCCACTCTTGAGAAGTTGGCTTTGGACTGGTTCAGAGCCCTCAAGCCGAACTCAATATCCTCCTGGGACCAGCTAGCCAAGTTATTTTCTGCCCATTTCGCCCACTCCAAAATGAAGCCAAAAATTCGAAAGGTTTTGCAAGCAATTCGGCAGGGGGAGAACGAGTCACTCCGGGACTATATTGAGAGGTTCAATAAGGAAGTCGCTCAGGTCCGGAACCTTGATGACTCTTTCCGACTTTTCTTCATGGAAGCCGGTCTTCGAGAAGGAAGTCTTTTCCAAATCGATGTCGGAGTAAATCAAATTGAGTCGCTTGCTAAGTTCCTCCAGCGATCTCAAAAGTACATCGACCACGAAGAAGGAGCAGTTGCGAGAAAGTCGGACACCGACCCTGGAATGTCCAAGCCTCGGAATGAGAAGAAGGCTCGAAACGATAGTAAACCCAGGTCTCGCAACCGTCACCAACATTATTCCGATCTTAACGAAACGAGAGCTAGAATCTTAGCAGAATGCATGAATGCGGAATTTAAGGAAGTTAAGTTCCATGATCCACTCCCGCACAGACCGGGGCATCGATCTAACAAGTACTGTCGGTATCACTGAAGTAAAGGACATGACACCAATCGCTGTAATGCTCTAAAAGACGACACTGAGGATCTGATCAAGAAAGGGAAATTGAGTCAGTACATGGCCAAAGCACCTCGGCAGGAAGTAAAGATTAAAGAAGAGAAGGATGACCCCAAAAAGAAGGGGAAGGCTCGTCAAGAAAGAGAGGAGAGCTCGGAAGACCAGCGCGATTTTCGAAAGTCTAAAGGTCGGCCGGTAATGATGGTCATCTCTGGTGGATACCCCGTCGAAGCTTTAGGCAAGACTATGAAAAGAAAGTGGAAGGAGATCATGAGTGCTGCTTCCACCTCGGCGATAACCTCTACCCCAGACCGACCCCTCTTGGCATTCGGTGATCAAGACTTGCTAGATGGCAAGCCCAACAAGCATGTACCTCTTTTGATCAGGGCTGTCATGGCCAATCATGAGATAAGAAGAATCATTGTCGATCAGGGAAGCTCGGCAGATATCATTTTATCGACCTTGTGAGAAACCTGCAAATCTCTGAGGAGGACTTCACCCCTTACAGGGGATCTGACCTTTCGGGTTTCAACGGGTCCCGGACCAAACCACTCGACTATTTGGAATTAATGGTCACCTACGGCGAAGAACCGTTGGAAAGGACAGTCAAGACCAAATTCCTAGTTTTGTCATGCCCTTCGATCTACAACTGTATTATCGAAAGACCGACTCTAGGAAGGCTCGGAGCTGTAACCTCAACAGTTCATCTGAAAATGAAATTCTACTCTCTGTGCAACAAAGTTATTACCCTTGATGCCAACCTAGAGTCCGCCCAGAGATGCTTCTATCTGCACGTGAAAGCAGATAGGCAGGTCTCAGAGGAGGGGGTTCCCCCCGAAGAAGCAAAAGCCCGGAAGGATTCCAAAAAGAAAGAAACAGCAGAGCTCCCGAGGTCAATGTCACAGATCTTGATGCGAGGTACGACCTTGACAGCTCCGAAGAGGAGAGTGGTGACGATCTTACCCGAGAGCTGAAGAAGAAAATCAGGCGACCTCAACCTGACGGTGAATTCGTGCAAATCCAATTGGGAGATGACCCAACCCAAGCTATCAAGATCGGATCCGATCTCTCTGAGGAGGTTAAAGAAAAGCTCGCCTTATGCCTGAAGGCTCATGCCGACCTCTTCGCCTGGTCGGCGAAGGACATGCCCGGGATTCCCCCGGAAGTCGCCTGTCACCAGCTAGCCGTTAACCCTGGGGCTAAGTGGGTTGCCCAGCCCAAGAGAGCTCAAAGCAAGGAGAAAGCATCTGCCACAGCTAAGGTCTTTGATGATTTAATTAAAGCCGATTTTGTAAAGGAAGTCAAGTATACAACTTGGTTTTCCAACCCCGTACTTGTCAAGAAAAGTAATGGAAAATGGCGACTGTGTGTTGATTATACCGATCTTAATAAGGCCTGTCCAAAGGATGCCTTTCCTGTTCCTAGCATTGATCGTCTCGTCGATAATGCTTCAGGTTTTCGTTTACTATCTTTTATGGATGCCTATTCCGGATATAACCAAATTCCGATGTTCCCTCCCGACCAAGAAAAGACCGCCTTCATGACTGACTGCCGTAATTTCTGTTACCGGGTTATGCCATTTGGCTTAAAAATGCGGGAGCTACCTATCAAAGAATGATGAACTGGGTTTTCCAAAAAGCAGATCGGGCGTAACGTAGAAGTCTACCTCGACGACATGATCGCGAAAAGCGAGAGCCTCCACATAGCCGACCTTGAAGAGATCTTCGCAGAAATCCGAAAAAACAATGAGGCTGAACCCGAAAAATTGCACTTTCGGAATCCGAGTTGGGAAATTCCTTGGTTTCTACCTCATAGAAAGGGGCATTGAAGCCAACCCAGACAAATGTCGGGCTGTGACAGAGATGCGCACCCCGTTTACCAAGAAAGAGCTTCAGAAGCTTAACGGGATGATTGCTGCGCTATCTCATTTCATTTCCAATGCTGCGTTCAAATCGCTTCCGTTATTTAAGCTGCTTTAGAAGGAAGCAAAGTTTGAATGGACCCCGGAGCGGGATGAGGCCCTCTCCCAGCTTAAAAAGACTTTGACCGAACCACCAATCCTGACTCGGCCAAACCCGGGGGAAACCTTATACCTGTACTTAGCAATCTCGGAGGAAGCAATTGGCGCCGTTCTCATTTGGGAAACAGAGTCCAGTATACTTTGTGAGCAAAGCTTTACAGGGATCAGAAGTTAGATACCAGAAAATAGAAAAAAATCGCCTTTGCTCTACTCATCTCGGCACGTCGCCTCCGACCATACTTTGTCGGTCATCGGGTCGTGGTGCGGACGAATCACCCAATCCGACAAATCTTACACCGACCTGACTTAGCAGGACCAATGATTAAATGGGCAGTAGAACTCTCTGAGTTCGGCATCAAATACGACTCCAGGCCAGCTATGAAAGCTCAGATACTTGCCGACTTTGTCGCTGAAATGACCCCGGCCGACCCTGAAGGCGAATTGTGGACGCTCCATGTAGATGGATCCTCAAATCCAAAGGGGAGCGGTGCAGGGCTAATGCTTGAAAGCCCGGCAGGCGTTATAATCGAGGTATCCCTCACTTTTGGTTTCCCAACTTCAAACAATCAGGCAGAATACGAGGCATGCATAGCAGGACTCCGACTTGCCATAGACCTCCGAGTTACTCGGCTCTCTTTAAACACTGACTCCTTGTTGGTAGTCTCGTAAATCAGAAAGCGATACGAAGCCAAAGATCCGACCTTGCAGAAGTATTTAACCCGAGTGCGGGAATGGCTTGTCTATTTCGTGTTTGCAAAGGTTAAGCACGTTCCCAGAACGGAAAACATCAGAGCAGACGTTCTTTCCAAGCTCGCCAGCACCAAAGTTCCGGGAAATCACCGGTCAATAATCCAGGAAACGCTAAGCAAACCCAGCGTCCTCCCCAACCCGGAGCCCGCTTTTTCCATCAATGTAGTTGAGGAAAGCAAAGGTTAGATTTCACCAATAATGGAGTACATCAAGTCGGGGGACGAGCCTCCGGACTCCCGGGAAGCCAAATTAATCTGGAGGAAGGCCTCGTCTTTGTCCATAATCGACGGAACACTCTACAGAAGAAGCCTCTCTGCGCCATTATTAAAATGCGTTGAGGGAGAGGAAGCAGATTATGTCTTGGCCGAGATCCACGAGGGGATCTGCGAACAACACCTTGGAGGTCGGTCTCTTGCTCGGAAAGCCTTAAGGGCAGGATATTTCTGGTCAACCATGGAAACCGATGCAAGAAACCATGTCAAAAAATGCAAGAAGTGTCAAATCCATGCCAAGGTTCACGTAGCACCTCCTGCCGAGCTCACTAGTCTCACCTCGCCATGGCCTTTTGCATGGTGGGGGATAGATCTCTTAGGGCCTTTCCCAACTGCCCCCGGCCAGGTCAAGTACCTAATAGTGGCTGTGGACTACTCCACAAAATGGATTGAAGCCGGGCCTTTAGCCATTATCAGCGCAAGGAACTGCATCAAGTTCTTCAAAAAGAATATTATGACCAGATCCGGGATCCCCGAGGTAATAATCACTGATAATGGAACCCAGTTCACTGACAAGGACTTCAGGAAACTCATGTCTGATATTCAGATTAAACACCGGTTCACCTCGATAGAGCACCCCCAAACTAACGGACAGGCAGAGGCCACTAACAAGGTACTCCTAAATGGATTGAGAAAGCGGGTTGATGAAGCCAAGGGAAAATGGGTTAAGGAACTACCTTATGTGTTGTGGGCCTACAGAACCACCCCGCAGAGTTCGACGAGGGAGATCCCTTTTCGACTCTCATACGGGAGCGAGGCTGTGATTCCTATTGAAATCAGAGAGCTTAGTTGGAGGACTCTTCACCCAAAATCGCCTGAAGAAAATGACCAGACTCTAAAGGAGAACCTCGACCTCGTCGACGAGGTTCGAGGGCGAGCCTCTCTCAAAGAAGCATTGATCAAACAGAGGATAGCAACCCGGTACAACGCGAAAGTTGTCCCGAGGGATTTCGAAGTCGGCGGCTTGGTGTTCCGAAGGGCCGATGTCGGCTTAAGGAACGCTGCTCAAGGAAAGCTCGCTCCGAACTGGGAAGGACCTTACCAGGCCGTCTCTAAAACCGGTAACGGTGCTTTCCAGTTGGAAACTTTAGAAGGAAAAGCAATCCCAAGAACTTGGAACGCTGCCAAGCTGAAGCAGTATTACAGTTAATTTACGCTTGAAAAAGCATTATGTATGCCGATGTATGAACATTTCGCATCTAAAAAGATCTTCATGACTTTTCACTATGATCACTAATTTGAAAATCTGGCGTTCCGAGGTTAAAGGGAGCCCCTTTAAGAGCGGTCTAACGATTACGCGCGAGGCCCCTTTTTATAAAACCAGAACCCGGTGCCCAGCGTTCAAAATAACCTCCGACCGAGGTCGTCACAGACTCTCCTTGAACAAAATCGATCTGGGGACGAATCCCGGTAAACTGTTCAAGGAGCCGCAGAGGTCTTTGGGATTTCGATCGCCAAGATCGATGGTCGAGGTTGCCATCACCCAAGACCGATGGCCGAGGCAGCCATCACCCTTAAGGGGGAGTTCGATCTGGGTCGAGTCCCGATAAACTGCCCTGAAGGCGACGCACGTTACTTGAGTAAAATAAAACGCAACCGAGGTAAATAAAAACCGAAAATGCGAGCAGCTAAAATAAAGCAAAATATTACAGACCACCTCGGATACGGCCGGGTCCTCAAGTTCAAAAAGGCTTTCAAAAATTACAAGGCGAAATGCCGGTTCCGCCAGGAACACGAAACCTTGGTCAAACCAGTTCCACCCGGAACCCTGGAGCCATCTACCCCCAGTCATGGGCTAAGCATCGGATGGACGAGAGTAAATGATCACACGCTCCTTGGAAACAGAGTCGGTCTTGACGATCTCAACCCCCTCCACGGAATAATCAACGCTCAACATCTCTTTATCGAAAGACAGCGAAGGGTGAATCACGGCAACTTGGTCAAGAGCTTTGTTAAAGCCTTCCCCCGCCATCCCAAGAGCCATCTCCGCTATATCGGCAGTTTCAAGCTGGGCCTTCCGAGCTTTCTCTTCAGCCTGCCTTAATTTCTCCTGGAGATCTGCAACCTGACTTTGGGGGTCGGTCCCCTCCTCCCGAGCTTTCTGAATATCGGCCTCAAGATCGGAGATCCAATTCCTCAAAGTCGTAACTAACTCCTCAGCTTCTTTCTCTTTGGTCTCAAGCTCGGTAATCCGAAGCTCGAGCTCCTTAGCCTTGTTGGAAGCAGAGTCCCTCTCGTTTTCAAGATCTTTTTTCTCCTTCCGAAGATCGGAGAGGTCCTTTTGAGCCGTCGCCAAAGTGGAAGAGAGCGACTCGTATTTCCTCCTTTCCCCTTCCTTCAGAGCTCGCTTTTCATCTCTCTCTTTCAGGGCCCCTGAAATGAAAAGAATGCAAAACTAAGTTATAAATGTAAAGCGACAAAAGCAGCAAGGGAAGGAGACGTCGGCTTCCCACAATTACCTTTGACTCGGGCTTCGGCTTCCTCCCTTTGCATTTTGGAGACGTCGGCCAGATGCCTAAAAAGTTTCGCTGCGGGTTCCACCGGATCAACCCGGTACTCTTCAAGGTTTTTCCTCAAAAAGTCGTCATCAATGGGGATATTAGAAGATCGGCGTTTCTTTGAGCCATCTTTTTCATGACGACCTTTTTTTGACACCTTGGGAGACCCGCCTTGGTCTGATCGCACTCTTTTTCCCAGGGCCTGAGAGGTGGAAGCATGAGTTGAAGGGCGACCAACCTGCGCCAAGTTCGATTGACGTTTCTGATGCTGAAGGTCACCAGTTTGATCTTCAGCACACAGCAGTAACAGTGTTAATTGGCACAGCTTGTATAGGCTCATCCCGCCGAGGGGTTCCCTGAGGGATCGGAGCTGCCTTCCTGAAGGGCGTCCCTCCTTTCTGCAGCTGCCTTCAAAATGGCAAACTTGTCAGGAGCCATTTGATCTGCAAAGAAAAACAAAAAGCTGAGATTATGGATACCGATCTTGAGAATAAGATAAAAGCAGAAAGCATATCTATTAGTATCCAACCCTACCAAGCGCCGTTAAAACTTTTGACCTCGAGTCCGTCTCGACCAACTTCGCTGTATCGATACCAAATTTCTTCAGATCTCTCCAAGGAATCAGATCAGCAAAGTTCGTCAGGATCACCAAGGATTCTTGGTCTTCGTCACTCAGCCCGCTTAAGCTAACCGTATAGGGATTTGGGGGGCGATTGAAGTGAGAAAGAGACCACTTGATAGGAAACTTAGTGGACTCTAGAGATTGTCCATCATCGCTATATTTGCCGACGTACTTCACGGCCACGTCATTCACGGGCTCAACAAAGAATAATCTGTCTTTCTAATTTCCCTTCAGGGAGTCGGAATAGAGCATGAAAATTTTGGTGTTCCTTCTGGCCCTGAGGCTCACATGCTCCCACCGCTCTTTAGACCCCTCCTTGTGCTGTCTATTTATTTCAAATAAGAAAAAAAACAAATTAACGGAGATCGGCCTCTCCAGATGAATGCACATCAGCTCAAAAGCCCGCATGAAGGCCCAGGCATTGGAGTGAATTTGGGTAGGAGCGAGGTTCAGTCTTCCCAAAACCTCCTGCTGAAACGGCGACATCCTGACCTTCTCCCATGCCTTCCGCTCTCCATATATCCCCTCTCCTCCCGGCGATTATTTTAACGATGTGGCTCATATCATCTCGGACCCTATACACAGATCGGATCGCCTTCAACGACTCTGACACCCAGGAATATTCCCATTGGGTACTTAAAGGCAACATCAGTGGGACATCGACCAAACCGACCCCGGTGCTGGGGTACTCGTCGGAATCACCTTCAGTAAGATCTTCCCCTTTGTTCCGACCTTCAAGAAGATCTCCTTCGTTGTTCCGACTTTCAGCAAAACCCTCCACTTCGGCCTCAACTTCGGCCTCACTATCATCAGAGCTCCAGCGAGAGTTGGTGCTCCCTTGCTCTCCCCCATCACCATCAGCATTTGACTCATCCGACTCGATGACCACTACATCTTCAGATCGGACTTCGCTCGCGCGACCATCCTCCACCAGTTCATTATCAGGAATCTCGGGAGAGAGCTCTTCCGCTTGGAAGCTGTTGGGAGCCGAATTAAATCCCTCGTGAACATCGGGCTCGGCCGATCTGAGGTTATTGGTGCGAGCTCCTTCCGAGTCTCTAGGATCGGAAGCCATCAGTTTGGCAACGTTTGGACGATTTATATCGATAACCAGGCCGGTTTGTTTTGTTCTAGCCAGATCGCACCTGCGGAAATGAGGGCATGCCAAGTCAAGTTTAAGCGCTAAACAGTGGGTCCACAACCAACTCGGAACCCGACCGGACGACCCCCACTCTGTATTTATGAAAACGTGCAAACAGGAATACCGGCTAAAACATAAGGCAAAAAGAAAAAGAAACAGTGGAAGCACACTAACCTTGGAAACCGAAAGCACCGAAAGCTCGACGAAGCTGAACTTGTTCGCATGCTCTGACGACCTCAATAAACTGGAAGGCAGAGACCCTCGCCATAGTAAGTTGAACGGGAAGCTCGGAGATCGGGGCACAAAATAACGATGTTAAGGTCGGTACCCGAAGCAATTTGCAAAAACCAGTGCAAATAAGTGAGTCATTCACACATATTTATAGTGTTCCAACGGCTACGAATTGGGCCTGGGTCTAGACAAGGTGTCCAATCAATAGCACCTAGTTAGAGCGCATGAATCAAGGCACCATCATTACGCCACTCCCCATCGAACGACGCGCCACATCAACAACATTGATGTCAGCACTGGAATCAAGGCGTCGCCATAAAGAGAATACCTCGAGTCACTTGGTTTCACTTTCTCCGACCCTCGGAAGGTCACCGCATATAATAGCCATCCAAATACGAGCTCGTGCAGAGCACCTTAAGCTCGGTTTTCTAAAAAGGAGTACACGACTCGAACCTCAAAGTACTCCGAGGCTGAGGACAAAACACTGACTGTAGTATAAGCCCAGCCTCGGAAGCTAAGCGTGTATTTCAGACTGACAAGACCGGTTCGGTCTCAGAGGGTACCTCAAACCCGAACAAGGCATCAAGTCGAGCTCGCCCTAGGGCAAACCGACTTGGGGGCAACTGTTACGGATTGGGCCACTACAGCATTTTACACTAAGGCCCAATACCAAAGGCAAACCCACCAATCAATGGTGAGGATCAAAGACCTATGTCCAATGGTTCTCATTGATTCCCAAAACCTATAAATAAGCATTCAATACTAGCATTAAAGGTACACATTTCTCCAATTCTCAAACTTGCAACTGACTCATTAGCTGACTAGAGCGTCAGAGTGTCATTGCAGGTACCACCCCACCTCGGATCGGAGCTCAAGCTCGGGTTGACCAAAAACACCACTACCAACTATCTCGGATCGGATCTGGTATCCAAGGTTGGATACAAGACAGGAGATAAGGTACAGAACAAGCTATAACATTGGAAAATAGCTACCAAATTGTACTGGTCTTTATCTGCTCCCCGAAATTGTTAGATAGATAAGATATAAAACAAAATTGTGTTTTTGTCCTTCCAATAAAATCGTCACCTTAACTTCCTCCAAGTTCTACAATTACTTGCCAACCAAAAAAGTTATGACAAGATTATATCATATGTCTCTGTTCTCTAGAAAATATTTATTAACAGCCTTCCAACAATAAAAACTTGTAAAATCCTTACAACTATGCAAATCTCATATCATTATTTTGGGGCGATCAGATGAATTTGCATCCTGTCTCACAGTATCTCCTGGAAACCACAAAAGTAGTAATTGAAGGTCAAAAATCACGATGTAGCACAAAATGAGTCTAATGCTGTCACTATTGATTATGCAGACATGCAAAATAAGAATGATAATCATTTAAAAGAGGAAAAGATTGATTTGAATTTCCAATACTGGTTATTAAGTGAAGTATGTGTAAATGTAATCGTTTAGCTCTTCTATGTGGTTGTAATATTGACCATTTTAGAGTTTAAAAGGGGTTACTTACAGATAGTGAACAAGGTCGGGAGACATTGTTGAATTGTATTGTTGTCTGTTCTGTTTTTCTCATTCTTCTTATTTTTACTAGTTTGAAAAGATATTTTGCAGAGTCATGTCCACTTTCAACATGCTAACCTTAAACAGTTCGCTCAACTAATGTTTTAACTCCAATCCTGTTTTCTCCTTCTATTTCTCCTATCACCGTTTTTGTCTCAACTAGTCGGATGAAAAGTTACTTGGGTGGATAATCAGAATAAGCTTACAGATTAAAACAGGTCCTTATCAAAATGGGGCTTTATAACATTTAGCATATGCTCTGAACTTAGGTATCATATCAACCAATGTAGCACCGACACTTCAAGTTAAAGACGTGTCTGATGTCCGACATGTGCACACCGACACTTCAATTACTTCCAATTATCAAATTAAAACTGGTGTCTAGGTGTTTGTGTTGCGTTTGGTGTCTGTCTCTGTGTAGGTGCTTCATACATAGTATAAAACCAAAAAAAAATCTCGGCTTCCCAACCTGACTGTGTACTAAACCGTTCTTTTGGTTCTCATATTTTTTTCCTGGCAAATTCTTAATATATATTGAGAAAAGAAAGCCACAACTTAAAAAAATAGAATTACCACAGCAAAAACATAAATAATCTCCAAAGTCTTTATACAGTAATATACTATCACCCTCCATAAAATTTAATACAAAAATCAAGAATGTTAAGCGTATGTTTGAGAGGATTTTGGAGGGGGAGGGGGGCTTTATCGCTTTGGAGGGCTTGATCTATATTTTAATATCTATTTGAAATTTTAAAAAATTGAAAGAATAATATGATAGATAATGATAAAACATTGTTAATCACACTTCACTTTTGTTTAGAAACATTTTATAGCTTCCTCAATTTTAGAATTGAAAATCAAGCCCTCCCTTCCCCTCCTAAACCCTCCATCCAAACATACCCTAAGGGTATGTAACCCTCCATCCAAACATACCCTAAACGGTATGTTTGGATGGAGGGTTTGGAAGGGTATGTTTGGATGGAGGGTTTGGGAGGGGAGGGGAGGGCTTGATTTTCAATTCTAAATTGAGGAAGCTATAAAACGTTTCTAAACAAAAATGAAGTGTGATTAACAATGTTTTATCATTATGTATCATGTTATTCTTTCAATTTTTTAAAATCTCAAATAGATATTAAAATATAGACCAAGCCCTCCAAACCCCTCCCCTCCAAAACCCTCCCAAATCCCCCTCCCAAACATACCCTAAGAGTGTTCTATTCAGTTTTTCAAAAACGAACCTTGCAGCGCTAAGACAAGATATTTTCCCGAATCATTACCATTACAGTGACAATGAAACTATGTTGATCAAATCATAAGCATACTGATAATTCTCAAACACAAAGGATTGAAGTATGAAGATCCTCTTCATTTCTGAATAGAAATAGAAATGGAGAGCTCCATTACCATGACTTTTAGGTATATAAATGCATACACTCCTAAGAAATTGGTGACAAATTAGGCATTTACTGACATTTATACACTCAAAATCATAGTGAGCCTGGAACAAATCATAACTCACACGAAACTACGTTGAACATGGAAATATTGTAGAAATCCATCATGCAAGCCAGTACTGAAATTAGCTAGTGCAAATGCAACAAATAACTCATCCCTTTCTTTTAAATCCCTATAGTATCATTTTGGACATTACTAATTCAAGTTATTACTAACACTCTCATTGCCTCATTGAACTAGTTAATGCTAAAATCAAGGAAGAGGTGGAAAAGAAATAATTACCAAGTGCCGATTCTTGAGGAGGCGCGGCATCGCCATAAATTGCTTTGAGTCTTGCCAAAGGAACCAAAGCAGAATCAGTTGAGGCTTCATCATAGAGCTGCTGTTTCCAATCCCAAATAGTGTTTCTAATGGATTTGTTTGATTTAGTTAGAGATTCCTTCTCAGCTTCTAAAGCTTCAATTGTATTTTGCTGATTCATAGATCTCGTAGCCATTATAGCAAACGAAGAAACTAAACAAACATTAATCACTGTATTGTTATTCGCAGCTCTCCTAGCTACGTCAACTATTCTGTTAGCAAACTCCATTTCAGCCCTGGAAATCAAATCAAATCAAATCGAAAGGGGAATTCATTTCAACTCGTTGATACAAAAATCAAGGGTTTTACTTTCCCCACACCCCCTTCTACTCTTTCACACCCCCTAACTTCTAAAAACCCTAAAATACCCTCAACTTAAAAAAAAAAAAACACAACACCCTCACACCCCTCACTCCTCTCATTTTCCCTTTCACTCTCCCTCACACCCCTCATTCGAACCCTAACTCTCCTCTCCCCCTCTCATTCAACTTCTCACAACTCACTCAATCTCACCCAATCTCCCACTCAATCTTCTCCACAAACACCCTCAAGACCACCTGGGTTTTGTTCGCGTCCTCTCACTCTCTCTAATCGTTCCATTTTCATTCAGGTAACCCTCTCTCCCTTCTGTACATTTAAGTTTTTTTTTTTCTGTGCATCTGCTGTGTTCGCATGACCTCATGCGAACACGTGAAAACGAAGGTGTTCGAATGAGGTCATGCGAACACCGTTCGAACGAGGCCATGCGAACACCCGTTCGAATGGGGTTGTTCGAACACGTGCGAATGCTTCTGTTCGAACAGGTGCGAATGATGCTGTTCGAACAGGTGTGACAGTATTGTTCCTGTTTTTTTGCTGGTTATGTTGCTTAATTGGTTTAATGGTTGTTGTTTCAGATATGGTGAGGCATCGTGGCGGTAGTTCGCAACAGCCTGAGCGTAGGCCACCCCCGACGGCTTCCGAACGCAAACGGAGGCAAGATGGAGCTGAACCTTCCCGGAGGGGTAGGCGTAGGGACGTCCCTCCTCCCCCACCGGAGGTTGATGATATTGGCCGGGATGTTGAGCGTGATGCTCAATTTCCGGCATATGAGCTGGCCGGCCCTTCTGGTCATGCACATGAGGAGGGAGGTGCTCAACATGAGGAGGATGTTGAGCCTCAGGAGCCTGCTGCTGCTCCTAGGGTTACATTCCCATTCCCCGGTGGACCTGTTGATGGTTCTGTCTTGCCCACATACGGGTCTCATATTTTGACTGAGTTCTATGCTGGCCGGGTAAGTTATTGTTATATAATAGCGTGTTGTCAATTTTGTTTCTTATTTTGTTGAACATATTGGCTTATTGTGCCGGTGTCATTTGTCAATGCAGGTTCGGCCGGACATAACTACGATTCCACATTGTAATACCCTAATTTTGTCCTATCCAAAAAAAGAGAAATTTTATTTATTTTTAATAAAAATAATTATTTTATTTTTCATGCCATGTTTTATTTTATTTTAGTTTGCTACAAGTTTTAATTTTTGAAAAAAAAAATAATAATTAGAAGTATCAAAACAAAATAAGCAAAGGAGGAAACATGGGAGGTTTGTAAAAAATATATAGAGGTGCATTTAGGATTGGGCCATCTAAAGCCCACTCCTCCACCAAACCTTATGCCCAATTCGCATAACCCTAGACCTAACCCATATCCAACTCCTCCACCAAGCCCAATCCAACTCCTCCACCAAACCCAATCCATATCCTAACCCTAACCCATATCCAACCCATAACCCAACACCCAACTCCATCCAACCCACTCCAAATAAACCCTAATTCGCATACCTCCCCCCTTAACCCTAAAATGTGTCTACATTCACTCTCCCCCCTAGCCTTAAAAATCATCCACATTCATCCCCTCTCTCCTCCCTAGAAATCCGCCCCCCACTCTCCTTGATTCCCTCCTTGGAACTCTCAATCCCACTTCCCCACATCCACTTCCCCATACACTCCACCCTTCCCATCACTCCCTCTCTCTTTTCTCTCACTCCCTACGCCCCTTTTCTTTCTCTCTCCCTCACACATCACTCTCTCACACACTCACACACTCAACCCTTCCCCCCCTACGGCTATCTCTCTCTCCCTCACACATCACATACCCACTCTCATCCTTTCACACACTCAACCATCCTTTCTCTCTTTCCTCTCTCACACTCAACCTTCACTTCATCCTCTCTTTCTCTCCCTCACCCCACGGCTCTCTCCTCTCACTCTTCACACACTCATCCATTCTTCTCCCTAATCACACACTTCACACTTGGCACTTCTCCCTCACACACAACACTCAACCTTCCTCTCCTCACTCACACAAACCTACGACCCTCCTCTCCCCTCATCTCACATGTCTTTTTATTTTTTTCCCCTTCAACAACTACCCCCAAACCTCCATCATATCAAGAAAAAAAGATCATCATCACTATCCAAGAGTGGTTGAAGTGGAGCAGAAGATAGAAGGAAGCAAGTTTTTTTGTATAAATAAGGGTCCTTACCTTAGAAAGGGGGGGAATCACTCTTAGAAAAAAGGGGAAAAATCTTCTAAAAAAAAACTAGGGTTTCAAAGAGAGAAAGAATTTTTTTTTTTTTAGAGTTTCTTTTAGAAAAATTTTCTTCCCCTTCTTTTCTTCCTTCTTAGTTTTTTTTAGTTTAAAATTTTGTTGTATTGAGAGATCCGAAGAAAAAAAGCTTGGATTGGTTCAAGGTACAAAATGTAATAATTCATAATATTGTTGCTTTTTTTTTTGTAATTTTTTAGTTATTGTAATTTTGTTCATATTATCATTGCCATTTTTATTTTTATTATTGTTGTTCACGTTTTTTTAAAAAATATTAGTTGCTGTTTTTTTTTTATATAAATATTAGTTATTGACTTTTTTATAAATATTAGTTGATGTTTTTATAAATATTGGTTGTTTTTTTTTAATATATTATTGCTGTTTTTTTTTAGTTTAAGTTGCTGTTTTTATAGATATATATATGTTTGTTATTATTGATGTTTTTGATATTGCAATTTTCGGACTAAAAAAAAATGTTGTTTTTTTTAATAAATGGTTACCAATTTTCGGATTTAAATAAAGCCTTTTTTTCAAATACTAAAAAATATTTTTTTAAAAATAAATGGTTACTAGTGTCACTACTCTTTTCTAAAAAAATAATATAATAACAAAAATCTTTTTCAAAAAAAGTAAAAAGGCCCCCTTTTATTAAATAATAACTATGACAACAAAAAAAAACAACAAAAGAATTTTTCTCCATAATCCGCTTTCAAAATACCACTTGTTTAGTCTAGGTTTTTTTTTTAGGAAAAAGCGTTTCAAGAATCACGTGCTCTAGGGTAGGATAGTAAAAAAGTAATAAACCCGTCAATCGTCTTTTTCTATTAGCGTCAAAACGCTATTTGCACCCCCGGCAACCATTTTCTATTAGCGTCAAAACGCTATTTGCACCCCCGGTGACCCTTTTTTTTTAGCGTCAAAACGCTATTCACACCTCCCTTTTTAATACGACTCCTTTATTATTTGCACCCCCCTTTTTATCACCTATTCCGCTTTTATTCACAACGTGATGCTTCCGAACCGTTTGTTTTTTTTCTTTCTTTCGAAAAATCGAATTCGCGCAAAAAAAAATAGGTTGTCTATAGCGGTCACTCTGGGCCTCGCTTGTTTGAACGCTATAAATACCTTCTTTTCCGAATAAGCCATTAATGACGACCACTCTGGATTTATCTGTTTGGTCACCATGAACGGTCTCTAGTTTTCCCAAACTTTTCAAAAAAAATAAAAAAATACCAACACACAAATATTTTCTACCCAAGAACTACGTAGCTTTGATTTCTCCATCGCACCCGGAGATACGTAGGAGCGGGGGCCCACTCCCGTCGAGCGCAAAAAACTAAATTTTTTATTAAGTCTTCCTTTCCGTTTTTTTGCAAATAACAAAAAGGGTAAATAAAAATGTTTTCTTTAAACTAATTTTTCTACACATTAAATTAAAAGGTAACCTTTTTAGGATGTTGCGGGGTGCTAGTACCTTCCCCGCACTTAATCGACCCCCGAACCCGAAAACAAAAGGTTTTTTCAATGTTTCCCTAAAAATAAATATTGATGGCGGCTCCATTGTTCAAAAGCAACGAAGGATCCCTCCTCCGGATTCTTCGGTCGCTACAGCTGGCGACTTCACTGGGGACACTTTTTTTTTAGAGGGTCAAGCCTAATTTAGTTAAATGTGTAAATTATTAGTTTAGTACTTTATTTACCCTTAGTCTTTATATTCGCATCTCAAACCTTAGGGTAGAAGACTTTTATATTGCTATCTGTTTGCTCTTTTGCAGTCTGGGTAGTTTAGGTTGCTTATATCACGCAAATCACCTACACCTATTTATTCACACACTCTTGAGCGGGGCCCTATACCCGGGTCTGAAAAAAAAACCTAAGACGAGTGGAGACGATTAGTGTCAGTCATTCTGGATTTTATCTGTCTGACTCGCATGAAAGTCTCAACCAGAGTACGCTCTTTTGTGGTATCCCACACCAGGTAGCTCGCTATCGTTGTGAGTCATATCACGAAGGAGATTTCAGCTCTGGAGACCTTTGTGAGGAAGTGAATAGAGCCACCCGAAAGGATGATCACTAAAGTAACCCTAGATCATGTTGAAAATACCAATTTAGACATGGCCCATTTAGGACACAATGGAGCATCTTCTTTGTTTTATTTAGTATTGTCTTTTCCCTTACAATAAAAAATTATTATTAT
Source organism: Astragalus membranaceus (assembly GCA_039519185.1). Lineage (NCBI taxonomy): Eukaryota > Viridiplantae > Streptophyta > Magnoliopsida > Fabales > Fabaceae > Astragalus > Astragalus membranaceus. Next base: position 78,756,538 of record CM076847.1, read on the forward strand.
GTAGTCATGTCATTGTACCCAATAACAATGCATTCATGCATCATGTTGCTCAAAGGCATTATTTTCTAAAAACAAAACAAAAACAAAAAGGCATGACATTATTCTTTTACTACTGCATCATTCATGCATCTAATTCTAATTATTTTTCAGTTTTTTTTCTAACATGTCTCATGCATTTCTTATATTCTTTCGCATATCAAAAATGTTCAAACGTATCATTTTGCATGCATTTCAAGTACCGTCGGGGAATCATAAAACTTTTTTTAAAGAGAACAAGCATTTGAAAGTCAGACCACCTGGATCATACTTTAATAAAAAGCTCACAATTCCCCGACGAGATTAATAAAACCATACATTCGCGTCTCATACACACTCATTCATTCATATTCCAAAAAATCAGGGCAAAAAAAAAGCAAGTTGGTTCGCCAACACTCATGCATCTGTTAAAATCATGTTAAAATCATGTCAAGCAGGTTGGTTCGCCAACACTCATGCATTATTTTCTTCCCATGCATTAAAAAAAAAACCACCGCGAGTGTCATGCATTCTATTTCCTCGCACAAAAATAATTTTTAGCTCGCACTACCATTCATTCATAATCATTCACAAAAATCATCATCATGTAATCATTATCATCAAATACATCATTCCTCCCTGAAAGCATCATTTCCGAAAAAATAAGTATCATTACTCTTGCATATCATCATAAGAAATATGTTTTAGCTAGCATTTTGCATTATCTACATGTTGCATCGCGTCTAACAGTAAACACAAAATCATTTAGAATAGATGGTCTTCTCAAGTGACCATTTCTTCAAGGATTTCGTACATTATCATTCATGCATCACATTTGGTTCCTAGAAAAAAATATAAGCACAAAAATTATGTTCATACAACGTTAGCATCACATTTAGTATTCACCGCCACTCATTCATAATCATTCACAAAAATCCTCATCAAAAAGTGTGGACATCGCGTCAATGTGGCATTCATGCATCATTTCATTAACCTCATCACTTTGTTTGAATACATCATTTCTCCCTGCATGCATCCTTTCAAAAAAAAAAAAAAATCTCTCATGTGATGGCTTAATGGATAGAATTGCACCTTTGAACGGCGAAGGGTAATATCTCAAATTTGTTTGTCGACTACAAATTTGAGATGTTGCTCTGCGATGTCAGGGCACTTTGACCCAGTCACACGTGTTTTATTTTCGAGCAGGAAGTCAAATTGAGTCAACTAATTGTCGAAACGTTTCAGTATATTGTGTGAAGTATTGAGTCAGGATCCACTCAATGTTTCATGCAAGTTACTCAGGGTAACGACAATCAGTTGCCTCATATCACCATTCTTGCATCTCTCATCATTCAAAAAAAGGGGGCATTGGCATTTCGTATCTTGTCTCGCCTCTAAAAATAAAAAAAAATCAAATCAAAAAATCATTTTGAAAAAAGGGGGACATCGTCCTTGCATCATTCGCATTGGCATTCCATATTTTGTCTTGCATCAAAAAAGGCAACAAAATTATTTAGAATAAGCCACACTTTTCGAGTGGTCATTCTCCACGCATTTGCATCATACTCGTATATCATAATTTGTTCATTCATTCATTGCATAAAATAAAAGTTTTGATGAGAAGCGAGACGTTCATGCAAAACAACCATCCTTTTTGAAAAAGTTTATCCTTACTTGGTTGCTAACTCCGGGTGTTCCAAAGCACTCAGTTTTTTTTTTTTTTTCAAATCAATAGCTCATTGGCATTTCTTTCAAAAACACTGCATTCCCATCCATTCCATGACAAAAGACTGAAGCAACTCAAAAAAAAAAAAAAAATGGTAACTCTCTGTGAAGCATTCTTCTAGTGAGCGTGCATACTAGGTGCAGTTTCTCTTGTTCGAGTCAGTCAGTTTCCTTCCTTGCCCTCATCACCCTCCAAGTCTAGTCCCGCCCCATTCGCCCAAAGTGTATACTCTTCCTGTGTTTGTACATAATTGACTTTTGGGTTAAATCCTCTGTGCAAGGGGGCAATTTTTGTAATCACATAATTACCTTGTTAAAATTGCTTCCCTTTGATTCAAGTCTAAAATGTTGCATGCATTTGTCCAGTCATTCGTTCTTGGGCTTATAGTGTGTGTCCTGTTGACAGAGAAAGGCAAAGTTGGACTTGTTCTCTAGCTAGGAACATGGCAACAAATGAAGAACTAAGAGCAGAAGTGAATGAGTTAAAAGCAGAGGTGAATGAGTTAAAAGCAGATGTGAATGGGTTAAGGACGCAGATGTCAGAAATGGTGAGGGTTCTAATTCCTCTAGGTTACACTCTCCCTTCTAACCCAAAAGCTAATCAGGGAGCTGGTCCTGTAGCCATTATTGAGAATGTACAACCGGCATCTATCGGATCTGAAGGAATGATTGGTGAACCTCGGGCTCAGATCCCGCATCCTACTGTTATACCCCAAGCTACTCTTCAGAGCTTCACTCCTCAGCTAGCTGCCATTCCACAGGCTCAGGACTCCACGACTGGAAACCCTGCATACCCTCAGATTCATCACTCAACTCCAACTATGGCTCCAATGCTCCAGCTCCCTCATAATGTAAGCAGCTTCCCTCAGGTTTATTCCGCTGAGCATCAGCAGACCAAAGATCAGTTTCAGATACTAGAGGAAAGATTAAGAAGGGTTGAAGGCTTCGGTTCCAGAGCAAGAGAGGCCAGAGACTTGTGCCTTATTCCTGATGTGGTGCTGCCTCCGAAGTTCAAAGTCCCCGACTTCGACAAATACAGGGGCGCGACTTGTCCAAAAAGTCACTTGACGATGTATTGTAGAAAGATGTCTACTTACTCTCATGATGACAGACTGCTAATCCATTGCTTCCAAGAGAGCCTTGCAGGGGCATCTCTCAATTGGTATATGAAGTTAGAACCATCTCAGGTTCGCTGTTGGAAGGATTTAGCCGATGCATTCCTCAAGCAGTATCAGTACAACACAGACATGGCACCAGACAGAACGCAGCTGCAGGGCATGAGCAAGAGGGACAATGAATCGTTCAAGGAGTATGCCCAGCGATGGAGAGCTTTGGCTGCACAATGTACACCTCCTCTTTTGGACAAGGAATTGGTCTCTATGTTTTTGGAGACTTTGCCACCACTATACTATGATCGTCTGATCAGCAGTGCATCCTCCAATTTTTCAGATGTGGTGATTGTTGGGGAGAGGATAGAGAACGGACTAAGAAGTGGCAAGATCGCCCAGAGTTCCCCAGGTAACACAAGTGTGCACAAAAACCCATCTTCCGGGTTTCCTGCAAAGAAGAATGAAGAAGCTAATCCAATAACAGGCCAAAAAAAGTCGCCTCGATACGACCCTATCCCTATGTCGTATACCAACCTATGCAGATGCCTAATCAGCCACAATTTGATCTCCCCTCGTGAGATGAAGCCAGTACAACCTCCATTCCCAAAAGGATACAACCCACAGGCCACTTGTGAATTCCATTCTGGGGCAATCGGTCACTCTGCCGAAAATTGTTATCTTTTGAAACATTTGGTTCAGGGTCTTATTGATTCAAGGCGATTAACCTTTGAAGAGGGTGGCGAAGGATTTAACCCTCTGAGTTCAGAGCTATCAGGTCAAAATGACAACAGTTGAAGATGATCAAAATGTTGAAGGCAGCATCATCTTTCCCGTGCTGTTCATAGTATGTATGAGTGACTGTTGATTTTTTTATGTAGTTTTTCAGTTCAAAGCATTTATCTGTGATGCAATCCTCTGGCTCTGCCCCAGGCCTTAGGATATTTCAATAAGGGCACATGTTCCTTTTCAATATTGTCATCAATAAAAAGTTACTTTCCTCACTAAAACCTTTGAGTCCTCCATGCTGGGGCAGTTCTGTGATCACTAAGTTTCCTCGTCAATATCATATTCCTTGAGTGCAAGTCTTTCAAAAGATAAAAATAAACAAGAAAATAAGCTCGCTAGGTTGAAAACCCGCAAAGGGCGGCCTAGGCAAAAAAAAAAAAAAGCGCCCGGTGGATTGAAAACTCGCAAAGAGCGGTCCAGGCAAAAAATCAGGGCATATATAAAAAAAAAACATGCAAAGAAAAGAGCAAACACATATAGATAGGTGAACTGTTGTCATGTTTTACAAAAAAAAAAAAATAAATAAATAAATAAATAAATAAGCAATCGGGATCTGAAATAAAGTTTGGCCATCTCCTCAAAAATACCAAAATCCCAGAAGGTCCCTTTCCTACCCACCTTAAGCCAATAAAAACCAAAATACAAAAATCACCCTAGACAAGGATCACCTCAAATATCAAAAAAGCAGTGCATCACTTTTTACCAGCTCACCCGAGTCAAAGAAAAAAAAAAAAAGAAAGAAAATCAGAAAAGGGATTCAAAAATGAAAATCCCAAAACAAAAGAAAATACAAAAGAAATGTAAGTGGTGAGCTGGTACATATTGCTACCAAACACAAGAGACCTTTGTCTCAATAAACCATCAAACACTTCATCATTCTCATACACCCCCTTCCATAAACCGCAAACACTTCCCTTTGACCTTGGCATCCCGCCTTCCACAGACCCTTAGCCAGGAATAAAACTTCCAAACACCTCATCAAGCCAATTAACCATCATAAATCATCGATTGTCAGCCAATGCCGAACAAAAATCATCCCACCATTAGCCCCAAACACTTCGATAAACCCAATCATCCATTCACAACAAAACACCATAATCCCGAAAAGACCATGACCGGTTGCTTTCGTTTTCTCTCTTTTTTTTTTTTTTTAAATCTAGAGACAACTAAGTTTATCTGTCTACAATGTGGTTGCTCAAAAAAGAAAAACAAACGATCAGAAAAAAAGAAAGCTGATCAAAAAAAAAAAAAACCCCTCAGGAAAAAGAAATGAGGGAGCAAAAACAAACAGTCAGAAAAAAGGAAGCTGACGGAAAAAGAAAGACTTGCACTTCAAACGCATTCAAGCTGCATTGAAACAATGTTTAGTGATCACCAAGTGAGGTTTCTTTCACACCAAAGGTCAAGACATTAGTAGAGAACCAATGATTTGCACTGAGAACACCACTCGGATCTAAAAGTTGGGGCATTCTCTTCACCACTCACCCACCCTGGTCTTGGGAAAGCCTGTTCAGTGTCCATCCCATGTTCACTCAAGTTTGTCAATATCACCAAACAGGGGCAAGCCTTTCATTCATAGTCACCAAGCCTAGATTGGGGCAGTCCGGCAAAAGCCATTGCCTTTCACCCCTTCACCTGCCATGTCTCAAACACCTGTCTGACATTTGCACTCTTTTGTATACTTACTAGACAATGCTTCAAAGAGAGAGAATACAAGTTGAGTCATCATGGAAAGGAGGAGAAAGAATAAATGAGCTGGTTGATAAATAAAAAGCTTGAGAGCACCGGGTTTTGAATTTAACTCAAATGTTTCGAAAGAATAATCAAAATTCACCTTCACTTTTTGCATCCAAAGGCTCGCATCTTATCATCACGAAATGTTCACAAAAATGTTATTTTCGCCTCATGCATCTGGGTATCTCATTTTTCCCGTAACAACAAGGCATCGCATTCGCACTGGCATCTCATAGTAGAAGCAATAAAGGAAAAGCAAAAATCCTTTCATGTCATTGCAGTTGCATCATATTTTAGAAAAGGAATAAAAAACAAAAGTTTCCCATTTCATTCATCATTCAAGTTAAGAAATGAACAAAAAGAGCATTCCATTCAATAAATCACTACATACATTTGCATACCAAGACAATCCACCATTGCATAAATCACTTGCATGACCTGCACCATTCAAATGCATTGTTAAGTGAATACAGATAAGCACCAAATGTTAGTCCTCATGCTTGCTACCAAAAAAAAAAAAGAACCAGAAAGCTTGGACCCGCTGGTCCCCAGAATTCAACTTTCCAAAGAATTTTCTGAACCATTTGCTTTGGACCTGTTGGCCCCCAGATTATAGAGCTTATGTGCTCGCCCTATACTTATAGAGCTTATATGCTCGCCCTATACTTGTAGAGTTTATGTGCTCGCCCTATACTTATAGAGCTTATGTGCTCGTCCTATACTTATAGAGCTCGTATGCTCGCCCAGAATCTGCTCCTCCTCATAGAGAGAAAAAGAGGAAGAGCAAAGAAGAGAAAGTTTTCCTTTGCATGTCATTCCATTAAAATACAGGAGCATTCCATGTCATCATTACACCAGAATCATAGCATTGCATGCATTTGCATAGCACGCCCTTGCATAACATGCCCCCGCGTAGCATGCGTCCACACTCCATGCACCATTCCTCGCATCAGCCGACATATGCAGGTACCTCAATCCAGTGCAGCAGCATAAGCCATTTCAATCAATCAATCAACAGGATTCGTGAATCCCTTCAGGACCCAAGCGTCCCTTCAAAAGCAGAGTTCACCTCGTATTCGAGCTGCGAGCAGATCCTTCAGACCCCCAGCGGTCCTTCAGAGCCCAGGCGCTCCTTCAGACCAACAATGGTCCTTCAATCTAGATCGCACGTCGCGTTAATCGAGCAACCGACGGATCATCCAGCCCCAGTGCTCCCTATTTACTTTCTGTCTAAGTCAACCCAGTTTTCATAATTTTTTCAAAACAAAAAAAAAAAAAAAAAAAACCAAAGTACCTCAGTCTGGGCAAAATTAGCGTCTTTTCTATCTTCATTTCTATTTTCCTCGAGAAATTCGGAATCCCTCCGATTTCCTAGCAAAATATAAATAAAGAGGGGCAGCTGTAATACCCTAATTTTGTCCTATCCAAAAAAAGAGAAATTTTATTTATTTTTAATAAAAATAATTATTTTATTTTTCATGCCATGTTTTATTTTATTTTAGTTTGCTACAAGTTTTAATTTTTGAAAAAAAAAATAATAATTAGAAGTATCAAAACAAAATAAGCAAAGGAGGAAACATGGGAGGTTTGTAAAAAATATATAGAGGTGCATTTAGGATTGGGCCATCTAAAGCCCACTCCTCCACCAAACCTTATGCCCAATTCGCATAACCCTAGACCTAACCCATATCCAACTCCTCCACCAAGCCCAATCCAACTCCTCCACCAAACCCAATCCATATCCTAACCCTAACCCATATCCAACCCATAACCCAACACCCAACTCCATCCAACCCACTCCAAATAAACCCTAATTCGCATACCTCCCCCCTTAACCCTAAAATGTGTCTACATTCACTCTCCCCCCTAGCCTTAAAAATCATCCACATTCATCCCCTCTCTCCTCCCTAGAAATCCGCCCCCCACTCTCCTTGATTCCCTCCTTGGAACTCTCAATCCCACTTCCCCACATCCACTTCCCCATACACTCCACCCTTCCCATCACTCCCTCTCTCTTTTCTCTCACTCCCTACGCCCCTTTTCTTTCTCTCTCCCTCACACATCACTCTCTCACACACTCACACACTCAACCCTTCCCCCCTACGGCTATCTCTCTCTCCCTCACACATCACATACCCACTCTCATCCTTTCACACACTCAACCATCCTTTCTCTCTTTCCTCTCTCACACTCAACCTTCACTTCATCCTCTCTTTCTCTCCCTCACCCCACGGCTCTCTCCTCTCACTCTTCACACACTCATCCATTCTTCTCCCTAATCACACACTTCACACTTGGCACTTCTCCCTCACACACAACACTCAACCTTCCTCTCCTCACTCACACAAACCTACGACCCTCCTCTCCCCTCATCTCACGTGTCTTTTTATTTTTTTCCCCTTCAACAACTACCCCCAAACCTCCATCATATCAAGAAAAAAAGATCATCATCACTATCCAAGAGTGGTTGAAGTGGAGCAGAAGATAGAAGGAAGCAAGTTTTTTTGTATAAATAAGGGTCCTTACCTTAGAAAGGGGGGGAATCACTCTTAGAAAAAAGGGGAAAAATCTTCTAAAAAAAAACTAGGGTTTCAAAGAGAGAAAGAAATTTTTTTTTTTTAGAGTTTCTTTTAGAAAAATTTTCTTCCCCTTCTTTTCTTCCTTCTTAGTTTTTTTTTAGTTTAAAATTTTGTTGTATTGAGAGATCCGAAGAAAAAAAGCTTGGATTGGTTCAAGGTACAAAATGTAATAATTCATAATATTGTTGCTTTTTTTTTTGTAATTTTTTAGTTATTGTAATTTTGTTCATATTATCATTGCCATTTTTATTTTTATTATTGTTGTTCACGTTTTTTTAAAAAATATTAGTTGCTGTTTTTTTTTATATAAATATTAGTTATTGACTTTTTTATAAATATTAGTTGATGTTTTTATAAATATTGGTTGTTTTTTTTTAATATATTATTGCTGTTTTTTTTAGTTTAAGTTGCTGTTTTTATAGATATATATATGTTTGTTATTATTGATGTTTTTGATATTGCAATTTTCGGACTAAAAAAAAAAAAATGTTGTTTTTTTTAATAAATGGTTACCAATTTTCGGATTTAAATAAAGCCTTTTTTTCAAATACTAAAAAATATTTTTTTAAAAATAAATGGTTACTAGTGTCACTACTCTTTTCTAAAAAAATAATATAATAACAAAAATCTTTTTCAAAAAAAGTAAAAAGGCCCCCTTTTATTAAATAATAACTATGACAACAAAAAAAAAACAACAAAAGAATTTTTCTCCATAATCCGCTTTCAAAATACCACTTGTTTAGTCTAGGTTTTTTTTTTAGGAAAAAGCGTTTCAAGAATCACGTGCTCTAGGGTAGGATAGTAAAAAAGTAATAAACCCGTCAATCGTCTTTTTCTATTAGCGTCAAAACGCTATTTGCACCCCCGGCAACCATTTTCTATTAGCGTCAAAACGCTATTTGCACCCCCGGTGACCCTTTTTTTTTTTAGCGTCAAAACGCTATTCACACCTCCCTTTTTAATACGACTCCTTTATTATTTGCACCCCCCTTTTTATCACCTATTCCGCTTTTATTCACAACGTGATGCTTCCGAACCGTTTGTTTTTTTTCTTTCTTTCGAAAAATCGAATTCGCGCAAAAAAAAATAGGTTGTCTATAGCGGTCACTCTGGGCCTCGCTTGTTTGAACGCTATAAATACCTTCTTTTCCGAATAAGCCATTAATGACGACCACTCTGGATTTATCTGTTTGGTCACCATGAACGGTCTCTAGTTTTCCCAAACTTTTCAAAAAAAATAAAAAAATACCAACACACAAATATTTTCTACCCAAGAACTACGTAGCTTTGATTTCTCCATCGCACCCGGAGATACGTAGGAGCGGGGGCCCACTCCCGTCGAGCGCAAAAAACTAAATTTTTTATTAAGTCTTCCTTTCCGTTTTTTTGCAAATAACAAAAAGGGTAAATAAAAATGTTTTCTTTAAACTAATTTTTCTACACATTAAATTAAAAGGTAACCTTTTTAGGATGTTGCGGGGTGCTAGTACCTTCCCCGCACTTAATCGACCCCCGAACCCGAAAACAAAAGGTTTTTTCAATGTTTCCCTAAAAATAAATATTGATGGCGGCTCCATTGTTCAAAAGCAACGAAGGATCCCTCCTCCGGATTCTTCGGTCGCTACACACATGGACCGGTTAACCTTGTGGTCCATGCTAGGATCAGGGAGACTCTTATCCTATCGGGGTTGTTCCCTCTCATAGGACTTGGTTTTCCCCTCACTCACAAGGGGCTGCTGAACGCATTCATAGAGCGTTGGCAGCCGGATACATCATCATTCCACCTTCCTGTGGGTGAGATGTCTATCACCCTTGATGATGTATCCCAGCTGCTACACATCCCCATCACGGGCCAGTTCTATGACATGCCTGACTGGACTTCGTGGCAGGGAGAGCAGATGCTGATTGACTATTTGGGGGCCACTCCCCAAGATGCCGCTGAACAGACTTCTGCGCGAGGGTTGTCAGTTGGTCTTGTATGGCTGAGGGATCATGTCTACCACCCAGCCATAGCTGAGCAGAGGTGGCATCATGCTGCTAGGGCCTATTTGCTCTATCTTTTGGGCTGCACATTGTTCGCAGACAAGTCAGGAAGCAAGGTTAAGCTTGGCTACCTAGGTATGCTTCTTGATTTGAACAATGTTGGAGACTACTGCTGGGGGGCAATGGCCCTTGCCCATATGTATGATCAGCTGAAGGATGCTTCAAGAAAGAAGACGAAGAAGATGGCTGGTCATATGGCTCTACTACAGGTATAAAACTTACTTTTTTTTTTATAAGTTTGCTTTAGGTTTACTTTCAGATTTATAATCAACCAATGATATGTTCATTACAGGGTTGGATTTTTGAGCACTTCCAGAGTGCCAATTTTACATCTTGGGTGGTGCACCCAGAATATGTTGAGAGTATGCCACGGGCGAAGAAATGGCTGTGTAGGGATGGCCCCGGGGCCATCAAGTCACACACCATCAGACCGTGCCTTGACCGGCTACACCATGAGGAGGTCACCTGGGACCCCTACACAGGCCATAGGCAGGAGAGACCCTTTGAGGAGCTGGGCAGGTTCAGAGGGTTCATCCGGAGTGCTGGCTGTATGGTGAGCCATTTGTCGGATAGAGTGGTCAGACAGTTTGGCCAGGTACAACACATCCCGGAGGAGCCCAGACCTGCAAATCGGGCCGTCTGTACTCTCACGGAGTGTGATGAGAGGTGGACACAGTTCCAGGACCACTTGGTGGCGCGGGGGCCTCCCTGTGTGCCGTACTCCTCAAACACGGTGCCGGGCTACTTTCCATGGTTTTCTAGGGTCTCACATCCCTTTGCCTTCCCTGAAAATTATGTAGAGCTTGTGGATGAGCCGGATGTCAGTGTGGTACGTGTTTTTTATGTTAATTACAGTAATAAGTTTCTTCTACTTATTTAAATCTACTTATTTAAATAATGTTATGTTATTTGTTTGACAGATGCTGCCAGAGCTCCTGGATATGGTGGATGAGATGGATGGGACCATCAATGATAATGTCCCAGAGCCAACCAGGAGCGTCTTTCAGCGCATCAAGAGGTTGCTCAACCCCTTCCGTAGGCTTAGGAGGAGGATCGTCAATGTGTATCAGAGGAGGGGGCGCAACACCCAGTAGGGGGGGATATTTGTATAATTTAACTGTTTGGAACTTTTGTATAATTTAACTACTTTTGATATTATTAAGTATTTTTGTGATGTCATCTACTTAATTTGGCGCAAATTTATTGCCTTTTTATTACAAACCATAACCATACATGAAATACGAAAGACATGAAATACGAAAGACATAAAACCAACATAAGCAAACAACTAACTAAGAAACTAGTGTTTCGGTCGTCCCTGTTCCAGAAGATAAATGATCTCTTCTGGAGTGCGTATTGTGTCCACGTACAACTCTAAGACTTGTCGCCCCATCGGAAGTGTAGCATGATATTCCATCATGGTCCCAACGTCGTCATCGTTGCGGATCTCCATAACTGTAAAATAGCCAGTCCCGTAATCAAGCCGGTTGTACTTTCGGTAACGTATACGCGCCACGTCTTTACGCCACGCTCCCTCTGGACGAATCTTCCTCTCAGCCTTTTCCTTCAGTTGGGCGAAGGTGATGTCCTTACTCATCCTGCAGAATACATGGTTAGGACAACGAAACACAACACCATGTTCGTCGGTGGTGACAGTCCCATGGTGATGAAGGGCAGTTAGGAATTTGGTGGATGAGTACTGGGTTGAGCACAATTGCCATTCCATTTCAGCTTGGTTGTAGCTGTCAAGAGGGACAGTAGGTTTTGGTGAAGAAGCAGATTAGGGTTTGGTGAAGAAGGTCTGAGGATGTGAACCCCCTTTTATAATAGGCATGGTGAAATGTCAGCCGTTGATTTCATTTTTAGATCACAAATCTGAGCCGTTTAAATTCTATCCGTTCAGACACATTTTCCAAAGGGATTGACATCCACTCCTTTATCTGACACACATTTGACTGATTGTAAGCCGTTGATCAAAACTGTCGGTGGAATCTGAGACGTCCAATATCTGTCGCTCTGCAACACTGGTTCGAACAGCCTCATGCGAACATATTCGCATGACCACATTCGAACCTGTTCGCATGACCCCATTCGAACAGGTGAAAAACACCCAAGAGGGTGTGTCCCCATAGTTAACACACGCGAATGGCCGCGTGCGAACCTGTTCGAAGGCCCGTGTTCGAACAGGTGAAAATTCGTGAAAAAAAAGAGGTTTGGCCTGGCCTTTTGGTCATTTCACACCCTTATGGGGTGTGTTTCGAGTAGGAGGGGGTGTGGGAAAAGCAAACGCCAAAATCAAAGTGATTTGATTAGGGCTTGAAAACCACCAGATTTGGGCCCTTCAATACCAACATACTTGGGCTTCAAATCACATCGTCTGCTAAAAAAATTATAAAAAAAGATAGTTACTTTTTGCACCCATATATTTTCTTATACCTCTCCTTTTGCGTGCATAGAAATTAATTTTTAGAATTTTAAATGTGTAACTGTGCAAACTTAATTCAAGAATACACTTATTTTAAATGTGTAAATGGTTTACTGTGTTCGAAATAAAGTTTTTGGAAACTATTTTTCAAAAATCATTCTTCATCAGTTATCTATTCCTATCACACCTACTCACTTAACAAATCCTCTTCATCCAATCTTCATTTACAACCATCTCATCTTCTAGAAACAAAATCAAAACATGTCTATAAATACACAACTTTGAGTATTCCTTTTTCCCATGTACATTGCAATACTTTTTTGTCATACTGCATTTCTCCGGAGACTACTTTTTACATTATCTATCAATTACATGTTGACATATCATTAAAAATAACTTGGTCGATTGGTAACCAACCACTCCTTGAAATATAATTGGTTGTGATTGTAAAAGCTTATACATTATATGTGTATATAAATTAAACTTTTTATACTACACGTAACCTAATTTGTTATTGATAGAATAATACATGTAAATTGAAATACATGTAATTTAATGTTTAATGTTTTTCTTCCTCATCGTTTAAACATCAACTTCATCATATTAAACTATATTAAACTATGACGCACACTCATCTTCCCCGGCTACTCTTCCCTATTTTTGGTCTTTTTTGTCTTGTATTTCTACTATGTTCTAAAAGAAAGATTGAAGCCATTACTGAACCAACCCACTAAACCCAATCGAGTAATTCGAATGACCCGCCAAGCCGAACCCGCCTTGTCCAAAACACCAGGCGAAATTGGGCTTGTTGTGATGCTTCTCGAATTGGGCCTGAATCCGCCTGAACCTGTCCATTGTCCAAGCCTAAGAGGGGGGTGAATTTTAAAAAGAAAGATGGGAGGAGAAAAAGTGAGGGACACATTTTGAAAATAAAATTTTGAAATGTATTTATTTCTGGAACCTTTATTAAAACACATTCCGAAGTTTAATTTTCCAAGTTAACTTTATATGAGCTCTTCTATACATTGATTTTGGACTTTTAAAGAAAACATGAGATGATGGATTACAGTGAGGATGATGGCTATGTAAGCCTACCATAGCGTGTATCTTGTTGTGAGCAAGAAGATAGTAGTCTAAAGGTTAATTAGTTGACCATGGAATATTGCATAATCTTGTATTCTCTCGGTCAAAAAGTTGGATTAGAAGAAAAAAAGTAATGTGTTAAAGTAAATAAAGTTTAAGCTAAATTACACTTTTAGTCATTTATCTTTGACTTAAGTTTCATTTTGGTCATTTATCTTTTTTTTCTTGTTTTGGTTATTTATCTTTCATTTGTGTCAGTTTGGTCGTTTATCTTTTTTTTCTCACTTTGGTCATTTATCTTTCATTTTTTGTTTCAGTTTCGTCCTTTTTTTCTCACTTCGGTCATTTATCTTTGACTTAATTATTCTCCTTGAATTGGTTCACAAATTCCAAGCAATTCAGGGATGTCTAACTAAAAAAAATGGATAACAACGATACTTTGTACATAAATTATTATCATACTTTGCAAGCCATATCATTATCATTATTGTCCAAAGAAAACCAAAGCATGGCTGAATTGGTCGGTGGTAGTGCAAAACAGCCAACACAATGAAGATTTGATCAACAAAGACATTTAGTTTGGTGTGCATATATAGTTCTCATATATAGTTATAAAAGGGGGGGAAATACTATTGAAAGTCATGACGGACGCCCGTTTGGATAGAGCTTATTTTGTTGGTAGTAATTCATAGTTAAAGAGAGTTATTGTTTTACTGTCTTTACTTACCGTGAGTAGATTCATTTACTTGTAATTTCATTTAGAGTACATTTCATTTTGTATTAGTTGAGCTGGCATTCTGTTGAGATACATATAGATACTTTGTACTCAGTTTTAATTAATTCAATTCAACTGAATATTCTGTTTTCATCTTTGTTCATCTTCTCCTTCATTCTCTGTGAGTTCTAGCTACTGTGTGGTGAAGTGAGAGTGAGTGAGAATGCTCAAGTTACTCCAACAAATTGATATCTAGATCTTTGATTCAACGATTCAGGGAAACACGAGTGACTGAGAGTTGTGTGTGTGATTTCGTTTCTTCAATTCGCATCAAGTTGAAGTTCGAAATCGAAAGGAATCACGATTTCTGATTCCTAGGGTTGGGTAAACACGAGTGATTGTGAGAATCGAGTGGTTAATCACAGATCGAAGATGAACGGTGGAAACGGTGGCCTCAACACGAAACTGCCGGCGTTCGATGGCAAGAACTGGAATCGGTGGTCGATCCAGATGTGTGTGTTGTTCCGCGCTCAAGATGTGCTTGAGCTCGTCAACGATGGTTACGTTCCAGTAGGGGAGAATGCAATCGAGGCGCAGAGGAATGCACAACGAGATACGAGGAAGAAGGATCAGAAGGCGTTGTTCTACATACATTAGTGCGTCGATACGAAGGTCTTTGAGAAGATCGCGGAGGCAACTACGGGGAAAGCAGCGTGGGATACTCTGGTACGGTGCTATGGTGGTGATGCAACCGTGAAGAAAGTGAAGTTACAATCGCTGAGAAAGCAATACGAGAATCTGGAAATGAAGAGCAATGAGAAGATCGCAGTCTACATTGCACGAGTTGTTACTGTAACAAATGAGATGAAAACCTGTGGAGAAACAATGACTGAGAAAACAATCGTAGAGAATGTACTTAGATCCCTAACTGCTCAATTTGATTTTATTGTACTTGCGATAGAACAATCTAAGGATACTAGTACAATGAAAATTGATGAGCTGCAAAGAAACCTAGAGGCACATGAATTAAGAGTGACTGAGAGAGGATCTGAAAAGGAACCTGAGAAACCTCTTAAGGCTCAGACCTATAACAAGAATAATAATGATAAGTCAAATTGGAAAGAAAATAAGTGGAAGAGTAAGAAGCAAGCATGGTTAGAGAATAGGATCAAGAAGAACGATGAAAATAATGCTGAGAAACCAGAATCCTCCAACCAAGGGGGGAAGAAATATAAGAATAATCAGAAAGGGAAAGAGAAGTTTGATAAGAGAAAGATACAATGTTTTAATTGTGATAAGTTTGGCCACTTTGGTGATGAGTGTTGGTCAAATAAGGAAAATAAGAAAGAAGAAGCTAACATAGCTAAAGGAGATTCTGATGATGATCCAGTGCTGTTGATGGTGACACTACAAGAAAACTTGGACTTTTCGGCGGACAAAATCTGCCGGAAAATCCAAAAATCCGCGGAAAATGTGGACTTTCCGGCGGATTTGTTGGACTTTCCGGCGGATTTTTGGCGCCGGTAGACAGCTCGTGGCAAAAGGTTTCGGGCGGATTATCCACCGGAACTTTCCGGCGGATTTTGTGGCGCCGAAAAATCCGCCCGAAGTTTTCGACGGATTATCTGCCGGAAAACCCCAGGAAAATTCGCATTTTTTATCCACCGGAAAGTCTACAAATCCGCTGGAAAGTCCACAAATCCGCCGGAAAAACCGTATGGTTTATCCGCCGAAAAATCCACAAATCCGCCGGAAAAACCGTTTTTTTTAATTTAATTATTTTTAAAAAATAAATATTATTTTTTAAAAATCATTTTATTTAAAAAATTAATATTATTTTATTAAAAACTTTAATTGATTATTTTATTCAAAAATTTGATAATTGATAAAAAAAATTAAATTTAATAATTAATTAATTTACTAATTAAAAAAATAAAAATTAGAAATGAAAATTATTGATTAATTTAAATAAATATCCATACAACAAAAAAAATATCCATACAATAAAAAAAATATTCATACAACAAAATAAAATAATCCAAAGCTACTGGGGTGGCTGCTGGGGTGGCTACGTGGGTGGCTGCTGGTCTAACTCATCACCATGATAATAGGTATCAGATGTAAGAAAAGCAGTAATCGAATCCATAATATTAAGATCGATGTTGGGCCGCTGGGGTGACTGCTGCTGGGGCTGCTGGTATGGCTGCTGGGGTGACTGCTGCTGGGGCTGCTGGTATGGCTGCTGGGGTGACTGCTGCTGGGGCTGCTCGTATGGCTGCTGGGGTGACTGCTACTGGGGCTGCTGGTTTGGCTGCTGGTATGGCTGCTGGGGCTGAGGTGCATACTGCTGGGAATACTGTGTGGATACCTGTGTTGCAGGTTATCTAATATTGCAGGATTAGTTTTGATGATGAAAAAGACAAAGCCAAGTTGATGGCCAAAGGAATGAGAGTGTCAAAGCAAAGCTGATAAAAAGTATCATATATTCAAAAGTCACAATCCAAGACAATCAAACTCAAGAATTGAAGTTTCAAGATATAAGGGTAGTCCTTATAAATAAGGGTAGTCCTTAGGGTTTGGGTGTGTCTTAGGAAAAAGTGTAAGCTCTTACGAAGGTCAGCTCATCTCTCAAAGTCCCAAGTTTTCAAAATGCATGCATGCACACGTAAACACAAGAAGCATTTTTGAAAAGCATAAAATCGATTTTCTCTATTTTATTCTATATATAAAAATCGATTTTCAGGTCAATACAAAAGATAAAGAATCGATTCATACTAGTTTCACAAAGTATGCAAATCGATTCCTAAGGTATTTTTCAAAAAGGAAAGAATCGATTCACACTATTTTTCACTTAGCAAAAGAATCGATTCCTACATGTCTCAGGAAAGCCAAGAATCGATTCATACAAATTACACTGAGTATAAGAATCGATTCCTAGCCCTCCTGGATCTCAAGAATCGATTGCCACCTTTTTCAAAGCAAGTCAAAATCGATTTTTAATTAAAAGAAGAATCGATTCCTAGATCCAATGTTTTCAACAAAGAATCGATTCCTACATTGTTTTCAACGTAAACTTGATTTTTCCAAAGCCTATAAATAGAGGCCTCATAGCCTCCATTTCTCAACCAACCCATTCTCACAATCTATTCTTTCTGAAAAACTCTTATATTTTATTTGTGTTCTTCTCGCACCGCCGGTCCGTCAAGAGCTGATCTTTTGCTAAGAGTTAGTTGGGGTTGCGTTCTTCAAATTGTATAATCTTCCTACGTTAAGAGGTATTTCTGTATTTACATTTGTTATTATTTAATTGTTTGTGATTTGTACTAGGGAGTGGGGTATCTCTCTAGGGTAGCTGTTTGTACTAGGAAGTGGGGTATCTTTCTGGGGCAGCTGATTGTACAGGGGTGGGGTATCTCTTGTTATTGTTATATTAGATTTGAGGGCTCTCCATAGGTGGGGTATCCTAGGAGGAGAGTGCCTGAGTCTGTAAAGGTTTTCCAAGGCACCTGTAAGCCTTGTTGTTTTGGTTAGTGGAAAATCTCACAAGGGTGTGAGGACTGGACGTAGGTCACTAGGAGGTGACCGAACCAGGATAAATCTCTGCGTGCTTTACTGCTTTCCTGCTTTACTGTTATACCGCTTTACTGCTTTATATTCTAATTCCTTCGCTTCCACTTAACCTGCGCGAAATTGATCTAAGTCATTGAAAAAGGGGAAAAACGTTTTCAAAAGATCTGAAAAGTTTTAAATCTCAATTCACCCCCCCCCCTCTTGAGACTGAAGCCACTTGGTAACAAGTGGTATCAGAGCTAGACTCTTGTATAAAGGGCCTAGCAGCTTCAAGAGAAATGGCTTCAGGTTGGTCTACGCAAGAGGGTGCATCTCTTTTCCGTCCTCCGGGATTCAACGGAGAAGACTATGCATATTGGAAAGAAAGAATGAGAATTTTTATTGAAGGGGTAGACTTAGATGTTTGGGATGCTGTGGAAAAATGACCTTTCGTCCCCACACACATAGTAGATGGTATTCTTACAATAAAAAGTAGAAATGAATGGTCTGATGATGAGAAAAGAAAAGTGCAACTTAATTTTCGTGCTAAAAATATTATTACTTCTGCTTTGAGTGCTGATGAATTTTTTCGAGTTTCAAACTGTAAAACTGCCCAAGAAATGTGGGATAATCTTCAAGTTACTCATGAGGGTACAAGTGAAGTGAAAAGGGCAAGAACAAATACTCTTACCAGAGAATACGAATTGTTCAGAATGAATACAGGTGAAACAATATCAGAGATGCAGAAAAGGTTCACTCATATAGTCAAATTGGGTTCATTAGGAAAATCATTTCCTCCCGAAGACTTGATCAACAAAGTGCTAAGATGCCTAAACAGAGAATGGCAACCAAAGGTGACTGCAATAACTGAGTCAAGAAACTTGACTAGCATGACTCTCGCCACCCTGTTTGGGAAATTACTAGAGCACGAGTTAGAGCTCACTCGCCTAGCAGAGCATGAAGGAAAAGACAAGAAGAACAAAAACTTAGCTCTCAAAGCCTCCAGTTCAAGCTCATCCGACGATAGTGATGATTCGGAAGATGAAGATGAAGACGAGGAGAAAATGGAACTAATGGTTAGTAAATTCAAAAAGTTCATGAGAAGGGAAAGATCTCTCAAAAAGAATTCTCCAACCAAAAGAGGCTCAAGCAAAGAAAACTTCTCAAGTCCTCCAACTTGCTACGAATGTGGTAAATCCGGACACCTGACGATGAAGTGCCCGAACTTAGAAAGAAAATTGTCAAAGTTCAAGAAAAAGGGGTCCAAAGGAAACAATGGTAGAAAAGCCTACATAGCTTGGGAAGACAATTCAGAAAATGAAAAAGCTCAAGTTGCTCTCATGGCCGACCACGACAGTGAAAACGAAACTGAGGTATATTCTAACTCTGATTCTTTACAAGATGCATATGATGAACTATATGAAGCCTTTACTGAATTGCATGATAAATCTTCAAAATTAGCTAAAGCTCTAAGCAAATCTAAGAAAGTTATCACTCATCTTGAAAATGATATCACTGCTTTAACTAAAGAAAAATTAGAGCTTAGAAAAGAAAATGATGATCTTGTTTACTTCAAGGAAAATTATGTATGTGATAAGTGTATAGAACATGAAAAGAAAATCAATGAGTTTGAATGTACAATAGACAAAATGTCCAAATTACAACATGTACATCCTAGGATTCCGAGAAATAACTTTGTGAAAAGCAATATGCATCATAGACCTAAGTTTTCCACTAGACCTTATATTAGATGTTATTATTGTGGTAAACCTGGACATACAGCTTCTGTTTGCAGGGCAAGAGGTAAACAAAATATGAAAAAGGTGTGGGTTCCCAAAGGAACCATACCAAACACTAACCCACAAGGACCCAAAGAGATTTGGGTACCTAGAATCCTGTTTTAGATCATTGCAGGTATGCTTCAAGGTATGGGGGCAGATTGATACCTTGACAGCAAAGACTCAAAGCGCATGACCGGAGACGTAATAAAGTTCTTAACACTCACCCCCAGAAAAATCCGTCATGTGACTTGTGATAGATAGAGGAAGAATCACCGGTAAAGGTCAGATTGGTTAAAATTTTATTCACCTCTATTTTGAAAATGTGCTTAAGAATAGTTTATCAAGTCAAATATGTGACTACTAAAATAGAGCAATTCCTGAATCTCATTTCATGTATCTTTAAAGAACAAATATTTATAAGGCATGAAAGTATTCTGGTCATCCCTCTAGGACTAAGCATATAGAAATTATATATCACCTTCTTAAAGGTTATGGTTAAAAAGGCGATAGTGTGATTGAGTTAGTTGAGTCGTCACAAACAACTAGTTGACATTTTCAGAAATCCATTGCAAAAGAAAACCTGGTTCTTCATTTACTCAAATGAATTTTTCAATAAAATGTTTTTCAAGTGATTTTATAAAATATGAATTTAAGAGAATTTGTGACTTATGAATTTCTGCGTGCTCAAAAAGCGTTTTATAAAGCAGCTGAAATGCTACCTTTTCCCGAAATCCATTTTCTCCTGTCACAATCAATTGCTGGCTCTGGCATTAAAATTCAGAATACATACTCACAATCGTTGTTCAACTAAAATAATTTTTCTCCCATATTCTGGCCGCCATCACCAACTTTCAAACTAAGCAGCATGAAATACATAAAGCCTAAAACAACTGAGGTGCATACTGCTGGGAATACTGTGTGGATACCTGTGTTGCAGGTTATCTAATATTGCAGGATTAGTTTTGATGATGAAAAAGACAAAGCCAAGTTGATGGCCAAAGGAATGAGAGTGTCAAAGCAAAGCTGATAAAAAGTATCATATATTCAAAAGTCACAATCCAAGACAATCAAACTCAAGAATTGAAGTTTCAAGATATAAGGGTAGTCCTTATAAATAAGGGTAGTCCTTAGGGTTTGGGTGTGTCTTAGGAAAAAGTGTAAGCTCTTACGAAGGTCAGCTCATCTCTCAAAGTCCCAAGTTTTCAAAATTCATGCATGCACACGTAAACACAAGAAGCATTTTTGAAAAGCATAAAATCGTTTTTCTCTATTTTATTCTATATATAAAAATCGATTTTCAGGTCAATACAAAAGATAAAGAATCGATTCATACTAGTTTCACAAAGTATGCAAATCGATTCCTAAGGTATTTTTCAAAAAGGAAAGAATCGATTCACACTATTTTTCACTTAGCAAAAGAATCGATTCCTACATGTCTCAGGAAAGCCAAGAATCGATTCATACAAATTACAGAGTATAAGAATCGATTCCTAGCCCTCCTGGATCTCAAGAATCGATTGCCACCTTTTTCAAAGCAAGTCAAAATCGATTTTTAATTAAAAGAAGAATCGATTCCTAGATCCAATGTTTTCAACAAAGAATCGATTCCTACATTATTTTCAACGTAAACTTGATTTTTCCAAAGCCTATAAATAGAGGCCTCATAGCCTCCATTTCTCAACCAACCCATTCTCACAATCTATTCTTTCTGAAAAACTCTTATATTTTATTTGTGTTCTTCTCGCACCGCCGGTCCGTCAAGAGCTGATCTTTTGCTAAGAGTTAGTTGGGGTTGCGTTCTTCAAATTGTGTAATCTGCCTACGTTAAGAGGTATTTCTGTATTTACATTTGTTATTATTTAATTGTTTGTGATTTGTACTAGGGAGTGGGGTATCTCTCTAGGGTAGCTGTTTGTACTAGGAAGTGGGGTATCTTTCTGGGGCAGTTGATTGTAACAGGGGTGGGGTATCTCTTGTTATTGTTATATTAGATTTGAGGGCTCTCCATAGGTGGGGTATCCTAGGAGGAGAGTGCCTGAGTCTGTAAAGGTTTTCCAAGGCACCTGTAAGCCTTGTTGTTTTGGTTAGTGGAAAATCTCACAAGGGTGTGAGGACTGGACGGAGGTCACTAGGAGGTGACCGAACCAGGATAAATCTCTGCGTGCTTTACTGCTTTCCTGCTTTACTGTTATACCGCTTTACTGCTTTATATTCTAATTCCTTCGCTTCCACTTAACCTGCGCGAAATTGATCTAAGTCATTGAAAAAGGGGAAAAACGTTTTCAAAAGATCTGAAAAGTTTTAAATCTCAATTCACCCCCCCTCTTGAGACTGAAGCCACTTGGTAACATACTGGGGTGCATACTGTTGCTGAGGCCACTGCTGAAATGCACCACTGTAATGCTGTTGCGACTGCTGCGACTGGTAGGATGGCATATGTAATGAGGATGGCCTCGACTGCTGAGACATCATCAGCTGATCCTGCAAAAACTTAAAGCGCTCCTCCATGCATTGCTCAGCTATCCTAGCCTGCTCCGCCATGTGCTGCTCAGCTGTCCTAGCGTGCTCCTCCATGCGCTCCTCAGCTATCCTGGCTTTTTCCTGAAGCGCCGCCACTTCCCGATCACTTTGCTCCTGCCGCTCGGCAAACTGACGCTGGGCCTCGCTCAGTTGCCCTGTCAATTCCGCAACAGCATTCAACTCACGAGCATTGGGAACATAAGAGTGAGCAGTACTCGGAGATCCAAAAGATTGTGAAGCTGATAGACTCGGAATAATGCTTGTTCGAAAAGCAGCCGGTCCAATACCACCTGATCCTACCATACGATTACTCTTTTGGGGACCAACTGCTCTCTCCCAAATATCACGAGCTACTCTAGCCTCCTCCTCTGGATCGATATCAGCTGCCCCACTGGGACTCATGGTACTCAGTCAGCCCACCTTGGAAGCTCTCCTGAAAAAAAATAACCCAACAAATAAATAACTATGCAAACGTAGTTTTAGTATAATATTCCTCGCCCGATATAAAGATTAATATAAATAATAAACATTAATATATAATTGTAAAAGTATTTTTACCTGAATATTCCTCGCCCGATTTGTAGCAAAGTCACCAGTGTCCTCCCGCATATGAAGGTAGCGATGCAACTCAGGCAAAGTAATTGCCCTTTGTTTCCTCGCCTCCTATATATACATATATACATATTATTAATTAATACACATGAAAATGACTAGTTAATTATAAATAATTAATTAATCAAGTAATAAAGTAATAAATTTACCAAATGCCCGTGATGCGTTGCAGTATTAACACTCCCCCTGTGTGTGCAGCCACCTTTTTCAGAAGCACGGTTCTTCTTGGCTTTCTCACAAAAATTCCTAAATTCCGGTGTCTGCCAGTACTCCTGTAACCCAGCCCAAGTTGAGTCTCCCATATAAGATGGCTTCGCATTTTTACCACGCGCCTCCCGCAGTAATTCAGAATAGCGATGGAACATCTCTTATGGAAGATTCTCTCAACTTCCCTTTGCTGCTCTGGTAACCATGTACATTTTTCCTATTTAAGAAATTTACAATAATGTTGTTAATTATAAGACAAATTAATTAATCAAGTCAATAAGATATACACCAATTAAATTAATCAAGTCAATAAGATATACACAAATTAATTAATTAATTATTTCATAGAACAACTTACCAAAAATGAATTTAACATCCTCCCAATTGCCTCTGTATCTTTTCTAACAGCTGTCCAATTCTTCCAGCTACCGGTGAAATTCTCCTTGATTGTTTTCGTGATGGTGGTAGCTGTAGCCTTCGAAGGAAGAAATCTGCATTAAAAAAAGATGAATTTTATTACACCAAATTATATAAGTTATATAAAAGGCAACAAAAATAAATTAATAAATAATAATATATATACTTACGAATCACCAGCAGTCTCCAATATGATACGCCCATAAGGTGTATACCTGACCACCTCACGGTCAACAGTGAATGTGCGCACCCCATCAGCATCAACATCTGTCGGGGTTAAGCCCTCAGTAGCAGCAGGAATCACTGGGTCCCCTGCAGTACTAGTACTAGCACCCTCAGACCCAGGTGGTGGCAAATATCAGCCACCAGCAACAACAACACGAGCAGGCTGAACATGACGCCCTAGGCGAGTAGAAGTCTTCCGCCTGGTAGCGCTGGCGGCATCACCCGTGTCGACAGGTGGAGGAACATATGTCTCGTCATCAGATCCTGAGTGAGATGCCATGACTGTATCTAGCTAGACATATATACATTTAAACAAACAAACATACACTAAACAAGGTTAACATAAACATACTAAACAAAAATATATAAACATACTAATTAAACAAACATAAATTACATACTAATTAAAAATAGGTTATATAACATATATTATTGAAACATAAATAACTAATTGGAATCCCATTCATTCTCAAAATCATCATCATCAGAGGAGTGAATTCTTGATACACCAATGTGGTTTGTTGCATCTTCATCAGCATCTTCTTCGTCATCAACTTCATCGCCGGTGTTTGGCTCATCACATAAACGAGTAATGGGTTCAACTTCAATCACTTCATTTACATTAGACATCTCTTCCATTTGATATGACACATCTTCCACCGTGTCATCATTTGTCTCAATGCGACCTCTTGGTTTTGTTTTAATTGCGACACATCAACCACGCCTATCAGTCCGCGTTGATGGATATGGGACATAATAGACTTGTCTCACATTTTGTGCAATGACGAACGGATCATACAGTCGATATCTACCATTCATTTTAATGTCCGCTGTATTTGACTTTGGATTCACATTTGTTCCTCGAGCTAACGGATCAAACCAATGACAATAGAAAACCACTACCTTCTGACTAAAATCTAGATGTGGGTACGAAAGTTCATATATGTGTTGAACCACACCAAAAAAATCATCTTCACCTCCTCCAGTGACACCCTTCATGCACACTCCACTATTGACTGTCTCTCTGCCCTGTGTCCATTCATTGGTGTAAAATTCGTATCCATTGACAAAGTATGTGTGCCATTCTTTAACACATCTTCGAGGACCGTCTGATATGTTCCTCAAGTGTTGGTTGGTAGGAGTTGGCGGGAGGGCATAAACATGTTGCCTAAACCACGTTGGAAAATGTGCATTAATATGAGCAGAAGATTGTTGCTCACTTACGTCCTCTGATGACAAGAATTCCCTAAGAAGAAATAATTAATTGTTACACATTTTTCTACATATTAACTAATTAAGATCGATAGTTTATAATGTTGAGGAACATACTCAATAAATGGTTGCACCTCAGTACAGTTTATCAACACATGAACATGTGCTGAACTTAACTCTTCATCTGTTAGCCAGTGAATTGACTCCTTCCCAGATGGACGACCGGGTAGACAAAAGACAGACAAAGCTAAATGATGTCTAGGACATTCAGTATCCATTTCATTTCGGCTGCTTCCAGGAGCAAACTCATTCTTGAAACAGTAAGAACAAAAATGCGTTGTTTCACGGTGTAAGTAAGAAGAACATATCGATCCTTTAACTCTAGCTTTGTTTTTCACCGATCTTTTTGAATCACCCATGAACCTAGAGAAAATGATATTAATTAACATAATAATCATATATTTTAAACTTGTTTCTTATATGGTGTGAAAATTAACTGACCTTTCAAACGGATACATCCATCTGTATTGGACAGGTCCGCCAAGTTTAGCTTCATATGCGAGATGCACCGGTAGATGCTCCATAGAATCAAAGAAACCAGGCGGAAATACTCTCTCCAACTTGCATAAGATAAGTGGGATGTCTTGTTCCATTTTTGAAAGATCATCAGCTTTTAGCGTTGCAGAACACAAATTCTTAAAGTATTGACTTATTTCAATGAGCGGATTCAAAACGTGTTTTGGCAACGAACTAAAAGCGATAGGAAGTAAACACTCCATGAATACATGACAATCATGACTCTTCATCCCATGCAACCTCCCATTATCCACATCCTCACATCTAGATAAATTGGAAGAATAACCGTCTGGCATTTTCAACTCTTTTATCCACTGATAAACTGCTTTCGCTTGTTCGGTAGATAAAGTATAATTGGCTTTGGGTTTCAGAGTCCTAGTACCTTGCTCAACCAACAACAAATCTTTTCGTCTACAGAAATGATCTATATCCTTCCTAGCTTTCTCATTGTCTTTCGTTTTGCCTTTCACGTTCATGACAGTGTTAAATATGTTGTCAAAAAAATTCTTCTCTATATGCATGACATCGAGATTGTGTCTCAATAGATTATCTTTCCAATAGGGAAGTTCCCAAAAAATACTTTTTTTCGTCCAATTGTGCCATTGTCCATAGCCATCTGGACGAGAAACAACACCCGCTACGACTTCCACGGGAGGGATATCCCTAACACTATTCCAAACTTCCTCTAGTGTCAACTTACGAAAAGGTCCAGCTGTTTCAACATTTCCCTTGATGAACGCATCTTTCTGCTTTCTAAATGGGTGATTCATAGGTAAGAACCTACGGTGCGAGTCAAACCATGAAGTTTTTCCTCCGTATTTAAGACTAAAAGCTTTTGTGTCAACCATGCAAATCGGACACGCCATCTTACCATGTGTCCCCCATCAATCAAAGATTGCAAATATATGTAAATACCAGCTGTTGGATTACTTGGCCCTGGGATAATAGAATTTAAAAACATGTATGGTTTAGACATACACATTTTTGGAGGAAGGTTGTATGGGGTAACAATAACTGGCCAACATGAATACGGTGTTGCCGAGGCTTGAATATATGGTGTGAAACCATCAGAGCATAAACCAAGCCGAACATTGCGTGGATCACTGGCAAAATCTGGATGAACACGATCAAAATGCTTCCAAGCTTCACCATCAGATGGGTGACGTAATTCACCCGAATTATTTCTATTTTGATGGTGCCACGTCATTTTACCCGCGGTCTCAATTGAAGTAAACATCCTCTGTAGCCTTGGTATAAGCGGCAGATAGAACATTGCTTTTCGTGGAACCGGTTTGCCTCTGCTCATCCCTTTCCTACTGACACGATAGCGTGCCTCTCCACACAACTTGCATTCCGACAACTCTCCATCATTTATGCCAAACTCATTGTTATAATATAGCATGCAACCAGACACACAACAATCAATTCTTTTATATTTTAAGCCAAGCTTCGATACCAGTCTTTTAGCTTCATAATAGCTTTGCGGCAAAAGCCCTCTAATGGGGGTTGCATCCAACATCATTTTGGTCATATATTCCATGCACAACTCAGCAACATTAAATTGAGACTTAAGACCCAACAACCAAGCACACATTGATAATTTTGAGTCTTTAGATCCTTCAAATAATGGTTTATTTGTCTCACTCAAATACATGTAAAACCTTTGAGCTTCCTCATTTGGAACTTCTTCAGCATCATATTCCGGTTCTTCAAAATCCAAATTTACTCCAACAGTGTCGGATATCATTCCCTAATAAACATCTAACGGTTGTATAATTTGGCCTCCTCCAGATGTCGTAGTCGCTGGATAACTACTTGATGTGGGAGCTACTACTTCAACCAGAACATTAACCGCAGGAACTGCAGCTACCCCTGGTCCTACTTCCCCGTGACGACTCCATATCCAATAATTTGGCCTAAACCCATTATTGTACAAATCAACTCTAACTTCGTCTTCATTTTTTATAACTCGAAACGAACATTTCAAGCACGGACATCTAATTCTGCCTTGTCGCGCAAATTCTTCATGATGCTTAGCACAAAAAATAAACTCTTCTACTCCTTCTACAAAACGTCGCTTTAAACCGGATCTTCCAGGAAACAATCGATCATACATCCAACTACGATCCATAATTTCAAGATCTATGTACTACACTACAACGTAAATGAAATAAACTATCAAATCAACTATCAATTACTTTATATTTTGATATATATTAATATATTAATTACTTTATTTTCATATATCAATAAACTATCAATTACCAGTGAACTTAATAAATAAGTTTTTTCAATATAAATTATTTTGTATTATTATTGCAAACAAAATTTGTAACAAAATTTTACGATAAATAGTGAAGTAATTAATATTTTATTAATTAATTTTAATATTGTACCAAAAAAGTAACAGAACTTTATTATATAATTTTTTGGGACGAACAAATTTTGATGGTGGTGCTAATAAGCGTTATTAAAAATCACCAAAGACTAAAAGAAAAAATACAAATTTTACGGTGACCACAAGTTGGTAAATTTTTTGTAGACACTAAAAACAAAAAATCCATATATATATATATATATATTGATATATTAATTACTTTGATAACTAACCGTAGTGAAGAGAAGGCTCTGACTTGAAGCTTATCCCGAACTCAAACAAAGAGGAAAGAGGAGGAACCCAAACAATACCTAAACAGGCAACACCACAATTAGTAACAAACTCATATTATAAAATAATTTAAAAAACTAAAAATATTAACTAAAGTTACAAACATACCTTATATCGAAAAAATTTGTCAACGAGAGGAAGAGATTAGTAGAGAGAAGTGGAGAAGGGATTGGTAGAGAGAAAGAGATTTAGTAGAGAGAAGATAGATTGGTAGAAGTGTGAAGAAGAAGAAGTGGAGAAGAGATTTATATAGAGTAACGAAAATCAACGGTCAAAACGCGAATCCGCCGGAAATGACTTTAGGGTGTTTCCGGCAGATTTTTGAAATTCCAAATTGGCGGTTTCAGGATTTTTCGGCGGATTTTTATCCGCCGCAAACTTACCGGCGGAATTTAGGGACTTTCCGGTGGATTGATCCACCGCAAGTATTTCCGGCGGATTTCGAGGCATTTCCGGCGGATTTTGATTTTTTATTTTAAAAAAAAATTCGTAAACGAAAATCCGTCGGAAACACCCAAATATCCGCCGGAAATACCTACACATCCGCCGGAAATACCTAAATATTCGCTGGAAATACCCAAATATCCGCCGGAAATAACCAAATTCAATATTCGCTATTTAATTAGTGTCGCTAATATCTTGACCGTTAATTTAGTGTCGACAAGATCTTGACCGTTAATTAGTGTCGACACTAATCACTA
Source organism: Astragalus membranaceus (assembly GCA_039519185.1). NCBI lineage: Eukaryota > Viridiplantae > Streptophyta > Magnoliopsida > Fabales > Fabaceae > Astragalus > Astragalus membranaceus. The sequence continues at coordinate 78,785,220 of CM076847.1, forward strand.
TTGACTATTCAATAATCACGCTGCACTATTCACTATTTAGTGTCGGCAAGATCTTGACCGTTAATTAGAGTCGACACTAATTACCATTGACTATTCAATAATCACGCTGCACTATTCACTATTTAGTGTCGGCAAGATCTGGACCGTTAATTTAGTGTCGGCAACATCTTGACCATTTTTTATACCGGATATGTTGTTGTATTATTATGAGTATTATGGTTTTTTATTTTTTTTATCCTTTATATATTTAATAAAAAAAATTAAATAATATATTTAATTAATTCCGGTTCAACCCCCGATTCAACCGGTTGAACCCAAGAACCCCTGAACCGCTACCTCTTCCGGTTCAAAGTCCGGTCCAATTTTGATTACCTTGCTCTAAATAGAAAGTTTGAGGAACTCCAATGACCTGTTGTTAATTTGGAGGATGATACGGAACGTTTGATGTGTGTAAATGTCTACACTCATCAAACGCTCAGCATCATCCCCTAACTTAACAAGAGAGGAATTCGTAGGGGAGGTTCATGACAATGTTACTTTTAACGAAAAAGATGAAGTGGATGTTAATGACAATGTGGAAGTTTCTTTACAAAGAAATGGAGACATACGCCACTCTCTTGGAGCCGCTGCCGACAATGCTCAAGAGAGTGGCGTATGTCTCTGTTTCTTTCAAGAGAATGAGAGTATCGGTAGAGGTGTGAAGAAGAAGTGGAAAAGAGATTTAGATAGAGGAAACGAAAATCAACGGTCAAAAGGCTAATCCGCCGGAAATGTAATTTCCGGCGGATTTAGGGTGTTTCCGGCGGATTTTTGAAATTCAAAATTCGCGCTTCCGGGCTTTTCCGGCAGATTTTTATCCGCCGCAAACTTACCGACGGAATTAGGGGCTTTCCGGCGGATTTATCCGCCTCAAACATTTCCGGCGGATTTCTAGACATTTCCGGCGGATTTTAATTTTTTTTTTTAAAAAAAATTTCGTAAACCAGATCCGCCGAAAACACCTCGAAATCCGCCGGAAATGTTTGCGGCGGATAAATCCGCCGGAAAGTCCCTGATTCCGCCGGTAAGTTTGCGGCGGATACAATCCGCCGGTAAGTTCTACAATCCGCCGGAAAGTTTTCGACGGATAAAAATCCGCCGGAAAGTCCTGGTCGGTAAAACTGGTTATTCTTGTAGTGTGACTACAACAGATGACTTAGTGATTATAGAGCTATGGTATCTGGATACAGGGTGCTCCAATCACATGACTGGTAATAGAGAATGGCTGGTTAACTTTGACAGCAGCAAGAGAACAAAGATAAGGTTGGCAGATGACAGATATTTGACACCAGATGGCATGGGAAACATTCTGGTGGAAATGGGAAATGGTAAGTCTGTTTTGATTGAGGATGTATGGTATGTGCCTGGGATGAAGAGCAACCTAATGAGTGTAGGTCAGCTCATAGAGAAGAGATACTCAGTGAATATGGAGGATGGAATGTTGCTGCTATATGATAGAGATAAGAGATTGATTCTGAAGTCTGCTTTAGAGAAGAACAGAACCTTTAAAGTAAGAATTAGTGCAACTGAAACACATTGTTTTAGTGCAACTGATAGTGAAAAAGAGAGTGCTCTGTGGCACAGAAGGTATGGACACCTAAACTATAGGAGTTTAGGCCATTTGAAGTCCAAGAATTTGTGATTGGTGTACCAAATGTCACAACATGTGACAAGGAATGTGATGTATGCATGAGAAGCAAGCAAGCAAGGCTTCCATTCACATCAGAGTTACCTCCGAGAGCTACACAGGCTTTAGGAGTGGTACATTCAGATGTATGTGGTCCACTTGAGGTCCCCTCCTTGTGTGGCAACAAATACTTTGTAACATTTGTAGATGAATTCACATGAATGCTGTGGATTTATCTAATTAAGGCCAAGAGTGAAGTACTAGAACAGTTTAAGAAATTCAGAGTGTTTGCAGAAAGACAAAGTGGCTGCAAGTTGAAAATACTGAGAACTGATGGTGGTGAAGAATACAACTCTACTGAGTTTAAGAACTACTGTGAAGAGAATGGTATTGACCATGAATTGATTGCCCCTTATACTCCTCAACACAATGGAGTAGCTGAGAGGAGAAATAGAATGATAATGGACATGGCAAGTTGCATGCTAAAGGAAATGAAGCTGCCAAGAAATCTGTGGGGTGAGGCTGTGGCAACTGCAGCTTATATTTTAAATAGGTGTCCAACAAAGAAGCTCAATAATGTAGTTCCAATTGAGGTATGGTCTGGCAAGAAACCCAGTGTAGGGCATCTGAGAGTGTTTGGTTCACTCTGCTACAAACATATCCCAGATGCTAGAAGAAAGAAACAGGATGATAAAAGCAGTCCTATGATTCTTGTAGGGTATCACTCTACAGGAGCATATAAGCTGTAAAATCCAGTGAACAACAACATAGAGATAAGCAGAGATGTGATTGTGAAAGAAACTGAGCAGTGGGATTGGGAAAATGGTGAAGTGAACACCATTGAAGAAGACTCTGTCCAAATAAATGATGTTGGTGTGTACACACTAGATCAAGAGCCTGAACCTGAAGTTGCTGTGAATGAGGAACAGGCTCCACAACAACATGAAAGTGATACTGACACTGATGTTGATGAAGAACCAGTGATACAAGACAGACCACAAAGACAGAGAACACTACCCAACAGACTGACAGATTATGATCTAACTCCTGATAGTGCAGTGGACAGTGATGAGGAGCTGGTTCAGTTTGCCTTTTTAGCTGATGTTGAACCAATCAGCTATGTTGATGCCTTAAAGGAGCAGGTGTGGAAGACTGCTATGAAAGAAGAATTGAGTTCAATTGAAAGAAACAAGAGCTGGGAACTGGTTGTGATGCCAGAAAATAAGAAAGCAATCAGTGTAAAATGGGTTTTCAAGGTGAAATTGAAACCTGATGGTACAGTTGCAAAACATAAGGCTAGATTGGTAGCTAGGGGTTTTCTTCAAAAGCAGGGGCTTGATTACTTTGAGGTATTTGCTCCAGTTGCTAGGCACGAGACAATTAGAATGGTGATTGGTCTAGCTAGTAATAAGGGATGGGGATTATACCATCTTGATGTGAAGTCAGCATTTTTAAATGGACCATTGGAAGAAGAGGTGTATGTGTTGCAGCCTTCTGGGTTCGAAGTTAAGGTAAAAGAACACATGGTTTACAAGCTGCATAAAGCTTTGTATGGGCTTAAACAAGCTCCAAGAACTTGGAATAGAAAGATTGATGCCTTCTTTGTGGAATTCGGCTTCAAGAAGTGTATGGTGGAACATTGAATCTATGTAAATGATTCTAAACAAGGTGGGAAGATTCTGGTGTGCTTGTATGTGGATGATATGCTGATTACAGGTGGTAATATAGCTGAGATAAACAGCTTTAAGAAGAAGCTGATGACTGCCTTTGAGATGACAGACTTAGGGAGGGTGAATTACTTCCTAGGAATGTAATTTATCTATGAATCAAGAGGAATTATACTCCACCAAATGAAATATGCAGCTGAGATATTGAAAAGGTTCAATATGCAAGACAGCAACTCTGCTGTGACCCCAACAGAGGCAAATATGAAGCTAGAAGCTGACTTGGAGGGTGAGGATGTTGATCCAACATTGTTCAAACAACTGGTAGGATCCTTGAGATATTTGTGCAATACAAGGCCAGATATATGCTGCTCAGTTGGTGTTGTGAGTTGGTTTATGAGCAAGCCAAAAATGTCTCATTTCCTTGCTGCTACAAGGATATTGAGATATGTGAAAGGCACCTTGAGGTCTGTTATTTTATTTCCAACAGTTTCCGAAGTGAGCAGTGATGAATTGTTGGGATATTCAGATGCTGACTGGTGTGGTCACTACAAGAAAAATTGGACTTTTCGGCGGACAAAATCCGCCGGTAAAACCAAAAATCTGCCAAAAATGTGGACTTTCCGGCGGATTTTTTGGACTTTCCGGCAGATTTTTAGCGCCAGTAGACAGCTCGTGGCAAACGCTTTCCGGCAGATTATCCGCCGGATTTCGTGGCGCCGAAAAATCCGTCGGAAATTTCCGCCGGAAAATCCGCCAAAAAATCCAAAAAATCCGCCGGAAATGTCGTCGGAAATTTACCGGCGGCTTTTTTTAAAAAAAAATTTTAAAAAATCCACCGGAAATTCAAAAATCCGCCGGAAAGTCCAAAAAAAAAGTATTTTTTTTTTAAAAATCCGCCGGTAATTCAAAAAAACCGCCGGAAATTTACCGGCGGATTTTTGGAATTACCGGCGGATTTTAAAAAAAAATTACTTTTTTTTTTAATTTTTTTTATATTTTTTTCGAATTTTTGTATTTTAATTAAATAATAAGTAATAAAAAATGAATTAGAATGTGAGAAAAAAATTATATAGAATAGAATGAGAAGTAATAGAGAAATTAGAATGAAAGAGAGTTGTGTCAAAAAAATAAGAATATATGAAAGAGTGTATGGAAAAAAGAAGTAGGAGAGAATAAGAATGAATAAGTGATAAGGAATAAGAATAAATAAGAGTATGTGAATGAAGAAATAAGAAGAAGTGAGAAGGAAGAAGAAATGAGAAATATAGAAAAGAGATATGTAGAGAAATTTAATTAAGTTTGAAGAGTATATGAGAAAGAAGAAATAAGAATGAATAAGTGAGAATGAATGAGAAGGAAGAAAAAAAGAAATGTAGAAGAGTGTAGGAGAAAGTGAGAAGGAAATAAAGAGTGAAATGAGAGAATGAAAAGAGTGTAGGAGAAAGTTTTATTTATAGGAATTTCAAAATATTCCGGCGGATTTTTAACATTTCCGGCGGATTTTTTGAAATTTTTTAATATTATTTTTAAACAAAATCTGCCGGAAAATTTTCGGCTACATTTCTGGCGGTTTTTGAATTTTTGTTTTTTTTTTTGGAAAATCCGCCGGAAAAGTTCCGGCGACATTTCCGGCGGATTTTTTTGAATTTCCGACGGATTTAAAAAAAATAAAAATTCCAAAAATCCGCCGGAAATTCAAAAAATCCACTGGAAATACCATTTTTTCCACCGGGAAGTTACCGACGGAAAACAACCGCCGGAAATGCAAAATATCCGCCGGAAACTTACCGACGGAAAAATCAGCCGGTAATACACGATATTCTTGTAGTGGGTGATAAGGTGGATAGAAGATCCACAACTGGTTTTATATTTCTATGGAATGGTGCTCCCATTTCCTGGTGCTCGAAGAAGCAACCATTGCTCTGTCATCGTGTGAATCTGAGTATGTAGCAGGTGCTGTGACTGCCTGCCAAGCAATATGGTTGTGTTCTCTGATGAATGAATTGAAGATATCAGTGAAGAAACACGTGAAATTGCTGATTGACAATAAGTCAGCAATTAGTCTTGCTAAGAACCCTGTTTTACATGGGCGTAGTAAGCACATTGACACCAAATTTCACTTTCTGAGTGAGCAAGTTGAAAGAGGCAGCATTGAGGTCTGTCATTGCAGTACACAGCTGCAAGTTGCAGACATACTGACAAAGGGACTGAAGACTGATCAGTTTGTGAAGCTAAAAAGTGACCTTGGCATTGTCACATTTGAAACTATGAATTAAGGAATGGTGTTGGTAGTAATTCATAGTTAAAGAGAGTTACTGTCTTTACTTACGGTGAGTAGATTCATTTACTTGTAATTTCATTTAGAGTACATTTCATTTTGTATTAGTTGAGCTGGCATTCTGTTGAGATACATATAGATACTTTGTACTCAGTTTTAATTAATTCAATTCAGTTGAATATTCTGTTTTCATCTTTGTTCATCTTCTCCTTCATTCTCTGTGAGTTCTAGCTACTGTGTGGTGAAGTGAGAGTGAGTGAGAATGCTCAAGTTACTCCAACAATTTTGAGCTTATGAAAAATAATTTACGCAGATAAATAAGCTTTTTATGTATTATTTATGAGCTTGTCAAGGCAATTTATGGAAAAACAACTTATGCAGATATAATTTTTGCTAGTGAAAACTTATGAATTAACATAAATACTTATTTATCTCCATAAGTTATTTTTCGTAAGCTCAAAAATAAGCTAATCCAAACGGGCCCTAAAAGCATTGACGAAAGAAAATATGGAAACTAAAAGTCTTTTGAGATTTTTTATTGAGACTAAAAACAAAATTTACAAACTTTTTAGACCAAAAACATATTTAACTCTTCTATTTATTAAAAATTTTGCTTCTATATACCTATTGAAATTTGTATAATATAAATTTGCCCGAAATTTGTGTCTCTTCCTTTCCTGCTCCTCTAGTAAAGAAAGGATCACCTCCGCCCTGATTCTCTGAACTTGAAGCTCGCTCTTCGACCCGTACCCTGTACACTCGGCTATTCCACAAGGAATTACTTACAGTTACATGCCACCTCTAGAAAAGTCCCTAATCCATACCACCTATGAAGCCCCGATACTCCAAAATAGGCCACGTACCCGTATCAGATGCGTATCCGATACCGATACTTGTCGGATACGTCTGGATACGTATCTTGGGAGTATCCTGAAATTTATATTTAATTTTAAATCAAAAAAAGACCAGATACTTATCGGATACGTATCCTGGGAGTATCCTGAAATTTATATTTATATTTATTTGATATTTTTGTATTACTATTTGTCTTTGAATTAGAATAGTCCTAATTTGAATTCTAATGCAATGTTTTTTATTTTAATTTATTTTAGGTATTATAGTAGTGTGTGGCTTATGGGTGGGGAAAAGACAATTAACTATGCTTATTTATTTTGATTACAAGTATCTTTTTTGTAAATCTGATTATATCTATTGAATATTATGACTTTATGAGCAATTGTCAATTAGTAAAGTGAAGTATCTTTAGTTATGTTTTATATTTTTAAATTTTTATTTAATTTTTTGTTGAAGTATCCCTGCCGTATCGTATCTTGATTTTCAAAATTTTCCCGTATCCACGTGTCGTGTCGTATCGTCAGGGGCGGATCTACGTGGAGCTGAGGGTGTGCAGTGGCACACTCTCAAGTTTTAAATTTTTTATATATAACCCCTAATTTTATTTATTTTGACCCCTATTTTTTTAATTGCACACCCTTACTTAACTACTTGCACCACTCTACACCACTGTTGCACTCTGCTCATGGAAGGATGAATGAGTATTTGCCATTTTTCTTCCGTAACTTTTCTATAAGATGAAGCTTTTTCACAATGAAGAAGAAGAACTAAACAATATTATTATTTTATCCATTACATAAACAATAAAAAATTGGGTAACGTGAAGTTGTGAACCTCTCTAAGTTTAAGTAAAAAAAATGTACATGACATGACATGACATAATAGGCTGATAGCACACTGCATACAGCAGAGTAGTGCAGTTTGAAATAAGGAAAGTTGGAAATAATGTGTAATATCCACACAGTTTCGGGTACTGCTAGGTGTGTACATATTATGAAAAAAAAGACCAATGGTGTACATAATCTGTACACCGTTGGTACGAAATAGATTATCTAACTTAAATGACCGACTTGTTACAATTAAATAACTTAAATTATTTAAGTGGTACGAAAAAAACTTAAAAGACCAACTTGTTAGAATTAAATAACTTAAAGGACCCGTGGTGTAATTTTGCCGTTTTTTATACAAAAAAAATTGTCTAGTTGCTTATATTGAGAAAAAAGTGGTTATTTTGAAACATTGATCATTCGACGATTTCAAAATATGAATTCGCATAGATGACCAATACAAATAGGGTTAAATATGTTTTTAGTCCCTATCATGTAGTCTTTTTTGTTTTTAGTCACTCTAAATTTTTTAAGCACTTTTGGTTTTCACATTATTTTTTGTTAGCATTTTTGGTCTCTGCTGTGTTAGTCTCCACTAACAAAGCTCAAGTGTCGTTGCTAATGTGTCAATTTTTAATGCGCTATATTTTTGTGGACCAAAAACATATTTAACGCTATATTTATTATGTCTATATTATAATTTAAAATTTTATTAAATTAAATAGTCCACTACAAAAAACAGATCAAATAGCGGGGGTTTTTAAGTCAATTAGCGGAGGTTTTTAACCTCCGCAAATCAAACTGCGGGGGTTTTTAAAACCGCCGGAGTTTCAAGTCCCGCAATCATTTTGCGGGGGTTTTTAAAAAACGCTGGTATCGAGACTATTTGCGGGGGTTTTACTGCGGGGGTTTTTAACCCCCACGATTAGTGGGGGTTATTTTGTGGGGGTTTTTTAACCTCCTCTAAATGTTCTATATAGAATCTTAATACTCTTTTGTTATTATTTATAATTAAGAAGGTTTTCCCTTCACCTCTTTATTAGCTTCTATTACAAACACCCAGTGTTATATACAATAAATTTAATCAAAGTACTCAAAACTTCATGAAAAATATAACCATGAGAATTTAATCAAAGTGCTCAAAACTTTATTTAAAATATAACCATGATACATAAATGTATTTCAAATATTCAGTGTAATACAAGTTAAAAATCTATCATAGCTTAAAACAATCTTATACTAAAAGATCCTTCCTAAAAAACATTAACCAATGCTACAACTTCATATTTCTCTCTTTCTTGTCTTGCTAATTCTTGGCTATATTCTCCTTAGCAATAGTCTCTACCATTTTTATGGAGTCTTCTAACGTCCTCTTGTTTAGTTCATTCAGCTCCTCAAAGCAATGGGGGTGTATTACTCCCTTTAATAAAGCCAATCGGAAGATTCATTTCCATGCACAAATCAATGTTTCAAATCTAATAACATAGAGAGTATATATATATATATATATATATATATATATATATATATATGATAATGTTAGCTAAGAAGAAGTAGATTAACCAAAACAGCAAAAATGTGAAGAAACAAATGCTATAAGTGTTTCCAATTATAAGAAAATAGACATTACCTTTAATGTGGCATCAATGCTCTCCCTTTGAGCCACTACAAGCATTCCTTGAGCTTGTTGTCCTAGTTCAGTTCTCAAGAGATGAGCCAAATCATTGTAATTATCTGTTTTAAAAAATCAATAGCACAAGTCCAAATCATAGTTATTATTTTAAAAACTAACATACGTCATGAAGTGCAAACGGCCACATCAGCAGCTCTAAAATAAAAATGTCTATTTTCGTGAAGTGCGAAAAATTCACAGGTCTACTGCAAATAACCTATGTGCTGCAAAGCAACCAAACTATCCTAAGCACAAAATATTTTACTCAACTAATCAAACAAACTGAGGTAAAAAAGGATGCTTACAAGTAGTATATTTCATGATAAAAAGACTAGGATCAACAGGTTTTTGAACAATTGGGTGCTCTCCAAGCCTTAACACTTGACAAAGCTGCAAAAAAACTGGTCCAAGCACATATCTGGACAACAAAGAAATGAACAAACAACATTCACAAAAACAGATACGTTGTGATATAAGTAACCCAAATATTGGAAAATATAAGTAGTGTCAAAACTCTAGTAACAAAAGTTAAAAAGTATACTCACACAATTGTCGTTAATAAGTTTGAAAAATCAATAAGAAGGAATGGCTTATTTTCAAGCCTGCAAGAAGAAACACAATTTCAGCATGAAAAATAAAATATTGCAAAGAATAAAGAAAAAGATATGATGCAATCAAACTATTTAACAGTTTACAATGTCAATTAATATAAGACAATCTCACAAAGGCCTCTATTACAACTAGTAGTCGGGTCATATGACTATGTCACGTAGACCTTCCAACACATGATTTCAGCATATTTTCAATCAGAAAGAGTTTACCTCTCTCTTTAGTTTCTTACAATGTAGTTGTAATAAGTAGCCTCTGACTCTGTCTATATGCCTTCCCATCAAACGAAGTAATGGTTTCATAATATTGAAAAGACAATATTGCTACATTAGTAGGAAATTCATCCATAAATTGGAATTGGAATTGGAAGCTCAAGCTCAAATAGTCATTCTAAATGAAGTTAAGAACCAAACTGTCTTAACATTGTTTCCTAATTCCTATTTCAAATTCTACCCTGACTACATGCACCCTAATCTTAAATGCTATCTGTTAGAACGGGGTGACCTCCTATAACTGTAACTGACTATGGCAGGTTAGTTAGTAGTTGGAGGAATACCTATTATAGGAGAAGGAGAGATGAAGTAAGCAGTTAGTTTGTTGTAAATGTGTTTTGGGATGGTTCAGGCACCTCGAATAGCCTGTGAGATTCTGTAACAACATTCAATGGGGAGTTTTGCCCAATTCTTGAATAATACAATCCTTTTCCTCTCAATTATTGGCTCCAGTTCTATCACTATCTCATAAATCTAGAAAAATAAAATATAGAACCACAATCCAACAGATGAATAATAGTTCACCACAAAAATACACCAAAATGACTTGTGTCCCACACGAATGCACGCCTTTGCGCCGGTAGGCTAGCCTATCATAACCGGTAGATATGCAGGCTTAATTTTAAAGCAGACAAGTGATAAAAACAGATATCTTTTATCTAACCAAAAAATTGAAAAATAATGGTTTGATATATATATTAAGATCATTATCGGAACAGCTTAGGACAAGGGATCTTCAAAATTTTCACATCATGCAGTCATTCATTTTCACATCATGCCAGTTGTCTTAATAAGTACAGCTGGGAAACTAACTATTATTAACTAAGCAACTGAATCTGTTGCTGAGTGGAACTGTTGGTGAGTTAACTTGTGATGTGAGGTGCTCATATTGACATTCTCTATCAATATTAAACATTTAAACTTATTATTGGACTACAATTATGAAACTAATGAGGAATGGCCTGAAGAAAAGTAGCTGAACTTGACATATTCAAGTCTACCACTGTAATAAGTTCAATGACTCTCACATGAGGTATACTATGCCAAATGAGAAAATCAATTAATATTAAACAACAAAAAGTTCGGGAAGCCATCACTTCAACTACATTACATCCTGTATGTGGAATCAGTAATAATGAGGTTTAATAAAGAAAAACCTCTATCTAAAGTCCTTTGACGGGAAGCAGAGAACTCGTTTTGAACCAATCTTACATAACTGCCGGATAATTTGCTCTGTTAGACATAAATAAGGAAAACCGTAAGTAGAAAAATATGCAACGAAAACAAGAGTGTAGAGTGACAAGAGAAACAAACGAAATGCTCATGGAAAACACAATAAAGATGGAGATATCCCTGTAGAATGGTAGTAAAGATGGACTGGTTAAGAATGACAGATTATCTCTTCTTTTCTCTCATTTAGTGAGAAAAGATTTTTTTGCAGGGATTGAAGTGGAAGCCTTTCTTTACAGGGCTTTCCTTCCACTGAAATGCAATTAGATCACAAAGAAAAGTCAGATTCTTGAACCATATAATATCACAATAATATTTGTCTTAAAAAAAGGAACTCACCAAATAAAGGGGATATGCAAAGATGGGGAAAGGCAAAATGAATCTCGTAAATCATGTCATGATGTCTAAATTCATGTAAACATTCTCTGTCAACTGAGAATATGACAGAAACCAAGGACCAGTCAGTCCAGCCAATGATGACACCTCATATAACACATTTACTATTGAAGATATCATTTGCTACAAAGGTGATGAAGAAAACCATACTGGAATCAATATAAATGGCCAGACCTCAGTCATATTGGAAACAAATCATATTTGAACCAAATACATATATTAAGAAAAAGGAATCAACAATATAAAAAATGTTTCCAAAATGAGAGCTACAATAAAGAATCCAATAAGGAATCCAATATATCATTGTAGAAATCAATAAATTATCAACTATAAAATTATATATTTGGTATTAGAATTGAATACAAAAAATTGTTGTTGTGATAGCATTTAATAGTCCAAATCAGAATATCATTGTAGTGATACCTTTTCATAGGTTCCAACATTATTGATAAACAGGAAAAAGAATAGAAGAGAAAGGTATTTAATAATCAGTCTTACTTTGATAGCTTGCATGACCATCAATGCAATGAGCCCGCCAAATAGCTCTCCTGCAAATAACGAAACCTAATGAAACTTGGTGCAAAGCTCACTGAAATTAGATAGAACAAAATATGCCCATGGCTGAGGCCTGATAAAAAACCAAGTGGCTATTGAGTAACAAAATGATAAGGTAAACCTTCAAACCTCTTTCCTTCACAACAATGGAAACCCATGGAAATTTGCTTTCACTCGGTTACTAAAAATAATTTTGAAAAGAAATAATTGTTTAAACAGAGTGATTATGGATGGAGGAAACCTGGAAAAAACCTAAACCAGTAAAATTAAATAAGCCCTATGACTCAATAGAAAACAATTAAGAACCCAAATGAAACATTGAATATTCCAGGAACGTCCAAAGGGAGCACACCTTTTCTCGTATAGTTTTTTATTTCCACAACAAAGAGGGTGCCAACTTCTCGCTGCAAAGAAGCATCGAAGAACTGATTGGCTGAAAGAAGACAACAATATACAAAAAAAAAAGATGAAAAAGAAGGAGAAATCAACAGCAAAAGGATCAAATCATGTGAAATCAAAATCCATGAACCTCTTGCGAGACGAATCGAAGAAACCCCAAATCCGAATCGAAGAAACCCCAAATCATCTCGTTGCTATGATCCACACGGATCTTGAGACGATAATGACAACCAAGGAGGACGGTGTGGAATCTGCATAAAATCATTTTAGGGTTTTGCAATTAGTGAAATTTGAGACAAATTAAGAAAATTAATAGAATACCTGAGTAGAAGAAGGTTGTAGCGGTGAAGAGCAGAGATACGACGGTGAACGGCCTAGAAACGGCGGAGGAAGGCGGAGGTCGAGGGAGGAGAGTATTGCTGAGATTGAGAAGTTGGTTTACGATTTGGGGAAATGTGAGGGCGCTGGTGGGGGAGGATGATGGGTGTGGGTGGAGGGTGAGGGTGGGGAGTGTGGGTGGAGGGCGATGGTGGGTGGAGCCGTGGAGGGCGATGGTGCGAGGGAAGCGTACGAAGGAGCAGAGTGAGAATAGAAAGCGTATGAGGAACGTGAATGCAACGAGAAGAGTGAAGGTTTTTTTTTTGTGAAGCAGTCAAAGTGAGAAGAGGGAACGTGAAACTGATGGGAGGGAAACAGGTTTAGCGAAAAAAAATTTTGTTTTTTTATTTTATATTTAGCGGGGGTTTTTCCTGACATTTAACGGGGGTTTTAAAACCTCCGTAAATTGAATCAACATTTTCAACTCCCTGACCGAGGGGTTCCTTTTTTATTGTTAAACTGAGGGGGTTTTTAAAACCTCCGCAATAAAACCCCCGCTATTTGATCCGTTTTTTGTAGTGGTCTGACCACCCTGGGCCAGGGTCCTAGATACGCCACTGCGTATCGTATCCCGTATCCGGACTTCATTGCATACCACATAAGAGGAAAAATATGAACAGCTTAGTTTATTATTAATATACATTTAAATTCTTGTATTTTTTTATTATTTATATTCAATATATACTCACTATTTGTTTTATCTTTAACTTCCTCATATTATACAAATTTTTTGGTTTCTAAACAAATAAAATACTGTGCATTAGTTTGCATAGTGATATATTCTCCAATTAATTTTTGTAGAAGAAAAAATGGTGTTTATTATTGACCTAATGTTTATTTAGATTATATGCTAGATCAATAAATAGTTCATTATATTATTTATATTCAATTACTATCGATATCAATTTCATCCTTCAACTTCCACGCATAAAACCATCCTGAGTTTCTAAGTAAATATAATATAGAGTATTATTTAATGGACATATTTTCTCTAATTGTTTTTTATGGCAGAAAATATATTATGTATTTTTAACCTAATATCTATTTAGATTATATGTTATATCAAGTTTTATAGGCGATGAGACCGTGGAAGACTAATAAAAAATGTTATGGTAATAAGTAAAATGTTTCAATGATATTTACACTCCCTGCAAGGCCCAATAACCAACCAGTCTGTATCCAGAAATTCTAGCCAATCAATCAACGGTTCAGGTACCTCTGCAAGATCTAACGGCTTAGTATCGTCAAAACAAATATCACTCAAACTATAAATATCACATTCAAATGCTCATAAATGTAAGCAACTTCTAAAACTAAACATTAATTCACTCAAACACTCACTTGAGCGTCGGAGTATTCTTGCAGGTACGACATCGCCCCCTCAAGATCGAACAATATTGATCAAGGACGACATCTACCAACTACTTCGGATTATTCACCAAGATCGGAAGTACGGTACTGAACAAAAAAGAACATGGAATGTCATGCAATTGAGGGTGATGACTTGGGAGTGATTACTGTGAATGAAAGTTTTAATGCAGAAGAGGTTGGTGAAGGCCAAGAAGAGAAGGAATCCTCACAAGTTAAAGGGTTAGTTGATTATCATAAAAAAAGAAAAAAAAGAGACCCTGCTGTTGTTATTGTGATTTGTGAATGCTTCTGAAGAAATCCATCAAGAGAATGACATGAGAATTTATGATATTGTGCCAAATGTTAGCATGGAATGTATCCATATAGATTCTCATACACAAGTTGCATATATATATATAAGAAGATGTCTTTTACTCGTGTGTATTGATATTTTTCCAAAAATACTTTACATCATATATGCTATCAATATTCCAAATGTCGGGACTTGGAGTCCTTGTCCTTCTGGAATTTTCTCAGTTAAAAGTGCTTATAGCTGGCTTCTAGATAATATTGACCAAACTGTGATTGTTGATAAAGGGTGGGGTTGGATTTGGAAGTTGAAAGTGCCACTAGTAGAAAAAATGGATTTTACATCATGAATTTGCATCGGTTCAAATACTAACTGATGTGGATACCAAGGCGGTGGCATTTTTGAAATTATTTAAACATTTTTGGCATCGGTTCAGTAACTAACCGATGTGGATAAAAAAGCGCTGGCAATTTAAAAATTTTGTGAACATTATTCGCATCGGTTGATATAGGAACCGATGTAGAAATTCATGATTACACTTTTAATATCAGTTTTGTCGTTGCACCCGATGTGAAAAATCCCCAATTTACAATTTCCTAAAACCCTCTTTCGCGAAGCACACTCACCCTCTTCAACCAAAAACCTCTTCGTTACACACTCACTCTGCAACCAAAACCCTCTTCGCGAAACACGCTCACTCTGCAACCAAAACCGTCCGCTGTTCACGCATTCACGCCGTTCACGCATTCACGCGTTCACGCCGTTCACGCACAAGGTTCACGCCTTCACGCTGTTCACGCACAAGATTCCATCGCTCCCATTCACGCCGTCTGCCGTTCACGCCGTCCTTCTCTCTTCGTGAAGCACTCTCACTCTGAAACCAAAAACCACTCTCGCGAAACACACTCACTCTCACGCCGTCTCTATCTCTATCCATCGTCCACAACAATCAATTCTTCCAATATTGGATTTCGGGTACTTTGTTTCTTTCCCTTATTTCTTTAGCTTCTGTAATTTTATTATTTTTATTTATTTATTTGTAAATATAATTTGGGATGTTGTTGTTCTATGTAGTTATTGAAGAAGCAAGGTTGGAAAGAAAGTGACTGGTCTTGGGATCTCTGAGCAGTTTTTTTTTTGCTTTTTCTTTTTCCTCCTTCACTGAAAGATGAAGTAACTTGATGTCATTTTTTTTTGTAAAAATTATAGTGTCCCTGAATGGTGGAAGTTGCATCTAAGGTCCCTTAATGTGTATTACGTTGCTGCTGCGCCGTTGCTGCGTCTTCTTGCTGTGAGCCGTTGCTAGCATTTCATTTGAGTGAGGTATTTAACTTCTTTTTCATTATTATGATTTCTGTGTTGTGAAATTGAATGTGAAAGATTGAAATAATTCAATCAATGTATATCATTCTTCATTCTTTGAATTACTTTACTCATACGTATGCTATTTTTCTTCATTCTTTGAGTGAAATTGAATGTGAAAGATTGAAATCGTTGAAACCCTCTAGACGCTGATGTATGTATCGTTCTCCATTCGTACCCTAATTGTGGACTATGCCTTTGACTTACCCTAATTTTTGAAGTCGTTTGTTGCCCAGATTATGATTTCCATTAGCAAATTAGTTTTTTGCTCTTATATAATTCGCTGTGCATTTTAGAGTTTTCATTTTAGTACTTTTATAACTCACTAAAAGTTTCACTCACGTATATATTTTAGCTTATCTCAAACCGACAAATGATATTGGTAGTGGGAGGTGGAAGTGCAATACGGTTGTAGATTTTAATTGTTGGATCAATACTAGCCGCGCAAGTAATTATGGATCGTAGTTGGATCAATACTAGCCGCCTAAGTGATGAGTATAAGAAGGGCGTGGAAGAGTTTCTAGAATTTGCTAAAAAAACTTGTCCAAAAAGTAATGGAAAGTTTATTTGTCCTTGTCTTAATTGTAAGTTTTATTGTCCTTGTGTTAATTGTTTGAATAATGACAAACTAGTTGTTAAGGACATACGTTCGTTGTGATGGCTTTAGCAAGAGTTATACAAGGTGGATATGGCATGGTGAATCCTCAGGAATACCAAGCACTTCCCAAAGAGAGGAGGTTAATGTAGATATGAACGACAGAATTGAAGATATGATTCGAGATCTTGGACCAGAGTCTTTTAAGCAAACATGTATGTATGATACTTTGTGCAACGACAATGTAGAGTCGTTGTATCCGGGGTGCACCAAGTTCACACGATTGTCAGCTGTGTTAAAATTCTATATGGCTTGTAACTAATTGTTCTCCATGTGTAGACAACATTGGCAACTGATGATCATTTGTCCTAGGAGTAATGAAGTTGTCTTCCTTTGTTCGCTTTTTGAAACGAAACTGAATGCAACCCTCAAGCTTAAAGTTAATACGTAAGCTCTCATTTATCATATATCATTTGTAGAAAAGTCAGAGATTGTGTTCCTTTTTATGTAAGCTTGAAGTTAGAGATTGTGTTCCTTTTTATGTAAGCTTGTATGATGTCTTTCATTTTTTGTATTAGTGCTATGGAGGGATATAATAAGTTGATGGGCTCTAGAAAGAAGACACCTACATGGATTTTCCCCAATGTAAAGTAGTTTAACTCTTGAGTTTTAATTTCAACTTATAATGTATTGTTACTATATAATACTTATTATGACATATAATATTTACTAATTAAGATTATTCATTTGTAGTCGCGAAAGCAATCTGGGGGAACTGAGTGCAGATTTTATGTTATGAAACATATGTTCAATATTGTCTCTGCAAGTATTGTTGATTTATGGGAAGAGGTACGTAATAAATTTTTTAACATTAGAACTTGTTTTAGTAGTATGCATGTGTGTGTATACATATATAGAAGCATATATAGAGTTGCATGAGCATAAAAAAAGCAAGTGTGGCAAGAAGATAAAATATAAAATTCCATATTTACGATCATTTTAAAAGTCAGTTGATCTCACATTTAAATCAGTGCTGGAAGAATAGAATCTAAATGTTATATTAACCAAAAAGTCTGATATATATGTTGCTGGAAATTCAGGATCTGCCCATGATATATGAATATTAACTTACCATTATTTATCTTTACATGTGAAGTAATGAAGCAAGTTGGTAGAATAAAAATGAGTCTGTTCCCTAAACACAAACCCTCAAGCTTCTACCCGTTTAACACCTGCTATTCTTCTAGTTTTAAATTAGTAAAATTACTATATAGCCACATGAACATGTTCTCATCAGCTAGCTAGCTATAAGTCATTTTTATAGTGCCCACACTTGCTAGGCTGATGCAAGTACAGAATGTTAATAGTGCCCACACTTGCTAGACTGATTTAGTTGATGTCATATACTTAGTTGCTGAATTAGTTAAATAAGGCTCCCTCACTAAACAATGTTGCTGGTAGAATGGGATGTTAAATTAGCTAATGTGAATTATCTTCTTTTTTTGAAAAGTGCTAATATGAATTTTCGTTACAGGTAATCTTATGTTTAGCCTCCCCTGATCTGGACCTTGACTCACTTTCAGTTTCAATAATAGACTTTGGTTTAAACACGTTAAAACCAGGTTGATTTAAATAATGGACGTTTACATACACACCAGCATCACGAAATAATGGACGTTTACTCACTTTCAGTTTAAATAATAGACTTTGGTTTTTAGTGTTGTTACAGCAGCATCTATATGCCAGTTCCTATGCCTTATTTGATACCTCAAACTTCTTTGCCTATAAAAATTTAACTTTTGTTTTTTGTATTTAGTCTTATATATGTTATTTCATATTGTAGAGATTCAACACTACAAAGCCATTCGCCGAAGAGGATCTTTACGACATCCGGTATCGTTGGGCAACACTATTTCTTGATCTTTATCCAAATCGTATTATTGAGTCATAATAGGCTAATAGGTTTGGTATTATGTTATAACTAGGTAGCTTGGGTTACTATCTTTTAGAACATGTTTTATGGAAAACTATTATGTTGTATTTTGCTGTTATGAAATTTTTGTATATATATCCCAATTATATGATCTTGTCTTGAGTATTGGGGATTGTGCTAGTTATATAGATTTGGTACTATATATTTGAGATTGTACGTGTTGCATCTATTAATTAATTGAGTATTTGAGATTCTGTGGTTGCATCTTTTAATTATATGAGATTGTGTTGTATAGGAGGCTTATTATCCAGGTTACTAGATATGAGATTCTGTGGTGTTGTATATAAGCAAAAAAAAAATAGTTTTAACATCGGTTCGAGAGAGAACCTGATGTTAATAAAGCATTATTTAACATCGGTCCTTATAAAAAACCGATGCGAAATGTATATTTAACATCAGTTGTTTGGCAGAGCCGATGCCAAAAACACGATAAAATCTAATAAAAACAGACTTTTGGCATCGGTTTTTTGTACGGACCGATGTTAAAAAGATTTTTCGCATCAGGTCTGTAACTGATGTAAAAGGTGCTTACTTTTAACAACGCCTAAATCTGTAACAGACGCGGAACCGATGCGAAAAGTCATTTTTAACCGATGCGAAAAGCCTAAATTGTAGTAGTGTGCCAGCAAAATATTCAAAATTTTTTATGGCAAGTTTGTCATTTAGCTATTTGTTGCGCCCGAAAAAGTCCCCGAGGGAGAACCTTCCTCGTTCACAACTTTTCCTAAGACAATGAAGCCGCCACCAATATTTATTAAGAAAAATATTAGGAAAACCTTTTTCGGAAAGCAGTTGGCCTTGCGAAACTAGAGAATAGGGTTCGGGGGTCGGTTACGCGCAGGGAAGGTGTTAGCACCCCACACGTCCTCTCTACTGAGAGGGAACCTTTAATCAAATGTGTGGTTTTAGTGTGTTGACTTGAAAATACTCAATTTTGCCTCTTTACTTCTTATTGAAAAAATTCTTAATGAAAACCTTTGTTTATTATAAAAAGAGGGAAAGATGGGTTTTTAGAAAAAACGCTTGACGGGACATGGCCCGCTCCTACGTATCTCCCGGTGCGATGGAGAACTCAAAGCTACGTAGTTCTTCTTTGTCCTGAAAAGGTTTTTGTCTTTTATCCTTTTAGTGAGTTTTCGAAATAGGACGAGCATTTAGTGAATGATTAAACTAACCAAGGTTATGGGTAATCACCGCTAAGTACTCCTGAAAATGAGAGTCACTACCGCCAGTCAGACGAACAAAGGCTCTGATTGACTATTAGTAGCGACTCGTTTTTATTTGTTCTTTAGAAAGGGGTTTTCGAAAGAGATTGATTGGCACGAATGATCAAACTAACAAAAGTTATGGGTGATCATCGCTTGTTGTTCTTTTGGGAAAAAGGACATCGTCACCAATGGCTAGACGAACAAAGGTTCTGATTAACCAGTAGCGACGATGGGTTGAAAATGATTTTAGAAAGGAAAAGGTTTTTGTTCTGAAAATGATCTTGGTCTGCAAAAGTGATTCTTTTTTGTTATGACAATAACTCTTTTTTATTGTAGAAATGCTAAACTTTTTATGATTGCGCTTGACGAGAATGTGACTCGCTCCTACGTATCCCAAATGGGAATCAAAGCGACGTAGTTCTAACGAGCCTTAAAAATGAAAGTCTTTTTGCTAGGTTTTGAAAAGTGGAGGGTGCTCATAATGATCAAACTAACAAAGGTTATGGGTGATCATTACTAACACTTGCCATGATTGTTGATGCTTGGAAAATATCTTTTGAAATTGAAAGCATTCATGATAATCAAACTAACAAAGGTTATGGGTGATTATCACTAGCACTCCATTGTTAATAATCATGCAAGCAGAGGCTTCGCAAGACTACTAACAAAGTTTCGATTTTGAAAAGTTTTCGCAGTTGGGTTAATTTTTGTTCGGGGAAACATTCATCCATTATTGGGAAAAAAAGGTTTGTGAAAGAAATAAGTTCGCTTAGGGAAAAGAAACGAAATTTTAAAAAAAGAGAAACAGGGGGCGTAGTAGTAAAATAAGGGTGTAAATAAAAGGAGGGGTGTATTGTTAAAATGGGGGGTGCGAACAGTGAGCCCAGCTTGTTTTTGTAAGCTGGGCTGCGCTTCAAAAGGAAAGAAATCGTGGGCTTCAAAAAAAAAGGGGGGGGGGGCGAACTGAGTAAAATGGGGGGTGTTAATGGAAATCTGAAAAATTAAAAAAAACGTGAAATGACAAAAGTACCCCTGCAGTTTATACTATAAATGCCTAAACATAAAAAGAAACCCTAATTTTGTTTTCCCCCCTTCCACGGCGCCTCATCACCCCCAAATCGCCCAACCCTAAAAAAAATCTTCTCTCTCCCCTTTCCACCGTATCTCTCCCTCTCTCACCCTAAGTTCTTCCCTTTCTCTCCATCGTTCCTCTCTCCCTCAACCCCAACTTCCCTTTTTCTCTCTTACAAATCCGCACCCGCCTCTCTCACTCTCCTAGCTTCGATCTCTCACTCTCCTCGCCGTCCTAATCTCTCCCTACCTTTTCATCGGTGACGGCGACGGACAACACGGGGAGAGGGAAGGTTTGCGAACGATAGCTATGTGGTGGCGGTTTGGCTCGCGATGGTGGTGTTTGGGACGATCTGGGTTCGCCTCGCGACGGGGAGGACGAACTCACGGCGGTGATGATGGCGCTCTGTTTCTGTGTTGGTTGTGAATGGACGGAGGGGGGTCTCGCGGTGGTGGAGTGGTTTTGTGCTGGTGGCCAGCAGTGAGGCGATTTGCGATTCGTGGTCGTGGTAAGGTACGGCGGGTGTACGGCGGAGGCTGCGGCGGCGACCACCACACACGGTGGTCGAAGTAGAGGTATGGTTACCTTCTCCCTTTCCCTCTCATACTACTGTTGTTTTCCCTTTTTTGTGCTTCTAAAAATTTTATGGGTAGTGTATATCTGTGTGTCTCTTTTTGCATCTGTGTGTTGTTGTTGGTCTGAGCTGAGGATGATTTTGGTCATGGGATAAAAAAAAACGAGAGGGAGAGGGGACAGTGGTGGAGGAAAGGAGTGTATTTTTTTGTTCCCTCTTTTTTTTACTCCTAATTTTTGGTTCTGCTCATTTATTTTATAATTTCTAAAGAAACTCTAATTGATTTTCAGCAACAACATTGTGCCTAGAGACTTTCTCCAGTTACTGTTTCTCTCCCTCTCTCTCTCTCTTTGAAACAAACGGATTTATATTGCATTATTTCTATATTCTACAAAGACTGATTGGCAAACAGGTATTTTGAAACCATTAAAGAAAAAGATTCAGCATGTCTTTGAAACAATATGCAGATAAGTATGTATTTGTGAAGGACCAACCTGTTTTCCTTGCTGAAAAAAAAAACGGTCCTCCTCTCTTGCCTACTGCTTCTTTTGGTCCTAAAACCCCTTCGTGCTCTCTGACTTTATCTCTATTATGTGTGTTTTGTTACTGTCTGTGCCTATTGCTGACTGTGTGTACCTTGTTGTCTTTGTTACTGTTTGTTCTCCTCCCCTTTGTGTTCCCCTCTGCTCCTTTTTTATAGAGAAAGTGGGTAATATGTTTTATACTGATTATGGCATGTGAGTAGAAAAACTTATGTGTATTTTTGTGTGCATTAGCGTGCTGAGAGAGAGCCAGAGAGGGAAGCCACAGAACTGATGTGTCCAAAGTTGTGCAAAGAAGCAAAGGAACTGCCGTGTTCTTCATTTCTCTGGGTGTATAGAAGTGTGTTGTGTGCAGGAGGTTGCTTGTGTGAAGAGGATG
The DNA here is from genome assembly GCA_039519185.1 of Astragalus membranaceus. Classification (NCBI taxonomy): domain Eukaryota; kingdom Viridiplantae; phylum Streptophyta; class Magnoliopsida; order Fabales; family Fabaceae; genus Astragalus; species Astragalus membranaceus. The sequence goes on from CM076847.1 coordinate 78,807,409, forward strand.
GCGTGGAGCAGGCTTGTTGCTTGTAAAACTATCTTTAACTTTGGCTAAAAATGGGAAAAGTGTAGAAAGCAAATGGACAAGATGAAAGAAGGCTTGGCTTGGTCCTGAAAATATAAGTTGTTGCTGTTTGCTTGTATCAGGGGCGCATAGCCTCCTCTTTTGTTTTACTTTTTTGTATATATATATTTTTTGTCCTATTTGTAATGAGAAAAAAAATTGTAACTTGTATATTATTATTATAAAAAAGCTAGACAGATTTGGTAAGACAAATAATTTGACTATTTTTTGTGTTTCCTTTTTTTGTTTATAACCACTAATAAGTAAATACAACTAATAATAATAACGCTAAATCACTAACGACTTTTGAAAGGCACGTGCAATTAGCTTGATTCTCGTATGGCAAACACGCACTTAATTAGCAAATTAATACACACAACGAGAATAAACACGCGCACATAATTAGGAGTAACACGCGCCTGCAATTAGGACCAACATCGTATACAGTAAAGAAAAGACACGCAGACGCAATGATAATGAAGCGGTACAAGATCATTAGAACTAACGCGCGTATCGCGGTCAAGAATAATGCGCGCGTACAATGACACATATTTTGGGTTTTTTTTTTCAAATACGAGGAAAATACTGTTAGAATTTTGCATTCGTGAAAAGACATTTTTATTTTATTTTTTTATAAATTTGGAATAGCCGGACAAAATTGGGGTATAACACTATTCCAACAAAGGCAGTTTTGGCTTCTAGAGGTATTCCAATAGATCCCATGTGCCCAGCTTGTGGTGTTCAAGAAGAGACCATTGAACATTGTTTGTTCCATTGCAATAGAGCCGTAGAGGTTCTAAATATATCCTTGTCCTTGCAGCCCACTTTAATTATGCCTATTGGTAATCTTGTTGATGATTATGGCATTCTCTTGCTATGTGTCTTACGGAAGCTTTGGTGTACTCGCAACCACATAGTTTTTGATAATGAAAATGCCTCTCCTTACAACGTAGCTCGAAGAACAGCTTTTGGAGCCTCGGTATATTTCTTGGTTGAGACCTCCTTTAGATACTATTTGTCTTAATGTTGATGGTAGCACAATCAACACCACCGGGGTCTCTGGTTTTGGTGGTTTGCTGCGGCCTGCGGGATAATTTAGGTATCTTCATTCGAGGATTTTTTGGTTCTCTTGGTCCCTCGAATATCACGCATGCAGAGTTGATGGCTCTACTTCATGGTCTTTCTATTTGTTAGGAGCTCCGAATTCCAAAAGTAATTTGCTACTCTAATTCATTGCATATCCTAAAACTTGTGAGGGAGGCAGATACTCGCTTCCATAGATATGGGAATGAGATTAGCATCATTCGAGATATGCTCAACAAGATTTTGGATTGTCAGTTTTGTCACACTCTCAGAGAGGGCAACAATTGTGCAGATTTGTTGGCTAAGATGGGGTCTAATGGGACTTCTTCTTTCGTCCAATTGGATAATCCTCCTAGTGATTTGGTTACTCTTCTTCAATCGGATGCTAGAGGAACTATTTTTGTAAGGCTTTAGGTCTTCCTTTTTTCCTTTTATTTTCAGCATTTGTAACCAAAAAAAAATTCCAAAAGTCGATATACTAGGAAGACAATCCATATTTGTTCATTGCATGGGTCAAACACCACTCAATCCCAACAAATGGGAAAAGAGGCAAATACTCCCTCTGGTCCTTATTATAAGAAAAATTTGAAATTTTAAGTTAATTGAAATACAGACTGTTAGCGATGACTAAATCTGTCGCTAACAACAACAAATCTGTCGCTATTGGCCTTTTGCGATGGAATTAGCGACGGATTAATTCTATCGCTAAAACGTCGATCGCGAACACGTAGCGACGAAATTTGGAAATCTGGGGCAAATTAGCGACAACCAAATCTGTCGCTAGTTAGGTGTTGTTTTAATTTTTTTAAACCTGCTTTTTTATATTTATTGTTATATTATTAATAAATACTTAAATGTAAAAAATAAATAAAACAATTTAAAATAAATATTCCGACAATAATTGAATAAAATCTGAATCATCATAAACTAGTCTGATATGTTATAATACAATACGAAAATATCAAACTAATACAAAAAGTCCTAATACGGGGCATCATCAAGGTCTGTCTCGGACCCAAGCCCATCTGGGCGCACGCTCCTATAAAACCTAAACATCTTCTCCTGTTGACGGGTCACCCTCGCTAAGTCTTCCTGTAGAGTCCTGATAGTCTGATCCTGAGTCTGCAACTGCTGCCTGAGCTACTCTGTCACCTCAGCTGCGGCCTGTGAAGGAGGTGGAGGAAGTCGACTGCTAGAAGCTCTGCTGGTGTCGAGTGTCTACGTGATCGACCCCAAACTGCATAAATATGGAGCAAAGGGATCTGAACCATACAGGCGACCCTTATTCTTCCCGCCTCCCACATTCTCCCAGTTGCGGTTCGCCAGAGCTAACATCTCAGGGGTAAGTGGATCAAGCGAGTTAGGGTTCCAACTCCTCCCTTGATTCGCCTGAGTCATTATCTCACTATAATCCTCATGTTTTGCATAACCGCAGAACATAGCATAATTAGCACTCCATTTTAACAAAATAGCACTATATAATACAAATCAAGATGTGTATTTATCCGAGCCTTCCTCGAGCACTCATCAACATGATCTAAGGTACCCTTCCTCACATGTGTGGCCATGTGTAGCTCAGGAATAGAGAGAGCGTCTGTCCTTCTTAGTCTGTAAAAATAAAACACACATTTTCAACGATTGCTAACTAATCGCCCTAATTAAACTAAACTAACACACAAATTTTTAAAATAATTTACCAATCTGGCAGCATGTTGAGCCTGGTTGATGGAGCCGCAATAGTGAAGCGAGCCACCCTTTCCTGAAGCTCGATTCTTCTTGGCTTTTGCACTGATCCCTTTGCACTGGGGCTCAGTATGTAACTCGGGTGTAGGCATGGATAACCCAGCTGGTGTACCCATAGGATGCTCAGGTGGGCCCATAGGATGTCGATGTGTTCCCATAGGATACCCAGATGGTGTGCCCAAAGGATACCCAGCCAGTGTGCCCATATGATACCCCGCCGGTGTGCCCATAGGATACCAAATGGGGCCGATGGGAGACATAGAATCGGGTATCGGTGGGGCAACTGGAGCAGAATGTGAAGTTTCTCCAAGTCCTCTAGCAGTAGTGGTGGACTAGGGCATCCCCACATATATATCCCCTATATTAGCTGTCACATGACGGTGTGGGCGGCGCCTCCTCGGGCGAGGTTCGTCAATAACTATGTGCTTCCCCTTATCACCTCTCGGTGGTCTGGGGGGAGATGGGTCAAAACTTCTTGGATGCATATCTATGAAAAACAAAATGTGATATATATTAACAAAGTTTAAACACAACGAGAACAATAATGATAAACGAAATATATATATATTAAGAGTCAAATTTAAAGACAACAAGAACAATATTATGATAAGTTACTAATAAACCTATCAAGTTAGTGGCATCAATATGATCTCAGTGGAGATGATTTCGAGTCGAATATGGGCACCACAAGAAAAGTTGGACTTTGCGGCGGGCAAAAACCGCCGCAAAAGCCACATTTGCGGCGGATATTTGGAATTTGCGGCGGAATTTTGCCGCCGGTAGCCAGCTCGAAGCAAACGCGTTGCGGCGGATTTAGTGGCGCCGCAAAATCCACCGCTAATTTGCGGCGGATAATCCGCCGGAAAAGGGGACAAATTTTTCCCGCAAAATATCCGCCGGAAAGTGCCCAATATCCGCCGCAAAGTATCCGCCGCAAAGTATCCGCCGCAAAATACCCGTTATCCGCCGCAAAGCACCCGTTTTATTTTAAAAAAAAATGAATATAATTTTTTTAAAAAACGTTTTATTTAAAATTCCGCCGCAAACGACACAAATCCGCCGCAAAGTACCATTTTTTTTTTAAAAATTATTATTATTTTTAAAAAATATATATTATTATTATTTTTTTAAAAAAATCATTTTAATTAAAAATATATATTATTTTATTAATTTTTTTAATTATTGATAAATGTACTTAGCACAAAAAATAAACTCTTCTACTCCTTCTACAAAACGTCGTTTTACACCAGTTCTTCCAGGATACAATCGATCATACATCCAACTACGATCCATTTTCAAGAACTATGTATACTACACTACAATATAAATAAAATAAACTATCAATTACTTCATATTTTGATATATATATTTATATATTACTCATTTTATTTTGATATTTCAATAAACTACCAATTAATTACAAGCAACAGAATTAATTTTTTAATAATGTTATATACTAATAATTTAAACATTATAAATAATAATTCCAAATTTAATTTTAAATTTCAATTTTTATAAGACAATATATGTTAATAAAATTTATAAGTGAACTTAATAAATAAGTTTTTTCAATATAAATTAATTTGTATTATTATTGCAAACAAAATTTGTAACAAAATTTTACTAAAAATAGTGAAGTAAGTAATATTTTATTAATTACCTTAACAACTAATCGTAGTGAAGAGAAGGCTCTGGCTTGAAGCTTATCCTGAACTCAAGCAGAGAGGAAAAAGGAGGAACCCAAACAATACCTAAACACAAAACAACACAATTAGTAACAAACTCATATTATTATAAAATAATTTAAAAACGAATATTAAAAAAAAATTTAAAAACTAAAACTATTAACTCATATCAAAAACATACCTTGAAGAAATTTCCCAATAAGAGCAGAAGACAATTTGTAGGGAGGAAGCGCTACACTTCAAAAAGAGATTTAGTAGAGAAGGAGAGAATTTAGAAGTGTGAAGAATGAGAAGTAGGGAATGGATATATATAGGAAAACGCAGCCAACGGTCAAAAGGTAATATCCGCCGCAATAGGAGATTTGCGGCGGATTCTGGGTCTTTGCGGCGGATTTTGAAATTTAATATCCGCGGGTTTTTTTTTACGGAGCTTTGCGGCGGATTTTGAAATTTAATATCCGCGGGTTTTTTTTAACGGAGCTTTGCGGCGGATTCATGGTCTTTGCGGCGGATAATTCAAATTAAAATACCGCGCCTTTTTTTTTAATATCCGCCGCAAAAGCCACAATCCGCCGCAAATATCCGCCGCCAATACTCAATATCCGCCGCAAACGACACAAATCCGCCGCAAAGTACCATTTTTTTAAAAAAAATTTATTATTATTTTTAAAAAATAAATTTTATTTTTTAAAAAAATCGTTTTAATTAAAAATATATATTATTTTATTAATTTTTTTAATTATTGATAAAAAAATAAAATCCAATAACTAATTAATTTTTAATTTAAAAAAGTAAAAATTGGGAAAAGCAGTAAAATATTATCACCAAAAAAATATCCATACAATTAATAAAATATCCATACAAAAAAATAAAATAATCTAAAAGAGTAAAAATTGGGAAAAGCAGTAAAATATATATTTAATGTCTGCTACCCCTAAACAGAGACCTACGCCATTATCTTGATATGACACTCTCTTGAGCATTGTCGGCAGCAGCTCCATTAGAGTGGCGTATGTCTCCATTTCTTTGTAAAAAAAATTTCACATTGTCGTGAACACCCCTTCATCTTTTTCGTTAAAAGTAACCCATTTATCAGCAAAAAGCTCCTCCTCATTATTTCCACCACAAGAGACATATACGTTAATCAAACGCTCGGTATCATCCTTCAACTTAACAGTCCGTCCTTGCAGTTCCTCAAACTTTCTATTTAGAGATTCAACCATATTTTCAAAATAGAAAGTTTCACAAGAAACCATCTTTTGAAAAGATGATTGAATCTCTAAATAGAAAGTTTGAGGAACTGCAAGGACGGGTTGTTAAGTTGGAGGATGATACCGAGCGTTTGATGAGCGTATATGTCTCTTGTGGTGAAAATAATGAGGAGGAGCTTTTTGCTGATAAATGGGTTACTTTTAACGAAAAAGATGAAGGGGTGTTCATGACAAAGTGGAAATTTTTTTACAAAAAAATGGAGACATACGCCACTCTATTGGAGCCGCTGCCGACAATGCTCAAGAGAGTGTCGTATTAAGAGAGTGCCGTATCAAGAGAATGAGAGTATTGGTAGAGGTGTGAAAAAGAAGAAGCGGAGAAGGCGTTTATATAGGAGAAACGAAGTCAAACGGTCAAAAGGCATGATCCGCCGGAAACGGCAGTTACCGCGGACTTATGGGCTTTGAGGCGGATTAGAGGATTTGCGGCGGACGGAGTTGAATTTGCGGCGGTTTATGAATTTCAAAATTGGCAAATATCCGCCGGAAATAACCTTACCGGCGGATTGTTAAAATCTCGTAAAAAAAATAAATTTTTGTAATCCCAAATCCGCCGCAAAAATCGATAAATCCGCCGCAAAGGCCTAGTCGAAAATTAATCCGCCGCAAACGTCAATTATTTCGCCGGTAACTTTGCGGTGGATAAAATCCGCCGGAAATGCCTAGAATCCGCCGGAATATTTGCGGCGGATCTATATCCGCCGGAAACTCCTGGCCGGAAAAACCAATTATTCTTGTAGTGGGGGTCAATGACAACACAAAACCCTTTTCCATCCAAGTAATGAAGGAATTTGTTTCTAACTCCCAACCCTACCGTTGTTAGTATCGTCTCACAATTATCTTAATAGAGATGAAGTCGAGCAAAATATGAGGGTGAGGGACAGCCGTCACCCTTTTCCATCAACAACACACAATAACAACAATTTAACACAATTTCATTTAACACCCCTAACAAAAATTTAACACAATTTCAAATTCACAATCCTTAACACTAACAATATTTCTATTCCACATTTCAAAATTTTCTATCACTTTTAATTCACAATCTTAAACACTAACAACAACATTTTTAAAAACAACATTTCAAACTATAGCATTTCAAACAGCAACAAATTTATTCTACAACAAAAAATTATTCTAACAACAACAAATTTATTTACAATAATCATATTTCAAATTAATAGAGGTAATACCCAATTTAGTCCTTGACTTTTTAAAAATGTTCAATTTGGTCCTTGACTTTTCAAATATTTCAATTTAGTCCCCCACTTTTACAAACGTGTATCAATTTAGTCCCTCTGTCAATCATAGTTAGTTAACAATGTTAAAGGAGCTGATGTGGCAAATCACAGGGACCAAATTGATATTAAGTTATATAAGTTAGGGACCAAATTGAAACACCCAAAAAAAAATAATTTCCACTCATATTTTTACATCTCTTTCATCTTCCATTTCATTTGTAAGTCTATTCAATTAGTTATTTGGACCCAAAACTCCATGGTTTGTAGTAAACAAGTCAATCAATTGAAAATTCTAATATATATGCCATGTTGGAACTTTCTCTCTTCTTTTCTTCTTATTTTTTCCTCTTCTTTGATCTAAACCACAGAGAGACCTTAAACACATAATAATGCTTGTTCTTCATTTTTTTTCAAGAAAATTTTCTTTCTAATGTTCAATATTTGTAAAAATAGTGTCAAAAGGCATAACATCAAACATTAAAAGAGCAAAAACCAGATGTTTCAAGGATAAGCAAAATATTTCACTGCAAAGATTTGATATTTTAAGGTACACCAGAGAGATAAGAAATGTAAAACATTAAGAACGTGATGTAAGTCATGAAGAACAAGCATTACTATGTGTTTAAGGTCTTTATATTGTTTAGATCAAAGTAGAGAAAAAATAACAAGAAAACAAGAGAGAAGGTTCCAATTTGGCAAATATATTAGAATTTTGAATTGATTGATAGATTGTTAAATATGATAACTGATATTTTGTGGTTTACGGCAAACTATGGAGTTTTGGATCCAAAAAGCTAATTGAATAGACTTACAAATGAAATTAAAGATGAAAGGGATGTAAATATATGAGTGGAAATTAATTTTTTTGGGTGTTTCAATTTGGTCCTTACTTATATAACTTAATATCAATTTGGTCCCTGAGATTTGCCACGTCAGCTCTGTTAACATTGTTAACTATGGTTGATTGAGGGACTAAATTGATACACGTTTGTAAAAGTGAGGGAGTAAATTGAAATATTTGAAAAGTCAATGACCAAATTAAACTTTTTTAAAAAGTCAGGGACTAAATTGGTTATTACCTCCAAATTAATATTTATAACAACAACAAATTTATTCTACAATAATCACATTTCAAATTAATATTTCAAACTCACATTTCAAATTTCAATCATAAAAACAAAACTAAAAATACCTAAAAACAAAAAAAAATCAAAACTAACCTTTAGGGAGAGAGAGAGAATTCGTAGAGAGAGAGGAGTGAGGGTGGAAGGTAATTTCGTGGTGGTGTTGGTGGTGGTGGTGGAGGTGAAATGGGAAAAGGGTTTGTGTTGAGAGAGAGAGAGAGAGAGAGAGAGAGAGAGAGAGAGAGAGAGAAAGAGAGAGGGATAGTTAGAGAGAGAGGAGAGTACTGAAGAGAGGACGGTTAGAGAGAGTGGTGGTGGCGGCGATGGTGGTGGTGGTGAAGAGTGAGAAAGGATTCGGTTAGAGAGGGAGGGAGGGAGAGAGAGAGAGAGAGAGAGAGAGAGAGAGAGAGAGAGAGAGAGAGAGAGAGAGAGAATGAAAAAAAAAAGAGAAATGAGATGGTGGGTTTCGAAATCAAGGTTAAAAGGAATATTAGTGACGGATTTGTAAGTATTAGTGACGGATCAGCAGCTTACGCACAGAAGTCTTGTATCCACGACTGCTGCTTTTTAATCCAATTATGGTAATTTTGCATCCAAGAAAATCATCTATTTATTAGAGACAATGATATAAATTAGGAGGATCTTGAATTCTTGATTCTTGAGTTGAATCATTCTGGCACAATCCAACACAGTTTGGGCGGCAATGGGTGAGGTCATCTGCAATATGCAATGACTCCACTGACTTGTAGATTATGCAAAATTATTTCTTAGATTATGGAAATATGGAGATGAACTTACAAGCTACACTCTTGAGGCAGGGGTCAAAATTATATGGATTCAGTGCATTCCTTCCGAGGCATATAAAGTCCTTGGTGGGATTTGATCCCAACTATGATTTTCCTTTTTACGCACACAACAACACAACAGACGCAGGGACCAAATTTACTTTATAAGTTTGAGGAAAAGAAAGGTTACCTTTGTGATAATTTTAGAAGCTAATTCCTATGAAATGATGAATCTAAAAAAAGTCATTGGTTCAATGTATTCTTTTCTATTTTATTTGAGGCTGCCATCTTCTAATCAAGTATGAACTCTCTACTGAGTTGCTATTAAGAATGTCTTACAAATGCCCTCTAACTTGTTTCTTTTCCTAACATTACTTTCTCTCTCGCTTCTTCATTTTAAAGTGGCTTTTGCCGTGGATTAATCTCACTTGGTCATGTCAGAACCATGGTGATGATGATGAAGCTATATTCAAAATATTGTCGATTTTTATTGAATTTAATTTATAAGTACAGTTGGTGTAAAAAAAATTTACACTACCAATCAATCATAGCTTGGAAAACCATTAAATTTTTTGACTTTAATTAATAATAAATCCGAACTTCTTTTGACAATAACTATATGAACTTCTAACCAACACGTCTAGCCCCAGTGGTCGGGCTACCCTGAGCTATGTAGTGGGGGTCGATCCGGTTTGCTCCCGGGTTCGATTCCCGCCCACGTTAAAAATGCGTGTTGGCCAGCGAAATCCTTGCCGCAAGTAGCGAGCGGAGATTAGTCATTTGTTGAAAGCGTTGGGACACTCCCTGGGTAGCCAGCAATGGTCCTAAATAAAAAAAAAACTATATGAACTTCTATTAATAATAAGTTTATGGGTTCTCTCACTAACATAATACTAATAACTAATATTTACTATTAAGGTTCATATGGTAAAAGTATGGGATAACGAATAAGTTAGCTTACAACAGGTGAACTTATAAAAGATATGCCAGAAGTGTGAATCTAAGTGTTTGGCGAAATTAGCAGTTGAACTATTTTATGATGAAATAGACTGTTCATTGAATGGAGGATAATGAGAAATTTAATTATAATAGTAAGGGTAAAAACGAGAGAAAAATGAAACACTATATATAAGTTCAAAAATTGCTTATAAGTTATAAAAATTAAAATGTTATATAAGCTATAAAGTGAAACACTATTTTAAATGACTAATAAAAATATTATAAACTAAAAAACTTTTATTATTTTTCTACATAGCGGTTTAAGCTTTACATTTACATACATAATTTTAAAATATTATATGGTGAAAGTTGAGAAATGGAATTACTTTGTTAAATCAGAATGCGTTAAATATACTTTTTTATAAGCGAAAGATTTTATTAAGGGGAGTACAAGTAGCATGGCCGGTCTTTAGATTTTAGGTGCCTTGGGCAAACAAGACATTGGTGCCCTCATAGCTTTATAAATATCATCTTTTTTGCATTTTTTGTTGGAAAATCATTAAGAAATTATTTATAATCAAGGTAATTTTGAAAATTAATTTTGATAGAAATCAAAGTAAGTCTATTTAACCATTCATATACTTTTAATTTTGTATTTTTTTATTTGAATACCTATATATATATATATAATAGTATAATAAAACAAAATTTGGCGTCTCTCTAAAAGCGGTACTCCTTGCTCTTTCTTTACATGATGTCATAGCCTAACCGAGTGTCTTATTTGTTGCTTTTAGTTGAATTAATATTACCTAGTTAAAACTATGACATGAAACTTTCTGTATAATTGGAGTATATATCTTTTGCCTTTACAAAGAAAGAGTTAAATTCGTCTATTTTTGTACTAAACAATTAATTAAATTAAACCCTAAAGATGAATATATAGTTTCATTTAAAATTAAAATCTCTGTGTCACCGCAACAAATCACTAAATATTGATCTTAATCTATGTTGAAAAGACACCCAAAAACGTTAAACTCAAGAAATCAGACATGTGATTCTCTCACCTTTAATTAGTTATTAAAAAATCATTTCTAGTGCACCCACAAGCTTAGCTGTTAAACAAAGTGTTTTAGTAGTACAAGTACTGCCCCTTTACTTTATTTTGAATAATGATCCGTACCATACACGAAGATTACCACTACTAGCTAAGCTAGTCATTACTTTTTATATAAGACATTATTTAAGGTTTTGGCTAGCATGACTAGCCGGGGATGAAAATGGATACCCTCTGAGTAGGGGTATTATGGTGCCCATACCCAAGCCCGCAAATGCATGGGCGGATGTTTAAGTGTTCGTCCAAAATAATAAGAATGTATTTGATAGGCACCACTTGTCCAAGGATATTGCACTCATGCATAGACAAGTCTTCTGGATAGTGTGCGAGTGAAATAAGTGTTCAAAATTAAGAATGTATAAGAGGCGTGATTCATATACTCAATGACTTCAGATTTTAAGTGGAGATGTTGTGTTCAAGTCTCTTGGTAGTTTTGGTTATTAATTAATTCGCTTTTGTTTCTGGTGCTCTCTAGACTCTCCAACACATTTAATGCAGGATAAATAAGCTATTACTTACCAAATACTTCTATTTTTCTTCTTTTTTGGTATAAACTAGGTATCCCTCGAGCCGGATAAGGCCACAATGGGCGGCAAAGCTCTCCTTTAAGAGATTTAACATTGCTGCATGCCCAAGACTGGATTCGAACCACGGCCTTGGTTAAGCTGAAAGAAACCTCTACCATCTCATCCAAGTGCTTTTGAGTACTTCTATTTTTCTTCTAATACAAGTTTATCTGCTCTAATTGCTAGTGATTTAACCCTACCAAACCTCCTGGAGTCTTCAAATTAGTTTAGTTTAATTGAAAATTAACTGATCACATTCACATGTCACTACAAAGAAGAAAGCGGACCTAATAAGAAATACTAAGCACATTAAAAATTGAAGATATTTATTCAAAACAACAAAAAAGAAAAAACATTTGAAGATTACACATCCACCCAGCACCATAAATAAATCTTCCCAAAAAAAAATATTTGATAGGCACCACCTGTCCCTTGCATGACATTCCACTCCATCATAAGGGTAATATTAAACTCCCCCAATACCCAAAATGGCATCCAAATATCCAATCATATTCTATTTTAATGAAATTTTCACAAACACTAGATGTCTTGATCCCCAAAAGAAGTAAGCAATCTAACACTTGGGTTCTCTCCATTGGGGATCTTGTTGTTTTCAGTTTTAAATAAGCTTACCACCACAATTATTTTATGTGTATCCCCCTTAATTATATTATGCTTTTTAATTTTGTTTTTTATGTCCAGATACAGAAACCTCTTTCACACATGTCGACACCACATGATTTCTCTTTCCCTTTTTCTTGTCCCAATTTGGATGTGTTCAATTTAATCCTTAGTTAAACATGTCACCAAATAGCATGGCACGTTTTTTAATTTTCTAATGTGCCCTTTGCTGTCGTTTCATGATTGGATTACTTACAATCTTTCAACTTTTTCATTGGCGATTAGGAAGTAGATTTTGCTTATCAAAAAGGGCTCAAATAACAATAACATCAGCTTAGATGTAAAAAACAAGGGTATGATTATTTTGGTCAAGTTGCAATTAACAAGCTTGCTTTCCAAGTGTCCTGCACCTTTTTATTTATTTCATCATGTTACTTGCGTGTAATAATTTTATACATAAATTGGCTGTACCCCAATGGGGTATATAAATTAAACTAGTATTTTACCCGTGCATACGCACGAGTGATACTGTATGGTCGGTGTATTACCATGAAATCATAATAGTAATTTGGAAGATAATCATAAGTTGTGAACAATGTCCAAAATGTATGATTTGAAATTCAAAGTGGAAAAAGATAGGTATTATGTCATATAAAATACAAATGAAAATTATATTGAGTCGAAGAAATTAAAGGAGATTGACAATCAGAATTACATTGATCCATAATAATGTATTTAGACATTAGAGGTAAAATATGCATCCCCATTGGCACTCCCATTTGCATCCTCGTTGGCCCTCCCGTTGGCACTCCCGTTGACGCTCTCGTTACCTCTCTGGTTGCCACTCCCGTTGCAGCTACCATTGCCAGGCTCTCGTTGTCGCTCCCGTTGCCACATGTTAACTCATATTTTTCTATATGATTTAATATTAATTAAATCATATTAGTTTAATTATAAGTAATTATTTTGTAAAGTTTGGTAGTGGCTAAAGTTGTATTTATATAATAATTCTTAGTGGTTAAATTGATTGATTTGAATAGTTTTAATAGAGAGATTATAGTAAATAATAAATTTTAGATGGAGTAATAATGAAGAAAAAAGAAAATAAGAATTTTTAAAATATGCACCCACGTTGGCGCTCTCCTTGTCTCTCTCGTTCCCACTCGTGTTCCCGTTGTCGCTCTCATTGTCGATTCCATTGCCAGTCTCGCATTGCCGCTCTCATTGTGTTGCAAATTTTGTCTTTTAGCGGTGAATTTACTAAAATAGTTGTGTGCAAAAAGTTAAAACAAAGTCGGTATCTTCTTATAATATTAATAATGGAGTAAAAGGTAAAATATGCAGCCCTGTCGCTCTCGCTCCCTCTTTTGTTGGCACTCTCGTTGTCACTCCCGTTGCCGCTCTCGTTGCCGATCTCGTTGTCAGTCTCTCGTTGCCGCTCCTGTTGCCACATGTTTCTCCTTTTTTTCTATATGATTTAATATTACAATTGTTAGTGGTTAAATTGATTTTATTTATTACATGAAAAATTTGATTGATTTTAGTACTTTTAATAGAGATTATTATAAATAGTAAATTTTAAATTATTTAATTATTGAGTGTAATATTAATTTAATAATTTATTTTTTTGAAATAAATAATTTTGAAACTATTGTTAGAGGTACGGTTTTTTTTTACAATTGGTAGTAGTTAAATTGATTAATTTTAGTAGTTTGAGTAAATTATAGAAATAGTTAAAAAACATTATGTTTTTAGTAAAAAAATTGACAAAAAAGTGATTATTTTATGGAAAGAAAAACTGAAAAAAAAGTTGTTTTTAAAATTCTGCTGTTTTTGTCCTTTTGCTGTGTCTGTTGCAGCTTTTGATTGTAGTTTTCAATCAGTTTTTTGTCACTCACTTTGTTTTCGCTCTATCGTTGCCACTCCTGTTGCCTCTCACGTTGGCGCTTTCGTTACCACTCTCATTGGCGCTCTCGTTGCCACTCCCATTGGCACTCCCGTTGGCATTTTACTCATTTTTAGTAATTATAAAATAGTTATTTGGTAATTTTTGGTAGTGGTTAAATTGATTGATTTTAACAAAAGTGGTTAAATTGATTAGTTTTAGTAGTTATTTTGTAATTTTTGGTACGGGTTAAAGTTTTTTACAATTCTTTTTTTGACAATGGATAGTGGCTAATTGATTTATAGTGACTAATTATTTTATTAATTTTAGTAGTTTGAGTAGATTATAAATATAGTGAATAATTGATTTACAGTGACTAATTGTTTTTATAAAAATATTGACAAACGATTTTTAAAAAAAAAATTAAAAATAGTGAATAAAAAAAATTTTAAAAAAAAATTTAAAAAAAAATCAGTTTTTTTAAAAATCAGTTTTTTTAAAAAATCAGTTTTTAAAAAAAGAAATAAAAAAACTGTATTGGTACTGTAGCGCGTCAGAATTTGCACTGTAGCATACTGTTGCGGCACTGTAGCATTTTGTCTTTATGTGGTGAATTGTCTATTTTGCCCCCTAAATTGTGACAAATGTCAAAATTTGGTGATTTCTAAAAATGTAAATTTGCTAGCATATGTTTTTATTTGATTGAAAGTAGATAGATTATTTTTTTAACATATCATAAATGTGAAGTGTGCTTCGATAATAGCTAATCTCTTTTAGTAAATGTGGCTTAATACTTTTAATTGATCCCATTTCCACAAAACTTAAATCTAAGACTTTACTAAAAGGATTCGAGTTGCTTTCCATTCAGACCAATTCAACGTTAGTCTCTCGATGCAATGTTAATTTATTTTTTTTATATTATTTTAAAATTAAGCTCTTCCAAAAATATGTCAAATTTTTTTTCCACTTTTCAAGACAATTTTTGTTCATTTCTACATGAGATAATGCCACATAAAACTGAAATGGATAGAGATTATTATTAAAAAATAACGATTGGTTGACTAATAAAATCAACCTGAAGCACAGCTGTATGTATAGTATAAATATGCAGCAAACACTGAACACTAGTGACAATCATCACAACTCAAAATTAGAAAACAAACTTCTAAGAGCCAATTTTGAATTATTTTTGCATTATTCATAAAAGTCATGGCAGGAAACATGAGATGGGGTGTAACAGAAGAAGATGCATGGAGGAAAGGACCTTGGACTGCTGAGGAAGACAAATTGCTCATTGAATATGTTGATCTCCATGGTGAAGGAAGATGGAACTCTGTTTCCAGACTTGCAGGTTCAACCATACTTTATAAAATATTTTGCATTTTAATTTCAATAATAACATAGTATAGTTTCTACCTTAGTTCAATGTTACTTGACTTTTACATTAGAAATGACAGCACAATCATAGCAGCATAACAAGTAAAATTACTTCCAACTTTTACTCAGTAGTATTATATCTGATCTCCTTTATAAGCAAAAAAAATACACTATCTAGGTTTATTGAATAACGAATGTATCTGGTTTATATTATACATCAGATACAATAAACTTAAAAAGTGATTTTTTTGCTTATAAACGAGACCAGAGACTGAGGGAGTACTAATTTGGCTACCCTTGGATATAATAATTTCTTCATTTGACCCTTTTCAGACATTTTTTTATATGTTATTTTGTCTAAATGTTTGATCATATATTTTTTTGACAGGACTAAGAAGAAATGGGAAGAGCTGCAGATTGAGATGGGTGAACTACTTGAAACCAGATCTCAAAAAGGGTCAAATAACACCACAAGAAGAAAACATAATTCTAGACTTACATGCTAGGTGGGGAAACAGGTAACAAAAATTTGATATTTCCATTCCAATGAACTTGCATTCTTACTCTATTTCCTTCATTAAACCAAAAATCATTTCAGATGGTCAACAATAGCAAGAAGCTTACCAGGAAGAACAGACAATGAGATAAAGAATTATTGGAGGACCCATTTCAAGAAAAGGACTAAAACACCCTCTGATACTTCTCAAAAGACCAAAAATTGTCCCTTTAAGAGACAACAGCAGCAGCAACAA
Organism: Astragalus membranaceus; assembly: GCA_039519185.1. Lineage (NCBI taxonomy): Eukaryota > Viridiplantae > Streptophyta > Magnoliopsida > Fabales > Fabaceae > Astragalus > Astragalus membranaceus. Next base: position 78,823,652 of record CM076847.1, read on the forward strand.
CAACAAGGGCAGTTGAATTCTCAACAGGTTCAGCAACAACAAGAATTACAATATAACTTGGATATGAAAGGGATCATAGATTTGCTAGAGGAAAATGACCCTAGTGTGTCTTCTATATCTCAGGAAACACAAGAAATGGTTAGCATGTATCCAAACCCACCAGAATATCAGGGCTATTTCTATTCAATGCTTAATGGTAATAATGTGTCTGCACCAGAATCCTCAAATGAAGAAGTTTTATGGGATGGTTTGTGGAACTTGGATGATGTTCTTAGTAACTCAATGCAGTTAATGCTACAAGCAAACCCAGCTAGTATAAATAATTTAGTTGATCCCTTCTGTTAAAGTTTTTGCTTAACCACTAAATGTAATTCCTGTTAAGAATTTAGAATAGTACTTCAATTTTGAGTTAAGGTTAGTTGTTGCATTAACTATGGAATCAGGGGTAGCAATACGTAGCACCGACACTTCTGATTAAAGACGTGTTTGGTGTCTGACACTTGTCGTATCAGATGCTGACACCGACACTGACATTTCAATTACTTTTATTTTCTCAAATTATTATCAGTGTCTATATGTTCATGCCAGTGTCTATATGTTCATGCCAGTGTCTTGTTTGTTGTTTGTGTATGTGTCTTCTTTGTTGTTTGTGTCTGTGTTGGTGCTTCAGAAGTAATATTGTGAAGGCTAGTTTTGTGTGACATGTGAATGAAGTTTCTCAACTTTGCACTTTTGCTTTGAAATTTTTTGTTTTTCTTTAATTATTAACAACTTTCCTTCTATATAATCTTAACAATGTTTCTATGTTGTGTTTGCTTTTACTTTTGTAATCGTCTGGAGCCAAAAGTGTAAATAGAAATTAGTATTTTATCTGTGCATTCGCACTGGTGACACCTATTTGCTATAATTTACTATGAAATTATAAATACGTTGAAAATTACAAAATTTAATAAAAGAAAAAGAAAAACTCGATAAAAGGCTTTACAACTTACTAAAAATACTTTTATTGCAAAAAGTTAAAATAAAGTCAGTATCTTCTTCTAATGAGTAAAAATCATGAAAAAGAATGAGATTCAATATAAGATATGCACCCCGGTTGCCGCTCCTGTTGTCGATCTCATTGTCAGTCTCTCATTGTCGCTCCCCTCACCGCTCTCCCGTTGGCCCTCCCATTGTCGATCCCGTTGTGCCGCTCCCGTTGCCGCCCTGTTGTGGCTCCCATTGTTTGTCTCTCATTGCCGCTCTCGTTGCCACTTTTTTTTTATTTTATATCAATTAATATTAATTTAATCGGTTTAATTTTGATAGCTATTAATTTTTTTGACAATTGTTAGTAAGTAATTTAATATTTAGTTGAAAGTATTGAATTGAATTGAATTAGTATTGATTAGTATTGATTGATAAATATGATTTTATTGGATTATAATAAGTCAAAATGTCAAAAAGTAAATATATAAAGTCAAAAAACTGCAAAGTTTTGTTTGTTTTTTAGTGACTAATTTACTTTTTTGCCCTAAAAATGGGACACGTGGCAACCTCTCAACTAGTCTATTTTGGACAATTTCCTAGCATATGATTTTATTATAGTAGTATTGATGATTGATAGTATTTACCCGTGCATCCGATAAGGTTACACCGTGTTTGTTATAATTTGCTTAGAAATTATAAATACGTTGAAAATTACAAAATTTAATAAAAGAAAAACTCGATAAAAGGCTTTACAACTTGCTAAAAATATTTTTTTGCAAAAAGTTAAAATAAAGTCAATATCTTCTTCTAATGAGTAAAAATCTTGAAAAAAATGAGATTCAATATAAGATATGTACCCCTGTTGCCGCTCTTGTTGCCGCTCTCTCGTTGTCGATCCCACTGCCAATCTCTCGTTGTCGCTCCCGTCGTCGCTCTCTCGTTGGCCCTCCCGTTGTCGATCTCATTGTCAGTCTCTCGGTGCCGCTCTAGTTGCCGCCCTATTGTGGCTCCCGTTGTTTGTCTCTCATTGCCGCTCTCATTGCCAGTTTATGTTTTTTATTCTATATCAATTAATTTAATCAGTTTAATTTTAATAGTGCTTACTTTTTTTTGACAATTGTTAGTGACTAATTTAATATTTAGTTGAAAGTATTGAATTGAATTGAATTAGTATTGATTGATAGATATGATTTTATTGGATTATAATAAGTCAAAAATCAAATATATAAAGTCAAAAACCTGCAAAATTTTGTCATTTAGTGACTAATTTACTTTTTTGCCCTAAAAATAGGACATGTGGCAACCTCTCGAGTAGTCTATTTTAGATAAATTTCTATCGTACGAATTGATTACAGTAGTATTGATTGATTGATATTGATCGACTAAAAGAGCATAAGCTTAAAAAGAATACTGAAATTCCCATAAAGCAATAACAGTTAAATACACTTTGCCAAAGCATAGCATTATTTGCAAAAGGAAATATCTTTTGAAACATAGATTATGAAACACTCACGGTACTATTAGGCTTTTTTGAAACCCACCCCCCTCCCCCAATATACACTATACCCCCAAATATACCATACCGACGAATTTACCCCTGATTTTCAAAAAATTCCTGCAAGTGCGTGTTAAACGATAATTGCGGAACGTCTTTTTCTGGAATTACATAAAAATGGATAATTCTGGAAGGCCGTTTTCAAGGATTTCCAGAATTGCGTTCGGAACACGTAATTCCGGAACACATTTTGACTTCCGGAATTATGTGTTTCCGGAAAGTAAAAAAATTAAACTTTCCGGAATTACGTGTTTTCGGAACATAGTTTTCATTTTCGGAATTACGTGTTTCCAGAAAGTTTACGAAAAACTTCCGGAATTACCTATATAAAGGGATAATTCCGGAAAACTCGAAACTTTAGGTGCTCTGCTCTGAATTTGGTAAAAATGAAAGAGGTATTTTTGGGATAAATGGAATTATGGGGGTATAGGATATAATGAGGGGGATAAAAAAAGCCGTACTATTATTAGTTCATGATATCCTTGTTGTTAGGGGTGTTCAAAATCGAACCAAACCAATAGAAAATCGCAAACCGAACCAAACCAAACCGAAAACCGCAAAAAACCGCTTCTTATTGGTTTAGTTCGGTTCTTTTTTTCATTGCACCGCGCGGTTTGGTTCGGTTCGCGGTTTTGATTATAGAAACCGAACCAAACCAAACCAAACCGCAAATAACACTAAGACTTATTGACTTACAACCTTCCTTACTAACTTACTAGGCCAAATGCAACTAAAACCCAACTCTCACTCACTTACTAGCCCAAATACAATTAATTCTTTGACTCACTTACAAAAAATCTATATTGTTATGTTATATTTAAAAATTACAATAAAATATTTAAGTCAAATTCTTTTAAACATTGTCTTAACTATCTTAAAAGAATTAAAAGAGCGTAATTTATATACTACATATATTTGAGTAGATTTTTTCTTAAAGATTTATGTTAGTCATTTTTTATGTTAGTTAATTTTAACTTCGTTTTAAATTATGTTTTGTTTTGGAAAAAACCGAAGCAACCGAACCAATCCAAACCGCATTAGTTTGGTTTGGTTTTATTTTAGGAAGTCAACCGAACCAAACCAAACCGCATGTAGTTTTACCTTACAGTTCGGTTCACTTTTTATCTCAAAACCGAACCAAACCGCACCGCGAACACCCCTACTTGTCGTCATGTATTTTATGTCTAATTTAAGCAATACATAGTACAAATGCTCTTTTTTTTTCTATTTCCGTCAAATGAATAAATTTGAGAATTGGGATTAGACCTAAACTAAGATAGAATTGGATCCTCCAAATCTCGCGTATCTCATAGAGTGGCATTTTTTATTCCACTAACCATCTTTTACATTTTGCCTCGAAGTATCGCTCTATAAGTGATTTTGTGACCGATTTGGATCGAAAGGGAGGGAGCTCCGGATCAACTTTCTAGCTCACCCTAGAAGCTCTAATGAATGAATAGAGCTTGGAGAAATGAAGCTATACTTTACTGTTAAATGCAACAGAAAGATACTGAAATCAGAATATCGAGAAAAGAATTGATTGAATAATGATTGTTGTATTCATTCCATATGAGTGAGTGCTTAAGTACAGGTACAATCATTAGAGAATATTCTAAGATGCTAGTACAGCCGGTACTTCTTCTAAAATACAAGTGCAAATCCTAGAGTGTAGTACAAATGGAAAGCTGTAGTACAATTTAGGTAAAAATAGGAAAACTACTAGAAGTTACTGTTACCATGCTATGTGACTCCGTCACAGATTCGCACGTGAATACTTCGATTCTACAATTGCTTTTAGGAGCAAAATTTATCCTGCCTTTCGAATTAATTCTAACTTGAAGCTAGTAACTTTTGATGTCAAATGTGACTTTTACTTTGAAATTACGTGAATTTATTCAAACATAAATTATTATATGTTCAATTTGTTGGTGTATTATGTTAAATTGTATGGTGTAGATAGCAAAAAAACAAAAGCCCAGAAAAAAAAACAAATCTGATCCAATGTTTCTTTGGCAGGTACCGTGCACTTAAAGGCTAAATGGGCCTTGAGCCGGTCTAACTTGATAAACACAGAGAAGGGTTAAGCGTAACCCTAGCTTTCCCACTGAATCAAATGTAATTCTTCTTCTCTCTCTACTCTTCGTTCTCTTTCTTTTTCTCTACCTTCTCTCTAAAATTTGCAACCCTAATGTTTCTGTTTCTCTGATTTTCTTCACTGTCTTGTAGGTTATTTTAACAACAAGCGAAGGTTTACTGAATCACAGCATGGACATGAACAAGGATCGTGAAAAAATGAAATGTTGTTGTTGAAGGTTTGAAACGCAGAAAGAAACGAAGATGAGAAGTTCACACATAACACAGATGCAAGGAAAAACGAAGATGCAAGGGAACAAAGACTTTGTATAGTATTTTTCTTTTCTGATTTCACACTATTATTTCATTCATCTTGTTCACTGTGAACATACATGTATATATTTATAGGGTTTGATTTTGGTTGTTAATCCGGGTTAGTTACACTAACAACCCAACTAATCTTCTAAACAGTTTTTCTAACTAACCAGAAACAGATTCTGTTTTTTCTTTCAAATGGTCATTTTGACCTAGTTTTGCAAAACCCTAATTTTTTACAACAGGTACATTTTCAGTAACTAGGTAAAGTAAAAGTAAACAGAATTACAAGTCAATACTCCTCCTTAATTCTGTTCCTCGAAGGAAACTAGTCCTAGGTTCCTTCGCAGCTTCATAAACTGTTCTCCTTTGACTGCCTTAGTGAGTATGTCTGCTTGTTGCTCCTTTGTAGGGCAGTAGTCTAGTTGTAGCTTCTGTTTGTTCACCTAGTCTCTTAGGTAGTGAAAACGAGTCTCAATATGTTTGCTTTTTCCATGAGATATGGGGTTTTTAGCTAAGTTGATTGCTGACTTGTTATCAATCAGTAGCCTGATTGGTTGTTTTCCCCTTAGCATTAGTTCTTCCATTAGAGAATCAAGCCAGTTAGCTTGGCAAGCAGCAGCTAAGCCTTCTACATATTCCGGCTCACAACTAGATAATGCCACTACACTCTGTTTCTTGGAGCTCCATGAAATTGGGGCTCCATTAAACTTGAACAAATACCCACTTGTGCTTCTCCTGTCAGCCTTATCCCCACACCAATCTGAATCAGAATAGCCTACTAATTCTGAACCTCTGCTGCCCTCTCCCTTAGGAAATAGTATGCCATAGTGTAGGGTACCTTTAATGTACCTTAGAACTCTCTTTGCAGCAAGCAAATGAGGCTTCAATGGTTTGTTCATGTGTATGCTCACTAAACCATTAGCATAACAGGTATCTGGCCTAGTGTGACATAGGTACCTTAGTGAGCCAATAATGCCTCTATACGTTGTAGGATCAACTTCCTCATGCTTTTCTTCACTGATATGCACACTGCCATCTGCAGGAGTGCTTGCTGGGTTGCAATCCAGCATATTGAATCTCTTTAGGATGTATTTAGCATACTTAGATTGATGTAGTATCAGCCCTTGTTCTGTATAAGCAAGTTCCAGCCCTAGGAAGTAGGATAATCTGCCCAGATCAGTCATCTCAAACTCTGACTGCATCTGTTGCTTGAATTCTGAAATTTCAGCCTTGTTGCTTTCTGTAACAAGCAAATCATCAACATATAGGCACACAATAAGCAGATCAGGATCCTTCTTCTGCCTTATATAGAGCCCATATTCAACTGTGCACCTTTTAAAGCCTAGGTCTAAGAAAAATTTGTCAATTCTCTTATTCCAAGCTCTGGGTGCTTGCTTCAGCCCATATAGGGCCTTATTCAACTTGTATACCCTGTCCTCCTTGCCCTTGGCTTCAAAACCAGGTGGTTGGTCCACATAGACTGTTTCTTCTAATGGCCCATTAAGAAAAGCAGATTTCACATCTAGGTGAAACAATGGCCAAGCTCTGCTGCAAGCAAGAGCAATCACAAGTCTGATTGTTTCATGTCTAGCAACAAGAGAGAAAACTTATGTGAAATCAAAGCCTTCCCTTTGTTGGAAGCCTTTGGCCACTAACCTGGTCTTGTGCTTCACTATCTTGCCTTCTGGATTGAGTTTCAACTTGAATACCCACTTCACAGCTATAGATTTCTGGCCTTGAGGTAACTTGGTCAGCTTCCAAGTATCATTCCACTACAACATTTGGACTCTACGGCAACGCCTAATATTGCAACGCCAAAAAAACCGTTGACTTAGACATCAATGGCAACGGTTTTTTGACCCCGTTGCTGATTCATTTTTTAAAATTTTTTTTATTGGCAACGGTTCAAAACCGTTGCCATATGGTCTACAGCAACAGGTTTTTGTTTAATCATTAGCCAACGGCTCATAAACGTTGCCATATGGAAAATTATTAAAAAAATAAAAATTTAGGCGCTAAATACTACCGCGTGAATTCCCAATATTTTTTGTGCAAAACAAAAAAATCAACACAAAAATTTAATCAACACAGAAGTAGCTGTAAGAAGCACAATGTCCGACCAAGTCGCCCACCCTTTAATTCGCCTCTCTTCATTCTTTCGTTGTTTATGTCAAAAAGTTATTGAGGTGGGGGATCTAGATATCTTGGAATCAGAGATTGCGGAAACACTTTGCCAATTGGAGACGATTTTCCCCCCTTGTTTCTTTGATGTTATGGTTCATTTGCCTATACATCTAGTGAATGATGTAAGATTAGGAGGCCCGGTTCAATTTAGGTGGATGTATTTTCCAGAAAGATATTTAGGTAAATTGAAGAGCTATGTACGTAATAAGAGTCGTCCTGAAGGTTCTATTGCCGAGGGATACTTGGTTGAAGAATGCTTGACACTATGCTCACGATATTTGCATAATGGTGTTGAAACAAGGCATACCAGAATGACAAGGAATAGTGATAGATGTGATCCGAGTGAACTTGAAAGCTTAGACTCTTATCCGGGCATAGGTCATCCTATTGGAGGAAAGAAAAAGGGAGGAGCCATTTCTTTGGATTCCAAGTCAAGGAATCAAATCCATCGCTACATCCTATTCAATTGCGAGGAAGTTGAAGAGTTCATTAGGTAAATAAATTTACTTGTAGGTTTTAGTTAGACGAAAGAGTTGCGTTACAATTATGCTAACAATGATTTTTAAATTTTAGGGAGCATGAAAACGATACAACAAATATCAATAAAAGAAAGAGGTGGAACCAAGCGAAGAGTCAAGGGCAAGATTTTGTTGAATGGTTCAAAACTCGTTCTTTAATGGATGATGTTTCTGACCAACTTAAGAAGTTGTCTAGAGGACCAAATAGAGTTGTGTGACGTTTTTCTGGCTATGTCATTAATGGTTATAGGTTTCACACCAAACAACGTGATGCAAGACGTAAAACCCAAACTAGTGGTGTTACGTTGGTGTCCGTAACGCAAAGCTTTGCAAGCACTAAAGATAAAAATTCTACAACAAATTCAATAAATTACTATGGATCAATCATTGAAATAATTGAAGTAGACTATTATGGTCATTTCAAGTCTGTGTTATTTAGATGTGATTGGTTTGAAGTTGAAGACGACAAGTACGGGTTGACTTGTGTTCACTTCAACAAGAGATGTTCTATGGATGACCCTTTTGTGTTAGCTTCACAAGTCCACCAATGCTTCTACATTCAAGATCCTATTGATGTGAATCGGAACTATGTTATGAAGACTTTTTCGAGAGACTTTTTTAATATGAAAGATGAGTCTTATTCAAATTCCCAACATTTGTATCAAAGAGAGTTGTCAGATCATGCGGTAAATCTAGCTACGAGTGATGACAACTGTGAAGTTGAATTGGCTAGGAGTGACATACCACCAACCATTATTGAGAAGTCTCTGCTTGTGTCAAATGAAATGGATGTTGGAGATGATTCTGATTTTGATGACACTTTGTTTGACTACATGGATGAGTTTACTTTTCATTTCATAATTTATTATTGTTAATATAAGGTGATATTGGAATCTATGCATTGATTATTATAATTTCTCATAAATTTTTATCACTCACATGTGTGTTTAGATATTAATATATATTGTGTTTCAATGATGCAGATAGTGTTTTCTTTATTTTCATTCCAAGAACATCTCCATTCAAGTTACAAACTACAAAGGGTGTAGGAAAATGGACGAGGACAATGATTTTGATCTTCAACAACTTAAAGCTAAATCAAGTGTGGACTTGATTCAAAAGTATAAAATCAAGGTGGAAAATGAGAAAGCTTCAAAAAGAATAAAGGGAAGCAATTCAACTCAAGGAAAAAATCAACAACATATTGGAAGCACTCAACAGTATCCTATTTGCCTCGTAAGAAGTTATTTCCAATGAAAGCATGATTTGATCCGTCCTATTTACAATGAAAGCATGATTTGATCTGTCCTATTTTCCAGTCCCAAACAATAGGCATTGATGAAGGAAGGATCCAAAAGGGCCTTGGTAAATCCACAAATAGGACCCAGTCATTGACTATTGGAGGAGTTCCAATCCCAATAAGAGGATCAACAGGGTCAATAGAAGCTCAAAACAAAAGGCAAGAGCAAATGAAATCTTCCTTGAACATTAAAGCGGCAACCCAAACAATAAAGACCACTCTAGTTTCTCACCAAAAAAGACCTTGCTAAATCCACAAGTAGGGCCCAATCATCGACTAATGAAGGAGTTTCCATCCAAGTAACAGGGTCCAAAAAAATGCAAGACAAAATGCTGGATGCTATGAAGCCTTCATTGAACAATAGAGTTGCCACTAATATTGTTCAATCTGAACTCCCTATTAAGAGGCAGCTAAGGTCTACCGCTGGTGGAAATCAAAGTCAAGGAGCAATGATTGAAGAACAATCCTTGAAAAAGAAAAAGTACATCCCAAAGTGTCCATCAACCTCACTTGATGAATTTATTGAAAAAAATCAGCAATCACACCAAGTGGAGGAATCAGAAGAAGAAAGTGATCAAGAAAGAGGAATTGAGAGGGATATCAACTATGGAAGTGAGGAAGGTGGGGAGTTTAATGAAAATACAAGTAAAGGTATATCATACTTATTCTTCTTACTTAGTCTAGGTATCTTTTTACTTATTCTTATTCATAAATTTGTGTAGTGACTCATTTGTGTTTTAATTAGGGGAAGCATCTAAAAGAACTCGAGGGAAAACATTATGTGCGAAAATTCATACACGTTCAGCTAATGATAGAGAAGAGATTATCTTGAATGAAGTAGGACAACCCATTGGGCCAAATGCAAGGATAGTTTCCCAATTCGGCAACTTTTTGGGAACTATTGCAAGGAGTTCAGATTTTTTTCCCTCTTATTTACATCAATTGGAAGTCTGTACCAGATAAAGATAAGAATCTATGGTCTTACATCAATGTAATAACTTATCTAGTTCAATTTGTGTGTTTAGTTGACTTTAATAAATTAGAGCTTTCTAACACTACAAAAAAATTGGTTATTAGCGACGGAAATTTCCCTTGCAAAATGACCAAAATTCGTCGCTAATGACCGTTAGCGAGGGACCTGTTGCGTCGCTAAATTGCTCCTCGCTAATCCCATTAGCGAGGGAATCTGAGTCCGTCGCTAATTAGCGACGGACCATTCCCTCGCTAATTCCCTCACTAATGGCAGCCACGTGGGGAAATTCTGACAGCCACGCGTCCACTTTCCCTCGCTAATTCCCTCGCTAATGCCTAGCCACGCGTCCAATTTCCCTCGCTAATTCCCTCGCTAATGCCCATCTGATTGTAATTTTTTTTTTGATTAATCTGCTTTTATACCTGTTTATTTTATTAATAAATAATAAAATCTAAAATACATAAAACAGTTTAAAGTTAAAATTCTTCAATAAATAAAAATTACGAGAATAAAATTCTTCTATAACATAAAATTTGAATCCACAACACTTAATCTGAAATGTTATAACAAAAACGTTAATCAACAACACTAAAAGCTGCCACCATCAGACTCCTCAGCTTGCTCCTCATCTTGCTCATCATCTTCCTCCTCATCTTGCTGTTGATTTTGCTGCATATTCTTAAAATACTTTAACATCATCGCCTGCCTACGACTCACCTTCTCAAATTTTTGCTGCATCTTTTTCATCGCCTCAGAAGAGGTCCTAACCTCCTGTCGAGTATCGTGCAGCTCCTGTCGAGTAGACTGTAGCTCCTGTCGAGTAGACTGCAGCTCCTGCTCCATCTGCCTCATATGCTCTGTATCTGCAGGAGTAGAAGCTGGTCGACTGCGTCTTCTGCTGCTCCCGGCCCCAGACTGGCCCATACATGGAGCCAAGGGCCCCGTACCATACAGGCGACCCTTAGACCAACCAACTGTCTTCTCCCAATGTTGGTTTGCCAGATCTATCATCTCAGGAGTAAGTTGGCCAAGTGATTCAGGGTCCCAGCTCCCCTGAGTTAGCTGAGTCATGAACTCATTTACTTGCTCCTGTTTTGAATAACCACAAATTAGCGCTCCATTCTGACAAAGCAACATTATATAATACAAATCAATTTGTATATTTACCTGAGTCATCTTGGAGCGCTCATCAACATACTCGCCAGTGTCTTTCCTCACATGGGTGGCTCTATGCAGCTCAGGAGCAGTGATAGGGCGTCCTGCCTTTTTACTCTGTAAAATGAAACACATTTTCAAAAATTTCTAACTATTTAAAGTGCTTCCACGCTTCACCGTCGGATGGGTGGCGTAAAATGTTGTCTGAGGTATGCCTATTGTCATAATGCCAAGTCATTTTCTGCGCAATTTCGGTCGATGCAAACATTCTGTGCAACCTTGGAACTATAGGCAAATAGAACATCGACTTTACAGGGATAGGTTTATAATTACGTTTTGCCCCTTTACGATCATGATACCTTGGCTTTCCACAGAATTTTCATTCAAGTAGCTCACCATCATTTTTACCAAATTCGTTGTTGTAAAACAACATGTGCCCTTTCTCACAACAATCAATCTTCTTAAATTTCAATCCTAGCTTCGAAACTAACATCTTTGCGTCATAATAACTTTTTGGCAAATTATCCTTATTAGGTGTCGCTTCCAACATCATTTCGGTCACATAGTCTAAAACCACCTCAGAAATATTACTCATGGACTTGAGAGCTAAAAAGTTCACACACATAGACAATTTTGACTGTGGCGAGCCTTCAAACAACGGTTTGTTTGAATCTCTTAACAAATTATAAAAATTTTGTGCTTCTTCATTTGGAAGTTCATCATGATCATCATATCGAGGCTCATCAAATGGCACATTCACCCTGAGACCATCACAAATCATGTTTTCCATCGACTCAAAAATTTTATTACGTGGAACACCAACACCAGAACTGCTTGAGCCCCTACCTCAAAATTTTGACGTCGTTGTTCTCCATGGTCCACCCAAATCCAATAATTAGGCCTAAACCCCCAATGATACAAGTGCTCCCTGATTTCATTATCGGTCCTAATAGGTACACCGTCGCATTTTAAGCATGGACATCTAACCCCCTTTTCCCGTTTAGCCAATTCATGTCGCCACGCTACCACAAGAAACTGTTCAACCCCAATTACAAAAGATGCCTTCAAACCCGCTCTTCTCGGATATAACCGATCATACACCCATTCACGATTAAATTCATACAAATTCATCTACACGCATTTAAGAAAACGTGTTAGATTCCCTTAACATTCCCAATAATCTATCAAGTTAGTGGCATTGATATGATCTCAGTGGATATGATTTCGAGCCGAATATGGGGGTTAAGGACAGATCAGACAAAACCCTTTTCCATATAAGTAGTGAAGGATCGAAGTTATTTCTAACTCCCAACCTTAAAATTGTTAGTATCGCCTCGCAATTATCTCAATGGAGATGATTTCGAGCAAAATATGGGGGTGAGGGACGACATCACCTCACCCTTTTCCATCAACAACACACAGTCATCTAACCTAGGGTTCATGAAAACAACAATTAAACACTTTTCAACTAACCGTTATGAGATTGAGGCTGGTGCGGTGGTTCGGTGATGATGCACACTCCGGTGCGGTGGTTCGGTGACGGTGCGCACTCCGGTGCGGTTGTGAGACTTCAAACACCAACAATTTCAATCCTAAACCATTTCAACTTCAATTTCAATAACTAACTTCAATTTCAACAAACAACTTCAATTTCAATTTCCAAAATTGTCTATTCTACACAATTTCTACAAATCCTAATCCTATTTTATTATTCTAATCCTAATCCTACACAATATCTACAGATCCTAAATATCTAACTATTTGTTCTCCTACACAATTTCTCTATATCTAAAACGAAAAAATGAAAAAAAAACGAAAAAAAAAAATGAAAGAGGAAGACAAACCTCCGGTGGTGGTGGTTCGTGGTGGTGGTTGTCAAGCTGTGTTGGTGGTGCTGGTTCGGTTTTGGGTTCAGAGAGAGAGAGGGCGACGGAGAGAGAGAGAGAGAGAGAGAGGGCGACGGAGAGAGAGAGAGGGTGACGCAACGGAGAGAGAGCAGATGAGAGAGGGCGACAGAGATGAGAGGTTCGTGGTGGTGCTGGTGGTGCTCGTGGTGGTGCTGTGTGGTGGTGGAGAGGGAGCAGAAGGGTTCGATTCGGTGGAGAGGGAGGAGAAGAGTGAGGGAAGTGAACTGAAACAGAGTAGGGTGGGTAGCTGAGTGGTTCAATTGGGGTTTGCGACGGATTTAGCGACGGAAGTTCCGTCGCTAATCCTGCATGTTTCCCAAGCGCACTGCAACGGTCAGAAACAGTTTGCGAGGGACTAGAAGATCCGTCGCAAATTGTCTTGGTTTTCGTGCTGCACAGATTTCAATTTGGCGCCTAGCATTTAGCGACGGAATGTCCGTCGCTAATGCTCAATGTTCCGTCGCTAATAATTAACTACACGAGGGACCCTGAATCTGTCGCAACTTCCGCCGCTAATGGAAGTTTTTGCGACGGACACCTATTCATGTCCGTCGGAAATAGGCATATTTTTTGTAGTGTAATTAAGCTTCTTTTTGTAGGAAAAATACAATGTACCTGAGAAAGGAAAGAAGGTCGTGTATACTATTATAGACGAGGCACGGAGGCGACATAAGTGTACTATTAAAAAGAATCATTTTACCAAATATAAAACCTTGCGTGAGCGGTTGAAGAATCGTCCCGATGACATACCAGAGGAACACTTTAAAGCATTGATGGAATATTGGAGCCTTAAGCCTGTTCAAGTAAGAAATAGTGATATTTGTGTTTTTGTCTTACATTTATTTCTCAAATTTAATAAATTGCAATGTCAATTAATCCACTTAGGAAATCAGCCAGCAAAATGCTCAAAATATAGCTCAACAAAAATGCAGACATCGAGCTGGTCCTGTAAGCTTTGCTCACATAAAGGAGACAATGGTATTCCAATTTTAATGTTGTAAATGAATATTTAAATATTTTGACTATACTATTGTCATAATGACCTTATTTTCTTCGTAGTGTGCAAGTAGTGAGGATGGAGAGCCTCCTTCTCAAGTTGAGTTGCTCATCGAAACACGACAAAGTAAGAAAGAAAAGCCATCGAACAAAGAGACAGATGATACAATTGTAAGTTTTATTTTATGAATTTATCATTTCAAATATAATAACGTATATTTTAACTATGATTGCTTTTTAAATATGCTAGATAAAACTTCAAAACTTGGTGAGTTCTGGGCAATCTTCTTCGGAAGCTTTTCAAAATGTGGTTGGTAAAGAAAAATTGGGGAGATAACGCCTCTATGGAAGAGCGGTAACAGCTACTATGTTGAAGAGAAATGAAGAAATTGAAGAAATCAAGAGAGCACATGCAACTGAGATGGAACAACTAAAAGAAGAACATGCCAAAAAGATGAATGAACTAGAAGAGAAACTAGAAGAGAAAAACCAAAATTTTCAGAAAGGGATAGAGGAAAAATTGCAGCTTCTTGTAAAGGCTGCATTAGATCAAAACAACTCAAGATTGAATGCGGAGGTTTTGGCAGCTTTATTTTCAACTCCGCCTGATGCTAATAGTGCTCCACGTTCTTCGACATCAACACATGCCCGAGAAGCTCATAGGGTAAGAGTCACTTTATTGGTATCTCTTTTGTTTGTCTTTAAACTTTGATTGCTAAGTTTGTCTTTATGGGAAAGTGTTGGGTCTGAAAATACATATTGTGGTCTGAATGTTGTACTTCTGAGTTTGAATAACCCATATGGATTATACTTGCTTTGACATGGTTCAGCTGGCTATTGTAGTCTCTTCTAAACAAAACAGCAATGTTTGAAAAAATTTAGGTGTGACTTTAGGAGTAGTTATGATGAAAGTCAAACATTTTAAATAACATGATGCAGATTTCTCAGGAAGGAGCTCCATCGAAACAAGATTTTCAGTAAAATAATGGTACTTAGAGAAGAAAAGAGCCACAATTTTTGGTCTAGCTTGGTAACTTTGATCCACATGCAATTATTTCAAGCAAAAAACTATGAAACTCAAATGAAAACAATAATATAAAACAAATTTATAGGAAATTACCAGCCAATTTGAAAATCCAGGTGCCTTGCAGCAGCCAATTTGAAAATCCAGGTGCCTTGCAGCAGCAGCAGATTGAGACAACATTTTAGAGAGAATACAATTTCATAATATATATGCCATTTTTTCAGATATGGTCACCATTAAAAAATTGTTAGATAAAATTGACACTGATTTGAAAATGAAGATCACAAGTATAGTCTTGCTTTGAATGTTTTACATAATTGGAGTTTGGTAAGGACACAGAATGTGATTGTGAAGTCTTGGAGTGGTATATATCTTTCTTTGCACCTTGTTGAAATCCATCTGCTATTTCTCCTTCTTGTGATTTGGGAATTTTGGAGTGAGAGGAGTTGCTGGCATTGTATTTATAGTTGGGAAATGGAGTGTAGTGACTTGGACTCTTGCCATTTAAATTGATAAATATACATAGGTCATTGCTGCTTTGTCTGTCGTAAATTATACTATGTATTATTGCTGCTTTGAGTTTGAAGAACCCATTATAAGTTGTGTTGCCATTCAAATTATGTGTTGTTGTTTGATAGAAACAAGAACTGTGTCATTTTATTTTCTTCATGTGGAGTATTGTATATTGCATTAATTGAGTTTTGTTACTTTTGTAGGAAAATAATGAAGGTGTAGATTTGGATGATGGAGAGTTTGAAGACATGTGTTGAAGACTGAAGTTTTATTTTGTACTTTTGCTGTGTGTTTTTGGACGATGGCTTGTTACTTTTGCTGTGTTTTTTTGTACTTATTGAAGTAACAAATTATTTCGTTTAAGATACATTAATTATGTCCTTGAAGTAGCAATATAAGGATCATTATGTCTTTTAAATTGTTTCATTTTAGTGACAAATTGTTTAGATTAAGAAGTTAGCGATGTGATTGAGATGAGATTGATATATAATACGCTAGTTATTTGCGGTTGTTCGTAATAGCAACGACTTTATAGTGTTGTTGTTGACATGGAATGTTAAAATACATAGGGGACGGTTTTACTTTATCAATGAGAACGGTTGAATGTTGCCAATCTGGCAACGGTTTTTATTTGAATATATATGGCAACGGTTATCCAGTGTTGCCATATCTGGCAACGGTTCTGACATGTTGCCATATTTGGCAACGGTTCCTCAATGTTGCTATATCTGGAAACGCTTTGCGACCGTTGCTATAGCGTGGAAACTAAAACCGTTGCGTTTCAGCTGTCAATGGCAACGGTTTTGCGCCCGCGTTGCCTTAGCGAACAAAAAACCATTGCCTTTAGTTTACGCAACGGCCGCAACAACAACGGTTTCAAAACCGTTGCCAAAGGTTATAGCAACGGTTTTTTGGCTTTAGGAGACGGTTTTCGACTGTTGCCATAGGGTCTAAATGTTGTAGTGTTCTTTTCAATGGACTTTAGTTCCTCTACCATTGCACCCTTCCAAGCCTTGTCATCTAAGGCTTCTTTGACACTAACTGGCTCTGCATCAGTCAGCATTCCAAACTGCACTAAATCACCTTCATTGGTGATTTCAGCATCATTATTCACCTCATAGTCATCAAATCTTCTAGGCATCTGTCTATGCCTTTAAGGTCTAGGTTCTGCCACCTCCTCAACTTGTTCCTCTTCACTGTCATCACCATTAGGAACAATTACAGGTTCTGTCCCCTCCTCAATAGGTTCCAGATTCACTGTCACAGAGGGTTGAGAGCTGGTTTGGTTTAATTTTTGCCAATCCCAGCTTTCATCCTCCAAGACCACAACATCTCTATTAATTTCAACTTTATCATTAGTAGGATTATACAACCTATAGGCACCAGTAGGATGATAACCAACTAAGATAAGAGGTTTACTCTTGTCTTCAAGTTTCTTTCGAGTAGCATCAGGAATGTGACCATAGCACAAGGAACCAAACACCCTTAGATGAGATACACTACGCTTTTTCCCTAGCCAAACTTCCTCAGGCACCTTCCCATTCAGCTTCTTAGTAGGACATTTATTCAACAAGTAAGTGGCTGTCATCACAGCTTCTCCCCATAGCTTATGAGGCAGCTGCTTCTGTTTTAGCATACTTCTGGCCATATCCAATATGCTTCTGTTTCTCCTTTCTGCCAAGCCATTGTGCTGTGGTGTATAAGGAGACGTCACTTCATGAATGATTCCTTCCTTAGAACAGAATTCCCCAAACTCGTTTGAGGTATATTCACCTCCACCATCAGTCCTTAGGATCTTAATTGCTTTGCCACTCTGTTTTTTAGCCATTGCCTTGAATCTTTTGAAAACTTCAAGAGCTTCACTCTTGGCCTTGATTATATACATCCAAAGCATCCTTGAGTACTCATCCACAAAAGTGATGAAGTACTTGTTGCCTCCAACAGATTGTACCTCAAAAGAACCACAAATATCAGAATGTAAGACACCTAGCACGTCCTTAGCTCTTCCTTTTAGGTCTGATTTAAACTTTAGCCTAGGTTGTTTACCAATTAGACATACAGTACAAGTCTTTTCTGGTAAAACAGTCTTAGGCATGCCACAAACTAGTTCCCTAGCATTCAATAGAGATAGACTTCTAAAATTTAGATGTCCATACCTTTGATGCCATAGGAAACTTTCTGAATCAACTGCTGTTACATTGAGGCACTCTACTTCTGCAACTTCTAGGCTGGTTCTGAATGTTCTGTTATTAGATAGTGGTGAGGATAGGACCAAATTCTCCCTTGTGACATAGAGCTTCAGCTTGTTGTCCTTGATTGTCACTGAAAAGCCTTTTTCAACTAGCTGTCCAACACTAATGAGATTGCTTCTCATGTTGGGAATGTACCACACATTCTCAATCAATACAGTTATGCCATCTGCCATTTGAATGAGTATATCACCCATTCCCTCAGCCACCATACTTTTGTTATTAGCACACTTAATGGAGGTTTTCTTGGTTGGATCAAAATTGATCAGTCAATCTCTGTTGCCAGTCATGTGATTTGAACACCCAGTGTCCAAGTACCATATGTCCACCACTGTCTTGCCATCACCTGTGGTGATCATGAATGTCACCCATTCTGAATCATCATTAACAGTTGTGAAAGCCACAGGGTCAGAATCTGAATCAGATTCCTGAGCCACATTGGCTTCCTCTTCCTTGTCTTTGTCCTTCTTTGCCTTTGACCAACAGTCACTGGCATAGTGCCCAAATTTCTCACAGTTCCAGCACTGAATCTTCTTCTTATCAGTAGGTTCTTTCTTACCTTTAGAGCTACTAGACCCTCCTCCTTTAGAGGATTCAGAATCTTTGCCCTTTCCCTTGTTAGAGTTCCAATTTCCTTTGCCATTAGACTTATTCTTTCCCTTAGACCAGTTTGACTTAGAGGATTTAGCTTGGAAGGCTGTCTCCTTCCCTTTATCACCTCCTTCCATCTCATTTAGATGAATTTCTTTGGCCTCTAAGGTGCTTTGAAGTTGTTCAATGGTCACTGCTGCTAGATCCATAGTATCCTCAATAGAATTGACTATGTAGCCAAATCTTTGAGTTAAAGAACGTATGATCTTTTCACAAATTTGCTGATTTGGGAGTTGTTCACCATTCAATCCCATTGCATTAGTGATAACTCTAAGTCTAGCAATGTAATCACAGATCTTCTCTTGATCCTTCATCTTAGTGTTCTCATATTTCTTTCTCAAAGCATTCAACTTGACCTTTTTTACTTGAGTATCACCCAAGAAACTGGTTTTCAGAATATCCCAGGCTTCTTTAGAAGTCTTGGCATTTCTGATTTTGTCAAAATTTGGTTCATCACAACCTTGATGAGTGAGATACTTACCCTTGCAATCTTTCATCTTGTTCTCAATGTAGGTGGCTCTTTCAGTCTCTGTAGGTTCTGCAGGCAGCTCTGCAAATCCTTCTGTCACAATTTCAAAGAGGTCTTGGAAGCCTAAAATTGCCTCCATTTGAATACATCATCTGTCATAGCTTTTGCTATCTAGTTTAGGTATGTTTGTGGGTAGACTTCCTGCCATGGTTAATGACTGAAAAACTGTTTCACACACTGTTTCCCTTTAACCCAAGAATCTGTCACTCTGACTAAAACTCACAAAAATCACACACCTCACACACTCTTGTGTTTCCCAGATTTTCTTGATTCCCCAAGAACGTAACTATGCTCTAAGATACCAATTTGTTGGCGTATTATATTAAATTGTATGGTGTAGATAGCAAAAAACAAAAGCCCAGAAAAAACAAATCTGATCCAATGTTTCTTTGGCAGGTACTGTGCACTTAAAGGCTAAATGGGCCTTGACCCGGTCTAACTTGATAAACACAGAGAAGGGTTAATTAAGCGTAACCCTAGTCTTCCCACTGAATCAAATGTAATTCTTCTTCTCTCTCTACTCTTCGTTCTCTTTCTTTTTCTCTATCTTCTCTCTAAAATTTGCAACCCTAATGTTTCTATTTCTCTGATTTTCTTCACTGTCTTGTAGGTTTTTTTAACAACAGGCGAAGGTTTACTGAATCACAGCATGGATATGAACAAGGATCGTGAAGAAATGAAACATTGCTGTCGAAGGTTTGAAACGTAGAAAGAAACGAAGATGAGAAGTTCACACAGAACGCAGATGCAAGGGAAAACGAAGATGCAAGGGAACAAAGACTTTGTATAGTATTTTTCTTTTCTGATTTCACACTATTATTTCGTTCATCTTGTTCAATGTGAACATACATGTATATATTTATAGGGTTTGATTTTGGTTGTTAATCCAGGTTAGTTACACTAACGTACAACCCAACTAATCTTCTAAACAGTTTTTCTAACTAACTAGAAATAGATTCTGTTTTTTCTTTCAAATGGTCATTTTGACCTAGTTTTGCGAAACCCTAATTTTTTACAACAGGTACATTTTCAGTAACTAGGTAAAGTAAAAGTAAACAGAATTACAAGTCAATACAACTCAACCTTAATCAAAATCAATTTAAGAAAATCAGTTTGTTTAAAATCAAATTTCATCACCCAATAACCAAACAAACGTATATCATACGATAGTTTCAAAATCTAGAGTTTCGGAAAAAAAATCTTTAGATGTTTTTTTATAGGCAATGTTAGTAGTTAATTGTTAGAGGGGTGGATGAAATATTAGTTTTTGGGATTTGAAACCTAGACCTCCTTTGGTATTTCTTAGCTCATCAACTGAGCTACTTGCTTGGGATAATCTTTAGATGTGTAGTGTATGGTTGGTTTAATTAGATTGATTTTTTTGATGTTGAAGATGATGAAAGCATTAATATTGATTTTTTGACACAAAAACGAAATTAAAGAATAATATTTAAACAACTAATTTAATTTGAAAATTTTGTTTTAAAATTAAATTTTTATATACAAATTTCAACATGTAATTTTAAACAAATGGTTTTAAGCTTTATGCAAAAAAAAATTCCAAAGGTAATGGAAAAATGATCAGCTTAGATAATGTGAACTTGCTTGCATAAAGTAACTTTGTTTTTCAATATTGTTATTTTCAAAAAGGGGTATAAAAAATGACTTTCTACACTTTTACAATGAAAAAAAAAAACAAGACTTACTACGTTGCTACTTTCATGACCTATTACAAATCTGGTCTTTAGCAAGAAAAGCAAGCTTATAATTGTGCATAAAACAAAACAAATAAGTGGAAAGTAAAATTAAGAGGGGGAGTTTGTACTCCCAAAAAGAAGAGTGACAAGTAGAACGAAAATAAAATAAAAAATAAGAAAGGAAAAGTCTAAAAATGATAATTTTATTTTATTAAAAAAATACCAAAACATTTGTGCATTCTTACAGCTCACTCTATTTTCACGCATTTTCAACAAAAAAAAATATTAGTCATTATTTATAAAACTTTAAGAAGTAATTAGATGAATTTCACAAACATTGGAGACTAATTTACTATTAGGCTAAATTAGTCTTCTCAGCGTTTTTTTGGCCTTTCAATAGCGATTGTTTGGGCATTGTAAGCACTAAGCCTATTAAGAGTCATGATGGAGGAAAATGTGAGGGACTTATGCTGAGAGAGATGTATTACCTCAGGTCATTATTATAAGCAAAAAAAACTTTAATTCTTGGTCACTATTAATAAAAGCAAAATTTAACTACATTTGCCACATTTAATGTAATTATTTTAAATAAACTGAAATATTTTTCTATTAAATATTGTTCCGAACGGAACTCACTGAGAGAAAATCGTACCTCAGGGTGGTGATGTTGAGATGGAAATCCGAAATCCGAGATGACATGGCCGAGGTGGTATCAGCTCTGATGTGGAGCGCGGGGAGGCCGCCACCTGCAAACACTCTGACGCCCAATGTCTGCATTTTCCCTAGTCTCTGCTTTTTGCTTTATAGGTATTGTTGCAGCTGAAGTGTTTGTAAAAATACCTCAACAAGGTTATGACTGCTGGAACATTCTGCTCTGTGCATTTTGGCACCTCCTTGATATTGAAGAAATTTATGTGGCAGACAATCATTGCAAAGTTCTCTCCTACTATGATCCAGCTCCTAGACTTGAGGAAGATTTGGCTAATCCTGAGACCAAAAATAGTCGAATTGTGCTTGCAAAGGTCAAAGAAATCATCCGTAACTGGATCGAGAGAAAGACAGCAGAGTCTCATTCATCGATTGCTAATGCATGTGGCCGGAAGTTGCTGATAGTTTGGATGCTAAGTCTTTGTGATTGCTTTGATTTTGTCTTCATAGCTTCTGAACACTTTAAGTGTAGTGTCCATTATGCTTGTGTGGTCTGTTCTCTTAGATTTTATCTTAGAATTTGGATGGGAAATGCCTCAACTCATTTGCTTCAGTTTCTGAATGTTTGTACTATTGTCTCTATTAACTAATGAATGAATCTTTCGACTTTCAAAAAAAAACATGAAATCAAGTAGACGATAATTCCTAATTGTGTAATTTATTTAATTTAGTATATTAAAATTTTAATTCTATGATATTTCTAGCGATATGCATGTTTAAAAAAACTTACACCCTTAACCCAAGGTCCTAGATCTGCCACCAATTTTTTTAGACTAAAAATGATATTCATTCATTCAAATTGATAGATATTACATCGATCATAATACAAACTCAGAATTGCTAAAAACACAAAGGATGAATCTGCCAACAAACTCACAACACCCAAGTTAATAGCATAAAATGGCAAAATGCTTACAAATGTGACAAAATAAAAGTCGTTGGAGTACTCATGCCTCCGGATCTGTAACTTTGAGGTCCTAGTCATTGGTTGAACTTGACCTGCCGATCTGAACCAAACGAACACCGCAACAAGACGGGAAATCAAAAACACCACAACAAGACGGGAAATCAAAAGCGCCGCACCAAGACAACGAATAACAATAACGTCACACCCAACAACCGACAAAATCTAGAAAAAAGACGAAATAAAAGCTAAATCTATGTGATAATCATAAAAAGACAGGAAAAACAATACACAATGGTGATTTTAAGCCAAAGAGACAAAGACTGGCCTAAAACCACCCTTTGGTGGTGATCTAGAAAGAAGCGAAGAGGGAGAGAAAATTAGGAGAGACGACTACCGCTTATGTAGTGTAATTCTTACAATTCGTTGCCACCAATTATAAACCAGTAATTAGGGGTGGACAAACGGTCGGGTAAGACGGATTCGGTTTGAGAATCCTCCATCTAAGAATAACCGAGAGAGGCAAAGCTCCACCCAGTTCCGATCATTAAAGCCACCGGTTTGGGGGGTTGCGGTTTGGATGGATGACGGGTTTCACAGGTGGTTTGGTTCGGGTAGTAATCCGGGACTATTTAGCAGAAAAGTAGTAATAGTTTAGGGAGAAGCAAAACCAGAAAGATACACATTTAGAAGATGTTACTACCATGGCTGATGGTTGTTAAGAGAAGAAGAAGAAGAAGAAGGGAAACATGTGTAGTTTTTTTCTCTACATTCAGTTTCTCTCTCCCTCTATATTGTAACTTGTGAAGCTAATATTAAAATAATATAAGAACTTTTTATCAGTATAAGAATTAAGAACTATGTTGGAGTATTTGAATTCAATGAGCGTGGAAGGCACGCGTGTTTTATTTGCTGAACATTGCAATACAAGTGAGATAGGGCGTGCGCGTGTAGGTGTAGCTTTTTTCATGTGTGTGTGGCTTTAATATTTGACAACCAACTGACATCCATCAAAAAACTACTTTGCAGCACATGGTTTTGTCAACAAAACCTCCTTGAAAATAACGTACGGGCGGGTTTCGGGCTCACCTGGATTTGTATTATTAGAACCGAACCCGCCCAAATAAAACCATCTTAACTCACTTCTTTCATATTCTGTACCCGATGCCCGACTGGAACCGTCCGCATGACCAATATTTAATTCGGATATTACGGGTGTCGGTCGGATTCAGCTTTTTGTCCGGCCCTACCAGTAATGTCATAGAATTAT
This sequence comes from Astragalus membranaceus, assembly GCA_039519185.1. Taxonomy (NCBI): domain Eukaryota; kingdom Viridiplantae; phylum Streptophyta; class Magnoliopsida; order Fabales; family Fabaceae; genus Astragalus; species Astragalus membranaceus. The sequence goes on from CM076847.1 coordinate 78,847,145, forward strand.
AAGCTTTTTTTTTGGCGTTTGCTTTTCCCACACCCCCTCCTACTCGAAACACACCCCATAAGGGTGTGAAATGACCAAAAGGCCAGGCCAAACCTCTTTTTTTTCACGAATTTTCACCTGTTCGAACACGGGCCTTCGAACAGGTTCGCACGCGGCCATTCGCGTGTGTTAAATATGGGGACACACCCTCTTGGGTGTTTTTCACCTGTTCGCATGAGGCTGTTCGAACCAGTGTTGCAGAGCGACAGATATTGGACGTCTCAGATTCCACCGACAGTTTTGATCAACGTCTTACAATCAGTCAAATGTGTGTCAGATAAAGGAGTGGATGTCAATCCCTTTGGAAAATGTGTCTGAACGGATAGAATTTAAACGGCTCAGATTTGTGATCTAAAAATGAAATCAACGGCTGACATTTCACCATGCCTATTATAAAAGGGGGTTCACATCCTCAGACCTTCTTCACCAAACCCTAATCTGCTTCTTCACCAAAACCTACTCTCCCTCTTGACAGCTACAACCAAGCTGAAATGGAATGGCAATTGTGCTCAACCCAGTACTCATCCACCAAATTCCTAACTGCCCTTCATCACCATGGGACTGTCACCACCGACGAACATGGTGTTGTGTTTCGTTGTCCTAACCATGTATTCTGCAGGATGAGTAAGGACATCACCTTCGCCCAACTGAAGGAAAAGGCTGAGAGGAAGATTCGTCCAGAGGGAGCGTGGCGTAAAGACGTGGCGCGTATACGTTACCGAAAGTACAACCGGCTTGATTACGGGACTGGCTATTTTACAGTTATGGAGATCCGCAACGATGACGACGTTGGGACCATGATGGAATATCATGCTACACTTCCGATGGGGCGACAAGTCTTAGAGTTGTACGTGGACACAATACGCACTCCAGAAGAGATCATTTATCTTCTGGAACAGGGACGACCGAAACACTAGTTTCTTAGTTAGTTGTTTGCTTATGTTGGTTTTATGTCTTTCGTATTTCATGTCTTTCGTATTTCATGTATGGTTATGGTTTGTAATAAAAAGGCAATAAATTTGCGCCAAATTAAGTAGATGACATCACAAAAATACTTAATAATATCAAAAGTAGTTAAATTATACAAAAGTTCCAAACAGTTAAATTATACAAATATCCCCCCCTACTGGGTGTTGCGCCCCCTCCTCTGATACACATTGACGATCCTCCTCCTAAGCCTACGGAAGGGGTTGAGCAACCTCTTGATGCGCTGAAAGACGCTCCTGGTTGGCTCTGGGACATTATCATTGATGGTCCCATCCATCTCATCCACCATATCCAGGAGCTCTGGCAGCATCTGTCAAACAAATAACATAACATTATTTAAATAAGTAGATTTAAATAAGTAGAAGAAACTTATTACTGTAATTAACATAAAAAACTCGTACCACACTGACATCCGGCTCATCCACAAGCTCTACATAATTTTCAGGGAAGGCAAAGAGATGTGAGACCCTAGAAAACCATGGAAAGTAGCCCGGCACCGTGTTTGAGGAGTACGGCACACAGGGAGGCCCCCGCGCCACCAAGTGGTCCTGGAACTGTGTCCACCTCTCATCACACTCCGTGAGAGTACAGACGGCCCGATTTGCAGGTCTGGGCTCCTCCGGGATGTACTGTACCTGGCCAAACTGTCTGACCACTCTATCCGGCAAATGGCTCACCATACAGCCAGCACTCCGGATGAACCCTCTGAACCTGCCCAGCTCCTCAAAGGGTCTCTCCTGCCTATGGCCTGTGTAGGGGTCCCAGGTGACCTCCTCACGGTGTAGCCGGTCAAGGCACAGTCTGATGGTGTGTGACTTGATGGCCCCGGGGCCATCCCTACACAGCCATTTCTTCGCCCGTGGCATACTCTCAACATATTCTGGGTGCACCACCCAAGATGTAAAATTGGCACTCTGGAAGTGCTCAAAAATCCAACCCTGTAATGAACATATCATTGGTTGATTATAAATCTGAAAGTAAACCTAAAGCAAACTTATAAAAAAAAAAGTAAGTTTTATACCTGTAGTAGAGCCATATGACCAGCCATCTTCTTCGTCTTCTTTCTTGAAGCATCCTTCAGCTGATCATACATATGGGCAAGGGCCATTGCCCCCCAGCAGTAGTCTCCAACATTGTTCAAATCAAGAAGCATACCTAGGTAGCCAAGCTTAACCTTGCTTCCTGACTTGTCTGCGAACAATGTGCAGCCCAAAAGATAGAGCAAATAGGCCCTAGCAGCATGATGCCACCTCTGCTCAGCTATGGCTGGGTGGTAGACATGATCCCTCAGCCATACAAGACCAACTGACAACCCTCGCGCAGAAGTCTGTTCAGCGGCATCTTGGGGGGTGGCCCCCAAATAGTCAATCAGCAGCTGCTCTCCCTGCCACGAAGTCCAGTCAGGCATGTCATAGAACTGGCCCGTGATGGGGATGTGTAGCAGCTGGGATACATCATCAAGGGTGATAGACATCTCACCCACAGGAAGGTGGAATGATGATGTATCCGGCTGCCAACGCTCTATGAATGCGTTCAGCAGCCCCTTGTGAGTGAGGGGAAAACCAAGTCCTATGAGAGGGAACAACCCCGATAGGATAAGAGTCTCCCTGATCCTAGCATGGACCACAAGGTTAACCGGTCCATGTGGAATCGTAGTTATGTCCGGCCGAACCTGCATTGACAAATGACACCGGCACAATAAGCCAATATGTTCAACAAAATAAGAAACAAAATTGACAACACGCTATTATATAACAATAACTTACCCGGCCAGCATAGAACTCAGTCAAAATATGAGACCCGTATGTGGGCAAGACAGAACCATCAACAGGTCCACCAGGGAATGGGAATGTAGCCCTAGGAGCAGCAGCAGGCTCCTGAGGCTCAACATCCTCCTCATGTTGAGCACCTCCCTCCTCATGTGCATGACCAGAAGGGCCGGCCAGCTCATATGCCGGAAATTGAGCATCACGCTCAACATCCCGGACAATATCATCAACCTCCGGTGGGGGAGGAGGGACGTCCCTACGCCTACCCCTCCGGGAAGGTTCAGCTCCATCTTGCCTCCGTTTGCGTTCGGAAGCCGTCGGGGGTGGCCTACGCTCCGGCTGTTGCGAACTACCGCCACGATGCCTCACCATATCTGAAACAACAACCATTAAACCAATTAAGCAACATAATCAGCAAAATAACAGAAACAATACTGTCACACCTGTTCGAACAGCATCATTCGCACCTGTTCGAACAGAAGCATTCGCACGTGTTCGAACAACCCCATTCGAACGGGTGTTCGCATGGCCTCATTCGAACGGTGTTCGCATGACCTCATTCGAACACCTTCGTTCCCAGAAACGTTCGGGGAAGGCCAACCGAACGCGTCGCATATGCAGAAAAAATAAAAACGATGAAATGGAAAGACAGGAAAGTGAGCGAGGGAGTACCTGGTGCGTAGAATGCGAGATTGAAGCTTCAAAAATGGTGGAGTTGAGATTGAGAGGGAGAGTGAGGGTGAGAAATCGAATTTGGGGTGGGGGAGGCGTTAGGGTTCGGTTGAGAGTGAAGGGGGTGTGAGAGTGTTTGGGAGGGAGAGTGAGAGATGAAATGTTTTTAATTGAAGGGTATTTTAGGGATTTAGGGGGTTTGGGGGTGTGTGGTGAGTAGGAGGGGGTGTGGGAAAAGTAAAATCCTTTTTTTTTTGACAAGCACTCGTAAGGTTCTGCATGTAACGTGTCTCGGGCTATTTGAAGGTGAAACCCTTCCTTTCTTCATACCCGCCAAAATCAAACTCAACAAACCTGATAGCTCTTATGATTCTGAGAAAGACATTTACCCTCACAACCTCTCGGTATTACAGTTCTGCCACTGTGTTTCTTACACCCCACAATCTCCTCGATCTGCTTCAGCTCAGCGTCGACCTTCCTGCTCCAAAAGTTGCACAACAATGTCACGCTCAAATCCTCGCAAATGGGTTTTCGCAAAACGTTTTCCTCACCACCAGGCTCGTCTCTGTATACGCCACCTGTGGAAAGTTGACAATGTCAAATGCCATCTTCGACTCCATTGATTCCAAGAACGTTTATCTTTGGAACTCCCTTATTAATGGGCATGTCAAAAATCACGACTTTGACCAAGCCCTTAAGTTGTTCCGTGAAATGGGTCGTGGTGTGTTGCCTGATGATTACACCCTTTCTACAATTTGTAAAGTTTCTGGTGAGCTTGAGGATTTGGTTATTGGAAAATTGATTCATGGGAAGAGTATGAGGATTGGGTTTGTGTCGGATATCGTTGTGTCCAATTCTGTGATGTCAATGTATAGTAGGTGTGGAGAGTTTGGCGATGCAATGAAGGTGCTTGATGAAATGCCTCAGAGGAATGTGGGTTCATTTAATGCTATAATTTCTGGATGTGCTGCATTGGGAAATGGTGATTCTACTTTACATGGTGATTTGTGGAACTTTTTTAGAAGAATGCAATGTGAAGGGTATAAGGCTGATGCTTTCACCATTGCCAGTCTCTTGCCTGTATGTTGTATTAATGTTGGGAAGTGGGATTATGGGAGGGAACTTCACTGTTATCTTTTGAAGAATGGATTGGATTTGAAGATGGATTCAGATGTTCATATGGGGTCTTCTTTGATAGATATGTATTCAAGGAGTAATAAACTTGTTCTTAGTAGGAGAGTATTTAACCAGATGAAAAGCAGAAACATATATGTATGGACGGCAATGATCAATGCTTGTGTACAGAATGGTGCACCTGAAGATGCATTGATTCTCCTCCGTGAAATGCAAAGGAAAGATAAAATACGACCCAATAAAGTATCGCTTGTTAGCGTTCTTCCAGCTTGTGGCTTGCTTGCTGGATTAACGGGAGGGAAACAAGTACATGCATTTTCTGTTAAAATGGAGTTAAATGATTATGTTCCCCTGTGTAATGCTTTAATTGACATGTATGCCAAATGTGGGAGTTTGGATTATGCAAGACGAGTATTTGACAATGGTTCTTACTTCAAGGATGTTATCACTTGGAGTTCAATGATCTCTGCATATGGATTACATGGAAAAGGAGAGGAAGCTGTGACTACATATTACAAAATGCTTCAGCAAGGGATCAAACCAGACATGATAACAGTGGTTGGCGTTCTTTCTGCTTGTAGCAAGTCAGGATTGGTAGATGAAGGCATTGGTATATATAACTCCCTGATGACAAAGTATGAAATGCAACCAACGCTTGAAATCTGTGCTTGTGTTGTAGATATGTTAGGTCGATCAGGTCGGCTTGATCAAGCCTTGGAGTTCATCAAAAAAATGCCTCTAGATCCTGGTGCAAGTGTTTGGGGATCCCTTTTAGCCGCCTCTGTAATGCATGGGAATTCAGTGACAAGAGACCTGGCTTATAGATGTCTCTTAGAGTTAGAACCTGGAAACCCTTCAAATTATATCTCGCTCTCAAACACATATGCTTCTTATAGAAGATGGGATGTGGTAAGTGAAGTGAGAACAATGATGAAAGAAAAAGGTTTAAGAAAAGTTCCGGGGATCAGTTGGATAACTATCGGTGGCAAGACTCATTCTTTTTCTGTTGCTGACAAAGCACATCCTTCGTCTAGTTTAATATATGAAATGCTTGCTGAACTATTGACAATTATGACAGATGGTTCTGCTGATATTGACATTCTGATTTAAGTCTCTATAAAAATCTTGATGTGGCTAGTAAACATGGACAACTGGCCAGTCTTGTAGCTTAGCCTACTCTAAAACCACTAGCTTGGTGATCATTCAGGTCTCAAAATCAGATATGCTATTCATTATTTGAGGGGGGAAATGGCAAAAAAGCGCCAGCTTGTAGGTGGTTTTAATAAATATGGTTTACTTATGAAGCGAAAACGGCATCTTTGAACATAGTGAACACATTCTTTAAATCATTTCATTCAAATCAAGTGTTACACTATGTGCTTAACAAAGGCAAGCTACCCACGAGAATTGGAGACTAAAGGGAGCTTGATGGAGTTCACATTCTGATTAATAACCTGATGCCAAGGATCTTCACTTCTAGTTGTCATGGCAGAAACTGAAAGTTGGCTGCATACATTAGCAGATGTCGATTCAACAACAGTTCGTCTAGCTGGGATAAATTTTTTATTTTATTAGTTTCAATGATAACTCTTCATATAAATACTGAGTGAGAGAGCAGTTTAGGAAGAATAAATGATGGTAAGTTTAGGATAGATTCCAGATACAAAATAACCATATTCGTGCAATCTTTGTATTCTTACTGCAGGTTTTCTCACTTCAGCAACTTTGCCATTTTGGCTTCTTTTCCTTTCAATCATTGAGAAAAGTGTACATATATCTTTTCCAGATATTCTGGTAAAGTACAGAGAATATTAAGCTATGCGGTGCTGCTAATTACCGTACTTCTATTACCAAATTGATATACGTGGTGTCTGTTTTTAGCTTAGCAATTTTGCTAATTACTGAAGAGAAGTTTTTGAATAACTTCCCTCAAACCGCGATTCTTTCCTGCAGCTATATATTTGGTAGAAAAATGATATTTTGACAGCATAAATATTGTCCAACACCTACAATTATATGATTTGGTGTTTTTTATTAATTTTCTCTTAACACCCGTACAATCAAACATATTGTCATGGCAACGAGCTCTGAAATTGAAGTAACAAAATCTAAAATAGAACCACATGAATCCAAAGAAATCAAGGTTACATCATATACAGTATATTGGACATTATTTTCGGAAGTTATTTTGTGGCAATCATGCCCTAAGAAGACAATGAGGTAAAGAATAAAACTACTCCCAAGGTATATGTCACCTTGAGATCTCTTATAAGCATAAACCACAAAATAAGTGGTCCACGCTAACCAAACTTGACATCATGGTGACAGCTCAAAATTTTTCTCCAGAACTGAGTAAACGTCAGCTAGGGAAGTCACCTTGAAATCTGGTTTGAAATCAACATTAGCATACTCGGGAGAATCATATCTTCCGGTTTGATCAAGCAGGCATGTATATGCTCCTGCTCGCCCTCCACAAGCTATCTGTAAAAGTGGTCAAACAAGCAACATCAATCAATTACCATCTAATTTCAAATACACCTGAGTACCATACATTTACTAGGAAAATATGTGTATAAAATGAAAAGGAATTACTTTGAGCTGAATCAGAAATCATGAACCACATTAAAACAACAAACCAAAAAAGAAAAACCTGCGATTTGCACACTATTATAATTACATCACACCCAAATAAGAGAATGAAATTTCACTTTGCACACTTTACCCCCATCAAATTTGACAGAAAACACAAGGTTACGCTTTTTAGTTTTTAAAGATTTGAATCTTCTTTTCTTTGTCCTTCCTGGATTTTGTTATGAAAATATTTACTGTTCTGCATTTCTGCCATTGATTTTGCAATTGTTTCTATAGATTAGTTATTTCCATATAATGATGATAGTAAGAATGGATACACTTGAAATTGCAGAGCTACAAACAACACCAACAGTGTGCCAGTATTCATAAATCAAGAATATTCAATCAAATTATCCTGAAAAGAATCACTTACATCATCTTTAAGGCTATCCCCAACCATTATTACTTCCTTTGGTTGAACTTCCCAAAGAGAACAAATATGCAGTAGTGGAGCCGGATCAGGTTTATAAGGACGAAATTCCCTGCTTAAAGCTGGAGAAAATGTAATCTGCAGTAATGAAGCATATCATATAACGAAAAGTCCAACACTTAAAAAGACGGGGGAAGAGCTAAAAATTAATTTACCATGCTATGTGCCAGTGTTATTTTGACAATCACAAAATGAGCAATGAGAATCCAACACTCACCTAACTAACTCCAAAGGGCAACACTTAGTATGAGAATATGCTTAGATGGGGTTTAGAGGGTTCAACACGTCTAAGGGGTCCATCCAACTCTCATCTTGTTGATAAGATTCTGCCTCTATACCTTTCCTATGTACAAATGGTAATTATAGTTGGTAACAACAATCACCTAACGAACTCAAAAGGGCAACACTTAGTTGTAACAAGAAACAACCTAACTAACTTGAGGGAAACACCTTTAATGATCCTGATATTACAACGAGGAAAGTGGATAATCTAATGTAATAGTTATTCACAACTTAAACTAGCTCATATCAAATTCTGAACTCGGGTAGAAGTAAGAACATATGTAAAATCTAATTAACAGATAAACTCACCCCAAAGCGTTCGTGGAATAAATCAACAGCTGCCATCATATTACGCGTAATCAATCCCCTCCTGGAAGGAGAAAGAGTATGTATGATGAGTAAAGTAATATATTATGGACATTTGATAAGAGAATGAGAGTATGCAGTGGTTAGTTAAGAGAACCTTAGTTTCTTTGAATCAAGAAAGGAACATAGCTCAGCAGCACCTGCAAAAAAACGATGAATTAATTTGAGGAGCATATAAAAAAGAGAGAGAGAGAATGAAATTAGGAAGATACTTACCGGGCATAATTTGGAGACGATGAAGAGCCAGGCGTTCGAAATGGGCGATGGTATCGTAAGCCTGCCTCTGTTGTTGAGAAGGCAACTGGTCAATGTGCTTCAATATGTCGATTCCGGAAGGGTTTTGGGCTTTGATTCGTTGGTACTCATCGTTGCCTAGCACTGCCTTATACATGGCGGTGAAATCGATGACGGGGACGGTTAGGGTACCGTCCATGTCGAAAACGACGCCCTTAAGGCGCGTTTTGGTGGCTAGATTTGACATGCGAATTGAGTGTGGGAAGAGTAGGAAAGCCTTTGTGGATAGCAGTGGCATGGAGTTGTAGTAGGATTAGGATAATTTTTGTTGCTTAATATTATTAATGATGGTGATGGCTATTGATGCCAATTTTCTGGTTGTGGTTGTAATTGTAAGAGTAAGGAAAGGATATTGTTGTTGTGTGTGAAACGACGGAGGGAGTCGGACACACCGGCAACATATTTTACCTTTTACTACTACGATCTTCCTCGTACAATTGTCTCCAACAGATCACTCATTTTCAGCATCTAATCATCATCCTGGGTATGGGTTTAGCTACAGTACTACACTCACCACTCACAACAGGTAAATTATTGTTCATACGCGCTCCGATCATGCAATGCCATTGCCCCTCCCGGCCGGGAATGCTAATATCAGCATTAATCAAGTTAAAATTAAAAATGTGACATCACAATGGCATCTTTTAATCATAAAAAAAAAGTGGGCACTTTTATTTTTACCCCCTAGTTACACCCCATAACCCCATTTTACCATAAATCCTCAAAATACCCCTAATTTTTCGTTAAAAAAAATATTTTTAAAAAATTTCCAGAAATACACATATTTTTGGAAATTTTTAAAAAATATTTTTTTAAAATTAAAAAAAATTACGCGAAATAATTAAATGTAACGAAACTCGCTAAACTAATAAACAATAATAATACAGTATCAATAGTAAAAATACAAAAGATAATACAACTAAATGTCCAAAAGCTGTAAAGCAGCCAACAAACTATCATAGACATCCCCAGGAATGCCGTCGACCGCCAAAAGACTATCATAGACATCCTGGACATGTCTAGCTGCTCTCTCCATCCTGGACTCTAAGGGAAGTGGACCAACATCCTCAGCAGCTGCAGGTGCATCCTCTGGAGGCGAAGGTGGAGCTGGAGGTGAAGGAGGAGCCAGAGTCAGGCGGGGAATGGACACTTGCAAGTATCATGGTATGTACTCGTCATCACAAGTACCCTGGACGGGTGTCCGTCAACCGCTGTCCCTGAAAGCCCGCGCTGGGGACTAATAGAACATCAGCTGATGTACTATGAACTCCGTAGATGGACGTGGGCCCGAAATAGGTGGATCGGGAATCTGCTGGACATATCCAAATTGCCAACGGACCCTGTCTGGCATATAAGGCACAGCCACATCCCCCCACAGCAGCCAACCTCTGAATAATGAAATGTTGTGAAACCGGAGGTACTGTCTGTGGTCGTCCCACGGGCTCCATATGACCTGCTCCTTCTGCAAGTCATCCAACAGCTGCCGATCCTTAGTCGTTTCACTTCACCATCCCAGTAGTTTCTATTATGTTTTCGTTTTGTTTGTTGTTGCAATCTGTTATTTTAAATCAATGTAGAAGGCGTTTTTAATTAATCAAATAAATGTTTCATTTTTTATTTTTGCACTCCGAAAACACCATATTATATAGGGATGTCAAAATGGGCTTGGCCCGCCTGGCCGGCCCGTTGGCCCGTCAAAAAAAGGCGGGCAGGGCTAAGGTATTGATGCCCGCCAGCCCGCGTTGCCCGGCCCACTTCGCCCGCCAGCCCGCGGGCTAAACACTGTGGCGGGCCAAACCACTCGTTAGCGCTTTTTTTTTTAAAATTCAGTGCAAATTGACGGGCCAGCCCGCCAGCCTTCCACTTCGTGGGCAGGGCATGAATTTTGCGCCCGCGTTCTGTTAACGGGCCGGGCCGCCCGTTTTGACATCCCTAATATTATATGATAAATTCGGAAGGCAATTTTAAGGGATTTCCGGAAAGACATCAAATTGGGATAAATTCGGAAGGCAATATTGAGGGATTTCCGGAAATACCTCAAATCTAGATAAATCCGGAAGTATGTTTTTTTGATTTTCCGGAAATATCGCATTTTACGGTATTTCCGGAATGTAAAATGTGTTCCGGAAATACCGTAAAATGCGATATTTCCGGAAAATCAAAAAAACATACTTCCGGATTTATCTAGATTTGAGGTATTTCCAGAAATTTTGTGGATTTAAGGGGTAGTTTCGTCCGTTTGGTCATTTAGGGGGTATATCGTATGAGAGGGAGGGGGTAAAAAAAAGAACCAAAAAAGTGTGATGATATGTTTTAGGTGAAAAGGTGGACACGTCCATTAACTTCTACTAAAAATTTAGAGGTCAATTGTTACGATAAATAATTTTTACTCGAAAAACCAATTACATATAATGTTTTAGATAATTTTTTATGTAGTTGAGAGAAGACACAACAATTTTTAATGATAAATTAAATTGTCATTTATTGATGGTGCAACAAAAATTTACAGCATCGACAATGGATAAAAATTAAATCTAAAATTTATTGATAATTAAAAATGAAGAACTTGTATTTTCCTTTTAACAAAATACTTCTTCCATCTCATATTTCCTATGATCTAAACTTACGCACATCGGTTAAAAAAATTATTTCAATCCCAAAAAAATATTATTTAGTATGTTTAGTTTTAAGATAACTTGCTTTCAGTTATGATTCTAGAATCAAGACTCATCACGAAGCCTAAAGAGTGGAAGGATTTTGTTAACTTCAATTAGTTGATATTGTTTGTTAGGATTCATTGTTAGTTTATTACTTGATTATAAGATAGTTGATTATTTGTTAGGATTCATTGTTAGTTTGTTAGATGATTGTTTGTTATGATTCGGTTAGGACCATGGGTGTCTTTATATTTAGTTGTACAATTGTTGGAATGAATATGAATGAAGAAAATTTGTGGTCAATTTCTCTTCTATATCTTCTTTGGAGGTTTTTCTCATCTCGAGTGAGAGTAATGTTCTCTTCTCCCTCATTCACATATCCCCGTCAAAAATCCTCATTCGTTACATTGGTGCTTTTATTGTCGCCGTGGCAAAGGAAACATGGATGGATCGATGGGGGAAATGGAGGAACGCCACAACAATTAATTTACTCGAATTGAGACTTTAATGGAAGCCTTACTTCAAAAATACAATTGTGTGTGGAGCTCTTCCCGTGGTGCATCGAACTCATTTGATGAGACCTTTACATAAAAATCCAGTCCAAACCCATCCAAAAAGAGATCAATGGTTTTGCTGAGAACATCAAGAATGTAGATGACATGCAAAGAATTCCAGAAGAGGTCACGATTAAAGATCAAGGCGTCGAAATGTTCTCGAGCAGTGCTGGTGGAGATGGTCCTAACCCAACGCTCCCTACTCTGAGATATAACGCTACTCTCCCTGCTTCAGATTTATGGCATGATTTTTCATAATCACGGAACGAAGCTCTTACGACGTCGAACAAATCTTTCTCTTGCAAAAACGAAGATCGTATTCAGGTGATGACTGAGACTAAAGATTTACTCTCATCAGATTCTTGCTACATGTTATTAGATGGGGAGTTTGTCAGTATTGGACGTTATGGCTATATTACACCACTGAGAATGGGAAAAGGACAACAGTGGATCCCGGTGGACATTTTGAAATGTCTACAATTCTCTGGTCATCCCAATTCAAGCATTAGGATCCAGGAGAAATTGATTCAAGACAAACATTTTTACAACCTAGAGGACAAGGTTTATTTTGATGGGGAGGGTAATGTTATGATTCTAGAATCAAGATTCATCACCAAGCCTAAAGAGTGGAACGATTTTTTTAGCTTCAATTAGTTGATTGTTTGTTAGGATTCATTGTTAGTTTGTTAGTTGATTGTTGGCTACGATTCATTGTTAGTTTGTGAGTTGCTTTTTTGTTATGATTCGGTTAGGGCCATGAGTGCCTATATATTCAGTTGTACAATTGTCGAAAGGAACATGATTCTAGAATCAAGATTCATCATCAAGCCCTGGAATGATTTTTTTAGCTAGTGCAGAAAAGGGATTTAAAGTCAGGCAAACTGGACATTTAAAGTCAGGCGCCAGCTTGACTTCTATTAAGGCGACTTCGTATGTTAGGAGATTTAAAGTCAGGCGAAAGCTCGACTTTAAAAGTATCTTTTTAAGTCGGACAATAAACGCCCGACTTTAAAAGTCTCATTTGAAGTCAGATTATTAATTCAGCACGGCTTTAAAAGTATCTTTTGAAGTCAGACTTTAGTTCAGCACGACTTTAAAAGTTTCATTTTAAAAAAAAATTATTTGGTGCTTCCCCTGATTATATCTATGAACTACAATGCATTTTTTATACAAAATACTCTTTCTACATTATATCTATGAAACCCAATACTTTTTCTTGGCACTGGTTACTTCAATAACATTAAAAGCAAGAATAACATATCAAAATGCATAATGGATTAAACATATGGAACTACAAAAATCATAACAAGTTAGTCATCTTAGTGAAAAGCTTTACATAATGCATAATGGATTCTACCGAGAAGTTTTACATAAAAATTGCTATGTCTAAAAATGTGAGAAAAAAAAATGTACAGGAAAGGACTAGAAATTGAAAGTTTTATAAGATTTGAATGCAAGAGCTTCCAAGATTGATACTTAACCCCAGACAACTAATACCAGCATTGAAAGCTAGGTGATAATATTCAGCAATCAACTCTTAATATAAATACTATAGAATGTCATACTCGATTATCTAAGATCTCTTCTCGTGCTTCTTTTGATACTAAGAGACCAGCTACAAACTTTGCATCAACTTTTTTCTGTATGAGATTTTTAAGCTTTCCACCATTAACCTTTGATCTTTTCGTAGACATGGACCTAGTGATCTCCTTGACATGTATCTGTAATCAACATATAGCAAAAAATTATGAATCAAAACATCACAAGAAATAGGAATTGAAGTAACCATGCAATCAAGCCTTGATATTGCTGAAGTTAAAGGACTTCAGATATTGAAGGAAAGAGAAAGAAATAAAGATTTGATATATTGCCTGATACAAAAACACTGACCAGAAGAATGGAGGACATAGTTAATCAAGAACAAATATCCATAAGGCTCTCATCATTGTGGGGTCTTGAAATGAGGAAGGGTGAGATATACAGAGACATATTATTGCCTTATCGCCCTAGCAGAAACATTGTTTGGCCAAAAGAATTAAGAAAAAAGCCATCTATTCATTAGATTTGGCATGGTCTTAATTATTTTCTGATTTTTTCTAAATAAGAAACTACTTTTTTTCGCAAAACTTACTCTCCAAAGTCCAAACCATCAAAAAAGCACAAACAATCTTTCTCAGCTTTGAATCTCATATTGCACCCTTTAGTGACCAACAAGCACAAACACAACTTCTATTGAATTTGAATGAGGGGAAACTAAACTTGCTTCAGTAGTTGCTAATTACATGCTATTAAAAGTATAATAGTGACAGTACTCCATCTACTCCATTACTCAAACAACAAACAATGCTAAATTAGTTTGACTATTCTATAAAAAGAGAATTGAACTAGTAGCAATACCTCTGCCAAGTTCAGTAATCACCAAGAACAACTTATCCATATCCTCAGCTGTTTTATAAGAACTAGTAGCAATTAAATTTTGTTGAGAACAATCCATAACATATCCAGATTTCATTGCCCTATGCCAGGTCCCCTGGTTACATGCCAGGTCCGCCACTGAGAGGATCTGAATAACAATCCAAAACATGAATCCTGCAAAATAGTCAATTACCATTTATTAGAACAAGAAAAATCCACTCCCTTTTTCTCTAACAAAGCAGCATAAAACGATGGACTTTGAGAAAGTGCAACAATGACTGTACCACTATATAAGAAAAGAAACATTTGTGCCAAAAATAAATGCAAAACTTACAGGTTCAAGTAATCTATGTTGAGAAATTGAATTCATTTTTAACGTCACTGCTTCTATGGTCAATTGTTTATCCAGTGCTAGTGCAGAAAAGGCTTTCGGAATCGGTTGTTTGGCACATTTGGAATCGGTTATTGGCCGATTCTAAATGTAGGGACATTTTGAATCGGTTAAATAACCGATTCAAAATGTGACATTTTAAATCGGTTAGATAAACAACTGATTCTAAATGTGGGGACATTTTGAATCGGTTAGATAAACAACCGATTCTAAATGTCACCTTTTTTTAAAAAAAAATATGACATTTCTAATCGGTTATCTAAAGAACCGATTCAAAATGTAGTAAAAAAGACATTTAAAATCGGCTCTTTAGATAACCGATTAGAAATGTCACCTTTTTTAAAAAATAAATAAATTGGATTTGGCCAATTGAATTTGACTAATAAGCTCCTTTGCAGTGGCTTTCTCTGAACCACCCAAGAAACACATGCAAATATTCAAAATAAAATGATTTTAATGTCAAAGTAAGTTGACCAACATTCATGACTCGTGATCCCTATCTCAGATACTTGCTATGGTTCATACTAGGAAGCAGAGTACATGAAATCAGAAACTCCATAGTTGACTCCATCAAAAACAAATGCCAAGGCATTGATGGGTTGAGTGGCTGCAACATACTGGGAAAAAAGAGGAAAATATATCAGCTTTTAAAATTAGGGAAACCAATATATAGTTGAGAAGAGATTATCATTACTTATAAGCATAGGGACATTACTTACTGGAATACCAATACTGATAAGTTGCAGAACATTGATGTCGTTTGTAAATAATCTAGAAGCAAATGGAAGTAAACTAAAAAGAAGGAATGAAAGCAGCAACCCTAGAATCAAGCCAAGTTGCAGAATCAAAATGACTCAAGTAAAGTGAATAAAGATAATGAATAGGTAACCAAATATCATGAAGGTGTAACAAGTTGAATTGAAATACCTGCAGCACACGTGAACCATAAATGAGTGATATATCAACCATGCCATGATCTTACTTGTCCGGCAACAGCCAAACCGTCAGTGAGCAAAGAGGTTGCCATCCAAATCTGTAAGCATATTTGAAATGCAGCCATTGTTGTTGATCCTTGCCTTGCTGCTAGGGATTTAACCAAGTGAAGAAAGAAATTTAACCATATGAAGTTAGGAACTAGCATATTCTGAAAAAGAAAATGAAAGGCAAAGATAAAAAGTATGGCCATTTTTCAGAATCTTCGCGAATTGGAAATCTCGGATACTTGGAGGAAGTAACAACTTGCTTCATTAAACTCCATAACATAATTAAGGATAGATAGCAATCATTTTAAGAGGATAGATAGCAAGGTAATATCAATTTCATATAGAATTCTAATAGCTATTGATGTAGATGGAATATAGATTTTTTCATTGCCAAATTTAGCTACTCTGTCAATATTTGTTGAAAATGTGTTGCATTCAGGATCTAAATGAAAAAAGGAATATTAATGCTGATAGATTAATCCAGGAAAGCTTACAAGTTGGAGAAAAATGAAAAAAGATACCAGATTCAGCAAGTTTTTTCTCCTTTAAATCCATCCGTTTCAACATCTGATATGTCACAAACCCAATTCAAAAACTACTAATTTATGAAGAGAGGGAAGAAAAACAATTAATTTAGCTCAATGAACTTTGAAAGGTTAGAAGATAGATAGCAAACCCCTGCATTCCGTAGACACATCTGCTGATGCGTTCACAATCCATCTCTTTGCCAATCAATCTTTAAATGCATCCACCGGATCAACAGGTAGATGATAGTTGAGAAAAAAATAACATTCAAAACCTCAAAACAATATTCAACAGCTCCTTTTGGAAACAAAACCACAACCGTTTCAATCGCTCAATGACATTGGCAAACACAACCATTTCAATCGCTCAATCTCTATAGCCTGCAAAGAAACTATCTTTGGGTAGGAGTCAGATTTTGCTGCAACCTGAAGAAACTTCATCACGCCATATGGTGTTTCATTACTAAGACCAACATATCTGATCTGCATAGAAAATACAGTCAGTTTCATACACATTGTTCAAGAAGTATAATATTTATAGGTTGACAGTTGAAACTTGAAACTATTTGACAATACCACTTACCTTCCCAGCTTCCACAGCCCTGCTAAGAGCTTCAAGTTGTTCATCTATACTAATTGAAGAGTATTGTCGGACTGGGTCATACTCAGTTTCTCCAAACCATGGAACATAGATACAACGATAGGTGCAACACTTCAAAAACCATTCAAAAACATGTGAACAAATATTAAAAGGTTTAAGCCAACAAAAAACATACAAACCGATCATAGGATCTTACCCAACAATTAAGAGAACTAAAGAGACAATCCAGAGAACATATTGGTAAGGCTTGTATTTTGACTTGAGGTGAACACCAGCAGGAAGACAATGACAGGGTTGATGACAAAATTCCAATGACAAAATTCCATTGCCTACACAAAGGCAGAAAAGAGAGTCGATCAGAAATAGAAATTAACTCTACCGTACCAATACCAATACTAATACTAATAATATATACAGAGACAAATATTAACCAAAAATAATTAAAACATGTGAAACTAGAAAGGGGGGATTAATTATATATACTCACTTTATTGGAGTATATAGTCCAGTTAGTGAAAAGTTCAGAGAGCATTGCTCCAAGGAGTCCAAAAAGAGCACCAGAAGCACCAACTGAGATGTTCTTTCTAATAAAAAGAGAGGACAATACACTTCCACCAAATCCAGATAACAGGTATATCAGTCCAATCCTCACTGCCATAAATTTAGCAGATAAAAATACGAGGTCATGACCAATTATTTAGA
Source organism: Astragalus membranaceus (assembly GCA_039519185.1). NCBI lineage: Eukaryota > Viridiplantae > Streptophyta > Magnoliopsida > Fabales > Fabaceae > Astragalus > Astragalus membranaceus. The sequence continues at coordinate 78,864,576 of CM076847.1, forward strand.
TTAACTAACTGAAGATCATGTTACTAGAATTGTAATATACAATAATACGAAGAAATCATTACAAGAGAAGGACAAACTTTAGTATCTAATAATTACAAATGAAAAAAGTAGATGATAAAATCAAATTAATAGAAACAAAACAACATAATCTAATATGGCTTCATATATGAGAACACAAATGTTACCTCTTATTCTGTGACTTCAGCTCCAACAACCTCACCAAGTTCAAGTAGTTTCATCTAAGAAGTTGGATGCTGCAAGAATTGGTATCAAGAGACAAGAACACTTTTTTCAAAGGAGACCAAAATTCAAATTCGTTGATTCTACACTATGCTTTTAGTAATCATTTTAGATTCAATTACAAAATATTAGGAAAGAGACTCCACTTGGCCTAAGCTTATCTAACTTTTAGTAATCATATTAGATTCATTTAATCGATTTCATGTATAACTTATTTAACTTTAGTAAATTGAAATAACTTGACCTTCTAATAAATGATCGTTTCCTTCCCAGTTCCCCCTAAACAGTTTCCCTTTCGTTGAGCAAATGAAAATGAAATCAATAGTTGATAATTTTCATGAAATCAGTTACCCTCAAAAAGCACAGTTTTGTATAACAAACTAGAAGCATTTAGCAAAAGCTTTCTCAGAGATGTACAAACTACAAAGTAATAGAGGAAGAAGACGACAAAAAAACAAACAAGATTCGCATAAATGATAGTGTGTGGGAACATAAATCACAACAGAGAGGATTCACAAATTTACCAGGTGACGCAGAGAGCAGAGACGGCCATCGTCCTCCTCGGCCTTCTTTGGTATCCAATCTCACCCCCATCATCTTCGTCGTTCTCATGGTCGCTTGGGTCTTCCTCTATTTCCTCCGTGACGAGCCTCTCGTCATCTTCGGATGCCTGATGAACGAACACCTCATCCTCATACTCATCCATCCTCACCCTTGTGCACCTCCTCGCACTCATCTCTTCCTCGACCAAGAAGAATCCCTTTCCCGGTGCTTGTGTTTCTTGCTCTTCTATTCTTCTTCTTGTTGTTGTTGATTTTCTGGTTGGGGGAGAAGAGGCGAACGCGATGGCTGGGGAGAAGAAACAGAGAGATGGAGCGAACCGAGAGATGGAGCGAACTTAGAGATGGAACGATGGCTGGGGAGAAGAAACGAGAGGAACGCGAGGCTGATGGAGTGAGAGAATGAGAGATCGCAAACTGAATCTGAAGGCAACATTATGGATTTGAAGAAAACCCTAACCAAAGGGAAAGAAAGTACAGAGAAAGAACTCACCTTTGAAGTAAACCCTAGAAAGTAGAGAAAGGCAAAGCTGAATCTGAAGGCAGCGAGAGGAACCTGAGGAACTTGAAGGTCCGGTGACGACAACGTTCTTCCTCTCAGTACCTGAAGGCAGCGATGGAAGAGATGCGAGAGAGTGAAGAGATACAGAGAAAAAGAATGTGAGAGGGAAGAGATACAGAGATAGAGAAAACGATGCGAGAGAAAGAGATGCGAGAGAAAGAGGGAGTGAACAGAGTGCGATAGAGTGAGGGAGTGAACAGAGTGCGTGGGAGTGAGAGAGTGAACAGAGTGTTGGTGAGGGAGATGCGTGAATAGAGGGAACTGAAATTTTAGGGTTTTTTTAGTGAAAAACAGACTTTAACAATCGGTTGTTTAGGCAACCGATTCCAAATTAACTGTTTCTGAATCGGTTGTTTACACAACCGATTCCAAAAGCCTAAATATGCACATTTTGAATCGAACAACTGATTCAAAATGTCTAAAAAAGTCTCTCCAACATCAATTTAATTGCAAAATTGCCATCGTGCCTGCATTTGGAATCGGTTATCCAAACAACTGATTTCAAATAGTGCTTTTTAAAGCAGATTTTGCACTAGTGGTCATCAATGTAGCAACTGCTGCAATAACAGAAGGTTTGTGATCCATTAAATTCACCTCTGCATAATAGAACATTGTTTGGTTAATAATGCATGTATGAATAGAATGAGAAAGAATTCATTTTCAAAAAGAAGAATGAATAAGCACATTGATTCACCTTCCAGTATAAAAGTGAGGATGATTTGCATGGTTTCAAAAAAAAGGATTTGGTGAAGATTGGAAACCTGATAGCCTAGGCACATTGCACCTCTCCATTTGCTGCAATATAAAGTCATGCAATTGATAGTAGTAGCAATCGAATTGCCAGGATATGAACAACTAGTGACAAACCGGAGCACCTATAATAAGGTAGATGCATGAGAAATAAAATTAACAAACATACACTCATCCTCATAATAAAGTTGCAGATGAAACAAAGAAATAAAATTAACAACACAAAGTACAAACAGACACTCATCCTCATAATAAAGGCCGCCACTTTGGATTTAAGTAAAGAAAGAAATAGATAAAACCACACTTTCAGCCGTGGGACTTAAACATTGAAAAAAACAATTTGAAACTACAAAAATCATAACATCCATAATGAAACTACAAAATATCAAAGTATTGATAACAAGTTAGTCATCTTGAAACTACAACTTATATAACATCCATCATGAAACTACAAAATATCAAAGTATTTGTTGGCCATACATTGGAAAACTATGTAGCTGCACAATCCAAAAGGGGGACACCTATAATGTTGTTACTACTGAAAAGCTTTACATAAAAATTGCTATGTCCAAAAATTTGAGAAAAAAAAAGGTACAGAAAAGGACTAGAAATTGAAAATTTTATAAGATTTGAATGCAAGAGCTTCAAAGATTGATACTTAACCCCAGACAACTCCCTCAAACGCAAGTCTTCAACTTTGAATGTAAACAAGCTCTGGATCTACAATTGAATGACCAAGCTGAGATGCAAGTGCATAACCCTATGACATAAAGAAACTGACGTAAAAAGTCATATCTAATTCACGAATCTTAATACAAATGAATCAATTATTCACTACTAGGGCTGTTCATGGTTCAGTATATTGGAGTAGCCATTATATCAGCTTAATTGTGTTGTGTTTTTAACCTCCACTGCTAGTAATATAGCTCTAATTAATCAAAATGATTTATTACCTCAACACTACAGAGCTAATAATTGTTGTCTTGTTGAGCAACATCACATTTTAAAACACAATTATGTTTGACATAATTGAGATATATCTTCACATTTATAAAACAGAATGCAAATCAATGATTTCAATAGTGAACTAAATTATAAAATAAACTTTATGGAATGGACTGTGTTTATGAACACAATCACAACATTTAATATCAACTAAGTAGCTACATAATTAATCATAAAATACTTTTCAACCGGGTATAATAATGTTAGTAGTTTCTCTTTGACCCACCAGTGAGTTGAGGGCTATAAAAATGTTATTATCCTTTGGTGTGCTAACATGTTCCAAACATTTCATTACTTTAGAAGTTCAAATGTAAATATAATTAAATCACCACTATAATTTGTGTTGTCTGATTCCATGAGTGGAGGGTAGACAACAAAAAGACACATTGGTATGGACTTTACCTGTATGCATATTGAAAAGCACCAAGAATTCTTCGCTCATCATATGTTGCCTCGTCTCTTAATAATCTCAAAGCATCAGGTGCATGTGCTGCCAGTATGCATCCATCATACATTTCTTGAGAACCATCTTTACTGTGAACAACACATCTTGCAATCATGTTTCAAGTTACTAGAACAGCATTACTTAGTCAATTTACAATTATATAATTTGAAAACAAAGAAGTGTCCGGGCTGATCAATCAGATTGGTTTTACTCCCCCTTTCTAAAGAGGAAGGAATTGAAAAGTAACAAGGGATGGATTGGATTACTGATTCACCTTTTTCAGATCTTGTAACCAAATGCACCTCACAGTTAGCTATTATTTGACAACCTTTATTCTCAAGCTCTTCTTTGACCTGATAATTATAACGGATAGTTAATGTCAGAAATTTGATTTATAGCTTAAGCTGAAAGATCTATAGGAAAAGTGACACATAAAACCACTCTATAGGAAAAGTGACACAGAAAACGGAGAGAGAGAGAGAGAGAGAGAGAGAGAGAAGCAAACTGTGATATGGAGTACATTTGAGCATGCGTTGAATCACAAACTGTGATATGATGTAGAAATGCTTCAAATATCTATCTGAGCATGATTGAGGTCGCGATTTGAGAAGTGAGGATTGGAGAAGTCACGATTTGGAAAGCTCGCGATTTGGGGTTTTAGGGTTCTTGCTCGCGGTGTGTTCGATTCTTGTTGCATCTAGAACGAAAATGAAAACCCTTGAGAAGAAAACGAAAACGAAAGCTAGAATGAAGAAAACGAAAACGAAAGCTTACCTGAATGTGGTCGATTCTGCCATTGCAATCTTTGATTAGGGTTCTGCCATTGCAAAAAGTAACCACTGTTGAACGAAAACGAAAGCTTACCTGAAAACGAAAACGAAAGCTTACAAAAAGTTAGGGTTCAAATCGTAACCACTGTTGAACCAGCGTCGTCTAGAATCGTTCCAAAGAGATGGTGGTGGTCTTGGGGAGTGACAGTGGTGAGGGTTTTGTGAGAGCAGTGGTGAGGGTGAGTGCGAAAATGATGGAAGCAAGAATGAGAGAATGTGACAGTGAGAGGCTGAACGTGAGAGTGAGAGAATGCGCGAGTGAAGGAAATCAGATAGGGTTTTTTATTTTTAATTGTTAATTACTTTTGAAGTCACGTTATATACTGATCTGTCTTATAATGTTAAAAGTTTTCATTTTTAAAGTCATGCATCTTTACGCTTGACTTAAAAACACGAGTGCCAAATAAAAAATTTCATCTTAATTACAAGTTTGCCACCACCTCTGAGTATAAAGTTAGGCATCTGAGCGTTTGACTTTAAATGTCTGATTCTTTCCTATTTTTCCACTAGTGGCTTCAAATAGTTGATTGTTTGTTAGGATTCATTGTTACTTTGTTAGTTGATTGTTGGTTAGGATTCATTGTTAGTTTGTGAGTTGATTGTTTGTTATGATTCGGTTAGGGCCATGAGTGTCTATATATTCAGTTGTACAATTGTTGAAAGGAATGAATGAAGAATATTTGTGGTCAATTTCTCTTCTCTATCTTTTTTGGAGGTTTTTTTTTAGATAAGCAAAAAATTCATTGAAAGAGATATTGGAAAGGAGGTGTCTCTCATATATTTTTAAAGCCATTTAATATGAGACACGGGGATAACTTATTGTCTATAACTTATGGTAGAGAAGTTGGTAGTATCTTTATGTGTTTGGTAACCATTAACTCATAGCATTTCTCGTTAGCTTATTTCATTTTTAGGCATCACTTAGAGTAGTGTTATTAATTTAACTAATAACCGTTGAATGGTATAAGAGATTATTAACTGTGGTTGTCTCTCTCAATTATTAAAACCATATTTTTATATTTTTCTATGTCATTTTACATTATTAACTAATTACAAATTGAAATGTCATTAAAAAAATTGAGCAAACAAATAACTAACTAACTTATATTCACTCATACCATAAACAATTATTATTAATTATAAGTGTAAAAAATTTACTCTGGCAAACGCGTAGCAATTAAACTCTTGTATACACAGTATTTATCAGTTAAAAATATCATTTTATAAACTGCCAATTTTCTTTTATTTTTAATGTTTTTCAATTGTTTTATTTTTTCAAGTTTGTCAAAAAAAATTGTTTTATTTTTCAAAATGAACGATAATCAGATAATGTGAAAGGAAAAAAGGTACTCACGGTTCTGAGGCAAAAGTGGAGCTGCCTTCACTCTCATGGAGGTCGCTGCGAGCTCTGTGAATGCTTCTTTTACCCTTCGTTGCTGTCACACCACCCGAAGTCCTTCAATCTCCATTCTTAAGGTTCCTTTTTTCATTTTTCCGTTCTTAATTTGAACGGCACTCTCAATAATTTATTTATCTGGACCAACGAATTTAGAGATAAATGTATATTTTGATTTGAGTTATGAGTATTCAGTATTCATTCATTACAATTCGCAGGCGTCACAATGGAATTGTTTCTCCATCGTAGAATCCAAGTTTTCCTTTTCATTTACGCATAAGAGGAAGAAAGGAAATGAATTTTCACTTGGGGTGGTGTCACGGTTATGCAACACTTGTTTTCCCCAATTTCCATTAAGTTGGGGTTTCCTTTCCAGAAGGAGGAAATATAACAGTTTTCCGAGACTGAAGAATTGCTCTGTACAGCATGCATCTCTTCTGTTTGTACGATTGGTTGCTGGAGTGATGTTGGCTGTTTCAGTTTCTTTGGCTTCCAGCAATCCATCTTGTGAGTTTGATCTATGAATACATCCATGATAATGAATTTGTATTAGCATTTGATATTTATTGTCTAATTTTTGTTTTAATCAGCTAGTGCTAGTATATGAAGCACCGACACAAACACGGACACCGTACATGACATTGACATGAACACGTATATGACACGTAGACACATAGACACCAATAATAATTTGAAAAAATGGAAGTAATTGAAGTGTCAGTGTCGTTGTTGGTGTCTAACTAAACACGTCTTCAATCTGAAGTGTCAGTGCTACATAGGTGCTAGTAGTAAAAGGCTTTGGTTGTTCTTGACATGTTGCTGTTGTTATAATCTTGTCTTCATGATGTTTTTTTTTTCTTCCATTTATTGTTTGATTATTTTTTATCCCTTGAAGTGGCCCTGTCTGAAGAGAATCTCCTCTTTCTGGAGGCATGGAGAACAATTGACCGAGCATATATTGACAAGAGTTTTAATGGACAGAGTTGGTTTAGGTATAGAGAAGATGCACTGCGCAATGAACCCATGAACAATCGAGAAGAGACGTGTATGCCTTTCATTCTCTACCTTCTTGTTTTATTATATCTACCTGCTGCACAAAGACAACATTGTAGTAAGATGATAAACTCTGTTTTTCCCATAGAAAATTATCCGCGATAGCCTATTAGGATTGAGGGATGAAATCACATTATTAGTTCTTCATTTAATAACTTCATGCCTACTTTATAGCGGGTAAAATGATTTAATTTAAATGAATTTAAATTTGATGGCAAAATATGTTAAAGCAAACTAAGCTTATTAAAAGTATCTGGTATTGTTATTCCAGATGCTGGTACTTGATGTTTGATTATCATAATCTCTGATTTTTTTCATAAATAAAAAGTTTAGGTGGGTTACTTTGATGCACTGATACATGACTTTTGATGTCATATTTGATACGTATCCATATCAGATACTTCCTGATACTTCATGAGTACGTGTCGAGGAGTATTGAAATATTTTTTATTTATAATAAAAATAAAAAAGTCCTGATACGTCGTCAGGATGCCTCTGATATGTTGTATAAATGCGAGAGAGAAATGCAATACAAAGGTAACACGAGCCTTACAAACACAAGAGATAAAACAACTATCAGTAGCCTCTATTTTTTAAGTGCGACTCGCTCTGCGTCTCTCTGTTTTTCTGCGCTAGTCTAGAGTGGATAATGACTAGAAGTCTAAAATAATGCAATTGTTAACTTATTAATGTCCAGATGGATCTAGATAATTGGGGAAAGCTTTTTTTTCAAATCATCCAATGTTGATTGATATCTTCTATAAATAGGTTCTAATTGTACACCATTCCTTAATAAGTCACATACTTTATATTGGCACAACTAAAGTTTAGTAGGATTGCATCATCCTATGCAACCAAAAGTTTACCAGTTTACTTCATATTATTGTTGCTGCATTTTCACTCAGATATGGCGATAAAAAAGATGCTTGCCACATTGGATGATCCCTTTACTAGATTTCTGGAGCCTGAGAAGTTCAGAAGTTTGAGGGTATACACCTATATGATTTTAAGTTTGCCTTTAGTTTATTTCGCATATAGTTCTACTGCATAATGTGTATTGGATGATACTGTTTGTTTAATATAAAAAATATATACTCCTCTATACTACAATCCCAAGAACTAATGTTTTGTTGAAGGCAGTCTGGAACGCAAGGCGCTCTAACTGGAGTGGGAATATCAATAGGCTACCCTACAAAAGCTGACACGCCACCTGGTGGACTTGTTGTCATTTCAGCTTCTCCAGGAGGTCCTGCATATAGAGCTGGTGTTTTGTCTGGAGATGTTCTCCTGGCAATTGATGATATAAGTACAGAAAATATGGGGCTGTATGATGCAGCTGAACGCCTACAGTGGGTTTTTCTTCCCCCTACATACATGCCACCGGTACTTTCGAATCAATTTTTTCATCCAAAAATGGAAAAAATAAAAAGAATACATTGTTAATAATATGCAAAAGATCATTGGATAGGATTGCATTTATGTCTTAGTAGTTTCCCAACAAACTAAATTTTGTTGGTAACTTGACATAAATATTGGACTAGTATTTGTTGTGCCTTAAGACCTGCAATGCTGTATAGGACTGAATGTTGGGCAAAGAAGAGCCAACAAGAAAGTGAAGTCGATGTTGTGAGGTGAGAATATTACGTTGGATGAGTAATCACACTAGACAAGATAGAATTTGAAATGAAGTCGTCAGAGAGAAAGTTTGGATAGCATCCATTGTAGAAAAAATGATAGAATCTCATATTAGGTTGTTTGGACATGTATGGAGAAAGCTTGTGAAGCACCAATAAGAAGGGTAGACCAAAAGGACAATAGTCAAATAGTTAGAGGAAGAGGGAGACCACAGAACACAATAGGCCAAACCATCAAGTGAGACCTGGAATTAAATGGTCTATCAAAGGATATGGTCCTTGGCTGGACATTATAGCATCGTTGGATCCATGTAGCCAATGCCACTTGGTGGAAAGACTTTGGTAGTTGTTGTAATTATCATGACTTGATCTTCTTGAAGTCCCTCAAGCTTGTCCTTTATTTAATTATTTACTATCTCTTACTTGAAAATTGATGTAAGCAACCATTTAAGAGACCTAGTTTTCTTGTACATCTCATTATTTGCCTTGAACTTATCTATTTGATTGCCTGACCTTTTAAAGGAAATTACAGAGGAACAGAAGGAAGCTCTGTTGCATTGACCATTCGTAGTGGTTTGGACGTAAAGCACTTGGCTCTAACGTAAGTTGGTTTTCTTCCAAAGCAGTAGATTTGGAGATTCGATCTTTGAGACTGTTTTGTTGCCATGAATGATGCAGAAAACTTGCAGTTTGATAACCTTATATTTGGTTACACTCATACTCAACCCTCCTAAGTTCTGCTGTTTTTTACCATAGTCATTATCAATTTATCACCATTACTTGGTAGGCCTAATTAGTCACCTTTTTTTTTACGATAACTTTCTTCTTTCTAATTAAACAACTAAAAATAAGAATTTCTGCATTTCAGGCGAGAGAAAGTTTCAGTAAATCCAGTGAAGTCAAGACTGTGCAAGTTGCCTGCTTCAGGAAATGATTCCCCAACAATTGGATATATAAAATTAACATCTTTCAACCAAAATGCATCTCGTAAGTAGTTTTTGATGGACCAAGCACAACTTTTCTTGCTTCTATACTACTAAGGGAAGGGAAAGTTTTCTAACCCGTATGCTTTTTAATCATGTGACACATGATTTTACCTAATATGCCAAGTGGCCCAAGCCATAGTTTTTCCTTAGTACACTCAGCAGTTTCGTATAGGAAACAGGCAAAATTTCCACAGAGGACCATTTGTACTCCTCCACTTAGGTACCAGTTATTGAAAATTTAAAATAATAGCATCAATGAGACCGATTAGTAGCGCATTTTACTTTTTAGAAAAAAAAAGTATGTATTGGTCATCAAAAGTTTATTACATCAAATTGGTCTACAATTATGTTTATTTATATCAAGATAACCCAAGATTTACTGTTTTCTAGGACCATCTTGACATCATTCAATGACCAAAGCTATCATTTGATGTTTGTTTTGCTGGCACTAATCTTTTAGGATCAAACTGGATGCTTAATCTTATTTCGTTCTTTTTTGTTCCTTTGGATAACACTATCGAAACTGAATCAGAATGAGGAAGAAGATTATATTTGATTGTACCCAAAAGCTTTTCAAATTCAAACCATTATAATTTGAGATGTGATAGGTTGTGTTTGAATTTAGTTCAATAATTTGATATTTTTATTCATTGTAATGGTAATTTTATTTTAGGTATCATCTTTTCATTATTATGTCTTCTTTTTTAGATGATGAGTATTTTGTTTGCTGATTATACATTGTTTTCTATTTAGAATGAACGGGAAGCTATTTCAGTCTTTTAATTATTTATGCCACAAGATTGATACCCTATCAGTATATATACGGCCTGTGCTAACATTTGTACAACTTCCAAAACCTCTCTTGCTACCCTAGCAATTTCTTTTGGATTTTTTTTGATGATTCTACAATAAACTTTTAGCGTATGACAAGGTTTTTTCCTCTTTAATGTCGATAAACTAATATTTCTCAAACTGAAAAATAGACATCCAAATTTGTGTCATAACTATGGACTAACAATATCATATATTACTGCATATGATAAACAGTCTTAGTTCCACACTTTTTGCGTTCTATCAACCTTTCACAATCATATCTTTATTGATTGCTCCATCTGTGCAATTCCTATGCTCCATCTCATTCCTTTGTTTCTCTTTAAATTTCACTTCCTCCTGATCAAGAAATTGATCTCTCGTCGATATCGTTTCCTTAAGAGCACAACATTCATTTCATCAACTCAGCCTATGTTCATATCGTAGTTCCAAATATACTTGTTATTACATAAATCATTCTGACATGTTTGAGGCACCACCAAATATAAAATTTTCTGTTTCACTGATGATTTAAATTAAGCATGATTTATATTGTTTAAAATAGATATAATTGTTTGCCACGTTAACCTGTCTTTTATTACTCTATGATTATGAAAAAAGGTTCTGCATTTCTTTGTCCTTTTCTTTCCTCCTGATGGATCTGCCATCCTTGCAGGTGCTATCAAGGAAGCAATCAATACGTTTAGGAGTGATAATGTAAATGCGTTTGTCTTGGACCTCAGAGATAATAGGTAATTCAGCAATCAACATATCCCATTATTTACTTTCAATCACTAGCTTTCTGAACATTATGTTTGTTGCAGCGGTGGTCTTTTTCCAGAAGGAATTGAGATTGCCAAACTTTGGTAAGATATGGCTATCAACTATTGAGATTTTTTTTTTTACTTATTGCATATAACTTTTTTGCTGGTGGCGCTTGAAATTCAGCTCAATGGTTTGCCCATCTTTCAGGTTACAATTATTTCGTTTCTGCTCTGTTGTCAGGGCCACTCCAGTATTCTTACCCATTATGGATAATAACTTTTCTATAACCATATAATCCGAAACACCTTTTACCATTTTAAAACATATTGCGTATTGTAAAAATTTCTTTCAATAACAACAGAAAACGACTCTCAGTCTCACCTTAAAATATTTAGTTTTTTGATTAACTATATTATGTTCAGCTTCAAGTTCTAATAGATACTATCAATTAGGTTGGACAAAGGTGTGATTGTTTATATTTGTGATAGTCGTGGTGTTCGAGATATACTAGATACAGATGGAAGTAGTGCACTAGCAACTTCAGAACCCCTGGCTGTACTGGTATTTTATTTATTTATTTTTTGCTTTCTGCTCTCATTGCATCGGTGACATACCGACATATAAAGAGTTTGGCTCAAATGTGTATTATATGATAGGGTTTATTTTTGGGTAAGTTCCTTATTTTCTGGTTTCCCAATAATCGGGTTTGCGGGACATGCAAGTGATGATGGATACTTGATTTGGGCATGAGATGTAGCCTGTGAGAGTTTCAAGAGGGTTGTCAACCCTGCATTGGGTAGAGTTTTATCCTGTGATAGTAATCAGTCGTAGAGTAAGGGGTGTCTGAGAGTTCCCTTGATTCTTATCCTGTGATCCCATTTTGGTACCCTAGATTACATATTTTCTCATCAAGTTCATGGTTGTGAATGTGGGCAATTTTCCAAACCATGTATATATATGTTTGTGTGCTTGAAATTTTCTATTTTACACAATATGCAACATCTAGGCTATATCGTTAACAGCATGCATCTTCATTTCTTTATATATTTTCATGCATTAGGCTTGATTCCTCAATAGTTGAGCAAGTTTCTTATATTTCATAAGTATTTAGGCACTTCACTTGTGATATAATTACATGTAATTTAAAAAATGAGAGAGCATCCAGTCAGAATGAGGTACTACTACTAGTTTAAGGATCTTACTGCTGTTTAGAAATGAAGGAGATTTAGCTAATGTGAGAACTTCATGGCTTGAGTTTGCAAGTTGCCATCTGATTTTGAGGATGATGAATAGATTAGGTTGAGTTATAGGCTATGAGCATCGATTACTTGGTATTTGGAAGTCATGGAAATGTTCAAGTATGGTGGTTTACCAAATACAGCTGTTATCCAGGTCCGTGAATCTAATAGTGAAGATGGGTGGACATAAGAGAGTACGGATATTACATAATTGTTTTGGCATCTAAAAATTTGTTCATTCAGTGTAAATAATTATGCCCTTCCTACTTCCAATTCGTCATTTTAATGGTGAAAATAAGTAATTATATATCTTGAGCCTAATCAGGTAAACAAGGGAACTGCAAGTGCTAGCGAAATATTAGCTGGTGCATTGAAAGATAATAAGCGGGCCATATTGTTTGGGGAGCCAACATTTGGAAAAGGGTAATTGCTTTTGGTTTCTTTCAATTCAAAGAAACTAAAGTTTTAGTTTATTTTCCTAATGAGTTGCAAATCTTGCAGGAAGATCCAATCAGTTTTTGAACTCTCAGATGGCTCAGGACTAGTTGTCACGGTCGCTCGCTATGAGACCCCTGCACACACAGATATTGACAAGGTCTGTTCTTGATTTTCCAGTCTTCACCCCCTCCCCTCCCAACAAAAATGATTTCCCTATTTAACACTATGCATTTGGATGTAGGTTGGTGTCATTCCTGACCATCCTCTACCAACATCATTTCCTAAGGATGAAGATGCATTTTGCAATTGCCTTCAGGATCCTGCATCTTCTTGTCATGTTAACAGGGTCCAGCTATTTTCAAAATGATTTTTTTGGGTGGGTTCTTGTTTATTAATTCTTTGAGGAAGATTACAATTCTTTAACAAATCAAAATGTTTTTTTTGCCTCATTGATCAAGCAAAGCAAACAATGGTGTTACCACAAACATATGGATACATGTGAAAACCAGAGACTAGAAAATACATGTGCTCCTGAAAATTAACCAAACCAAGACAAAGAAAACCAAAACAAACAAACAAACGTGCCTGAATTAGGATAGTTCACAATATCGTATGTGTTTGTGGCTGTCAATTGTTACCGCCCGCTTACGGCTGAATTCCTTTTTCTTCAGCCAAAATCACTTTTTTAAAAGAGTTTTTAGATACACATACGGTGTACAAGGTTTTACAATCACCACCAATCACAATTCATGGAATGGTTAATATATAAGGTGGTTATCAATTGGCTAACTTCTTTTTAATGATGTGTCAACTTCTAATTGGTAGGTAGTGCAAAACACTTATAAACCTATTGTGTATATAAAAATTCTTTTTAAAATGTAAAGACGTTTCTCTAATATAATGCTTCAGGTTTCTCAGGCTGGGCTGAATACGTTGAAGAACGGGGGAGTACATCGTACAATATTATAATTATAATTAAACGCTAAAATAAGAAAGTTGAAGAATGTAAATTTGTTTTAGCATCGATAAATCCGGTATTTATATATATAGATTGATTGTATTTATTGTGTCTAAAAAATCCATAAAATGGGTTTAATTGTATTTTTGGCCCTTTTATTATACTTCATTTGTGAATTTAGTTCTTCCAGTTTGTCTCGCAATTTTGGTTCCCCAATTTTAGTAATTTCTGAAATGTTTACCAATATTGAAATTGACTTAGTCACATTGTGACAAGTCAATTAAAATGCGTGCTACATACTTGTAAATTATGGACATGTTGGCATTCCATGTTGGATATTAATGATTAAAAATATTTTTGATTTTTTACAATAACTATTAATAAAATAGAAAATCAATAGTTTAAATTCAAAATTGCAATAAAAATCGAGGGACAAAAATCACGGATGACTTATAATAGATAAACCATATGTGCAATTAAGCGAATACTTTACCGCTGAAACCTAATGCGGTGTGAGTGGTTGGTATGCGTGGTGTGTGAATGTTGTAAACCTCATGGTAATAGTATATATAGAGTTCTATTCATACTTATACAAAAATTTCATAAAATGCTTCCAAATTTTATAATTTTTTTGATATAAATTCATTAAAATTAAAATTAAAATTACAAAATTTTGATTATAAAAGTATTTCAAAAAAACTTACATTAGACTTCTACATGTCTTTTATGAATTCCACAAAAAAAAATTATGTAGAAAGAGTCTTCTGAAATCTCAATCAAATACAAGCCTTTAAACTTACGGCTTAATAATTGTGTACTTTCAGCATAAAGTTTTCTTTACACCGACAATCAATAACAAATCATGATATAAATAACTTTCCAAATAAATTAGAGAAGAATTTATATTTTTTAGTCGTATGGAATATGTAATAAGTTGATGCCATAAAAAAATTACACGGTGCATGTATATAAATTAAATTAAATTAAATTCTTAGGTGATTTCTTTTTATACTCCATTTTTCATTGTCTCACTTTTCACACACTCGATACTTTAATACCAAGTCACTAAATTAGCCACTCGTACTAAAGTACTGAGAGTGTGTGAGAGTGAGACGGTGGAAAGTAGGTGTGAGAAAAGAATTTCCCAATTCTTAAACTTATGTAAAAAAGTAGCCCGCAATATATTAAGAAACAATCAGGGGTATGCTACCTACACCCCCTGTGATGCTACTCACACCCACCCCTCTATTGTATCAAAAATATATCCTTTTCTCAAAAATTAGTTTTTGAACACTCCTCACTCTCTCGCCTCTGCAACACAGGACCGCCGCGGAAGCACCGACCACGTCTCATCTCCCCCCCTCTGTTTGCACCGTCACTGGTGCAGCCTTCTCTGCTGCGACCACTACGTGTCCGCCGCTCCTTCTTCATCTGTTTCCTATTGGTGAGTAATAGCGACTTGTCTTCTTCCCATAACAACCCACTTACCTCTTTTTCTTAAGAAAACCCTACTTTCAACTTCCCAATACGTTGCTCTTCACTCTTAAGAATGCCAGATTTGCAAAAATTTCCAACAATGATAGCTTCTTAAATTAAACAGTTTCAGAAATTGTCATTTGGAAATTAAACAGTTTTGCGTATCAGCTTGCAAAATTGCTTCTCTGTAACAGATTACATAACATATTGTCTAGGTAACATGATTATGACATATTCTCTATAATCTATCTTTTAAAGAAAATTGTTCAACAATTATCTATTCAAAACACTTAAAAATAAAAAACACGAAATCCTTGAAATTTGGCCATGCATGACACCTGCTTGGGGAAACTCCGCAAGGAGAAATCATATAAAACAATTATGTTTTTTTTGTTGCTTTCTGTTGTTTTATTATATATCTTGTATTTTTTGTTCAGTTCCTTTTGAAGGTGTGAAGTTTCAACACATAAAGGAGTAACCTGGTTCCAGTACGATAAGTTACAAATTTATTAGGAGATAGTTGAACACACACAAATGTTGGTCTTTCAAGCAAAATCCATTGGAAAAGCTTTCACTCAAACTTGTATATCAAGGTGGTCTACTACAGTTTATTTTTGTTACTCAGATACGCCTCATAAGAAGTCTAAGCTTGCCCCTTTGCAGGTTGATCCCCAACTCATTTTGATTTTTCTACCACTTGCTTAATGCACGAAAGAATTGGGTATATTGTGATTTATTAACTGTTTCTAAGCTGCATTAAGGGTTTGGAGTTTTTATTTGTAGGAGAGAAGAATGATAGACAAGGTTAAGATATTCGCAAAAGCAGGAGATGGGGGTCATGGTTGCACCAGCTTTCGCCGCAGTCGAAATGATGGCCTCGGCAGACCTGATGGTACACTTTCTTCTCTTTTTTATTATGCAGTATTACTTCATAATTTCTTTGATTGTTTAATACTATCATTACTTTGTTTGCATCTATTTTTTTAAATATGCTATTGTGATTTGTGAATACCATCATCTAATTGATGTTAAGAAATTTAGATGGTTTTAGTGGAGCTGATGACCATCGTATCTTGATGCATGTGTTTAATGTAGGTGGCAGTGGCGGCAGAGGTGGTGACGTGATTCTGGAATGCTCTCCTAGAGTTTGGGACTTCAGTGGTTTGCAGCACCATCTAGTATGCACTTATATATTTTATCAAATTTCTGTGAAATGATGAGAATTTTCATGTCTAAAAGATTAGTGAACTAATGGTGTCTGGTAGATAGCAGATAAAGGAAGACACGGGTCGTCAAAGAATATGATAGGAACCAGGGGTGCTGACAAGGTCATTGATCTTTACTTGTTCTTTCAGCTTTAAAAATGTTTCGTAATTTTCTTTTCTTCTATTTGGCCGTGTTGCCAAAGCAAAATTGTCCAAAACCATATGCTTTGACAGGTTGTCCGCGTACCGATTGGCACTGTACTTCATCTTGTTAGTGGTGATATTCCTTCTATAGTCAAAACTCAATCCTCAACAGATTTAAACCCTTGGGAGATTCCTGGTGTGCTTGTTAATGATCATTCCGACTTTGGTGATGATTCTATCTCCAATGTTGCCATGGGGGAAAACGTCAAAGCAAGACGTCCTACTGGCTGCTCCTCATTGCAAGATACTGAAGCAATTGCTGAGAAATCTGTAAAATCTAGACATGATGCATCAACAAACGGGTTTTCTCAACTTTCTTCTTCTAATGGAACTCTCGAATTTCGTACAGAAGATGTAGAAGAGGAACAACAGATACTTGCGGAATTATCAGAAGATGCAGAAGAGGAACAACAGATACTATACAATGTTGCTGAATTAACAGAAGAAGGTCAACAGATTCTCATTGCTCATGGAGGAGAGGGTGGTCTGGGAAATGTGTCTATTTCCAAAGATTCAAGAAAGGCTGCGACTATGAAGGCAGGAGCATCTCAACACACAACTAACCTTCAGGATCCTGACAATGTTCCCTCCTTGAGTGCAGGTTTGCCTGGTTCTGAGACTGTTCTTATATTAGAACTCAAATGCATTGCTGATGTGGGATTTGTGGGAATGCCTAATGCTGGTAAAAGCACTCTACTTGGAGCTATATCAAGGGCTAAACCTGCTGTTGGTCACTATGCCTTCACTACTCTTAGGCCAAATTTAGGGAATCTGAACTATGATGATGTGTCAATAACCGTGGCTGATATTCCTGGACTTATAAAAGGTGCACACCAAAATCGTGGACTTGGACATGCATTTCTGCGCCACATAGAACGAACAAAGGTTCTGGCTTATGTGGTAGACTTGGCTGCTGCTTTACATAGAAGAAAGGGAATTTCACCGTGGGAACAACTGAAAGACTTGATTCTAGAGCTTGAGTACCATCAGGATGGTTTATCCAATCGGCCATCCTTGATAGTTGCTAATAAGATTGATGAGGAAGGTGCAGACGAAGTCTGTGAAGAGTTAAAGAGAAGGGTCCAGGGAGTTCCTATCTTTCGGGTGAGTGCTGTTTTGGAGGAAGGGATACCTGAACTTAAAGCTGGCCTTAAAATGCTTGTCAATGGTGAAATGTCTTGCACACTTTGCCTTGATCAAATTTTGCTTGATTAGATTACAGCATTAGTATCTCTTGTGAGTCTGAGTCAAGATGTCCAAACCTTGGAAAAATAGAATGGAAAACCTTCCTTCCATGATATTCTGGAGGGGTTTTAATTTAAGTTTTTGTTTGTTTGTTTTTACCCCGTACATGGGATTGAGTATTTTACTTGAAATGAAAACTAAAATAAACTCCCTAGAAGCAATGGTCATGACTTAATCAAACCATTTGATATGTGCTGTGTAACATCTTTTTGTAAAACATAATATGATGATGATAGTCCCACCCACACAATATGTTTATTGTTGTTTATATTTAATATTCAAAATACGTATGAGCTTTTTTAATGGGATTGAATGTCACTCTTTTGGTATAAACATTTTATTTGTTTATTCTTTTTATAATTAATTATATATTTTCAAAATCCTTAGCAATATGATGTCATTGTTTTAAAGTGTCTAGTTTCTGCGATGGTCCAAACAAAAAGTGTCTAGTTTCCATGACAACCCACAAACACACCAAATGCCCGTAAAAAAACAGTGTTAATTGAGTTAATACAAAGCTCTTGAAGGTAGCTGTTTGTATTTCACTAATTAGTGCTTATAATCAATGATGTGCGCTGGATTAGATTATTAGCTTTGTGATTTGTTCTTAATTTATTTGAAATATTATGAGTTGATTTCAAGTTGGCTTGTGGGGGATCTTTATAACTTGGTCAAAGTATTATATAGGATGTGATGATGCTACTAATTATAGTCTGTGCATTGGTGCATGTACAGAACGTCTACTATAAAATTGTTCTCAAATTATATAAAAAAAATCGACAATTTTACTGGTTAATAAAGTATAAAAATAATTAATCGATATATCAAGGTTGTAACTCATTAGCTAGCAATATAATTTCATTAATTACGAATTTAAATGTTTATTAATCACAATTTTTAAGTGTTCAACTATAAAATATTACATTTGGTAAAAAAAACTATAAAATATTACATGTATATTTTAACTCTTAAAATTGTGATTAATGCCATTCAAAATCATGGATATTGAAGTTCTAAAGTTAGTTAATGAGTTGTGACATCTTAATATATTCATTAATCAAGTTTAACACTTCATTAATCGTATGTAAGAATTACATTAACCACTAAATCATACTCCTTTTTGTCCCTAAATATATGACCTCGTTGACCAAATCACGAGAATTAAGAAAATTAGTATTACTATTCGGTGTGAATAGTGTCTGACAAAATGTCAGAATAAAACTAAAGCAAAGAGAAAAAAATGGCTTAAAAGAAAAGAAGCACCGAATAACCCAACACCGGAGGGTAGATGATAAAGATGACCGGTTGTAGCCTGTATTCTTTTCTTTCTTACAGGTAATTTTCGTACTCTATCATTTTCCTTAGTATTAATATTAAATTTATTGATTATTGGTATTATTTTACAAGTTTACCCTTCAGAAGAGGATATTGGTTTATATTTCTATCATAATATTATTACAAGTTGCAGAAAAAGATGTAACATAATTAGGAGTACGTAATGCAATTGAAAATTTGAAAAAATCTTATAAAAAGGACCAAGAAAAAATCTCAAAAGGAACTTGTGTTTAGCGATGGGGGAGTACGTCAAATCTTGATATCTCAATTTGATGTTAAATATTATGCAATACGCAAATAAGGGTAGAGAGAGTTGTTGTAACTGCACTGATGGAGCTTGTGTGACTGATGATGTGAAGGGTCATTCTCCAGGGAGGCATAGAGTCCACTAAGAGTGGAGGATTAGGTTACTGATTGAGGAACTAGAAATAGGTCGTATAGCCGGATTACTTCTCTAAGGAGGAAAGGATCAAGTAGAAGAAAACAAGGAAAGTTTTATGGGATGAGTCAAGTTGGAAGGCATCTTGGTGATCACTACAGTAATAATTACATTGAACAGATATCCTTGCTCGACACTGAACCGCGCAAAAAGAGAGCGAATCCATATAAGCCTTAGCGCCACAGCCTGATGGTGAAATTAACGGGGAAAAGAATTAGCTACTGCACACTGAAGAAGTTAGATAACTGTGGGCTCGGGAAGGAGACACAGGTCATTGATGTCGATAATAACTTCTTAATGAAGTTCGCAGCAGTTGAGGAATGTCATCACTTTGGTTTGTGGTCCTTAGAAGCTCTTTGATTGATATCTTGATGTTCGAAAATGGGAGCAGTGGTTCAGACCAGTGGATGGAAGGATAAACAAGATTGCAATATGGGTGTAATTACTAAACCTCCCAGTGGAATGTTTCGACAGGAGAGCTCTTTATGCGATTGGAAACCTAATTGGTACTACTCTTAAAGTGGAATATGGGTATCAAGCGAAGAACACACCAATCAGGAAGAAAGAGGACTGTTACTTGGTACAAATAATTTTGTAAGAAATGTCCAGGAAAACTGATTGAAAGTACACCAGATAAAACCTCACCATGGGTGCCTGGTCTATTATTCTTCCCTTCTTATCTTTCGTAATAAAAAAACTTTCCTCAGGAAGAAATCCACTAAAGAACAAGATGAGAAACACAAAGAGGAGGCAGTGAAGAACGCACTATGGCCATGGATGATGGTGGAAATCAAGAATAGGAGAAAGTCTGGATTTATAGAATGGGTTGATGACGTGAATGCAGATGTTAACGGAGCTATGGGCTACACAGGAGGAGACATGATGAGAAGAGGGGGAAAAGGAGAAGACGACGATACTAAACACATTGTTAGTGTGTCAAACGATCATCCATGTAGACACACACACACAGAAGACCAAAACAGCAACTCTGCCCAAGATAATAATAAAAAAAAACTAGATTGTTATAATACGATCAACTTGTTGACTCATTTCCGAGTGGGTGGATGCCACGATAAAAAAAATAGCTTTGAGAATTGCTTTTGGCAGCACATAACCAATTCTAACACAAGTTTATATCATTTGCCGGAAAAAAAAATACATTGAACTGAATAGTTTAATGATGAAGTTCAAACTAATACACTTAAGTAAACTATTGAAATCTTCCCAGGATAGTTGCCTCCATTAATGCGTAAGTTAACCTTCAGTTCCCAGGTTGCCCGGAAACACAGGTCCAAAGCACGATCAACCTACTTTGTCCATTGTCCATATAATACATGCACATCGTTAACGGTCAAGGGCATTAACTTTGGCTGTGTAAAAAGAAGCTTCAAGTTCTTGTTCCATCAACTAAAATTATTACAATGGCAAATTGATAACACCCTGTCCTCATCTTTATCATAAAGATATAATAACCCCCTATTAAATTGAGAATAAGCACTAGTATGGCCGGTATCGCATGGGTCTTCTATATCTCGGAACCCTTCTGTGCACAAAATTGAATTAATAATTAAACCTAAATCTTGGGTCGTGAAGAAATAATAACATTCTATCAGATCACAGAAAGAATGACAAATTAGAGGAATCAACTTATTTAAGATCCAGTCAATCAGGCAATTTATTACACCATCATCTAATTATGTGAATTATGTGCTGAAACATCATTAAAAGAAATACTACTTTTCATTTACGGAAGTCACAATCAGAAAACAACTGCATTTGGCTATGCATAGCATAGCATAACATGCATTGCATAAATGGTTTTTGGTTATAATCTCCAAGGTGCCGCTACACCTGAAGGGTATGGGGCTAATCCCCACTTGAGCATCTACATGGCCCTGACCACAAAGTGCTGTCAGCAGCATTGAACATGGAACTCCAAAAAACTGTTAATTACTTTCTTATTATGTTTATGTGTGGGTCTACAAGGGAGTGTGGGTTCAATCCATGAGGGAGGCATTGAAAATTCTGAATTTCTGATGTGTTGTTCTCTGGTCACAGCAAAAAGTCTGTGTGGAACATGAGGCTCGCTACATTAGCTTATAAGGTTGTAAGGAAATACACAAACAGACCTATCATCAGAGTATTTCTATCACACAAGCAAATTCATGTTACATTCTAAGACACCAAACTATACATAAATACAATGCATGGCAGAGACAAGTGAAAGCACAAAGAGTCCTATGTAAAAATTGTATTTTCCTCAGTTTTTAATGATTGCTTACCCGTAACCATATGGTGGATAGAATGGTGGAGGCATGAAAGGCCTCCTAGCTCGAAAACCAACAGGTCTTCTTCCAAAATACTGTTTCATTCCAGGAACATTTGTACGCTTAGCAGACACCTGAAGGGAGAACCAGAATTCAAGTTTAACCAAATGGAAACATGTAGTGACTAATTGAATTTACACAGAATATCTGATTAAAAGACCTTCAGTTGTCGACCATGCAATTCTGATTCATTTAGAATGAGAGCATTCTGCACAGCATCAATCTCAACAAACTCTACGTAAGCGAATCCTTTTGGTTGACCAAATTTGTCAGTCAATATTGTCACCCTGTTTACAGTTCCACATGACTGAAAATGCTGTTGGACTTCTTCAGGGGTACATGCGTAGTCAACCTGAAACATAATTTTGAAACCATTTTGATATATTAAAATGCTCAGTTGAAGCTTTTTGACTATAAAAAAAATGAAATACTACCCATAAAAAAATTAAAAATGCATTAGACATGTGACTTGAGCAAGGCATTAGAGTCTGTTATAATCAAAACCAAGTCACCAAATACACTAATGTGGTCTCAACTCTCGAGTAATGCAAGAGCAAGAGTCAAGACACAAGAGGACCAAGACGAGAACCAAGAGAGAAGTAAACTCATGCAAGGGAAAAACTAAAACGCTCTTTAAGGACAAGATATAAGGAACTAATGAAGCAAGAAAACAAGTCTTGACCTTCGACATAATTATGGTCAAATTCCAAATTACCGAGACCAAAAACACAATGTCCTAAAAGGAAATATAAATGGGTGAAGGACACAGAGTTCTCCGTGAGCCAAAATCTAACATTTCGGATAGCTATATATGTCTAACAGAATGGAAACTCTAAAGTAAAACAGTACCATCTCCAGCTTCTCTATCACTTAGATGCAGTGCATAGATATTCCATATTAGATGATAGATAACTTTCTCTTCCTTGTCTAATCTAATTGTCTTCAACCTCTATTATTAATCATCCCTCTTTGTGCAAGTCATTAACCCTGACTTATTTGTTTCTATGTTTACCTTCAAGGCTACTCTTGTCAAAGCTTTTATAACTGCAGCAGAAGGAAAGAAAGATTTTATGCCCATCAGAAGCTTATGCTGTCCTCTGGCGCATTAGGCTGAAAAGAAATGTTGATGTCTTTGAGGGTTCTTGCCTATCATTTCATTTGTTAAGGGATAGAATCATATAACTGTCTTTATGACCTCCTTTTCTGCCTGAGGTCACTTGGGGAGATTTTCTTAAAGATGCATAAAGAAATTAGAGCGCTGCATTGTATTGTCCTTTGTATATTTCCATTGTTCTTTAAATATGGAGTTATACAACTCTGTTAAGGATGGTATATCATCACACACATCTTCTTTCGGATATTATCTTCTCTCCAATAAATTATACTTATGCTTTTGGGGAGGGGGGAAACCAAACCGATTAGTTGGATAAATTAAATAAATCGGTTCCATATATCATCAGTTCACAAACTGTTCAACTACTCCAACTAAACCAACTGGTCATTTGTTCATACACGTCAATTGCCTATTTTGCTAAGATAAAGAATTAAATATTTGATGGCTCAAGGAACTACTTCCAGACCAGACCGTGCAAACTTTTTCCCCTCTCAGCCACTCTACACATTTGAAAATTGAAATTACTCTAAAGTGAGACAGGTTACTTGTTTTTTTTGAATTTAAACTACAATAGTGACCCTTAGCATTATATAACCGACCATAGGCACCTGCAAGGGTTTTATTCAATCAGTCTCCAAGACTGAAAAAATGCTTGTTGTGTACTAATGTTCTGGCAGAGGGCCAGCTTTTCAAAAGTATTTTTAGGGCCACCACCTTTCAGCTACCAAGTACATGGGGCTCATAGAAGTGACTCTTGGGCAGTGTGCCTGTCAAACGCGGATTATGGAAAATAGTGGTTTGTTGAAACTCCACTATGCTATAGCGCCCAATGTTATTAAAATCGAGAGTCAGAGCAGGATCGTTGGGGTGTTGAAAAATCGTAACGCGAGGATCGTAGCACAGATCGTAAGATCCTACTAATAGTAAAAAATTATACCTATATACATAATTATATGTCCTTATGCACAAAAATTAAACTATTAGTATAAAATATTAGGTTTTTATAGATTAAAATATACATAAACAGAGTATATTTTAGGTTTCTAGAAAGCCCCGCACGAAGTAAAACAGAGTACCATGGGACGAGGTATAAAGAGGTATAAAATACTAAAATATACTCTGTTTATATACATTAAACTGCAATATTTTATACCTAATATTCCACCAGAGTATATTTTAGACTAAAATATACATCAACTATTAGTATAAAATATACATAATAGGCAAAACAGAAACAGAGTACGGACAAAGTCACGAACATTAGTATAAAATATTAGGTTTTTATAGATTAAAATATTAGGGTTTTAAATTGGGCTTTGCTGTAAAAATTAGGTTTGGGATTTTTACCATCAACCCGACCTGGAAACATAAGTTGTCTTCTTCAGTGAACAACTTGCAGAAAACGAAACGGCGAGAAAGATGTACAGCGAACAACTTGCAAACAATCCCACCGTGCGAACGCGACCGATCCCACCGCGCCGCCTCCGATTCTGCAACCTCTGATCCTGTTCGACACTGCGCACGAAGACCCCTCCATGACTCGTACGATCCTACGAGTTAGCGAGTTAACTCGCGATCCTGATAACACTGATAGCGCCGCTTTAGCCGCTATTTGACATTACTCATTACTGATGGGCTTATTGCAGATTTCGGAAATAGTGGTTTGTTGAAATTCCGCAACGCTATATAGCACTATAGTCGCTATTCGACAACACTGCCAGCATGGCTGACCCAAAAAAGGAAAATAAAGCACCATTTTAACATTTCTTTTTTCCTCCAAGAACCCAAGCATTTAATTCTTCATCAATAGGAAAAATATCAAAAAACATGACCCAAATGATGAAGTTGTCACAGATGGACCAAAAAGTCCAGAAGTCAGCAAAGGCTTACAGAACTAGTACGACAGATAAATCACTCTGCTTGTGAAATTTGTGCATAGCATACTTCTTGAGATATGAAATAATATAAAATGTCAACGTGATCATAAATAATAAAGGTATGCAAACCTTACATTACCAACATAGATTGATCGAGCATCCACTTCCTCCTTTTCAGCTTGAGTTGCAGAAGATCCAGAAGAATCTTTAAAAACGAAAACAATCTTTTTTATACATATATATATAACAGTCATTTTAACATAACAAACACAAGTAGCTGAGCCAAATGATAAACAGATCTGAATTAATCAATGACAATTGGTGAATCTAGGAAAATTTAGAAGCGAAAGAATCAAACCTTGAACAGCGCCCATCTCTTTCTCGACCTTAGCTTGCATTTCGCGAAGGGCGCTAGCTTCTTCCTCGATCTCCTTCAGCCTCTTCTTCATATCCTCCAAGTCCTACGATATCCATTGACGTTAAAGAGATTAGACAAAGAGAAAACACGGAAGTTACATAACCCTAACCCTAAACCTAAGGCTAAACCTAAACCTAACCTTGTTTGTGTGATTGGGGGCAAGTTCGTCTTCTTCTTGGTGATGTTCGGCGTCTACATCAGCGTCCATCTCAACCTCTTCTTCGGGAATGTCTGCGCCATAGACTTCGTGCTCTTCCTGCTCCATCTCTACTCTTTCTCTTTGGCACCGAGTGTTGTTTTGTTTTGGCTTTAGGTCAAACTGTAATCAAATTCAAACCTCCTTTTATTCTTACGGTTCTCGAACTCTAATTTCACTAATTTTCATGTCTATAATTTTCAAAGCGAAAAAATAGGTTCATTTTGGACTATTCTTTTATCATTAATTAAAATTTGAAGATAAGAACTAATAAGCGTCGGTCCAAGAGTAACCGTATTCGAATCCCACTTCAAAGCCTTTTTTATAAGTAAAAACTACATTAAACGGGTGCAAACAGACACCCCAACCGGTACATATATAATGGTAATGGGGCTCATTAAAATTTCTCTGGGCAAAACCCGATGGAAAAAAGACTCAAGGAGGAAAAAGAGTACTCCGAGAAGAATGAGACAAAAGTACAATTACACTGAGTTCATACAAACAAAAGAATTATCCCACTTCAAAGTCTTAATTTTGAGTCTTGGATGTGGCAAAAAATTTATTGAAAGGGGAAATCACACTCAACAATAAAATTGGGCACACACTACACCGACAAAACTGGTGGAAATTGAACACCAATATCACGATAATAAAAGATTATGTTTTTTATTTTTTACTAACGATAATAAACCTACTTTATGTTGTATAAGTTTCTAAATTCAAATGTTATGTCTCTCTCCTAAAGAAAATTAATGTGTTGTCTCTTAGAATTATAATGATATTAAGTTGAACTAGTACTATACCCGTGCATCCGCACGGGTCGACCGCGTTACATCATACGATTACCTGAAATAGAAACGTTAGTTTGAAATCTCATTAATCTAAAATCAATTGTAAAATATAGATGATGACTTGCATACGGACAGGTGCTGTCGTGTTCTTTTTAGGAATGAATTTAGAAAGTATTTAAATAGTCTCAACATTACTACGTGAAAATAAAGAAAAATTTAAAGTAGATAAAAAAGGAGTTTCAAATAAAAAATTGATAAATATTAAAACTAAAAATGTAAAAGTATCATTTAAAAACAATATGTGCATTTATCCCGTGTGTTTTTATATATCAGTGCAGTGTTTTTTTATATATCGGTGCAGTGTTTTTTTATAATTATCAATGGTAGTATATTAATTATAAATTGTCAAAAAAATTATAAATATCAATGGCAAATATTAATCCCGTATTTTTTTTATATATCACTGCAGTTATCCCGTGTTTTTTATTTATCAGTGCAGTTATCTCGTAGTTTCAATTGATTATTTTAGTTGATTAGTAGGTTATAGTAGATAATAAAAGATTATGTTTTTTATTTTTTACTAACGATAATAAACCTACTTTATGTTGTATAAGTTTCTAAATTCAAATGTTATGTCTGTCTCCTAAAGAAAATTAATGTGTTGTCTCTTAGAGAATTATAATGATATTAAGTTGAATGTAGATGGCAGTTTCTTTGGTAGCTTAAGACAATCTTACTATGGTGGACTACTTAGGACTTTCAATGGGGTGTTGTTACTTGATTTGCATGTAGTTGTGGCGTAACTACAAACATCAATACGAAGCTCCATATTATTGCAAATGGTTTGAGGTCAGTTTGGACAAATGTTTTAGAGAGCTTATTCGTGAGTCTGATTCCCATACTATTGTTCAACAAATTGAAGAGGGAGAAAAAAGTTACTTTTCTTTTGTTGCAATCAAAATCGATTTGTTTTTTTTTAGGAAAATTAAAATTTATTTCAAGATGTTAAAGAACTGTTTAGTTCTTTTACTCAGTTATATGAAGCTTTCTTTATTTCATCTATTGTTATGTGGTACAGTACATAGCTGGTTTATATAGGATTTGGAATCTGTTACATTCCTACCAAATTCCAAGTATTAGTTAGCTAACGGGAAGGGGACCTAACTGACTTATCAGTTAGTTACAGAGGGGGTTATATGTTGTAGGTAGTGCACTGTAAGGAATGTGAGGTACTGAACTTATAGTACCTCTAATACTCCCCCCCCCCCCCCCCCCCACAAGCCTTGCTGGGAGTGGAGAAGACAGCTAGCTTGGTCCTGAATTCTTCAAATTTTGTGTTGGGAAGAGCTTTTGTCATGATATCAGCACATTGAGAGGTTCCTGGGACAAACTTGACTTTAAGCTGGTTCTGAAACACTTTTTCTCTGAGAAAGAATAGGTCAAGCTCCATGTGTTTGGTGAGGGCATGGAGAACTGGGTTATGAGCTAATGCAATGGTGCTCATATTGTCATAGTACACAATGGGAGCAGAGAATTGAATGCCTAGTTCTGTGAGTAGGGACTGAAGCCAGAGCAGTTCAGTAGTGGCTAGGGCAAGGGCCCTGTACTCTGCCTCTGTGCTAGATCTGGATACCACAGCTTGCTTCTTTGCCCACCAAGAGACTAGATTACCACCTAGGAAGACACCGGCCCCAGAAGTTGATCTTCTGTCATCAGGATCAGATCCCCCATCAGCATCACAGAATGCTGAAATGGACACAGGACTTGTTGTAATGGGTTTCAAGTGAATGCCTAATGAGATGGTGCCTTTGAGGTATCTAAGGATCCTTTTGACAGTAACCCAGTGAGTTTCTAGGGGCTGTGCCATGTATTGGCAGACTTTGTTCACAGCAAAACTGATGTCTGGGCGTGTGATGGTGGCATATTGAAGTGCTCCAACAGCTGACCTGTACAGAGAGGGATCCCTACAGGGGTCAGTTCCAGTTTTGGATAATTTGATAGAGGAGATCATAGGAGTAGGTAAGGAGTGAGCTTCATGGAGATTGTGCTTTTGTAGTAGGTCACGAATGTATTTGCCTTGAGTAGGGAGTAGGGAACTATCACGTTGTTTCTTTACTTCAATCCCAAGGAAATAGTCAAGGGTGCCAAGATCTTTGAGAGAAAAGGTAGTGTTTAGTTTGGAGACTAAGGCTTTGATGAAGCCAGGATTGTTGCCAGTAACAACTATGTCATCCACATAGATTAACATGTATACTTGAGTGGAGCCACGTTTGTAAGTGAACAAAGAGGGGTCACACCTGCTGCCTTTAAAACCAAAGGAGAGTAGAGTTCCCCTGAGGCGTTCAAACCAAGCTCTAGGGGCTTGTTTGAGGCCATAGAGAGCCTTATTCAGCTTGCACGCCAATGTTCTGTCAGATGTCTCAAAGCCAGGAGGCTGAAGTATGAATACCTCTTCTTCAAGGAGGCCATTTAAGAAGGCATTGTTGACATCCAGCTGAAGGAGAGGCCAAGATTTGGAGACTGCCAAGGTGAGTATGGTACGGACAGTGACTGGTTTGATGACAGGGGAGAAGGTCTCTTTGTAGTCAGCTCCATACCTTTGATGAAACCCTTTTGCAACCAAACGTGCTTTGTATTTGTTAAGAGAGCCATCTGGATTTTCTTTTACACGAAACACCCACTTACAACCGATTGGTGTCCTGTTTTGAGGTAGGGGTATAAGAGACCAGGTGTTATTGCTGAGAAGAGCATCATATTCAGCCTTCATTGTGTGAATATATGCCTTGAGAGGAATAATCTGGTTTTGATGATTGACAAAAGAAGTTCAAAAAGTCAAGATTGCAAAAAGCGGAAAATGAGATCAAGCTTTCAAGTCAAGAGTTGTTTATTGTATTGTGTGTGTTTAGGATATTTGTGTAAGTGGAAATAAAGCTCTCTAAAATAAATCACACACTCACAATATTTTTCTTGCAAGAAAATAATTTTTAAACAAATCTCATGCATGCATAAATGATTTTAGAAACAAACATAATCGATTATAAGGATGCCACATTCAAGCATACAATCGATTCTTAATATTCCCTATGAAACCATAATCGATTTCATCATATATTAAGGAAAAGGAAGCACATAATCGATTTATGGCTTTAAGGAAGCACATAATCGATTTCATCTTGTATTAAGGAAGCACATAATCGATTTATGGCTTTGAGGAAGCACATAATCGATTTCATCTTGTTTTAAGGAAGCACATAATCGATTTCATCTTGTTTTAAGGAAGCACATAATTGATTTCCTTTTCCATTTAAGGAAGCACATAATCGATTATCATCTCTATGTTATTCAAACACATAATCGATTATCTCATTTCCATAAATAACTCAATATCATATTTCTTCTATGCCTATAAATAGAGTCAGAAGAGTTGGGCCCAAAATTAAATGCCACATTGTTGTCTTTGGAAAATCTACTGACACTAAGAAGATATGGCACATATAGGATGTCCCTATGAATTAAATTACGTTTTGGACTAAGAAAGGATGTAAATTGGGTAGAACCAATGGCAGCAATGGGGAGACCTTGGCCATTGCCAATGGTGACAACACCAGGATTAGGACATGATGAGATCGTTTGAATGTTTTTGACATTATTGGTAACATGATGTGACGCACCTGAATCGTTGTTCCAAGGATCAGGAAGTGATCCAGGGGTTTTTGCACCAGCAAAAAAAGCTTGAGGAGACTGTGCAGGCACTTGAGCAGGCATCATCATAGGAGATGGCATGTATGGATAGGCAGCAAATTGAGAGAGAGGATTATGTTGTTGTCTGGCGAACTGATTCCAGATAGGTAGGTGCCATGGAGGTGCATAGTCCCACGGGGAAGCCTGAGTAGCCTGATTGTTGCGTGAGCCTGGTGGGGCATTTTGTCGAACACCTGGTGTGTTGCTGCCGTTATAGTTGTGTTTGAAGCGATGGAAGCATACTGAGGCGTCGTGGCCAATCTTGTGGCACACTTGGCATCGGGTATTGTTGCGTCCACGGCCACGACCACCATTGCGACCACCACGATCAGATCGGAAACCACGAAAGTCTTGATTGGTGGAGGAGTCGTCGCTGGTGGCTACGTAAGCCTGTGCAGGAGCATTGGTTGATGATTGCGACGGAGATGAGGAGACAACGACGTTTGCAGTGGGAGTGGATTGTTTGTTAAAGCGAGCGATGTGAGATTCTTGACCTAAAAGAAGAGTGCCAGCTTCAGTGATGGAAATTGCTGGTCCTGGTCGTCCACAGATTAAAGAAATGGTAGATTCGTATTCCTGAGGCAGACCTTCAAGGATGATGTCAAGGTGCTCGCGAGATGTGATAGGTTCACCAATTGCGCTAAGCGAATCAACAAGGCCTTGAATCTTGAGGAGATATTTGGAAATGGTGAGGCCTTCAAGAGTTGTAGCACGAAGTTCGCAGCGTAGTTGCCTTGATCTTGCCTGTGTGTGGATCTGAAAGAACTCGTGAATGCGATCCCAGAGTTGCGAAGACGTTTTGCAATCGATTACACGGGTGAGCATGTCGTGAGAGATCGTTGATTGGAGCCAGGATAACAGAAGCTGATCTTGTTGTTCCCATTTGAGGTACGCTGGATTAACGGTGGTGCTTGTGGCTGCAGCGACGGTGAGAAATTTCTCCGGAATCGTTGGATTGACGAGATAATGATGTAGCTTGTGAGCTTTTATGATTGGTTCGATCTGCTGGCACCATAGCAGATAGTTATCGGAACCTAGTTTTTCTGAGATAGCGCTGAAGGAGGAGGCCTTCAGCTTCGCCGGATGGGACGGTGGCGTTTCTTGCGGAGACTGCGTTTCGTCAGAATATTCTTGACTCGTTGATACCATGTTAAAGAACTGTTTAGTTCTTTTACTCAGTTATATGAAGCTTTCTTTATTTCATCTATTGTTATGTGGTACAGTACATAATTGGTTATATAGGATTTGGAATCTGTTACATTCCTACCAGATTCCAAGTATTAGTTAGCTAACGGGAAGGGGACCTAACTGACTTATCAGTTAGTTACAGAGGGGGTTATATGCTGTAGGTAGTGCACTGTAAGGAATGTGAGGTACTGAACTTATAGTACCTCTAATACAAGAAACACAAACACTTGGACGAGAATCTTAACCAAACACCTTTAGCGGTATTTAAACTTAATTCATTTTAATGCAAACAAAAAGTTAGACCGATAAATTTAAAACAAATACAATGTGTCAAAATTATGAGGTTGCTCGTCTTGTAATGAATTAAATAATGGATAAAACTTAGGATTAAATACGTTTTTACCCCCTGTAAATAGGGGGTGTTTTGCTTTCACCCCCTACAAATCTTCTTTTAAAAAACACCTTGTAAAATTTTTTTGTTTGATATTAGTCCTTTTGTCAAGTCTCTGTTAGTGGTTTGCTGACGTGTCTAACGGAACTGCCAGCTGGCTTTGCCAAATCATTATTTTTAATTTTCTTTTGATTTTACCCCTGCAAATAGGGGGTGTTTGGATTTTACCCCCTACAAATTTTTTTATCCGAACCCATCTTTCTTCATCTTCATCTCTCTCTGTCTCTCTCTCTCTCTCTCTGTGTTGTTGTTGTTTCCATTTCATCTTCATCATCAACAATAACACAAACACAATCTTCATCAACCCATCAAAACAAATACAAACACAATCAAAAAAGTCTCTAATTTCTGAATTCCTCTTTTGTTTCTTCCACGTTCCATCTTCATCAACCCATCAAAACAAATACCTTGCCCCAAATCTTCATCCCCAAAACTCTATATCTGTTAAAATCCCCAAAACTCAGATCTGTCCCCATGGGGGTTGCTGTTGATTATTACCATGGGAGAAAATATGTATTTATTACCATGACTTCCCACTTCTATTAAAACCCCAAGCTTTCATTAACACAGCTGATAACTCATATTTATATGAGTTATTTATACTTATTCAAAGTTAAATCATGCAAGTTCTCTGGCAATAGTAGGTTGTTTTTATTTAGTTTCTGTTAGTTTATTGCTTTTTAGTTAGAAAGGGGGCTAAATTACAAATTCTAGGCATTTTGGCGCCAATTGGCGCCTTTGTGATCATTTTGATGCTTCTCGTGTTTGTGCAGTGAGCTGAACGTGGCAACGTCCCTCATCACGTCTGAAGAAGGGCAGCAGAGCAAGATAGAGATATCTCATTTTTTTGGCGCGCAAGAAATGATAGTCAAAGATTTAGAAATGAAGAAGATCTTCTCTCTCCTCAGCGCTGACGCGGCTGACGCACTGTAGCAGTGCAGTGTCATTTCAGAACAGAGTCAACTCGCAAGCAAGCTTGGAAGGTGGGGAATGACATCAGCAAGCATGTGACTCCCTTGTTCCTTGGCTATTCTCTCTCTACAAAAAGGAAAGGCAGGGGGGCATCACTGGAATCGATCCATCCATTCATCATCTACCTTCCTCCATTTTCAGAGAGAGTTTTCTTAAAGAGGTTCTGGACACAGACTTCTTCATCCACACCCTTCTCAAGTTCCATTTTCTATTTTTTTGTACCCATTACTGTGAAGCTCAGACGTTGTAACGTCTCTACAGCGTGCATGAAGGAAGGCTACTTAGGCGTATCTTGTGCGTTTAGTCTCCTTTTCTCTATGTACGGTATTTGGATTTCAACTCCTCTTCTTTCTGTAAAGATGCTCATCATGAGCTAAGCATTTGTAGTTGGGTTGTTGTTTTGCATGTAATGAACCTCTAGTTTAATGTTATGAAGTAGCGATGTTTATGCGTTTTAAATCTTTGCATGTTAATATTTCCAAACTTGTTTTGAAATTGGCCACTTAAAATAAGTAGATTCATAGGTACAGAAATGGTCTATGAAAAGAACTCAAAGATTTATGTGAATGAAAATGTGCACTAAAGACATTTAGGCATTTTTATCTAAGTCTAGACATAGAATGGATAATAGTTCATAGGACATTGCTGTGGGTACTTAAAATACAGGAGTAGGCCTACTTAGAACCTAGACATAGGAATTCTAGTACTTGAAGCTCTGACGTTTTGTGACTGAAAAGCACAGCTCTTTTGCAACAGCGTTCAAACGTTATAACGTCTATACAACATAGCATTTGTACGTGTTAACGTGTAAACGTTATAACGTCTGACTAGAGGAGATCTACTTGCATGCAGCAATCCAACTCATACTCTTCCATATTCACAACCACTTCTTATTTACTTGCTTTATCTACGTTCTTAGTCTTAATACCAACTTTTAGTGCCGATTTATCACTTGTTTCACTTGTGTTTTGAAGACTTGAACTTTGAAAGTAAATCAATCCTCGTGGGAACGATCTCTTATTTTTATCCACTTTATTACTTGTACGACGTGTATACTTGCACTGATATTGCGACTAGAAAACACGAACGCGAACAACAGCCCAGCGAGATTTCCAATTTTTTATGTTTATTTGTAATTAACCAGATGCAACAATACCACCCAGGCAACATCACAGTGAGATGCCCAAATCTTTCTCTTCAAATCGCACCATCAATACCACCCAGGCACCCATACCCAAATCGCTCTCTTCAAATCGCACCACCCACAACCGAAACCAAGATTGAATTCACAAGGCTAAAGAAACGACAAGGGAGCCCAATGTTCTCTCTCTCTCTCTCTCAACAACAGAAACAACAGAATCAAGGAAGAGAAATAGAAAGGGGTGAACCAAGTGGTTTTGATTTTGTGATTTGCAGGGAAAAAGAGGGAGAGGAAGAAGAAGGTTACAGTGAAAAAGAAGAAGGTGAGAATCGATTTGTTGTTGTTGATTCTCTTGGTGATTTTCGGTATGGAGGTTGCTGAGAATCGAAGAAGAATGGGTAAGAATAGATGTTGTTTGGTGGTTCTGTGCTCATGGGTTTGTGTTTGGTGAAGATGGATTATGGTGAAAATGGAGAGGAGGAGAAGAGAAGGGTTCCTGAGAAAGGAGGAGAGAATGAATCTGGGAATGGGGGAAGAAAATGGGAAATTAGGGTTTAAAATAATTTTAAATGCCAAATCAGCAAATAAAATAAAAGAAAACTAAATATAAATGCCAAATGTGTGACACGTAGGCTTTCTTGTAACAGGGAAACTAACAGAAGGGCTAACGCCAAAATGGTGAAATTTGCAAGGTGTTTTTTTAAAAAAAAATTATAGGGGGTAAGAGCAAAACACCCCCTATTTGCAGGGGTAAAAACGTATTTAAACCATAATAAAATTATCCTAATCACAATTTTATTTATAATGGTTTCAACATATTTTGTAGGAGCTCTCTATTCTACGCCATATACAACTAGAAGAGCAAAGAAAACACAAAAAGCAAATATATTTGTGGGGTGTCATGGTTCGATTTACATAACTCTATAAGATCGATTCATTATAACATTGTTACATATTCCTACACCCTAGAAACACATGTAAATAAATCATCTTATAGTAACTCATCACGCCAGGAACAAATGGAGGTGGAATCAAGCCCATTGTAATTAGGGTTGTTCAAATTAACTGGAAAACTGAACCGAACTGCCGAACCGAACCAAACTATTACAAACTGAACTTTTAGTAACAGTTCTGAACCAAACTACCTTTATTCAACACAGTTCACTAACCGAACTGTTAGTACCAGTTCAGTTAGTGAACTAAAAACTGTTAAGGGTTAAGTGGGTTAAGTCTCACTCGGTCACTCCACGCGAACTCTCACTCACTCTCAGTTTCAACTCTCACTCTCAGTCTCAACTTTCACTCTCTGACTCTCTATGCGATTCCTCTCTCACTCTACGCGATCTTCATCATCAATCTCTGCGATGTGGAAACCCTAATCCCTGATTGCGAATGAAGTGTGCGAACTGAAGTGTGCGAACTGAACTCCAATCTCTGCGAACTGAAGAACGAACTCACTCCAAGCGAACCCTGATTGCGAATCAATGAAGTGTGCGAACTGAATAACGAACTGAACTCTAATCTCTGTGAACTGAAGAACGAACTCACTCCACGCGAACCCTAATTGCGAATCAATGAAGTGTGCGAACTGAAGAACGGTGCGAACCCTAATCTTCTCTCAGTTAGGTAATTTTCTTTAATCACTGCTTTTGGGTTGTGTATCATTTTCTTTTTCTGGTTTTTACATCATTTTAGTTAGAACGGTGCGAACCCTAATCTTCTCTCTCAGTTAGATTTACACTTTTTGACTAATGAAATATATATTTTAGATATATATGTGGGATTGGAATTGAATGAAAGCGTCTGCATTTTCTGGTTGTGTATCGTTTTGACATAATTTTCTGGTTGTGTATCGTTTTTACATAATTTTCTGGTTGTGTATCGTTTTCTTTAATCAACACATTTTTTCTGGTTTTTACATGATTTTAGATTCACTTGTTGCTTTCCTGATCTGGGTTTTAGATGATTTTTTCTGGGTTGTCCTGTTACTGTGAAATTGAGAAGTTTTGTGATAGTTCTGTGAAATTCCTGTTACTGTGAAATCTAACTAGTTTTGTGAAATTTCTGTTACTGCAGTGATAGTTCTGTACTCCATGTCAACGCACGATGAAATCTTAGACTTTACATTGCTGGAAAATGTTGAAGAGCAAGAGGTTCACACACGAGTTGCCCCGGGAACTACATTACCGCCTCTTCCTAGATCTTCTAAGCGTAAAACTCGATCCGATGTGTGGAACCACTTTACTAAACAACCCGGTGATGAAATGTATGGCAAATGTCACTATTGCGGAGACTTAATTAAGTATTTGAGTGGGACAACAGCAATGAAGACCCATTTGACTAGATGCAAGGAGTACCCTCCAAATAGATCAAACAAAAGACAAAGGCAAGCCCCTCCAAATGCCACAGAAGGACAAGTAGCATCTTCGCCAAGTTACTCGAAATTTGACCAAGCAGCATGCCGACTTCAGCTTGCGAAGACAATTGTGAGTGCGGAGCTCCCATTTCGTTTTGTGGAGAATGAAGAATTTCAGAAGTTTTTGAACCTCATGCAACCCCGTTTTGACATCCCATCACGATCTACAGTGAGACGTGATATATGGAATCTTACATAGAAGAGAAGGAGAAGTTGAAAGCAATTCTCTTAAAGCAATTCCCGTCTCAACAGTGGCATCCGAATGTGCATTCAGCACGGGAGGAAGAGTACTCGGCGACCATCGTTGTTGTTTAAAGCACACAATGTTAGAAGGGCTTGTTTGCTTGCAAGATTGGTTGAAAGGGCAACCTCACTATCTATTTAACGATGAGGACCCTGAGGAGATCTTTAGATTTGATCAAGGTAAATTTATAAGATTTTATTTATTTGGTTCATATTTTTGTTTGTAGATGAAATCATTTTTGTTTTGCATTTGCAGAAATATGCTCTCAAGATCGTGGTGGTGTTAACCTCGATGACTGAATTTAATTTTATTAGGTTTGTGCAGCTTTTTTTCATTTCAGCTACACCATTTGGATTTGAATTTTATTTTATTTGAATTGGTTTCTGTTGACTGTACTATAGGGATTGAATGAAAGGACAAAGAAAAAGGTTATTGTTGGAATGGCTTTGTTGAATATTGCTGAATTTGTGCATCCAACTGATCAAAAGGATTTTGATTTGGAGCTTCTGCTGAGCCCTCTCCTTCACTTTTTGTAAGTTCATTCTCAGTTTTTTTCTTTCTTGCAAGGGCTTTTCAATTGTGTATCTATTTGAATTTTATTTGAATTAGTAATTTGATGTTGAGTAGGTTCAAGATTGTTATGAGTTGTTTGCTGAGTATGAAGGGGAGTATGAAGGTTCAGGACAAGCAGCACCTGATGATCAGACAACAAACTAGAGGTGGGAAAACTGGAAGTGTTGGAAAGTCAATCTCTTGTTAGTTTTTTTAAGTGATCATCATGTGATATTTAAGTAACTATAATTGCAATCATTCATGTAATAACATCCTCCATAAATCTGGGAAGTTCCTTTTTGTCCAGTTAGTTAAAAAGTCACTGCATGCAGGTACTGAAGCAGAAAAATGGGATATACAGTGTTGGTGGCATTTGCAATGGAGGAGGTGGTGCATCTGCCCTTGTAGTGGAGCTTCTCTAAGAGCATTTGTGCAAATCAGTTTATATTCTTACTGTGTTGGAAATTAATTTAGATGGATGCAATTAGTTTATATTAATTTAGATGGATGCTAATCAGTTTATATTCCTACTGTGTTGGAAATTCCTACTGTGTTTGAATTGTTCTTGTGAAACTGGAAATGTAAAGAATAATTAATTTGGTAATTCCTACTGTGTTTGATTTGGTAATAGAATAATTATTTTGTAGTTGAATTTGCTGTTAACAGTTTAGTAGTTCTTTAACAGTTCGATGAAAAGAACTATTAACAGTTCGGTTCGATTTGGGTTTCAAAGTTCAGATAAAACAGAATAGTTTTTAAACAGTTCGGTTTGTAATTAAAACTGTGAACTGAATTGTTAACGTGGTTCAGTTCGGTTCGACAAACTGTTAACGTGGTTCAGTTCGGTTCGGCGAACTGTTTCTATCAGTTCGGTTTGGTTTGGTTCAGTTCTTTGCCCGAACCGAACCATGAAGAGCCCTAATTGTAATGAAGGTTAAATTTAGTCGATAAGCATCCCTGCAAGGCCCTCTACCTCATGATCTTCACTTCCTGAAGGATTATAGTGTTCCAAAAATTCACCTACTAACCAAAACATTGAACGTGTGTTGTCAATAAGAGCAAAGAAAACATAGCAAAAGCAAGTATATTTGTGGGTGTCATGGTTCGGTTTACGTCACTCCGTAAGATCGATTCGTTCTAACATTGTTACACCTTCCTACACCCCAAAAACACATGTAAATAAATCATCTTCTAGTAACTCCTCCTACTAGGGGTGGACAGAAATTTTCTATCCGACCGAATCCGTGATATCCGTTCAAAGTTTTTGACCAACGGGCGGTTTCAGTCGGTCTACGGGTTAATCGGTTAACAGAAACAGGGTATTTACGGATTCAACTGGTCGGGCTCGGTTGTACATAAGGTAATCCAACAATAACCATAACCGACCGAAATAGTAGTGTATAGTGGAACTAGTAAGCATGTTGTTAGATTAGAATAATTAGATGATCCAAGTCCAACTATTTCAATTCCTTTCATCGATGCACTCAATACTATTTCTCTGACAAAAGCAATACTAGGCTACCTATAAACATACTATTAAAATATTGGCTTTTAACTTTTCAGAATAAAAGTAAGTCAATTGTTAGATTGTACATAATATTTTATTCTTCTTTCTCTCCCTAAATAATAAAATAACTTTTCTCTCTGCAAAAGCTCTTCTTCTCCGAACTCGTTTCTTTCTATTTTCAGATCTACAATGGCCATGGATATTATTT
Source organism: Astragalus membranaceus (assembly GCA_039519185.1). Taxonomy (NCBI): domain Eukaryota; kingdom Viridiplantae; phylum Streptophyta; class Magnoliopsida; order Fabales; family Fabaceae; genus Astragalus; species Astragalus membranaceus. The sequence goes on from CM076847.1 coordinate 78,903,293, forward strand.
CTCGCCAAAGCTTCTCTCCATCATTTTTATTTATGGTTCTTCTCATTCACCTCTCTCAACCAACCCGCAGTAACCCAACCGAAAACTACCCGCGACCCGCCTAACCCAAATCCGACTTAACCGTTTTTCTAATTGGTCGAAACTGGGCCTAGTATTCTGAACCGTGGATTGTGGCGGATGGGCTATTTTAGGCCTGAATCCGACCCTACCCGACCGATGTCCACCCCTACCTCCTACTAGGAACAAATGGAGGTGCAATTAAATCTAGTCAATAAGCATCCATGCAAGTCCCTCTGCCTTGTGATCTACACTTTCTAAAGGATTATAGTGTTCCAAAGATTCACCCACGGGCCTAAACATTGAACACGTGAGTTGTCAATAACCTCTTCCATGAGCAAGTTGTACACAAATATAACAGTATAAATTTTATCATGGATAAAAAATATATCGTGAGTTATACAAATCTGTAATTAATGGAGTAAAAATAGTTTTTCAATCATCTCAACGGTCAAAACATTCCATTGGAGCCCTTCATTAACCCATAGACAATATCTTGGATTTATATCCATGCCAAATGTGTCTATGGGTTAATGAAGTCACATACCCTTAGAGCCCCCCCCAATTTATCAATCGAGGCGTATTCAACACATATATGGATTATCCATCTCTAATTTGTCATATCATGATTTTTTTTATCAATATATCATGCCTCTATTAAGAAGTATAGATGCAACGCTGGACAAAATTTGGGTTGTGAGCCAATTAGACCCTTTGAAATCCCCTGGGGATAATATTTAACTTTGAAAGCTTTTGATATTATAACATCTTAGAAGTAGTTAAAGACAACCTTTCTTCCAATAGCATGGCCAAGTTGAAGCCATGAAAGTGTAGAAAGCTCATTCCATGCATTCATTTGAACTCAAGTGATCCCAACCAAGCCAATTAAAGCCTCTTCCTTGTACTTTACTTGTGCCCTACCAAAAGGAGTTTGTCATACAATTAATGCATCTACTCGCCAAAGCAAGGTTGGGCTCGGTAAAGTGTCCACACTATATGTGGGATTGCTTGAGCCACCGACTTCACTAAAACGTCTCTCAATCTTTTAAGACTTTGAGATGAATCTAATCTATTAATCTGGGAGGTTTACTCCACTGGTGGCTTTTGTTTTTAGTGGTAGGACTTTTCACCTAACTCTAATAGATTGAGACCTAATTTTAACCGATCAAGACGTCATTGTTTTCATTATTGAGACTTCCCAACATCTTCTAATCATGTACAATGCATATATAATCGATTAGGATTTCATGACAAGGTGCATACTTATGCGAACTCATATGACACTATGACCGACATACACAAACACATATTCATTTCATCACGAACATGAAAGAAGAGTTAGGGTTGTTATACCACACACCCAAAAAACCTCTAGAACACCCATTCAACCCAACAAACCCAATTGCTTCTCCATACAACAACCCATCATTTCCGTGAAAATTTGAAGACATGGATTAATGCGAGTGCAGTGAAGGTGATGGGCGGAGGAAATGAATTTCCCTACTCGTTTTGTGTACTTTATGTTACCAAGAAGCATGAGCATGGGATGAATGGGTGATGTCGTGGGCTACACGATGGATGAGAAAGATATCTCTGTGGTCGATTTGGTGTGGATTAATGCGGAGGCAAGACAAAGATGGTATTGGTCGGAGAGTTTGAAGTGGATACATGGTTTGGCAATGCTATTTCGGTCCTCGCGGATATTCTTGAACACAAGGGACTTAGAGTTAGTTATTATGCAATGAGTTTAGTTTTAGTGGGGTGTGGAGGAGGTATTGGTGTACTGATATAGGTGATGGTTCTCCACGTGGTATCGTGGCGAAAGATGGATGGAGTTTACGTGAAGCCCGTGTTTAGTTACATAGCGGTTGATGTTGATTGTTGTGGTTGTGCCATTAGCACAATTGTGGTGAGAAATTGATGCAATGTTATGCGGATAAATTCCAACGACATTGAGGAGAAATGGTTGTTGCTGTCAGTTCTAGTGCTGACTTATTTTGAATAGATTATTATTCTTATAATGACTTTAATCACGTAATGAATTTATATGTAAAACATCATTTAACACTTTTTAAAATTTAGTTGAGGAATTGCATTTACGCTATGTTTGCGTTACAAGAAATTCTGGCGAGAGAGACGTGAAAGAGAAAGAGTGGAGAAAAGACTATTTTTCTCACATTTGGTATGTCAAAGAAACATCAGTACAATGTGTTCCACACATTTATGCTTTCTTCATACATTGTGAAGAAACAGGTCCTCCTCCTCCCCCTCCTCCTGCTGCTGCTTCTTCTTCTTCTTCTTCTTCTTCTTCTTCTTCTTCTTCTTCTTCTTCTTCTTCTTCTTCTTCTTCTTCTTCTTCTTCTTCTTCTTCTTCTTCTTCTTCTTCTCCTCTCCTCTTCCTCCTCCTCCTCCTCCTCCTCCTCCTCCTCCTCCTCCTCCTCCTCCTCCCCCTCCCCCTCCTCATTCTTCTTCTTCTTCTTCTTCTTCTTCTTCTTCTTCTTCTTCTTCTTCTTCTTCTTCTTCTTCTTCTTCTTCTTCTTCTTCTTCTTCTTCTTCTTCTTCTTCTTCTTCTTCTTCTTCTTCTTCTTCTTCTTCTTCTTCTTCTTCTTCTTCTGCTTCTTCTTCTCCTTCTTCTTCTTCTTCTGCTTCTCCTTCTCCTTCCCCTTCTGCTTCTGCTTCTGCTTCTCCTTCTCCTGCTTCTTCTTCTTCTCCTTCTCCTTCTCCTTCTCCTTCCGCTCCTCCTCCTTCTTCTTCTTCTCCTTCTTCTTCTTCTTCTCCTCCTTCTCCTTCTCTCGTCGTCTTCTTCTTCTCCTTCTCCTCCTCCTCCTCCTCTTCTTCTTCTGATCTCGTCTTCTTCTTCTTCTTCTTCTTCTTCTTCTTGCCGAATTGTATGCACTTTTAGTTTCTTTAATTAGATTATATTTTAAGTGTTTTTCTATAATTTTCACATAATCTTTTTCATCTTCTTTAGTATAGATCATAGGGTGGATTTAATTAAAGTTCAAATAATGATAAAATGATACTTTCAAGAAAAACTAGACTCACCAATAGCAGCCTACTTAATAGATGAAAGAATCATAAGATCACTAAGAAGAGTAATATCTTCCCAATCATCTAAGATTATCATAACTCTTGGATAAATTCATTTATACTCAATAATATAATTATCGAGGTTTCATCCTTTATCATTTTGCAAAAAGAAGAGCAATCACATTCCACTAGCTATGAAAGAAAATAGCTTGGTACCCATTTGGTCCAGAAGTTTTTTTTTACAAGGTCCAGGAGCTTTAAAAGCACCTATGTTTCATCTTTTTGTCTCATCCCAAAACCAAATAGAGATTGAAACTTCTCAAAATATTTAATGTAAAATTTGAAAAATGGTGTATTTAAGCCTATGTTTGGTTCACAAAAGAAAGTGAGAGAAAAGAAATGTAAGGGAAAGGAAAGAAAGAGAGTTAAAATGAGATGTTTCTCTTCCCTTGTTTGGTAGGAGAAAAAATAAGAGGAAATAAAAGTGTATACGTATAAAATGACAAAATTAACCTTTAATAAAAAAAATAAAATATATTTTTTCAATAAATTAATTTTAGTACAAGGTTAAATATGTCATTTACATAAAAAATGTGTTTTTCCTTACTTTTCTTCTCAAAATGGGACCTACTAAAATTTTTCTTTCCTTCAGATTTTATAAGACAACCAAACAAAGAAAAATGATATATTCACTTAAAAAATCGCTAGTCCAGCATTTTTCCGGTACCGGCTACCATATATACGCTCACTCCTACTCCTGTTGCCTCTCCCAGTAGGTTCAGTACTCTGTACGCGTCCATAGCACAAAAACAATTTAAAAAAAAAATAAAAAACAATATAACAATAAATAATAAAAAAATGCTCAAAAAAATTAGTAGTAATATAAATACCGAAATATTCCCTTTTACCTTTTATTCCTCACAACTTCCACCTTTGCTCTCTCTCGAATTCTCTCTCTTCCAACACACAAAACCACTTAACCGGAAAAAACCACTCTTCAAATCCCATCACCTCCTCCTCCCTCTTCTTCTCTTCTCCTGTGTGCTCTCCTCTTCTTCCGTTCTACGTTGTGGTGCTCTCTACGTGACTATCTCTACGATGGGAAAGTACATGAAGAAAGCCAAACCGAAAGGTGAACTAGCGCTATTGGACTCCACAAATACCACCACTACCACCACCACCTACTTCGGTGTTCGAACCCGTGCCAAAACCCTAGCTCTTCAGAACTCTAATCCACAACCTGACATTTCTCCTTCTTCTGGCTCTTACCTTCAGCTTCGAAGTCGTCGCCTTCACAAACCCCCTATTTCTAAACATTCTTCCAAACGGTCCAAAACTCAAAACCCTAAATCCCCAATTCCTAATTCAATTCGAGTTGCTTCTCAGCATTCTCACCAGGAGAATACTTCCAACCAGAATCTTGACGCCGAAGAAGCTTCTTTTGGGGAAAATGTTTTGGATTTCGAAGGTAGAAAGAGGTGGGTGTTCCTTTCTTTCTCTTTTTAAGGATAATTTTTTCTGTATTTTTTAATCTGCTATTTTTTTTTTTTGAATTTTCACTGTGATCGTTTTCTTTGGCGCTCTTCGATTTTTGTCACATAAAGCTGACAACGGATTTTCTGATTTAATTTATTATTCATTTTTTTTGTGATTTGTTTCGCATAAATATTAAATTAGGGCTAAATAACAGGGTTTTGTTTTGCTATTATTTCACCCCTCACGAACAATTAGATCATTGTTTAATTTAATGGTTTCAGCTTGTTAGGCGAAGCTGGTCATGAATTTAACTCGGATATTTTCGATTTTCCCTGATGGTTTCATGATAGTTTGTTATGTTAACCATGATTTATGTGACATACTTTTTCTTAGCAATTACATAACTTCATGACGCAATTTAGTTTGTTTCTTCCCCCAAATATCAGTTCAAAAGATGAGTGAATTTGGTACAGTTTCATTTTATTTTGTTTTGAAGTTTAACTGTGGTGTGTTGTGTTCCTTTTTGAGTGATATACGCCTTACTTTATGCAACTTCTCTTCCCTTAAGGCGCTTGTCTGTTTTTACATTTCCCCCTTTTTAATTTTTTGATCCTCATCACATGCATTCAAAGTTTCTTTGTGCTTGTTGCCTGAGTGATTGCTGAAAATCGACTTGAAGATATAAATTAAATAATAATCTGTGAAATCAATTCCATGGTATTAATTCATTTTTTTTCATTTCCTTTATTCTTTATCACTCTTATTTTATTGTCAGGAAGTGTTGATACTTTGTTACAGACTACAGATGCTTAGATTTCACCCCTTTTGTCAATTTATGTTTTTACTTGTTTTGGTATATAGCGATTGAAATATTTGACTAATTTTGCTGGTCATGTGCTGTTGGATTTGTATATGATGATGGTGAACTGGTGATGATAGTTGCAATTGAAATGTGTGGAACTATCCCAAATTATAAATTACTCAACTCATTTGGAGATGGATTTTAATTTTTTTTATTTGGAACGAGAATGATGGGATGTGTACAGAAGAGAAAAGGAAATTTTTGCAATCTCCCTTTGCTAGCAAACTTCCCACGTGCTCAGCGATTGATTATATGTTCTGAATATTTCTCATAAATGAATGAGTATATGTAAAATGAAGTTGAAATTGATATTAAATCCTGAGATCTTTTGCTTTAAAGGTGTTGTGCATGTCAGCCTTGAATTTTAAAGCATAATAAGTGTTTTTTTTTTTCGTTTTAGAAATTTAGACTAATTCTCACTTGAAATGTTGTTTTGTTGTGTTTATCTTTCCTTTTTCCACTAAAATTCTTCGCGTTTCTAGTTTATGCTAAATTTGCTCCATCTAATTCTTTCAGCAGAAGCACTAGGGAATCCACACCTTGCAATTTGATAAGGGACCCAGACACTGTCAGGACTCCTGGTTCAACTACCAGGCCTACTTCTTCAACTGAAGTTCACCGTAGGACGGAGCATGCAGCTAGTAGAAGGCAAATCCCAACTGCACGTGAAATGGATGAATTCTTTGCTAAAAATGAAGAGAATCAGCAAAAACAGTTCATTGAGAAGTATGCTTTAGTAGTTTGATTTTCTTAGTTCTGTCTTACTCAACTGCTGTGGCTTTTGCATCCCCTAGAAACTAATTAATTTATTTCCCACACGGGTTCATTTCCAGGTACAACTTTGATCCTGTGAAGGAGAAGCCACTCCCTGGGCGCTATGAATGGGAAAAATTAAAATCCTAGAAGACAGGCTAGTGTTAAGTGTTCCATCAAGACATAGCAGGGTTAGAATTTGTTTAAACTAGTGGTGGTGTTATTTCCATTGTCCATCACTCTCTATTTACTTGTAAAGAAAGTAGGACTTTCAAAATGTGTAGACTAATGATCTGTAACTTTACAGAGGTGGTAATTACACAACAATACAAAGTCCTTTGTCTAACAGATCATTAAAAGGGGGCAAGGGAAGGGGGCTGTAGGATGTAGGATTAGAAGTGATAAGTTAGGTTAGGTATGTATGAAGTACAGGAAATTGCTTTTGTTCTTGTATTTTACTCTTCTTTGTCTATACTTGTACTGATGGAACTTGAACAAACTTTTAGAAATAAAGACCCGATTCCCTCATGTATAAATGCCTATGTCCCTTCCTTTGTCATCTATGGTCAGCTCTATAAAAAATTGGTCTCGTTCCTCCGTGAGACACTGAATCTTTATTTGTTTTAGATGATGCTAGCTGTTTCTGTGGACTGTAGCAAAATTGCTGAATTCTGCTGGTCTTTTAAGCGTCCTATAGTGGTGGGGCAAATGCTAGCAGTTAAATGTTTTGTCTTCTCTGTTTCAAGTTACCACTTACAATGTCCCACAGGTATCTTGGTAACTAGTAGTAGTAAATGAGATTAAATAATTTGAAATGAAGTATGTACTAAAAGTGAATTTTATACTCTGAATATTTTTTCCAATGGAATGGATAAAAAAGATAAATTTTATTTTATATTTATATTTTAATCAATTGAAAGGGAGGAAATGTATTTTATATACTTCACCAGGTTTGTGGGTCTATTGCTTTCCGTCTAAAGACAGACTCAGTAACCTGATGCTGTGGAGAAATTTGCGAATTGGAAAATGATACTACTTGCCAATGCTAGAATGAGTATGCGGCCACAATTCGAAGCTTTGCCAAAAAGTTAGAAACAGGTCAAGTTTTTGTGTTTATAGCCATAGCCATAGGATAGATAGGATTAGGATATATATCTGCAAATATTCTGAAGCTAAAATAACGCGAGAATACCGGGCTAGAAAGGAGTTCCTTTTTCATATAGGTACCTACCTTTCCGTGTAATTTTGAACCGACAATCCTTTTTTTGTGAAATTATTTCCAAACAACAAACACTACAGAGCAAGGTTTTAAAAACCGGACCGGACCGGTCGGTTGAACAGGGAACCGGACCCCTGGCCAGTTGGTTCAACCCCATTTGAACCGCAGGCCATAGAACCGCCCCAGAACCGGATTGAACCGCCAAGAACCGCTTTGAACCGGGAAAGAACTGGGAACCGAACCGGGTTGAACCGGTTTGAATCGCCCGAAATGTAATTTTTTATTTTTAAATTTACTTTTTTCTCCAAAATTTAATATTTTTTATTTTTTATTTAATAAATTACTTATCCGGTTCAACCATGGTTGAACCGGTTGAACCGATTGAACCATAAACCGGAGGTCTCGCCGGTTCGATCTCCGATCCGGTTTTAAAAACATTGCTACAGAGGGCAGAGGCATGCAGTTGCAGTGTTAAAAAACCGGGTCAATCAGGATGGATTATAATTTATATACGACCGACCTATTCAGAAAGTTTAGTGCAACTGCATAATATGACCTAATTAGAGTTTTTAGGTGTCATATTTGCAAAAGAAATTAAAATTTATGATTCTTTTTTCCAGATATTTCAATATATATCAGTCTGATTAGTGACTCACTAATTCAATAAGGGAGTTACTAATCTATGTCCTAACCGGGTAAAAGATCTATTCATCTTTTAAAATATTGCTAAGTGATGTGCTTATGGTTCTTTTGGATTAATAACATTGGATTTGATAAAAGTTCTTTTGTTTCCTATAAGTATGGATTTGATAAAAGTCACTTTTGAAGTTCGGTACAAAATAGTATATACTGGGCAAAATATACATATATATGGATTCATGAGAAAAAATCACTAATGAGTGTTCAACTTAGACTAAACTCACACACACGCAAACTATATAGATCTTGGAATCGAACCCGGATATCCTCCACGCAAAGTTCTAGTGCTAGACCATAAAAATGGGTAAACAATCATTTTGGTCCTGAATGCGAGCGTTGTCTTTATAGTCCCTGAATGTATCGGAATTGCAATTACATTCTCAAGTGTCTCTTTACTAAGCCATTTTGGTCATCAAATATGTTTTCTGTTTATTATTTTGGTTCTCAACTGTGTTTTTTTTTGTTGGTCAATTTAGTCTCTAAAATTAGTAAAAAAGAGACACTTAGAGCATGTTTGGTTGATGTGATATAGGGGAGAGAGAGGGGGGAGCTAGTGATTTTGACATGTTTGGTTAATGAGAGAAATAGGAAAGAGAGGGGGGATGATTAGTTTAGTGGTTTTAATAATCTCTCCAATAGTGGAGAGAAAATAAGGAGAATAAGTAGTTTAGTGGTTTTAATAATCTCTCCAATCGAACCCTGCTATGTTGGGATTTGTTGAAAAAAGATGTAGTAGATTTTCTTAATGGGTTCCATGAGAAGGCGTTTCTTCCTAAGGCCATTTCCGCAACTCTCATTGCTTTGATCCCCAAAAATGATAATCCCCAAGGTTTGGGGGAGTACAGGCCGATTTCATTGATAGGGTGTTTGTATACAATTTTGGCAAAGGTATTGGCAAATAGGCTCAAAAAGGTGCTCCCTAGTGTTATATCGCCATGCCAATCCACTTTCTTGGGGGGTAGACAAATCTTGGATGGAGTGGTAGTGGTTAATGAGGTTGTTGATTATGTGAAGCGATCGAAGGATGATTGTTTGTTGTTTAAAGTTGACTTCGAGAAGGCGTATGATTCTATCTCGTGGGATTTCTTGTTTTATATGTTAAACCGGTTGGGTTTTCCTCAAAAATGGATTCAATGGATGAAGTCCTGTGTGTGCAATACTACCTTGTCGGTGTTGGTTAATGGGAGTCCTACAAATGAGTTTAAAGTTCATAGAGGTTTGAGACAAGGGGATCCCCTTTCCCCCTTTTTGTTTCTAATTGTGGCGGAAGGATTGTCGGTGTTGGTGGCTAAAGCCGTGGAGATTGGTTCCTTTGAGGGATATGCCATCAATGATTCTCTTCGGCTTTCCATTATGCAATTTGCGGATGACACGGTGTTGATGGGGAAACCGTCTAGGGATAATTTGTGGGCTATAAAGACTATTTTAAGAAGTTTTGAATTGGTTTCCGGCTTGAGGGTGAACTTTTATAAGAGCAAGATCATTGGTATTAACATTTCCGAGGAGTTTAGAGCAAGATCATTGGTATTAACATTTCTGAGGAGTTTCTTGATTCCGCCTCAACTTTTCTTCATTGTAAAACCGAATCTATTCCCTTCAAGTTTTTGGGGATTCCGGTTGGAGCCAATCTGAGAAGGGCCGCCACTTGGAAACCGGTGTTTGATATGCTTAAAAAAAAGGTTGTCATCTTGCAAGGGGCGCCATCTTTCTATTGGAGGTAGAGTCACTCTTATTAATTCGGTCTTGAATAGTATTCCACTATACTTCTTTTCTTTTTATAAGGCTCCAAAATCGGTTATTATGTCGATGATCAAAATCCAAATAGACTTTTTGTGGCAAATTAATGATGGTGATAAGGGCATGTATTGGGTCGCTTGGGAGAAGATTTGCAAACCGAAGAGTGAAGGTGGCATTGGTATTAAAAACATTGAATTGTTTAATGTGGCTCTTTTGAGTAAGTGGAAGTGGAGGGCGCTTGTTGATGACAACGCTCCTTGGAAACGCTTGTTATTACATAGATATAGAAGCTTCAACGATGCTTTTATTCAACGGTTGGAGGGTGCTTTAAGAAGAGGTGCCGGTGGATCTATTTGGTGGCGCGATTTATATATTGTTGCTTGATCGTGATTTCTCTTTTACAGTCACTTTTAGCCAGCAGCTTTCTAGAAGAGTGGGAGGTGGTGATTCGGTTGAGTTTTGGAACGACAATTGGCTGGGAACTTCACCCTTTTCGCGATTGTTTCCTTCTCTGTTTGCTGGTCGCGAAGCAAACCGTGTTGTAGTCCAGGATTTTGGCGCGTGGCTGGACAGTGTGTGGCGTTGGAATGAGTCGTGGTTACGGTCTCTGGCAGGTATTGATCAAACTGAGGCTAATTATATGCAGCAGATTTTGTATTCGGTGTCTCTTGTTCAAGGGAAAGCGGATAGTTGGGTGTGGATGCTTGAGTCTTCAAAAAAAAAAATCTGTTCGTTCGTGCTATAATATGCTTTTACGTGAGACAGCGGGCAGTGAAGACAATGCATTATTTAAATTGTTGGAGAAATTATGGAGATGTGTCACCCCCTCGAAAGTTATTGCTTTTGGATGGCGGTTACTTAGGGACTCTTTGCCAACTCGCGGTAACTTGCGCCACCGGCTTGTTATCACATCGGATAATGACTCTTTATGTCCTTTTTGCTGGCAGATTCACCTTTTTTGGGGCTGGTCCTTTGCGACAGAAATATGGAACCGGGTGTGTGGTTGACTTAAGATTTATCATGTTGCGGCGGACAGTTTGTTCGATCATTGTCTTTGGTGGGGGAAGTTGAGTAAAGGGAAGAAGGCTAGGAGAACAAAGCACTTAATTTGGTTGACTACGTGTTGGAGCATTTGGTTGGCTCGAAACGCTCTTATCTTCAAGACCGAGGTGCCTATCTTGGACTCTATTCTTACTCGCATCAAGCAATTATCCTGGAGTTGGTTGGTTTATAGAGCTCATTGTAATTTCAATTTTGATGTTTCATCTAGGTGGCTTGATCCACTTCATTGCCTAAACAATATGTAACTTTTGTTGTTTGGGTTTGAGCACCCATACTGCTTTATCAATGAAGTATTGCATATCTAAAAAAAGGAGAATGGGCTCTTGAATTATACTTTTACAATTTTATCCTCACTCAATTTATCAACTTAGTCATTTGCATCCTCCGTAAATTTAATTAATTGAATATTTAACTAATTTAATAAAATAATTAAAATAAATATTAAGTTAGTGATTTTGACATGTTTGGTTAATGAGAGAAATAAGAAAGAGAGGGGGGATGATTAGTTTAGTGGTTTTAATAATCTCTTCAATTGTGGAGAGAAAGTAAGGAGAATGGGCTCTTAAATTATACTTTTACCACTTTATCCTCACTTTATTTTCACAACTTAGTTATTTGCATCCTCCGTAAATTTAATTAATTAAATGTTTAACTAATTAAATTAAATTATTAAGATAAATATTTAACTAATTTAATAAAATAATTAAAATAAATGTTAAGTTAATTAAATTAAAAAATTAAATCAAACACATAGGTGTTTTTTTGTCCTTTCAAAAGTCCTTTCAAAAGTAACATTCTTTTGTCTCTTCTCTATTTCTCTTTTCTTTCCCTTAAACCAAACAACACCCCTAATGTACTCTTCTCTCTTTCTCTCTTCCCCATTTCTCTTCTAATCCCAATACACCCTAGGGACGCGTTTGCAATTTCAACACATTGAAGGCTATAATAATAGCGCTTCACACGTTTAGGGACCAAAATCACTCTTTACCCACTTACAAATTTACTCTTTACTCCCACATTTAGGTCACATAAATATTTGATAAGGAACATAAAATACAAATGGTTAAAATACAAATGGTGGCTGTCATAGTGTCATTGGTCCAGGCTTTTTACTAAAGAAATATGCCCGAGTGCCAACAAAATTTTTAATGATGTTTTATTCCTGTGGACCATACACTGTGGCATCAAAGTTTTGTCTTCTTCAGAATCATATAAAATTTCAAGGATGCAATCAAATGGAGGGCTGAACAGAATCATGCCAAAACAAAAAGTTCTCCCATTGAGTAACATAATATATATGGAGTTCGGGCAAACGCAATTTAAGAGGTTTCTGTATCGTATAGAATTTGTGTCCGATCTTAAGTGCGGTGTCTGATCCGAGATAGTTGATAGATGTAGTCCTTGATCGATCGTTGTCCGATCCGAGGTGGGGTGTGGTACCTGCAAAGATACTCCGACGCTCAGGTCAGGGAGGTAGTTAATTGCAGATAGAGATTATGGTTGATGTGTGTACCTTTAATGAATCATTGAATGTTTATTTATAGAGTTTGGTGGTGTTTGACCTGATGGATCAGGACCGTTCGATCTTGCGCTGCGATCTTGGCCATCGATGAGTGGATCTTGCATTCTTGAATGGGCCTTTTGTAAATGGGCCTTGGGGTGTAGTTAGCAAAGGCCCTATCCATAACAGTTACCCCCCTAAGTATGGTCGCCAGAAGGGCGATCTTTACTTATAAGCCGGACCGGTATTGCGTTGTGCTGGGTTTTGACTTGATGACGAGCTTTACATCGTAGATTTTGGCCCCAAATCCGATTTTCGCTGTTCCGGGTTTTGTTTTTGTGAATTTTATTCTCGGAGCCGAGCTTTGGCAGGTCCGGGGCCGTCCTTTCGTGACGAGGTTCGGCTCACTGTTTTGAGCGACTCAAAGTGACCGTTTTGAAATGATGGAGCGCTTCGTTTTCCGTGCACGGTTAATTAAATGGATCTTGATTGGGTACATTCTTCGAGGGCCGCTTGGAAATGATGGTGCCTCGTTTTCCGGGCACGTGTTTAACGCTAGTGATTGGACGCGTCGATTTGACAGGCCCAATTAGCGACCTTTGGCCCACTATCAATAGGGGTTCAGACCCCCCCTTTTTGTTGTTTTTCTAGATTTGCTCAGTTTGTCGATCCGACGATCTAAGCTCCGATTTTAGACATTCCCAGTTGGAAGAACGTGGCGAGAGTAGGTCTGTTTCAGTGGATTGGAGTTGTGAAAGCTCGTAAGGTGAGGCTTCTTTGTTTTTCTTCTGAAAACTGAGGTTAGAATCTCTTAACCTTTCCCTTTTTATATTATCTCGGGCTTCCCCCTGTCTTTTAATGTTAACACGGGGTGGGGGTCGTCAGATCGGGTTCCGGCTTTGTCGAGGACCCATTGAGTTGCTTAATCCTGACATCTCATACCCCTACCCTGCAGGGCCGGTTCTGGCGAGAACAAAACAAACCCACAGAGTTTATATCGAAAGCCGCCCTCAACTTGCGAAGTTGATGGCTTCCGAAACCGAAACTCCGGAAGGTAATACCGTGCCTGTCGTTCCCGAGGTTCAAGATCAACCAGGTTCGGCTCCCACGAGTGAACAAGTGGATGACGACGTTGAATTCGACGATAATTCTCCAGAGGATGATAACGATGATCTTGAAGGGGACGATCTTGAGGTTGATGATAACTCTTCTGGCCGCAGGTCGGAAGCTGCGGACGTGGTGGAAGTAGTGTCGGTGGGATCAGACTCTTCTGAGGAAGTAGGACAAAAAAGCTCTTCCACACAATGCTCCGAGAATACCGATGCCGAAGGTCGTATGGGTGATGGTGCTGAAGAACGTCATGGTGACGGCGCGGAAGGTCGTATGGACGACGATGCTGAGGGTCGTATAGACGACGAGGCCGAGGGTGAATATCAAACTTCTCAGCATGGTGAAACGGTGTCGGATGAGTATTCTAGCACCGGTCCTGGAGCCGTCGATGTCCCCCCTTTTATATCCTTTGGCGATCCCTCGGGTATATTCGTGGGTTTCGAGCGCCTTGCTGCAGATTCGGTCTCTGTACCAGTCCGGGTATGATTTGAGTCGAGTAGCCCGGAAAATTATGGGTCGGAAGGAGCAATTGTGGATCGTTGAAGGGATGAAGGAGAATGAGCATGTAGTTGTTTGGGATTCCGCCCTAAAGTTCGTTATGTACGATATTGTTATCATGGATATGAACATTTGTCCCCCCTTTACCTGTCTTCAACAAACAGTGCTGGGTCGGTTGGATTTGGCTCCTTCACAAATTCATCCCAATGCGTGGGCATTTTTGCGGGCGTTTGAGCTGGTGTGTTGCGCCTTGGATAGACCGGTGTCGTCTAGCCTTTTCTTCCATTTGTTTGAAGTTAATCAGAACAAAAAATTGGTGGAAGGATCCGATAGTCGCGAGCACGTGAGTCTTCGTTCCAAGAGGAACACTAAAATTTTCCGACCTTATACCGACTCCCTGAAAAAGAGATGGAAGGAGTTTTTCTTCTTTGTTGAGCCTGTTAATGATAAGGCAATAGACTGCGTGGGAAAGTTCAGTGAAGACGGACAATCTTTGGAGTCCACAAAGTTTCACATTGGTTGGAGCCTCGGCCATTATAATCCTCCCCCGGGAGCCTACTCTGTTGGTGAGTCACAGCTGAGTGATGAAGACAAAGTAACCAAAAAGATTCTGATCTTTATTGCAGCTCGGGTGCCGTATACCAAAGAGAAATTCCGAGGTTTTCCTACCGACCGTTTGGTCAAAGCCGGGAAAAGATCAGGCCATTTTGAGGGTTTTAGGTAGCTCAACGAATATTTGGGTATTTTATGTTTTTGCTCGTTTTATCAATTCTGAAAGTGTTTTGTTTTCTTCTTTCTTTGCAAATACCATGGCCGACGAGAAGTTCACTTTTTTGAAGTCCCTTGCTGAAGAGGATGCTGGAGTCGTTAATCTTGTGGACGAGGCTGAAACGATCCCCCAGACCTCTCCTCTTCGTGAAACAGCTGTTCATGCCACCCCGATCAACACTATTTTTCAGGAGGATCTGGAGGCTCAAAATACCGATCTTCAGCTTCGGTCGCGACATAGGCGGGCTAGTCAAATGGATGGCCCTCCCCCTGAATGTCGTGTCGTCCCCTCAGATTCTTGGAAAAAGGGTCTAGTCCGATCAATGGGGTAACACAAAAACTAGCAGGAAAAGTCGGGAGCATTCAAAAAAGTATAAGGTCAGCGATATTCCTTTGGATGCCGAGTTTTTGAAGAAGAACTTCGAAGAGTACCGGGCCGACCCTGTTATGGCCTCGACGCAAGTGTTTTTGCATTTGGCCGAGATTGCAAAGTCCGAACGGGAGGAAATGGAACGTCGGGCGAAAGGTACTTTTGCTATTTCGATTATACCGACTCTTTTTCTCTTTGTCTTGTTTGATTTATACAATTTTTGTCTGTGTATAGAGGAATTGAACGCTGAGAAAGGTCAATTGGAGAAAGTTCTGAAGATTTTGGAGAAGTCCGCTGCTTTGATCAAAACAAAAGCCGGCCTTACCAAACTACAACATGAAAGGGATGAACTAAAAGTTGCTAGGGATGGCGCTGAGAAGCGAGCTGAAGACCTGGCCCTTCGGGTCAAGGAGTTAGAAACTTCGGAAGGCGAAGCTAAAGAGAGGATTCTGGGTCTTGAAAAGCGGGTGACCGAGTTTGAAGAAGCTTTGAAGAAGGCTGAGGAAGAAAGGGCGGCTTCAAGCTCTGACCCTCAAGGCCGGATTGCCGCCCTTGAAGTTGAGCTGAAGAAAACCAAAGCCGCAGCGACCAGAGCAGCCAAACTCGCTCTTGAAATGGCCGGGGAAGGTTATGACAAAGCTCTTCAGCATGTGGCTTTGGTCCATACCTCAGTTCCCCTTGGTAGGGAGGTTTTTCATGTGAAGAATGAAGTGGAAGAGGGTCGGATCGTGAAGATCGACCGAAAAACTAAAGAGAGGGTCGTTGTCTATCCTTGATTTATGATTGATGTAATTGGTCCGTGGCCTAACAGACTTAAATTTTTTGCAAGAGTTCTGGGTTTATACAGAGAAGTTCGTGCATAAGCCCGGAACTTTGACGTAATACCAATTTTTGTATTCTTATATTAGTACTTTGAAACTTGTATGACCCGGCCGTGTCCGGGGTTGTTCTGTAATGATCTGCAACTTTCTCAGCCTTTTGTTTGAGCGTTTTTAAGATTGTATTTACTTTACAAGTTATATATGTCACTTTGAGGATTGAATCCTAAAAGACCTTGATGTCCTTTGGGACAGTTTACCGGGACTCAGCCCGGATTGAACTCGTCCCTAAGGGGTTTCGGCAACGTCGGTCGGGGGTCGTTTTGAGGATTGAACCCTAAAAGACCTTGATGTCCTTTGGGACAGTTTACCGGGACTCAGCGGATTGAACTCGTCCCTAAGGGGTTTCGGCAACGTCGGCCGAGGGTCGTTTTGAGGATTGAATCCTAAAATACCTTGATGTCCTTTGGGACAGTTTACCGGGACTCAGCCCGGATTGAACTCGTCCCTAAGGGGTTTCAGCAACGTCGGCTGAGGGTCGTTTTGAGGATTGAATCCTAAAAGACCTTGATGTCCTTTGGGACAGTTTACCGGGACTCAGCCCAGATTGAACGCGTCCCTAAGGGCTTTCGTTAGCAGAGTAGTTTTTGCAGAGTAGTTTGAAAGTAAGCAAAATCGCCTACTTGATTTATATTTGGAATAAAGAACCTTTCACAGGGTCGGCGCATATGATTTCTTTACAAGAATTTTAAACAAAGTAACTCCTGAGCTTCGTGGCATTCCATGTCCGGGGAATCCCCTTTCCTTTCAAAGTTTCCAATTGAAAAGCACCCTTACCGGTCTTAGATATAACACGGTAAGGTCCTTCTCAATTTGGCGCGAGCTTCCCTTGGGCTGCGTTCTTCAAGCCGACGTCGGCCCTGCGGAGCACCAGGTTACCGATTTCAAAATCTCTGGGGACGACTTTAGGGTTGTATCGGATTGCCACTCTTTTCTTAAGGACGGTTTCTCTGAATGAAGCTTTATTTCGGATTTCGTCGATGAGATCGAGCTCTTAAAACCAGGATGACCGCCTCGCTGCCGTAGTGTTGCGCCCGAAAAAGTCCCCGAGGGAATCTTTCTTCGTTTACAACTTTTTGAAAATCAATGAAGTCGCCACCAATATTTTTTTATAAGGAAAATATTGAAGAAAAACCTTTTGGAAAGCGGATGGCCTTTTGGAAAACCGGAAGATTTGGGTTCGGGGGTCGGTTAGGCATAGGGAAGGTTTTAGCACCCCACGCCTCCTTTCTACCGAAAGGGAACCTTTAATTAAATGTGTGGTTTTAAGTGCGGATTTGGAAAATACTTAAATTTGCCCTTTTTTCGAAAAGAGAATGAAACGACTTAATGAAAATTTTTATTTTTGGCAAAAGTGTTTGTTGCTTTTTTTAGGAGAAAAAAATGTTTTTAGTTTATTGTGCTTGACGGAGGATATCCGCTCCTACGTATCTCCCGGTGCGATGGAGAACTCAAAGCTACGTAGTTCTGGTTTTTTTAAAAGGGTTTTTGTTTTTTAGTCTGTTTAGAGTTCTTTCGCAAAGAGGTTGAGCGTTCGCAGTGACCAAACAACAATGGTTTAGAGTGGCCGCGCTACTAACTCTTTTGAAAATGAAATTATCATTAACAACCAAACGGCAACGGCGCGAGTGATGATTAATGATAATCGGTTTTTATTTTGAGTATCGAAAAGGTTTTCGCAATTGAAGGAGAGCGTTTGTGAGGACCAAACAACGACGGTTTAGAGTGGCCACACTACTAGCTCCCACAGGAATGAAATCATCACCCATAATCAAACGGCAACGGCGCGAGTGATCATTAGTGATGATTAATTTCGATTTCGACGTTTGAAAAGATTTGTTTTTGAAAAGTGTTTTTGTTGATTTCGACGTTTTGAAAACATTTGTTTTCGATGTCAGAAAATATTTGTTTAGGGAAAGGAAATATATTTCTTAAAAGGAGAAACAGTGGATGTAATAGTAAAATGGGGGTGCGAATAAAAGGAGGGCTGTATTATCAAAAATGGGGTGTGCAGAGAATGAAGCCCAATTCGCATGGGAGGGCCCAGTTAGCGAAACTGGGCTTAAGTGACAAAAAGGGCCTTATGCTTGAGCCTGGGGGGTGTAAATAACAATTTACTTGTTTCTTAAAAAAAAGTTTTACTTACCACTCCCTTTTTACTAATGAAAGCTTTTTTGTTCTTTTTTTTTGAGATTCTTTTGTTATTATTTTTTTGGTTGAGATAATTTTTGGTTGGAAAAGAATAAATAATAAAATAAAATAAATAAATAAAAACGAAAAAAAAAAACAAAAACAAAAAAATCAGTTTATTTGTTAAAAAAAATGTTTTATTTACCCTTTTTTATTAGTTGCTAGGAAAAGATTTTTGTGAAGTGTTTTTTGTTGGTATTTGGTATAAAAGAGATCTATCAATTATTTAGAGAAACATTTTATCTTAAATCTTTTTTGATTCTTTTGATACCTAATCCTTTTTTAATATTAGAAGAAAAATTGCTATATTTCTTATTGCTATTATTTTGATGACAATCATTATTGTTGATAAAAAAGATATTTGCTACATTTCTTCAAAGAGAAACATGACATTCAAGGATAAGCAATCAAATTGAACTATTCTTATTTTAAAACAACAAGAGCATCAAAATATAAAGCATCTATAAAAAAAATCTAACATTCAATCTCTCAAAATCTCAAAACACCATATGCGCGAATATGAACAAAAGGATTTGCGAGACAACAAATTTACATTGATCAAAAATAGAGATGCAAAGATCATGAGATAGAACAGGAAATTTAAGAGTGAATACTAAACCAACCTTGAATAATGAACCTTTTGGTGAGGCCTTACCAACAATAACAACAAAAAAAAAAAACTATGAAAATTTTAGTGGAGGAAAAAAAAACGAAAAATAATCTCTCTCTCACAGAAACTTTCTCCAAATCCGCTTTTACTCCTTCTTGCTCCTGGATCTTCAAGGTTTCGAACTCTCACCCCCTCCTCTCCAAAAAAAAAAGTCTCTCCCTACCTCAAAACCGAAACCCTATTTATACTAAAACTTCATCTTGTAGTTGTGAAGTAGAAGTGATGTTTGCTTCTTTTCTTTTCTTTGATGGAGTGTGGGAGTGTATGAGAGAAAGAGGGTTGAGTGTGTGAAAGGATGAGAGTGGGTATGTGATGTGTGAGGGAGAGAGAGAGATGGCCGTAGGGGGGGAGGGTTGAGTGTGTGAGTGTGTGAGAGAGTGAGTTGAGTGATGTGTGAGGGAGAGAGAGAGATGGCCGTAGGGGGGGGAGGGTTGAGTGTGTGAGTGTGTGAGAGAGTGAGTTGAGTGATGTGTGAGGGAGAGAGAGAGATGGCCGTAGGGGGGGGGAAGGGTTGAGTGTGTGAGTGTGTGAGAGAGTGATGTGTGAGGGAGAGAGAAAGAAAAGGGGCGTAGGGAGTGAGAGAAAAGAGAGAGAGCCGTTGGGAGAGGGAGTGATGGGAAGGGTGGAGTGTATGGGGAAGTGGATGTGGGGAAGTGGGATTGAGAGTTCCAAGGAGGGAATCAAGGAGAGTGGGGGGCGGATTTCTAGGGAGGAGAGAGGGGATGAATGTGGATGATTTTTAAGGCTAGGGGGGAGAGTGAATGTAGACACATTTTAGGGTTAAGGGGGAGAGTGGATGTGGACACATTTTAGGGTTAGGGGGGGAGGTATGCGAATTAGGGTTTAGTTGGAGTGGGTTGGATGGAGTTGGGTGTTGGGTCATGGGTTGGATATGGGTTAGGGTTAGGATATGGATTGGGTTTGGTGGAGGAGTTGGATTGGGTTAGGTCTAGGGTTATGCGAATTGGGCATAAGGTTTGGTGGAGGAGTGGGCTTTAGATGGCCCAATCCTAAATGCACCTCTATATGTTTTTTTACAAACCTCCCTTATTTCCTCCTTTGCTTATTTTGTTTCTTTACTTCTAATTATTATTATTTTTTCAAAAATTGGAACTTGTAGCAAACTAAAATAAAATAAAGCATGGCATGAAAATAAAATAATTATTTTTTATTAAAAATAGATAAAATTTCTTATTTTTGGATAGGACAAAATTAGGGTGTTACAGCTGCCCCTCTTTATTTCACATTTCGCCAAGAAATATGACTTGGCCTTTTCATATTTGTTGGTGAAATGGAAATAAAGATATAGAAATAACACTAATTTTGTCCGCTTCGGAAAAGCTCAGATTTTCTTTTTGTTATTTTCTTTTTGGGAACGGGGGTTAACACTTGTCGCATTAACGGGAAAGCAGTAAATTGGGAAAAGCGGTAAATTGGGAAAAGCGGTAAATTGGGAATTCGGAGGTTGCCTAAAAACCTTCTAACGAACTCTTGTCGAGTCCGAGCTTTGGGGTGGCCTCTTCGAGCGGCCGATCAATATCAGGTCCGGAACTGATTTGATCAATGGATTTACGCTATGCCTTAGGGTGACACAACTAATCCGAAGGACTTAACGAAGTCTGATGGATCCATCGCGTGCTCGTACACGATGTTGTGATCTGTGGAAGGAGTTCACTAACTCTGTGTTGATGGAGTTTACTAACTCTGGGTTGAGGGAGTTTACTAACTCGGTGTCATGGTGATTTTCTAGAGATGGGATTTTTGGGACTCTCTGGTCCGAAGTAACTTCCTGGATGGTGCATGAAATGCATGCATTTGGGTATTTGGATGTGCATGAATGCAATGATTGATTTTGGTGGGATGCTTTTTCTGTTTAATTCCTCATTCACTTCTTTTCCTTTTGTTATTCTTCGCTCTTCTGAGATGCGAATTTGAAAGTATAATGCACCACTGTTTGATGACGAATGGTATGGATGGTATGATGAATGAAGATGTTGTGTTCTTTTATGCTCCGTCTTCTGTGATTTTTTTTGTTTATTCTGTTTGTTTTCTTTAAGCAGCTTTCTTTTTTCTGCTTATTTGTCTTTGTTTACTCTGTTTGTTTTCTTTAAACAGCTTTCTTTTTTCTGCTTATTTGTTTTTTTTGGCACTCTTTTTTTGCTGGTTAAATCGATCTGCCGGGCGAAGGCTGCTCCAGGACGATGATCCCGCGGGGATTGCACACTGGTTCGTTATGACTGTCTTTTCTGCAATTTTATTCACTTGGGAAATCACTTCTTTCTGTATTTTTTTCAAAGATTTCGTAATGATCCTGTAATGCTCTGAATGTGCACATGTTTTGCAATTCGATTTCATCAATCATAAAAGTTATTATTTTGAAAGAAACTGAACAGATGAAAACAGAGACACGAAAAGCACACATATGAAAGAAAAGTTGGACTTTTATTGATATAGAAATTGGACGTGCAGAAAGTCACGCCAATCGAAAGTGCATTGCAATCTTTCTTTTAAACTACAAAAAATACAAGCAAAAGGAACAGATCTCGTGATTCTATCTCTGAAGTAACGGTGCCCACCGTCCATACTCATAATATTGATCACCCCCTTATCCGAACCTTTGGAATGCTGATTGCCTTTTTCTTTTCTCAAGCCCAAGTTTTCTGACCCTAATTTTTGCCTGGATCGCCCTTTGCGGGTTTTCAATCCACCGGGCCGCTCTGATTTTGCCTAGGTCGCCCTTTGCGGGTTTTCAACCTAGCGAGCTGATTTTTCCTTGGCTTATCTTTCTCTTTTTTCGTCTATTTTTCTAGGCATAATACTTCTTGACCACATCTGAGTTCACTGGATTTGGGATCTCATCTCCGTCCATGTTTGCCAGAATTAAAGCTCCTCCTGAGAATGCCTTCTTCACCACATAAGGTCCTTCATATTTGAGAGCCCATTTGCCCCTAGAGTCTGTCTGAATCGGCAAGATCTGCTTGAGTACAAGATCTCCTTCTTGGAATTCACGAGAACAGACTTTCTTGTCAAAAGCCCTCCTCATCCTCTGCTGGTACAACTGTCCATGACACATTGCGGCCACCCGTTTTTCATCAATGAGATTCAACTGGTCAAGACGAGACCGAACCCATTCTGCTTCATCAAGTTTTGTCTCCATTAACACCCGCAGGGATGGTATTTCAACCTCAATGGGGAGAACTGCCTCTGACCCATAAACCAGGGAGTAAGGGGTTGCCCCTGTTGAGGTGCGTACTGAGGTTCTGTAACCATGCAGGGCAAATGGGAGCATCTCATGCCAATCCTTGTAGGTTACCACCATCTTTTGCACAATCTTCTTGATGTTCTTGTTGGCTGCCTCAACTGCCCCATTCATCTTTGGGCGGTAGGGAGAAGAGTTGTGATGTTGTATTTTGAAGTCTTTGCACAAATCCTTCATCACTCTGCTGTTCAAATTACTACCGTTGTCTGTGATAATCTTATTTGGAAGGCCGTAGCGGCAAACCAAGTCTTTCTTGATGAACTTAGCAATCACTGAGCTCGTTACATTGGGATAAGAAGCAGCCTCCACCCACTTAGTGAAGTAGTCAATAGCAACCAGGATGAAACGGTGACCATTGGAAGCTTTGGGTTCAATGGGACCAATGATGTCCATGCCCCACATTGAGAATGGCCATGGTGCGCTCAAAACATTCAGAGACGTTGGAGGTACATGGGTGTGATCTGCATAGATTTGGCATTTATGGCATCTTCTCACAAAACTGTAACAGTCTGATTCCATCTGCAACCAGTAGTATCCAGCTCTCAGGATTTTTCTAGCCATTGCGTGCCCGTTGGAATGAACCCCAAATGAGCCTTCATGAACATCTCGCATAATCTTTACTGATTTTTCTCCTGTTACACACCTGAGGAGTACCAAGTCATGGTTTCTCTTGTAAAGGACGTCTCCACTCAAGAAGAAACCTGTTGACAGCCTCCGGAGGGTTCTCTTGTCATTCTCTGTAGCTCCGGGAGGATACTCTCTGTTTGTGATATACTGCTTGATGTCATGGTACCAAGGCTTACTATCTGATCCCTCTTCGGCTGCCATACAGCAGTGATAAGCAGGTTGTTCCCTGTGCTGGATTCTGACAGTTGTCAGACTTTTGTCACAGCTGACGTTGAACATAGAGGACAAAGTTGCCAAGGCATCAGCCAGCTGATTCTCGCTGCGGGGTATGTGTTGGAAAGTGATTTCCTCAAAGGGCTTGATTAATTCTTGAATGCAGTCACGGTAAGGAATCAAATCTGAATTTCTTGTTTCCCAATCTCCTTTTACTTGATGGACAACTAGAGCTGAATCTCCGTATACGTCGAGCCTCTTGACTTTCCAATCGAGAGCTGCCTGGATACCCAAGATACATGCTTCATACTCCGCAATATTGTTTGTGACATAGAAGCTTAGTCTAGCGGTGACTGGTATAAAGCGGTTGTCTGGGGGAGATCAGCACTGCTCCGATTCCGTGCCCCCACATGTTAGAGGCACCGTCAAACAACATTCTCCACCTTTCATCATCTTGAGACTTCCCTGCGTCAAATAATGCCATAATGTCCTCATCTGGGAACTCACATTGCATTGATTGGTAATCCTCAACCGGTTGATGTGCCAGGTAGTCTGCCAGTGTGCTACCTTTAATCGCCTTCTGGGTTACGTACACGAGATCGTACTCGGACAGAAGCATTTGCCAACGAGCAATTCTACCTGTGAGCGCAGGTTTTTCAAATATGTACTTGATTGGGTCCATTTTGGACACCAACCAGGTAGTGTGACTCAGCATATACTGTCTCAGTCGATGCGCAGCCCAGGCTAGAGCACAACAAGTCTTCTCCAATGATGAATACTTTGCCTCACAGTCTGTGAACTTCTTGCTTATATAGTAGATCGCGTGTTCTTTCTTTCCTGACTCATCGTGTTGCCCCAGCACGCAGCCCATAGAGTTGTCTAGCACCGTGAGGTATAGGATGAGGGGCCTGCCGGACACAGGTGGCATTAGGACGGGTGGACTTTGAAGGTACGCCTTGATTTTCTCAAATGCTTCTTGACATTTATCATTCCACTTCATCTCTTGGTTTTTGCACAGCAGTTTGAAAATTGGTTCGCAAGTCGCAGTCAACTGGAAGATGAATCGAGAGATGTAATTTAGTCTTCCCAGGAAACCACGAACTTCTTTCTCTGTCTTAGGTGCTGGCATCTCCAGGATTGCTCGTACTTTGTCCGGGTCTACCTCAATTCCCTTCTGGCTAACAATGAACCCTAACAGCTTCCCTGACCTAACCCCAAAGGTGCACTTAGCGGGGTTCAACCTGAGTTTGTACTTTCTGAGGCGTTCGAACAGCTTCTGTAGGTTAACCACGTGCTCTTCATCAGTCTTTGATTTAGCGATCATGTCATCCACATAGACTTCGATCTCCTTATGCATCATGTCATGGAATAGGGTTACCATTGCTCTTTGGTAGGTTGCCCCGGCATTCCTCAACCCGAAAGGCATGACCTTGTAACAGAAAGTTCCCCAAAGGGTTATGAAGGTGGTTTTCTCCATATCCTCCGGAGCCATTTTGATCTGGTTATAGCCGGAATATCCATCCATGAAGGAGAACATCGAATGCTGAGCAGTACTGTCCACCAAAACGTCAATATGGGGTAGAGGGAAGTCATCTTTAGGGCTTGCTCTGTTCAAGTCACGGTAGTCGACACACATTCGGACCTTCCCATCTTTCTTAGGGACTGGGACAATGTTCGCTACCCACTCAGGATATTTTGCCACAGCTAAGAACCCTGCATCAAACTGTTTCTTGACCTCATCCCTGATTTTCAAAGACATTTCAGGCTTCATCCGCCTTAACTTCTGTTTCACAGGGGGACAGTCTGATTTCACTGGCAATTTATGTTCAACAATATCTGTGCTCAACCCTGGCATGTCCCGATATGTCCATGCGAATACGTCAGCGTAGTCGAACAGGAGCTGAATCAACTTTTTGCGCTCTTTATCCTCCATTGCGGTACCAACCTTGATCTCTTTCCTGTCTTCCTCAGTACCCAAATTGACCATTTCTGTAGACTCCTCATGGGGTTCGATGACCTTTTCTTCTTGTTCTACCATTCTCATGATTTCTGGAGGAGTATCCCAATCATTCTCAGCGTCTTCCTCGGCTTGATTAACCGGGTAATCAAAATCACAGTATGAGTTATGGGCATTATTATTTTCAGAGTTTATTTTTGATCTGCATTAGAATGGAGCGGCGAATAAAAACAAAGAAAAAGCAACACAGATAAAAGATGAAGACAGAAATTTTATTGAAAATTCAAAATAACACTTTATTGATTGATGATTTTCGACGAAAACATGTGTGCCCGAATGAAATATCCCAAGGCCTTGGGCAGAGCCGAGGGATTTGCATTACAATGATAATTACTTTAAATTGGAAAATACGGGGAAATCCATGGTCTCCCAGTTTTGCAGCTTCTCTCCAACCGCACAGCAGCGCACCAGACCTTCAGCACGGCCACTTGAGCTTGATCCTTCTTCGACCATATTGACCTGGTCAGGGTTCAGCATACCAGCACTCCGGAAGTTGTCCTTAAGATTAGCGATGACTATTCTCTCCTGATTGGGTGCCCTTCCTCTGAGTTTGGCCAGCCATTTCTCCCTCCTGTCAGATGTCAGCCTCTCCCGATCAGCAAGACTTGGGATGTATCCAACACCGAACCTCTTAATATTACCCCTCAACTGGATAGGCATTACAATTCCTTGAGCAGCTTTTCCTAAGCCCTTACCAATCTGATACCCATGTCCCAGCATCACTTTTGCAGTCATCATGTCTGCCCTGGACCACTTGGGCTTCCACCGAGGTTCTCCTTCGACGAAGACAGCGTTTGAAATCTCCAATCCCTGGAAAGCAGTCTCAAAGGACTCTTCTGCTGCTTCCACATAATATTCAGGTGGTGATCGATTTATCAATGTTTCTTCTTCTCCGGAGATCACTATCAGCTTTCCCCTGGCCACAAACTTGAGCTTTTGATGAAGCGAGGATGGCACTGCCCCAGCCGCGTGTATCCAAGGACGTCCTAGCAGGCAACTGTAGGATGAATTGATGTCCATTACTTGGAAGACGACATAAAATACTTCAGGGCCTACCTGCAGCGGCATTTCCACTTCTCCAAAAACTTCCTTCACTGACCCATCAAATGCTCTGACCAAGGTGGAGCTCGGTTTTAGATATGAACAGTCTACATCCAGCTTATCCATTGTAGACTTAGGCAGCACGTTCAAGGATGAACCGTTATCAATAAGCACCCTGGCAAGTATATGGTCCCCACACTTGACTGAGATATGAAGAGCTTGATTATGACTCTTTCCTGCCGGAGGCAGCTCAGCGTCTGAGAAGGTCAAGTAATTAGAGGCCACAATGCTGCCAACAATACCATCAAGCTGGTTTACTGTAATGTCATGGGAGACGTGAGCTTCATTCAAGACCTTTAGCAGTGCAGCACGATGTGCCTCTGAACTGAGCAGCAAAGAGAGCATTGAGATCTTGGATGGGGTTTGATTCAGCTGGTCTACCACCCGATATTCACTCTGTCTCATTACCCTCAGGAATTCTTGAGCTTCTTTGTCCGACACATCCCTGACCTCTACAGCTTCCTTGCCTTTTTCCTTACGGGCCCTTTCTTCACTTCCCTTGGATTGCTCTCTTCTGAGGTTTTCAGGAGTATACATCCTTCCACTCCTTGTGATACAACTACCTCCAGCAATGTTTGTTATATCCAGAGTGCCTTTAGGGACCTCCGCTTGCATTTGCACATTGCAGCTCCATGGAGTCATCCTAGTATCCCCACTAGGGGTAGCAGCAGGTACTGGAATAACAACAGTCGAGGGTCTCGTCACAGCTAGGCTGGAATTCAGATTACAGGGAATTTCAATCGGTCTTCTGAAGCCTCTATTGCCTGATTGCAAGGTAAGTACATTTTCTTCTTTCTCCTGGATTCCCACTTGGACCAGGTGTCTGTCTAAGAGATCTTGGAGGATTGGTTTAAAGCCTTCACATGCCCCGATGCAGCGAGGATTATCACAGGCGTCTTTCCTAGCGCACCCTTCTTTGATGATACCGAAGCGGCATAATTCAGCATGGATAAAATTCAAAGGCGTCTGAATGCAATCAACTTTTCTCACCAAGCACTGACCCTCCTGATGGTCAACCGCATTAATAGCAGACCCTCCATGCCCTGGCAACGGATTGGTGGCTACATTGGGTTGTTGAAATGATATGCTTTTCTTATCAAGTAATTCTTGCACCACATATTTGAATGCTTTACAATCCTCCACCACATGACCTACTGCCCCAGAATGAAAGGCGCAGGTGGCATTTGCGTTGTACCCTCTGGGATAGGGAGGCTGATATGGCTTCATTTGGCGAGTACTGATTATTTTGTTGGTGATGAGATAATTAAACAAGTCCGTGTAGGACATGGGAATGGGATCAAAGACGGCAGGCTTCCTTTCATTATAGTTTCGGTACTGATAATTTGATTGAAAAGGCTGTGCCAGTGGTGCCTGAGGAGGAACCGAAATAGCTTGCGATGGATTGCTGTGCGACGGACCACTGGCTCCGATGACCGCATTAGTTTCACCTTCTTTCTTCTTATGAGACCCAAAAAATGGCTTCTTTTGACTGGCAGGAGGCGTCGGGCTATGAGCTATTCTTCCGCTGCGCATACCATTCTCTACTCTTTCCCCTGTGACCACCATCTCAGAGAAGTTTGAGGCTACGCTGCCAACCAACCTATCATAATACACTGCAGGAAGGGTTTCCATAAACATGTGGACCATTTCCTTGTCCAGCAGAGGGGGTTTTACTTGAGCCGCAAGGTTCCTCCATCTCTGAGCGTATTCTTTGAACGACTCGTTATCTCTCTTAGACATGCATTGCAGCTGAGTTCTATCTGGAGCCAAATCATTATTATACTGGTATTGACGCATGAAGGCATCCGCCATGTCTTTCCAGCAACGGATATTAGTTGGCTCTAACTGCATGTACCAGTCGAGGGGAGCTCCGGCTAAACTTTCTTGGAAGCAATGCATCATTAAGTTATCATCACGGGCATAGGCAGTCATCTTTCGGCAGTACATTGTCACATGGCTGACTGGGCAAGTTGTCCCTCTGTATTTGTCAAAAGTTGGTGCTTTGACCTTGGGTGGCAGGACTAGATCGGGAACCAAGCACAACTCATGGGCATTCCTGGCTCGGGAACCTGCCCCTTCAACAGCTCTTAACCTTTCTTCCAGCATCTGATACTGACTTCTAGCTTCGGCAGGATAATTCTGTGGGAAAACGCCGGCACCACAGTGAGGGTTATTCATCGACGCCACGACCGGGGTCATGTGTCGGTGAGCAATATTCTGAGGGACTGGGCCCTGCACGTGTGGATGAACCATTATTGGTGAATTGAAACCCGCCGGAGTTCCTGGAGCAATAACAGGAATTGGGATCTGAATCTGGGCTTGATGCGTCCCTGTTCCAACTTCATTCACAACTGTATTAGGCTGAGCGTGCCCCGTGGTTCCTGAAGGATCTCCTCCAGGGTTTGCATCAGCAGCAAGAGGCGCATAGCCCAGTGGGAGACCATAGGGAGGCCATTGCGCAGCTTGGAGGGTTTGAGAGATCCCAGACCCAGGAAGGGGAGGAGGATTGTTCGTCCCAGCAACAGCGGTTTCAGTTGTGCCAACATCTCTTAAGGCACTTAGCACTCTTATGACCTCCGCCATTTGAGCCCTTAGGACTTCCATCTCAGCTTGAGTGACTTGATTCCCCTGATTCTGATCGTGCTGACCCTGACCATTAGGATCCGGACCTCCTGGAATTCCGTCATCCTGATGTGGCTGCGGATCGTTCTGATCATGGTTGGCTTGATCGTTTTCCATGTTTCTTGCTTGCAGACGCGTCCAATAGCGATGATTAACCAGCTTGCCTAATTTTCTGTTGACGGAACACGCTTATGAACACAAGAACGAATAAATGAATGCAATGCGAATGAATGCGTGTTTAGTTTTTCTTGCCGAGAATCGCAGTGTATTATGTCTTGTCATAGATACGCAGGTAAATCTTTGATTGTTTTTGTTATATCATTTTCTTTGGATTATATTGGAATCTGGAAGCGAAACGGGTGTACTTAAACAAAATACTTCAAAGTACGACATTCTGATACAATGATTAAAAAAGGAAAGGTACAATGGAAAATTACAATAAAGAAGCTCAAATACAAAGAGCTTTGACATTTCCACTCTTTTTCCTTTTGTTGTTGGTAGAGGTACTTCCGGCTTTTCCTTTGGCTTCCTCAACTAGGGCTCTGCAGTACTCCACAAACTTGTACACCTCAAGCGGGGTGTTGAGGGGATACATCTCAGTTTCAGCTTTTCTTAATCTCCTGGGCATACCCACAAGAGCCTGGTTGACCAATTCTGATAGCTTGGAGAACCTATCCTTCCAGTGTTGAACTTCATCCCTCAGCTCTATGATGACTGCCTGCTCTTCAATCCTACCGAGCAGCTCAACATAGCGATGTTCCCAATACTGACTTTCATCCCTCACTTGACGGTACGCATCACTGATGTGACAAAGACGCTCCTTCAACTCGTCAGAATCCTCTTGCTCTGTTCTTAGGGCCCGCTGATATTCCCTGAGGATGTTCTCAAAAGAGTCTCTCTCTTGCACAACACTGTCTAACTTACTCTCCCATTCAGCTTGTAACATGCGGGATTCTCTTTTTGACTTGGCAAGCAAGCTTTTCGCTGTCCTCTCTTCCATTTTTGCTTCATCCCATAACTCTTTCCACTGATTGGCTTCTTCCAGGGCCTTATTCTCTTTCAAGCTTCGTCTCTTGATTTCCTCCTTGGCTCCTTGCAGATACTTTTGAACTTCTAACTTGCTCTCCTCTTCCCCTTTTAGTTTCTGACTGAAACTCTCAATGGTAGCAGACTTCATGGCATTTTCTTCTTTCAACCTCTTGTTCTTCAGAGCCATCTTCTCTATCTCAGCTTGCAAATATTTCTTCTCTTCCTCTGCCTTCATCAGGGCCAACTTAACTTCGCCTAATTCTTCGACAACAGGGGCACTGGCGTCTACTACTTCCCTCTCAACTTGCAGCTCTTTTTGGTAAGGCAGTTGAACATTCTGGATCCTTTTTTCGAGCCACTGAGTGAAGGTGATACCACTAGTCCTCTGAGCGAGCTCTACTTTTCCCATGCGAACCACCGTACTCCAGGCTTGCAAGACCTTTCTAAGCAAACTGTCATCTTTTGGTCCTCCTTCATAGATGTAAAGTGGGAATATCATCTCTTCAGTAGGCGAATTCCTCATTGGATACCCTAATTGCCTCAGAGTCAGAGATGGGTTGTAGTTGATGCATCCTTTAGTGCCCATCAGCGGGACATTTTGAAAATTACCACAGCGGAAGACTACCTTAGGCCTATCTTCCCAGCAAGATGAGAGATACCAACGGATCGAGTGCTCATCTAGACCCCCTAGAAACTGGATCCATTCTTGAATACTCATAGCTTTCACCTCACAAGTTACAGCGTAGCTAATCAATTTTTCCCCTCGTGTTGGGTTGGTGAAGGCGTGAATGAGAAGCCATGCATACAACAGGTGAGAAGAGCAAGAGATTTTCTTCCTTCTCAACTCACAATGATGAGTGAAAGCAGAATAAGTGTCGGCAAGGATGGCGGGAATTGGATTGATGGGACTCTTCCTATTCTGAAAAGCTAGGAAAATACCAATAACGGTCACATCCACATACCTCTCAATCTGCGGAAAGAGAACAACCCCAAAAATTGCTAAGGCTAAAACTCGCTTGAAGACGACCCAATTTTTACTTCTAGCATAGGCTTCCATTAAACCTTCAAGGTAACTCTGCGGGAATCCTATCACATTGTTTCTCTTTTGCTTTTGGAGCTTCAAATCCTCTACACTTACTTGTAATAATGCAGCGAACCCCTCATCTGTGTAGTACTGTTCTTGATACCGGTAGGGAGCAGTTTCTGTCTGAGTGAAACCCAAAATCTGCTGATATTCCTCCAATGTGGGTGCCATTTGAAAATTTTTGAAAAGAAAGCACCTGATTTCTGGGTCATAGAATCTACTCAAAGCCACAATAGCCTCGGTCTGCACCTCTAGCAACAACAACTTCCGGAGGTTCCCATAAGCATTATCAAACGATCCCCTTTCGATAGGTCCCATCAGGTCAACACATTTTTTCAGACTAGTCACATCTACCTTGTTTACAGCGGGGTACCTTGGAGTATACACCGTTTCCCTTCTAGATTCCATGCCGTATCTATGACAAAAATTTCTTATTACTTGGGGTTCTCGGTAAGCAAACCATGATGAAATGCAAAGATGCATGCGAAAACTATTGAAAATGTATGTTTTATGCAAAGGATGTGTGTAAATGATGATGATGTTCTATGTCTATGTAACTCAGAGACCAGCCCTTATTGGCAGTGATTCAAGTTTTTTTGGAAAATGCGGGTCGTATGTTATTTCATATGGACCGGTATGAGAAAGGCTACAGCGGTAACTCTTTCACTCCCTCTCTTTTTTTTAAAAAGTGGTTCATATGTCACTTCATACCGACCGGCGACAGAAAGGTTACAACGGCAACTCTTTCTCTATTTTCTCTTTTTTCGAAAAATTTCCTTTTCTTTTTGAAAACGTGCCTAGTTTACAATGCAGCACACAATTTGGAAAGCCCTTGTGACCTAAAAAGGGGTGAGACCTACGATCTAGGGCAATTTAAAGGGTAATCCTTCCCTGTGGGTCTATTCACTCCCTTGCAAGGGCTACCAGAGCTAAATCTCTTTTATGATAACACCCACAACGATGGAATGCCATCTGGTGTGAGGTACCATAAAGAGCATACTCTGGCTGAAACTTTCGTGAGAGCAGAAGGACATCGGTCCAATTGGCAGTCACTACTCGTTTCCACTCTCCTAGGTGTTTTTCAGACCTTGGGTTTTAGGCCTCTCTCAAAGCTCATAATCATAAGGGGGTGAGTGTGTGTAGCGGGGACATACCGCCTAAAACTACCCACATATACCCCACCTGCGAAGGAAAACCCAGAACAGTCCAAACAATAACAAGCGATAACATGTTGTCTACACTAGGGTTCAATATCAAATTAACTACCCTAGGGTTTCAACAATAATCAAGTGCTTTGCTTTCCTCGAGAAAGGGGGCCAAGAAGAGAGGAACATAACAAGATGGGGGAAAAGCATGAGGGTACTAAGCACATAAGCGAAGACGAGAAAAATAAACATGGAAGGAGAGAAAGCAAATGCACATGCATACAACATGATAAGAAGAGCAAGCCGAAAAGGGATGTAAGTAACAAAGTATCCAAATCACATCGATAGCACGCTAAACCACACATTTAATTAGTTAGGCTTGACCCACTTAAAAAAAAGAAAAATCCCCAGTGAAGTCGCCAGCTGTTGCGCCCGAAAAAGTCCCCGAGGGAATCTATCTTCGTTTACAACTTTTTGAAAATCAATGAAGTCGCCACCAATATTTTTTTATAAGGAAAATATTGAAGAAAAACCTTTTGGAAAGCGGATGGCCTTTTGGAAAACCGGAAGATTTGGGTTCGGGGGTCGGTTAGGCATAGGGAAGGTTTTAGCACCCCACGCCTCCTTTCTACCGAAAGGGAACCTTTAATTAAATGTGTGGTTTTAAGTGCGGATTTGGAAAATACTTAAATTTGCCCTTTTTTCGAAAAGAGAATGAAACGACTTAATGAAAATTTTTATTTTTGGCAAAAGTGTTTGTTGCTTTTTTTAGGAGAAAAAAAATGTTTTTAGTTTATTGTGCTTGACGGAGGATATCCGCTCCTACGTATCTCCCGGTGCGATGGAGAACTCAAAGCTACGTAGTTCTGGTTTTTTTAAAAGGGTTTTTGTTTTTTAGTCTGTTTAGAGTTCTTTCGCAAAGAGGTTGAGCGTTCGCAGTGACCAAACAACAATGGTTTAGAGTGGCCGCGCTACTAACTCTTTTGAAAATGAAATTATCATTAACAACCAAACGGCAACGGCGCGAGTGATGATTAATGATAATCGGTTTTTATTTTGAGTATCGAAAAGGTTTTCGCAATTGAAGAAGAGCGTTTGTGAGGACCAAACAACGACGGTTTAGAGTGGCCACACTACTAGCTCCCACAGGAATGAAATCATCACCCATAATCAAACGGCAACGACGCGAGTGATCATTAGTGATGATTAATTTCGATTTCGACGTTTGAAAAGATTTGTTTTTGAAAAGTGTTTTTGTTGATTTCGACGTTTTGAAAACATTTGTTTTCGATGTCAGAAAATATTTGTTTAGGGAAAGGAAATATATTTCTTAAAAGGAGAAACAGTGGATGTAATAGTAAAATGGGGGTGCGAATAAAAGGAGGGCTGTATTATCAAAAATGGGGTGTGCAGAGAATGAAGCCCAATTCGCATGGGAGGGCCCAGTTAGCGAAACTGGGCTTAAGTGACAAAAAGGGCCTTATGCTTGAGCCTGGGGGGTGTAAATAACAATTTACTTGTTTCTTAAAAAAAAGTTTTACTTACCACTCCCTTTTTACTAATGAAAGCTTTTTTGTTCTTTTTTTTTGAGATTCTTTTGTTATTATTTTTTTGGTTGAGATAATTTTTGGTTGGAAAAGAATAAATAATAAAATAAAATAAATAAATAAATAAATAAAAACGAAAAAAAAAAAAAATCAGTTTATTTGTTAAAAAAAATGTTTTATTTACCCTTTTTTATTAGTTGCTAGGAAAAGATTTTTGAGAAGTGTTTTTTGTTGGTATTTGGTATAAAAGAGATCTATCAATTATTTAGAGAAACATTTTATCTTAAATCTTTTTTGATTCTTTTGATACCTAATCCTTTTTTAATATTAGAAGAAAAATTGCTATATTTCTTATTGCTATTATTTTGATGACAATCATTATTGTTGATAAAAAAGATATTTGCTACATTTCTTCAAAGAGAAACATGACATTCAAGGATAAGCAATCAAATTGAACTATTCTTATTTTAAAACAACAAGAGCATCAAAATATAAAGCATCTATAAAAAAAATCTAACATTCAATCTCTCAAAATCTCAAAACACCATATGCGCGAATATGAACAAAAGGATTTGCGAGACAACAAATTTACATTGATCAAAAATAGAGATGCAAAGATCATGAGATAGAACAAGAAATTTAAGAGTGAATACTAAACCAACCTTGAATAATGAACCTTTTGGTGAGGCCTTACCAACAATAACAACAACAACAAAAAAAATAAAACTATGAAAATTTTAGTGGAGGAAAAAAAAACGAAAAATAATCTCTCTCTCACAGAAACTTTCTCCAAATCCGCTTTTACTCCTTCTTGCTCCTGGATCTTCAAGGTTTCGAACTCTCACCCCCTCCTCTCCAAAAAAAAAGTCTCTCCCTACCTCAAAACCGAAACCCTATTTATACTAAAACTTCATCTTGTAGTTGTGAAGTAGAAGTGATGTTTGCTTCTTTTCTTTTCTTTGATGGAGTGTGGGAGTGTATGAGAGAAAGAGGGTTGAGTGTGTGAAAGGATGAGAGTGGGTATGTGATGTGTGAGGGTGAGGGAGAGAGAGAGATGGCCGTAGGGGGGGGGAGGGTTGAGTGTGTGAGTGTGTGAGAGAGTGAGTTGAGTGATGTGTGAGGGAGAGAGAGAGATGGCCGTAGGGGGGGAGGGTTGAGTGTGTGAGTGTGTGAGAGAGTGAGTTGAGTGATGTGTGAGGGAGAGAGAGAGATGGCCGTAGGGGGGGGAGGGTTGAGTGTGTGAGTGTGTGAGAGAGTGATGTGTGAGGGAGAGAGAAAGAAAAGGGGCGTAGGGAGTGAGAGAAAAGAGAGAGAGCCGTTGGGAGAGGGAGTGATGGGAAGGGTGGAGTGTATGGGGAAGTGGATGTGGGGAAGTGGGATTGAGAGTTCCAAGGAGGGAATCAAGGAGAGTGGGGGGCAGATTTCTAGGGAGGAGAGAGGGGATGAATGTGGATGATTTTTAAGGCTAGGGGGGAGAGTGAATGTAGACACATTTTAGGGTTAAGGGGGAGAGTGAATGTGGACACATTTTAGGGTTAAGGGGGGAGGTATGCGAATTAGGGTTTAGTTGGAGTGGGTTGGATGGAGTTGGGTGTTGGGTCATGGGTTGGATATGGGTTAGGGTTAGGATATGGATTGGGTTTGGTGGAGGAGTTGGATTGGGTTAGGTCTAGGGTTATGCGAATTGGGCATAAGGTTTGGTGGAGGAGTGGGCTTTAGATGGCTCAATCCTAAATGCACCTCTATATGTTTTTTTACAAACCTCCCTTATTTCCTCCTTTGCTTATTTTGTTTCTTTACTTCTAATTATTATTATTTTTTCAAAAATTGGAACTTGTAGCAAACTAAAATAAAATAAAGCATGGCATGAAAATAAAATAATTATTTTTTATTAAAAATAGATAAAATTTCTTATTTTTGGATAGGACAAAATTAGGGTGTTACACGTAGGAGAGCCGGAACGGCGTTTCTCCTGTAGAGCTTTCAAGGGTGGTCCTGTAAGCCCATAAGACGTAAGGTAGTTCCTCTGCCCAGTTTCCTTTAGCATCGTCAAGCCGTTTTTTTAAGCCATTGAGAAGCACTTTGAAGCCGCCCTTTCTTCCTCATCCTTCTTCAAAGCTTCTTCAAACTCGGTCACCCGCTTTTCAAGACCCAGAATCCTCTCTTTAGCTTCGCCTTCCGAAGTTTCTAACTCCTTGACCCGAAGGGCCAGGTCTTCAGCTCGCTTCTCAGCGCCATCCCTATAGCAACTTTTAGCTCATCCCTTTCATGTTGTAGTTTGGTAAGGTTGGCTTGCGTTTTGATCAAAGCAGCAGACTTCTCCTCCAAAATCTTTAAAACTTTCTCCAATTGAGCTTTCTCAGCATTCAATTCCTCTATACACAGACAAAAATTGCATAAATCAAACAAGACAAAGAGAAAAAGAGTCGGTATAATCGAAATAGCAAAAGTACCTTTCGCCCGACGTTCCATTTCCTCCCGTTTGGACTTTGCAATCTCGGCCAAATGTAAAAACACTTGCGTCGAGGCCATAACTGGGTCGGCCCGGTACTCTTCGAAGTTCTTCTTCAAAAACTCGGCATCTAAAGGAATGTCGCTAGCCTTATACTTTTTGAATGCTCCCGACTTTTCCTGCTAGTTTTTGTGTTACCCCCACGATTGGACCGGACCCTTTTTCCAAGATTCTGAGGGGACGACACGACATTCAGGGGGAGGGCGATCCATTTGACTAGCCCGCCTATGTCGCGACCGAAGCTGAAGATTGGTATTTTGATCCTCCAGATCCTTCTGAAAAATAGTGTTGATCGGGGTGGCATGAACATCTCTTTAACGAATAGGAGAGGTCTGAGGGATCGTTTCAGCCTCGTCCACAAGATTAACAACCCCAACATCCTCTTCAGCAAGGGACTTCAAAAAATCGAACTTCTCGTCGGCCATGGTATCTGCAAAGAAAGAAGAAAACAAAACACTTTTAGAA
Source organism: Astragalus membranaceus (assembly GCA_039519185.1). Taxonomy (NCBI): domain Eukaryota; kingdom Viridiplantae; phylum Streptophyta; class Magnoliopsida; order Fabales; family Fabaceae; genus Astragalus; species Astragalus membranaceus. The sequence goes on from CM076847.1 coordinate 78,939,794, forward strand.
CAGTTAAAACGAGCAAAAACATAAAATACCCAAATATTCGATGACTTACCTAAAACCCTCAAAACGGTCGATCTTTTCCTGGCTTTGACCAAACGGTCAGTAGGAAAACCTCGAAATTTCTCTTTGGTATACGACACCCGAGCTGCAATAAAGATCAGAATCTTTTTGGTTATTTTGTCTTCATCACTCAGCTGTGACTCACCAACAGAGTAAGCTCCCGGGGGAGGATTATAATGGCCGAGGCTCCAACCAATGTGAAACTTTGTGGACTCCAAAGATTGCCCGTCTTCACTGAACTTTCCCACGCAGTCTATTGCCTTATCATTAACAGGCTCAACAAAGAAGAAAAACTCCTTCCATCTCTTTTTCAGGGAGTCGGTATAAGGTCGGAAAATTTTAGTGTTCCTCTTGGAACGAAGACTCACGTGCTCGCGACTATCGGATCCTTCCACCAATTTTTTGTTCCGATTAACTTCAAACAAATGGAAGAAAAGGCTAGACGACACCGGTCTATCCAAGGCGCGACACACCAGCTCAAACGCCCGCAGAAATGCCCACGCATTGGGATGAATTTGTGAAGGAGCCAAATCCAACCGACCCAGCATTGTTTGTTGAAGACAGGTAAAGGAGTGATAACAATATCGTACATAACGAACTTTAGGGCGGAATCCCAAACAACTACATGCTCATTCTCCTTCATCCCTTCAACGATCCACAATTGCTCCTTCCGACCCATAATTTTCCGGGCTACTCGACTCAAATATACCCGGACTGGTACAGAGACCGAATCTGCAGCAAGGCGCTCGAAACCCACGAATATACCCGAGGGATCGCCAAAGGATATAAAAGGGGGGACATCGACGGCTCCAGGACCGGTGCTAGAATACTCATCCGACACCGTTTCACCATCCTGAGAAGTTTGATATTCACCCTCGGCCTCGTCGTCTATACTAGGGGTGTTCGCGGTGCGGTTTGGTTCGGTTTTGAGCAAAAAAGTGCACCAAACCGCGAGGTAAAAAATAGATGCGGTTTGGTTTGGTTCGGTTGGCTTCAAAAAAAAAACCAAACCAAACCAAAGCGGTTTGGATTGGTTCGGTTTTGTTCGGTTTTTGACGAGACAAAATAATTAACCTGGCAATATAATTCAACAATTCAACATAAAATCAGTGCACAATTCAATATAATTCACCGCACAGCACCTGGCAAAATAAATCAACATAATTCAAAATATAATGTTCCACAATTCAACAGTGCATGGTCTCCAACATAATTCAAAATATAATGTTCCACAATTCAACAGTGCACCTGCGGGCTACGCATTCAACATAATTCAAAATATAATGTTCCACAATTCTTAATCAGCAGTGCATGGTCTCCAGCATAATTCAACAAGTCTCCAAACATAATTCAACAAGTCTTCAAACAGAAAATAAAATCTAATTTTGGGGAAACTTCTTACATTGTTTCTCCAAATGTTTTTTTAAAGTAGTGGTACCATTTATATGTGAATCACATGCATAAGATGCCCCACACCAATTACATTTAGCCCGTTTATTTGAAGCATTCTTTGTAAAATATTCCCAAACCCAAGATTTAGGCCTACAAGGTTTTCGTTTACCTGGATCTCCACCATTAGGTTCTTCATTTGCATTTGTAGGTGCTTCTCTGGTTTTCCTCTTCTTTTGAGGATTGGAACCTTCCACGGTTTCCAAATTAATAGCTTGCGGTTCCGTTGTTGGCATGAGTGAAGGGCTATTTTCAGCCTGCAAATGACATAAAATAGAACACTAGATAAAGTAAGAATGGCAACTACGGCAGCAACTATTCAGATTCATTAAATTGTGATATGGGAGTAATTACCTGATTTTCGATCACAGAAACATCTGGGGCAGCAACTACGGCAGCAACTGAGTTTACTTCGGTATCAACGGTCATGTCTAAACAATGATATAACAATGTAATAACATAATCAGGCACAAGCACCATGAAAAAACAATCGAATCATAATCAAACAGTAATGTAACATAACTGGCTTGCCAAACAGTAATAACATAACTGAGATTCACAAACCGTAATAAATGAAACTGATAAAATGAAACTAATAACATAACTGAGATTCACAATGATATAACAGTAATAACATAACTGAGATTCACAAATCGGTAATAAAATGAACTGATAATAAAATGAATAAATCGAACCTGTGAGAGAGATGAGATTAGTAACGCGTTGAGAGAGAGAGAGAGATCAGTACGCGTTGTGGAGTGAATCGTGAGTTGATCGTGAATCGTGGGTCGTGAATCGTGGGTCGTGAATCGTGAGTGAGTCGTTAGTGAACTGAAGCGTGGTGGCTGCGATGACTTGAGTTGAGGCGGTGGCTGCGTTCAGTGCGTTGAGTTGAGAGAGTGAGTGAATCGTGGGTTGTGGGTTGTGGTGGGCGGTGGCTGCGTTGCGTTGAGTTGAGGCGGTGGCTGCGTTCAGTGCGTTGCGTTGCGTTCAGTTGCGTTGCGTTGAGTTGTGGTGGTGGCTGCGCTACGTTTTCGGTTTTCCTGGTGGTGGCTGCGTTGAGAGTTGAGACTGAGAGAGTGAGTTGTGAGAGTGAGAGCACTGCTGCGTGAATTCAGAAGTCAGATAGGGTTGAGAATGAGAGGCAAGCTGCGTGAATTCTGAATCTGATGGGCTGCGTCCTGCGTCGTGAGTGTTTTTATTTTTTGGTCCAATAGAGTACGTATTGGGCTGGGCTGCGTATAATTAAAAAAAATGAAATAATAAATAGGATTTTAGCGGTTTGGTTTGGTTCGGTTCGGTTTCTGAAATGAGAACCGAGAACCGAACCGAACCGCTCGGTGCAGTGAAAAACAAAACCGAACTAAACCGCTAGAAATCGATTTTTTGCGGTTTTCGGTTTGGTTTGGTTCGGTTTGCGGTTCTCCTATTGGTTTGGTTCGGTTTTGAACACCCCTAGTCTATACGACCCTCAGCATCGTCGTCCATACGACCTTCCGCGCCGTCACCATGACGTTCTTCAGTACCATCATCCATACGACCTTCGGCATCGGTATTCTCGGAGCATTGTGTGGAAGAGCTTTTTTGTCCTACTTCCTCAGAAGAGTCTGATCCCACCGACACTACTTCCACCGCGTCCGCAGCTTCCGACCTACCGCCAGAAGAGTTATCATCAACCTCAAGATCGCCCCCTTCATGCTCATCATTATCACCCTCTGGAGAATTATCGTCGACTTCAACGTCGCATCCACTTGTTCACTTGTGGGAGCCGAACCTGGTTGATCTTGAACCTCGAGAACGACAGGCACGGTATTACCTTTTGGAGTTTTGGTTTCGGAAGCCTTCAACTTCGCAAACTGAGGGCGACTTTCGATATAAACTCTGCGGGTTTGTTTTGTTCTCACCAGAACCGGCCCTGCGGGGTAGGGGTATGAGATGTCAGGATTAAGCGACTCAATGGGTCCTCAACAAAGCCAGAACCCGATCTGACGACCCCCACCCCGTGTTAACATTAAAAGACAGGGGGAAGCCCGAGATAATATAAAAAGGGAAATGTTAAGAGATTCTAACCTCGGCCGTTTTGAAATGAGCTAGAAGCTCGCAGACCTGGGTTAAATATTTCTGTAAGATCGGATCTTTTGTCGTATAGGAGTTCCCGATCTGAGAAACAACTAATAAGGAGTCGGTACATAAATTGACCTGAGTAACTCGAAGGTCAATCGCGAAGCATAATCCTGCAATGCAAGCTTCGTATTCTGCTTGATTGTTTGAAGTTTGAAAACTGAATGTGAGGGAAACCACTATGACAACACCGTCAGGGCTTTCAAGCATCAGCCCGGCTCCGCTGCCTTTTGGGTTTGAGGAGCCATCCACGTGTAGGATCCATACGTTGTTTTCAGGATCGGCGGGGGTCATTTCTGCTACAAAATCCATGAGGACTTGGCCCTTCATGGTCGTCCAGGTTTTATATTTGATCTCGAACTCAGATAGCTCGACCGCCCATTTGATCATTCTTCCGGCGAGGTCAGGTCTGTGTAAGATTTGTCGTATGGGATAGTTAGTTCGTACAACCACCTGATGAGCCGCGAAATAAGGTCGGAGGTGTAACGCCCAAATAATTTAATTATTTATTTAATTAAATTATTTAGGTATTTTATTAGTATAGTCATATTTAATAATTAATAAAATGATGTTTTATTTAAATTAGGGAGTGGTGTTTAGCAATTAGCTGAGTAGTAGACGGGGGGCCCGTGATCCAAGAGCCCAAGAGCCTAGGCGCATGAAGGAGAGCACTAGCTAGGGTTAGGAATCATTTTGCGCATTCTTGGAGAAAAGAAAGAAAAAGAGATTTGCGAAGAGGAGAGGAGAGGAAACGGCGCGAAACCAAGGAGAAAGAAGGGAGGAGCTTTGTTGCTGTGGTTCTTTGGAGTCTTCGTGCAAGAGGATCACGTATTCGGCAAACCTAAGGTAAGGGTGGGTTCTACTTTATAATAGGGTGTATGATGGGGGTTATGTGGGAGATAGGACCTATGATGCCTGCCTCTTTGATCTTGTTGATGTTGATTTAGTGATGTTTGAATGTACTCATGTTGATTGAAATTGGTGTTTGGTGATTGATCATGGTGAAAATTTGGTGTTTGGTGTTTCGTGCGATTTGGTGTTGTTGTTTGGGTTGCTGGAAATGGCGCCCTGCTCCGGGGCGCCGTGGCTGTGTCATGTTTTGTTCCTGCTGAAGGCGCCCTGCTCCTGGGCGCCGAGCCAGTGTTGTTTTGGTTGCTGAATATGGCGCCCTAGGCGCCCAGTCATGATGTTCTGTTTTTGTGTTGCTGAAAGTGGCGCCCTAGGCGCCCAGTGTTGCTGTCTTGGTTGCTGGAGTTGGCGCCCTAGGCGCCCAGTGACGTTTAGGTGCTGCTGAAAGTGGCGCCCTAGGCGCCCAGTGTTGTCTTGTGTGTTTCTGTGTTGTTGGGGAAGGCGCCCTAGGCGCCCAGTGATGTCCCATGTTCTGCTGTTACTGTTTGCTTGCCTGTGTTGCTGATGTGCTAGGCGCCCTGTTGCTGGGCGCCAAGTCTGTTATGTTGCCTGTTGTGCTAGGCGCCCTGTTGCTGGGCGCCAGTTCCTGTGGTGTGTTGCACCCCGAAAAATCCCCGGCTTTGGGTTTCTCAATGTACAACGTGGAAAAATTTTGGAGCCGCCACCAATATTTTAATTTTAAGACCAAAACATTGAAAAAGGGTCTTTTGGACAAGGCGGATGGTCTTTTGAAGACTAGAGATATAGGTTCGGGGGTCGATTACGTACGAGGAAGGTGTTAGCACCGCGCACGTCCTTTCTACCGAAAGGGAACCTCTAATTAAATGTGTGGTTTTAACGTTTGATTTGAAAAAGACCTAGATTTGCCTATTTATTTCTTGTTTGAAGACGAATGAGAAAACTTACTGGAAATCTTATTTGTTGCGAGAAAGGGGGAAAAAAGGGTTTTTAGGAAAAAGTGCTTGACGGGACATGGCCCGCTCCTACGTATCTCCCGGTGCGATGGAGAATTCAAAGCTACGTAGTTCTTGGTTCTTTTTTTTTAAAGTTTTTGTTTTTTATCTTTTTTAGTGAGTTTTTTGATATAGGACGAGCATTAGCAAATGATTAAACTAGCAGAGGCTATGATGAATCACTGCTAAATGCTCAAAAAGAGTTGTACCGCTAGTCAAACGAACAAAGGTTCTGATGGACTATTGATAACAACTTGTTTTTATTATCTTTTTGAAAGTGATTTTCGAAAGAGATTGATTGGTACGAGGATCAAACTAACAAAAGTTATGATGGATCGTCGTTTATTATTTTTAGGAGAAAAGAACATTGTCACTAATAGCTAAACGAACAGAGGCTCTGATGAGCTACTAGCAACAATGGGTTTGAAAATGATTTTTGTTTGTTTTTTGAAAATTATTGGTTTAGGGGGGTGAAAAGAGTTTTTATTTGTGGCGCTTGACGAGGACGTGGCTCGCTCCTACGTATCCCAAACGGGAATCAAAGCGACGTAGTTCTAATGAAAAATGTTTTTGAAAGGGTTTAAAAGGGGTAAGTTGAATCATCCGAGACCATCTTCACCACTTAGAACATGATGCGCTAGGCATAAGTGGGAATCATATGGTTCGTCATCAGAAATGGACGATAATATACAAGAACGAGTAAATGAACGCTATAGCTAAGCTAAATCACACAGGGCAATTTTGGCACAGATCGCATTAACTAAATATTAACAAATTTAAAGACAGAAATACCTCTGATGAAGGCAGACGTTACAACTTTGAAGAATGCAAACCCCGACTAACCCTTGCAGGAGATCAGCTCAGACGGACCAACGGCGCGAATAGAGCAAAAATGAAGCGTAGAACTGGAAAATGAGATTTGCGAGAGTTGTCTTCTCAGATCTCGTGAAAAATGTGTCTCTGGAGCAATTCTTCTCGGATCTTGTGAGATCTATGTGTGAAGATCTGTGTGTGTTCTCCTCTGATCTCGTGAAGTCGCTCTCCCCCAAAATGTGACTTGGGGCTGCCTATTTATAGGCTTAGGAAAGCGTAGAAATTTTTTTAAAAAACATTTATTGCAAGGATGAATCGATTGTTTGATGAAGGCAAAATATAGTATAATCGATTCTTTGCTTTTAGAAAACATAGGAATCGATTCCTTGGGCTTTAGAAATTAGTGGGAATCGATTTTCAGGACCTTTTGCATAGGTGAAAATCGATTCCTTACTTAGTTAACACAATGAGGAATCGATTCTTGAGCCTTTGGAAATAGTGGGAATCGATTTTCAGGACCTTTTGCATAGGTGAAAATCGATTCCTTACTTAGTTAACACAATGAGGAATCGATTCTTGAGCCTTTGGAAATAGTGGGAATCGATTTTCAGGACCTTTTGCATAGGTGAAAATCGATTCCTTACTTAGTTAACACAATGAGGAATCGATTCTTGAGCCTTTGGAACAGAATAGAAATCAATTCTTGCTTTCCAGAAAAGTGTTTTTTTGACATGCATGCATAAAATATTTTCCAAAGCTTGCCATGCATAACATATTTTTTCAAAACTTGCCATGCATACATAACACATTTTCAAAAACCCTAATTTGATGCATGAGGCCTATTGCAAAAATTGTTTTTAGAGACCTTTTTGTGAGAAATGACCAAAATGCCCTTTTTGACTCTAACTTCCCAAAACGTGCATTCTAACCCTAAAAATGATGGATAATTTATTTTTGTGTGGAAAATTAGGGTTTGGACCTAAGCCGGACAAAATTGGGGTATGACATGGTGTTGCTGTTCCATTAGGCGCCCTGTTGCTGGGCGCCAGTTCCTGTTGTGCTGCTGTCTCTCTTGGCGCCCTGTTGCTGGGCGCCAGTTTCCGGTTGTTGTTGCTGCCTGCTAGGCGCCCTGTTGCTGGGCGTCAGTTTCCTGCCATGTCGAACAAATGTTGCTGTTTTTCTAAAATTTGATGTTGCTGTCACAGTGAACAAATGTTGCTATTTTTCTAAAAAATTGATGTTGCTGTCACAGTGAACAAATGCTGCTGTTTTTCTAAAAATTGATGTTGCTGTCACAGTGAACAAATGTTGCTGTTTTTCTAAAAATTGATGTTGCTGTCACAGTGGACAAATGTTGCTGTTTTTCTAAAAATTGATGTTGCTGTCACAGTGAACAAATGTTGCTGTTTTTCTAAAAATTGATGTTGCTGTCACAGTGAACAATTGTTGCTGTTTTCCTGAAAATTGATGTTGCTGTCACAGTGAACAAATGTTGCTGTTTTTCTGAAAATGATGTTGCTGTTTTTCTGAAAATTCACTGTTGCTGTCTCCGTTTTTATGTTGCTGTTTTCCTGGACAATCATGGTTGCTGTCTCCATTTTTGAGTTGCTGTTTTAAAGGCTATTGTTGCTGTTTGCTGTAAACAAATGTCGCTGTTTGTTGTAAATTGGTACTGTTCCTGGTGTCGTAAATTGTCGTTGTTCCCGGTGTTGTAAAATTGTTGTTGTCATTGATGTTGTAAATTTATTGGTGTCTTTGGGGTCGGTGATTGTTGGTCAAGTTGTTAGACTGTCCTATAGGTGTAGGTGTTATTGGTGATGATATAACAGGTGATGTGCCGATTTTTATTGGCTAAGGTGATAGGTGATGGGTCTATGACCATTTGTTGAATTTGGTGTTGTTGTGTCAATTAAATGACTGTTGTTGTTAATTGCCTCTGGTGCATTGTTCATGGTGTCGCATATATTGCATATGCATTATTTTGGTGATGATGGCTTCGGCCTTGGAGCTATAGGTGATGATGGTGATGCTCATACAGGTGATGATGCTCTTATTGGCTATTTTATTGGTGATGATTGGCACCACATGCATATACCCGTTGGTGTGAGTTGCATCTCATATACTTACTCATGATGTTGGTGATAATTCTTGGTGATTTATAATTTGATGTTGTTGTGAAGCGGTTGATATAGTTGTCGTAACTCTAGCATATTGCCTATCACATATGCTATTATAAGGTTAGATAACTCACCCCTTCTGTTTGAATGTTACCCCTATGTTGGTAACGTGCAGGTGATTGCGAGTGAAGGCATGTCTACCTTCGCTAGTTGAGTCGGTGTCGTCGCTCTGATACGTAGCACTCGGGGGGATGAACGCTAATTTTTATTAGTTATCTTTATTATTTAATTTCTGTGGTTTTACGGTGATGTTATGATTAATTGTTGAACCTTTATTTTTATTCCGCTGCATGGTGATAGAGTTACTGTTATGTATCGTACTATTTAATGGTGAATTTTATTTATTGACGTGTGTGGTTTATTGGTGTAAATGTGGCATCCATTGTGGGTGTAGCGAAAAACGTTTTTGAAACTCTGATTTTTGTCAAAAAATTTCCGGGTAGAAAAGGGGTGTTACAGGAGGCGACGAGCTACGATGATCAAGGCAAGAGCGATTTTCTCAACTCTCTGATAACGACTTTAAGGGCCTTGCAGTGCTTTACTTGAAAAGTAGACCGGGCTCTGTCCGGCCTCAGTGTCCCGGATTAGAACAGCGCCTAAAGCTTCCTCTGAGACTGCCAAGTATAAGTATAAGGTTTCCCCCTCATCTGGGAGAGTGAGGATCGGAGGCTCGGAGAGTGCTTTCTTGAGCTGGTTGAGGGCCTCATCCTGTTCAAGAGTCCATTTGAATTTTTCCTCTTCCTTTTTGAGTAATTTGAACAAAGGGTGTGACTTGAACGCCGCGTTTGAAATAAAACGGGATAAAGCAGCGATCATGCCATTGAGCTTTTGGACTTCCTTCTTCGAGGTCGCTGTCCGCATCTCGGTCACAGATCGGCATTTGTCCGGGTTAGCCTCAATTCCCCGTTCAGTCAAATAGAACCCGAGGAATTTTCCAGCTCGGACCCCAAATGTGCATTTTTCCGGGTTTAACCTCATGTTATTCTTCCTTATCTCGGCAAATATTTCTTTGAGGTCGGAAACATGGGTGCTCTTCTTTTCGCTTTTTGCGATCATATCGTCGAGATAGACCTCAACGATGCGGCCGATTTGTTTCTGAAAGACATTGTTCATCATTCTCTGGTATGTGGCTCCGGCGTTTTTCAAATCGAAGGGCATCACCCAGTATGCGAAATTACCTCTGTCGGTCATGAAGGCAGTTTTTTCCTGATCGGGAGGGAACATCGCGATTTGATTATAACCGGAGTATGCATCCATGAAAGATAGTAAATGAAAACCCGAGGCGTTGTCGATGAGGCGATCTATGATCGGGACAGGAAAAGCGTCTTTAGGACAGGCTTTGTTAAGATCGGTATCGTCAACGTACATTTGCCACTTTCCACTACTTTTCTTAACAAGTACGGGGTTGGAGAGCCACGTCGTGTACTTAATTTCAGACACAAAATTTGCTTTAATTAAATCCTCCACCGCTTTGGCAGTAGCGACTGCGTTCTCTCCGCTCTGAGCTCTCTTTCTTTGTGCGACCCACCTAGCATCGGGATGAACGGAGAGTTGGTGGCAAGCGACTTCGGGAGGAATCCCGGGCATGTCTTCGGCCGACCATGTGAAAAGGTCGGTATGGTCCTTTAAACACTGTGTCAACTCGATTTTCACAACTTCAGAAAGGTCGGATCCGATCCTGATTTTTCTGGATGAATCCTCCCCGAGCTGAATTTCTTCGAATTCCTAGTCAGGCTGGGGCCTTTTCATTTTTCTTTTCATCTCTCTGGCAAGTTCGTCATCATCCTCGTCTTCTGAGCTGTTGGGGTCATTTCTCGTGTCCAAATCGGTTACATTTACGTCGGCGGATTGGTCATTCCCCAAAGGACCTTTCCTAGTTTTCTGATCTGGCGCAAAAGGAGAGCCTTCTTCTTCGACGGCCTTTTTTTCGGCTTTCATGTATAAGAAGAAACACCTTTGTGCAGCTTCGAAGTCGGCATCCAAGGTGATGACTTTATTGCAAAGAGAGTAGAACTTCATTTTGAGATGGGTGGTGGAAGTTACTGCTCCGAGCCTACCCAAAGTCGGTCGTCCGATAATACAGTTATAGATCGATTGACAAGGCAAAATGAGGAATCTTGTCTTGACAGTTCTTACCATAGGCTCCACTCCGTAAGTAACCATCAACTCCAAATGGCCGAGTGGTTTGGTTCGGGATCCGTTAAATCCGGATAAGGCCGAACCTCTGTAAGGAATGAGGTCTTCCTTGTCAATCCCCATTCTGTCAAAAAGGTCAACGAAGATGATATCAGATGAGCTTCCTTGGTCTACTAGAATCCTTCTAACCTCATGATTGGCTATTATAGCGGTGATTAGGAGTGGTACGTGTTTGTTGGGTTTGCCGTTCAGTAGATCTTCGTTGTCAAAAGCTATAGGGGGACGAACTGGAGAAACCGGCGTTGGCGAGGTAGGGGCCATGTAACACCCCAGTTTTCGAATTAATACAATTTGTGTCTATGTGCATATATTAGTAATTGCGTGATAATTTTGTATGTGTCTATTTTGCAATTAGTGTTTATTTTGGTTATATATATATATATATTATTATTCTAGTTTATTAAATAGTAGTCTAAAATTATAACATTATTATTTTATACCAATTATTTATTTTGATGAAGGTAGCATGCTAGTTTTAAGTTTTTTTTAAGAAAAAAAAAATAATTAAAGGAATTGACAAGAAAGAGAGGTGTGGGGCGTACAACCCATGAATTCAAGTTTTATTTAAAAACAAACAAAAACCCATCTACTGTCGACACTTTCTTCGTCCACTTCTCTTGCCTGGGTTTCTTTTTTTTAAATTATTAACAAAACCCTACTGTTCATTGCCTTCAACACAGCGCAGAACCAACATACCCAACCTAGAATCTTCTCTCTTCTCATTCTCCCTCGTTTGGCTACGGATCAGTCCCAAAACTTACAACCCAACTCGAAATTACCCTCTGAGCCCGTTTCCAACCTCCGTTTTATCAAAGGAAGCACCATTTGTTGCGTATTTTAGCACTGGGCGAACTGTTTTTCACAGTTTCCGGCCACCACAGTTTCCGGTTGGAAAAACGGACGCCGTTTTCGGATTCTACGCGTCGAAACCTTCGGGAAGAACTAGTCTCTTTTTCGTTTCGGTGAAGTTGACGTCGGACCCCTTTTTCGCCATATTTCACTCTCTATACAACCTGTGAATTTTTCTTCGCGCCCGTTGAGTGTTGAACTGTCGCTACCGGCACATTTTCTTGCTCTTGTTGATACCGCAGATTACTCTTATCGAGGTAGTCAAGAGTGAAGGCGAAGGTTCTTCACTAGCTGAGTCGGTGTCGTCTCTGATACGTAACACTCGGGGAGGGGATTGAACTCTATTTGATTTAATTGTTTTGTTGCACGATTTTGTTTTGAAATGTTAGTCAAATTTTGACCTTAGACGAATTTTGGTGATGTTAAATGATTCTACGTGTTTTGATGTGCTTCCGCAAATGTTATAAGTCGTTTAGTTTGGTAGAAAGGAAAATGTGGCACTCCAATGCATGTTTTAGTTTAATTCTCGCACTCTGATATTGAATGAATTAAACGGGTAGAATTGGGGTGTTACATTAGTGGTATCAGAGCAGTTCGGTCTGTCCGACCAAGTTGTCGAGTCGTTGCGTCGGTTAACAATCAAGTATTGTTACTCGTTTAAAATTGTATTTTGTGTTGTAGTGATAAGCTGAAATGGCCGGACGGAATGATACTGCTATTGGTGCTGCCTTGGGTGCTATGGCTCAGGCCTTGGAGAACAATCAACAGAACGCTGGTGAGAATGCTGGGTCTCGCAGCTTGGCGACTTTCCAAAGAGAGAATCCGCCTACCTTCAAGGTCAAGTATGATCCTGATGGAGCATTGGCTTGGTTGAAGGAGATTGAGAGGATCTTCCGTGTGATGGACTGCACTCCAGCACAGAAGGTTCGATATGGAACTCACATGTTGTCAGAAGAGGCCGATGATTGGTGGTTAGATACGCATCAGAGATTGGAAGCTGCAGGTGAAGAGACCACCTGGGTCGTCTTCCGTAGAGAGTTTTTGAGGAAGTATTATCCTGAGGATGTTCGGGGTAAGAAGGAGATCGAATTTCTTGAGTTGAAACAAGGGAACCTGTCTGTTACTGAGTACGCGGCTAAGTTTGTGGAGCTGGCTAAGTTTTACCCGCACTATAATGAAGCGACTGCTGAATTTTCTAAGTGCATCAAGTTTGAAAATGGGTTGAGAGCTGATATTAAGAAGGCGATTGGGTACCAGAAAATTCGTGTGTTCTCAGATTTGATTGACAGTTGTAGGATTTTTGAGGAGGACAACAATGCTCACTATAAGATCATTAATGAGAGGAGGAACAATCGTCAATATCGTAGTAAGCCGTATGATGTCTCGAATGGTAAAGATAAGCAGAAAGTCGCTGATGGCATGAGAACTAGTGGGGGAGGTGCCTCTGCTGGTGTGGTATGTTATAGGTGTGGCAAACCGGGTCATAAGAGCAATGTGTGCAACGCTGAAGTGAGGAGGTGCTTTCGTTGTGGCAAGATTGGACATGACGCACCTGAGTGCAAGCATAAGGAGATGATCTGCTTCAACTGTGGTGAAGAAGGGCACATTGGTAGTCAGTGTCAGAAGCCAAAGAAGGAGAAGACCGGTGGAAGGGTGTTCGCCCTCGCAGGTGAGTCGTGTGCTTTTTCTTGCTTATGTTGTGTGCTTTGATCTTTTGTTGCTAGTGTTAGATATTTTGTTTTCATAGAGCTTGGCCTATTCTTTAAGCTATGCATTGTGTGTTTATTGTGTCCTCTCTGTGGACTCTGTATTTTTCCTAGTTTGTGACTTGGTTGTTATGTGATCTTCGAATTCAATTAATCCGTATTTTATTACTCAACTCTATAGTTGCTATTTGAATTATGTGAATGTGTGGTTTAAGAACAATATGTGCATTGAGATTGTTTTGAACGTCTGTTAAACTAATTTTATTGCTAGATGTTCACATATATATTTAAATATGTACTTTATTTGAATTAATTAATTTGACTCCATAAATAAAGACTATGCCTTGCAATTTTGTTGTTATACGTGTTGGGAAACCACTTTGTTGTCTTGCTGATTGCAATTTTGATTTTTGGACATACTTGTTTATTGTGTTTTGATTTGATTATAATTGATAGTGTGCAAATAATTTGTCTTGGCAGCATTATAGGTTCTACTTCTTTTCCGCAGAGCTTAGTGAAATAACATGTTGGTAATTAATTAAAAGTAGATGCTAGCTGCTTCGTTAGAATAAGAAAGTTGATCATGATGCCTATATGTTAATTTTTCTAAGTCATTAACTCTTGTGTAAGCTACTTCTTTTTGTGTTGTGAGTTGTGCTTAATATCATTGGAATTAACTTTTATGCTTGTTAGTAAAGCGTTTAGTTTTAGAATCGAGATGTTTTATTTTGCGACCTGATCCCATTGATCACCCTCATAATGACCCAATATCACTGGTGGGTGCAAAACCCAACAATCCAAGCATAAATCATTTCTTATTCCTCCTTTGAGCATTTTCATTCGAATGACAACTTGATTCCTATTCTAGATTCTCTTGTCTGATCGTTGTCATCGTCTCCGTTTTCCCTCTAGATGTTACTTCCATTTCCTCTTTCGTGACTCCGATGTAGATTTGACTATTTCCCTTGTTTGAACTCTTAAAGCATTTTATTCTTTGACTTTGACATTGGGCTTACGAAATTTCGAGGACGAAATTTTTTTTTTTGGGGGTTGAATTGTAACACCCCAGTTTTCGAATTAATACAATTTGTGTCTATGTGCATATATTAGTAATTGCGTGATAATTTTGTATGTGTCTATTTTGCAATTAGTGTTTATTTTGGTTATATATATTATTATTCTAGTTTATTAAATAGTAGTCTAAAATTATAACATTATTATTTTATACCAATTATTTATTTTGATGAAGGTAGCATGCTAGTTTTAAGTTTTTTTTAAGAAAAAAAAAATAATTAAAGGAATTGACAAGAAAGAGAGGTGTGGGGCGTACAACCCATGAATTCAAGTTTTATTTAAAAACAAACAAAAACCCATCTACTGTCGACACTTTCTTCGTCCACTTCTCTTGCCTGGGTTTCTTTTTTTAAAATTATTAGCAAAACCCTACTGTTCATTGCCTTCAACACAGCGCAGAACCAACATACCCAACCTAGAATCTTCTCTCTTCTCATTCTCCCTCGTTTGGCTACGGATCAGTCCCAAAACTTACAACCCAACTCAAAATTACCCTCTGAGCCCGTTTCCAACCTCCGTTTTATCAAAGGAAGCACCATTTGTTGCGTATTTTAGCACTGGGCGAACTGTTTTTCGCAGTTTCCGGCCACCACAGTTTCCGGTTGGAAAAACGGACGCCGTTTTCGGATTCTACGCGTCGAAACCTTCGGGAAGCACTAGTCTCTTTTTCGTTTCGGTGAAGTTGACGTCGGACCCCTTTTTCGCCATATTTCACTCTCTATACAACCTGTGAATTTTTCTTCGCGCCCGTTGAGTGTTGAACTGTCGCTACCGGCACATTTTCTTGCTCTTGTTGATACCGTAGATTACTCTTATCGAGGTAGTCAAGAGTGAAGGCGAAGGTTCTTCACTAGCTGAGTCGGTGTCGTCTCTGATACGTAACACTCGGGGAGGGGATTGAACTCTATTTGATTTAATTGTTTTGTTGCACGATTTTGTTTTGAAATGTTAGTCAAATTTTGACCTTAGACGAATTTTGGTGATGTTAAATGATTCTACGTGTTTTGACGTGCTTCCGCAAATGTTATAAGTCGTTTAGTTTGGTAGAAAGGAAAATGTGGCACTCCAATGCATGTTTTAGCTTAATTCTCGCACTCTGATATTGAATGAATTAAACGGGTAGAATTGGGGTGTTACAGGCCACGCTCATAAGTTCTTTCCACTTGCGTTTCATTGTTTTGCCCGATGCTTCTTTGGGGAAAACCCTCAAAATCATCATCATCACGAATCTTCCCTTTGATTTTCGAAAGTCGGGTTTGTTCTGAGTCTTCGGGTTTTCGCTTTACCCTGGGATTTTCCTGTTCTTGTTTAACTTCTGGTCCCTGCTGTCCGGGCTTATTTACATAACCTGCAAGCTTTCCTCTTTTGATCATGTCTTCTATGTCGTTTTTCAAAGCATTGCAGTGATTGGTATCATGTCCGTTGCTGCGGTGGTACCTGCAGTATTTATTGAAACGCTATCCCGGCCTATGGGGGATAGGGTTGGGAAATTTCACATCCCTGAACTTCGTGTTCAGGCGTTCGCCTAATATCGTTGCCCGGGTTTCATTAAGATCGGTGTAAACTTGATGACGATTTTGAGGGTGGGTATCCCGGCTACCTCGGTTATCAATACGATAGCCCTTCTCTCCGTAGGGTTTTGAGGATCCGGCTCGGGCTACCGTTCTGCTAGTTTTGAGTCCTTCTTCGTGATCAATGAAACATTGGGACTTCTGGAGGAACTCATGCAGGGTGGTTGGTTCGAAAGTCCCGATATGAGTCTGAAACAAACTTCCTTCCCAGAGACCGGCAGTCATGATGTAAAGTCGAAAATCGTCATTCAAGTTCCGAACTTGGGAAGCTTCTTTGTTAAATCTCTCTATGTAATCCCTTAGGGGTTCGTCCCCCCTTGAACAATGGATGCTAATACTTTCTTGTTTTTGGGTTTACTTCTCGAGTGGGCGAACTGAGCCGAGAATAGCTTTGCCAATCGGTCCCAAGAGAAGATGGAGTTTTGTTTGAGAGATCTCAACCAATCGGAAGCTACCCTCTCTAAGGTCAGAGGGAAGATTCGGCATTTAATTTCCATAGGAACATTCCGATATTGCATTATGGTGTCGAAATAGTCTAGGTGTCGGTCTGGGTCGCCCGTTCCGTCGCATGGCTTCAGTCCATCCGGAGGTTTTGCAAGGTGCCTAGGTACTGGAAAATAGTCGATCTTCTCTGTGAAAGGACCTTTGCGCTTAGTGATCATTTCCCGGGGGGAGGGGGGATTGGCGGTAATTACACGGATCAGGAGTTCTTCTTAGTTGGTGACGATGTTGCTGTCCCGGTGACCTTTCTCGGCTTCTGGAACGTCGTCTTGGGGAGGACGAAGCCAAGGAATAACAGACTTGGGATGAATAAACAGAGCTGTCTTCGTCTTCAACCCGGATGGGGGGAGAATGGGATCCATTCCCCCTCGGTCGGCGGGGTGGAGATCGATGATAATGCCTTCTTCGAGCGGGAGATCGGTGTTGTCTTCGCGCGGGGTTATTTCTCTCTGGAGGATTATGCTGAGGTGAGATCTGATCCAGGATATGTCTAGCCCGAAGCTCAGCTACCTCGACTTCGAGCTCGGTAAATCGGTAACTCCGTTGTTGGTTTGCTTCCGTTTGATGGTTCAGAAGATGGACGAGCTGTTGAACAGCATCGACGGGAACCGAGATTGCTTGAGGAGGAGGGGGAGACGATTTCTCCCCGAGCTCCCGGTTACCATAGCCCCATCTGGGTTCCGGGCTTGGGATGAATTTGGAAAATCTTCTACATGCCCTTCTGGGGTGCCCTGTGGTGGGACCTGTTGCAAGATGGGTTCTGGGATCGGTCTCATAGCAGATCCGACTATGAGATTTTGGGTCCTCGGGCTGAGTTGAGGAGGCATTGCCGATCAAGGCAAAGAAAGGAAAATATAGGGAAACAGATCTCCCACTGTGGTCACCAATGTTCTGTATCGTATCTCCGAACTTGTGTCTGATCTTAAGTACGGTGTCCGATCCGAGATAGTTGATAGATGTAGACGTAGTCCTTGATCGATCGTTGTCCGATCCGAGGTGGGGTGTGGTACCTGCAAAGATACTCTGACGCTCAAGTCAGGAAGGTAGCTAATTGCAGATAGAGATTAGGGTTGATGTGTGTACATTTAATGAAGCATTGAATGCTTATTTATAGAGTTTGGTGGTGTTTGACCTGATGGATCAGGACCGTCCGATCTTGCGCTGTGATCTTGGCAATTGATGAGTGGATCTTGCATTCTTGAATGAGCCTTATGTAAATGGGCTTTGGGGGTGTAGTTAGCATATGCCCTATCCATAACAAGAGGAATACTACTGGTTGTTAGGGAATTCGAGTTTTTTTTTTAGTATTAGTATCAATTTTAATTAGTTATGAAATATTTTATTAGTATTAATATCAATTTTCAAAATAAATCATTCTTCTACTCCATCAGCATCAAGACTTTGTGACTGGAATATTGTTGGTTGTTGCTGTTGCGGTGGTTAGGAGGAGTATGTTACAGGGGTGCATGTAGTCAGCGGAGAGATCTCCGATTCCCAACGAAATGATTCCTTTTTTTGCAACAATATTTGAGGACGGATTATTCTCTGCTAGTACATGCAAATTCAAACGGGTATTCATGATTTCATCGCCCACTAAAAGACATTCGAGAATGAAACAAACTACCATATGATGATTCCTTTGACTATATGGGAAATGACAGTGAAGAGGAATGACTTAAGGTGCATAGACATCAAGTCCAAAGTCTCAGTTTTTTTAGTTCAATTAGTAACGTTTTTATACTTAGGTACAGATCAAAAAGACTCGTTTACAATACTAAACAATTGTTTAGTATTTCTTACTAAAGGGGTATATGAGTAAATTCCCCAAAAATTAGAAAAACGAATATCCTCAATTTCAAAAACTCACGCATAACAATTTCCCCAACTTACGCTGCGCTGAGAAGAGAACAACACCGTCTAATTCTTCTTCAGTCACTTCATTTCAAGGTCACTTTATTCGCAATGGTTTTTTGTTGGTTGCGACGGTGGTGTTCTCTTCTCAGCGCAGCGTAAGTTGGGGAAATTGTTATGCGTGAGTTTTTGAAATTGGGGATATCTGTTTTTCTAATTTTTGGGGAATTTACTCACACACCCATTTAGTAAGAAATACTAAACAATTGTTTAGTATTGTAAATGAGTCTCTGATACCCAATACTCACTCACTCAATGACACCTCATTTTTTTCTTTAAATAATTTAAAACAAAATTAAATAATGAACTAATTTTGCCTAGAATGTATGATACCCACCAAACTCTCAGTGCGTATGGTGGAGTTTTCCTATAAAAATATAAGACAAAATATCTTCGGAGGTGTTTAACTTTTTTTTGATAAACAATAGGTCCCTTAACTTTTTTTGTAACGACTAGGTCAATTAAGTTTTAAAAACGTTGCGTTGTTGCCTTTTTCAACGTTTTGTCATTAACTCCGTTAATAGACAAATTATGTGACTATTTGACTGCTGAATTGGCAGGGTAGATAGGATAATTTCAATATTTTATAATTATTATTAATTAAAAAAAAGAGTAAAAGCCCAAATTGGTCATTGACAAATTTTTCGTGGGACGAATTCGTCCCTCACAATTTTTTCGAGACACATTGGTCCCTTACAATTCCAAAACGGGACACGTTAGTCCCTCCATCCATTTTGACGTTACCAGCACAGTAAACGTGTCCTACGTGGCACGTTAAGTGCCACGTGTCACGTTAACTGCCACGTTTATTTTGGGACAAATAAGTCCCTGACTTTACAAATTTGAAAATGGGACAAATCAGTCTCTTACTTTTTTGAAAAGGGGACAAATCACCCCTCCCCCCTCCGTTCCACTGTTCACCCCCTCCCCCCTCCGTTCCACCAACTGTTCCTCTTCCTCCCCCCTCGCCCCTCCGTTCCACTGTTCACCCCTCCCCCTACCGTGAACCCCTCCCCCCAGATCTGGAACTCATCTCTCTCTCCTCACTCACGTTAAATCTGGAACTCATCCCTCTCTCTCTCCTCCTCTCCATCTCCTTCTCACTCTCGCAGATCGCACTCCCCCCTCTCACCACCGCCTCTCGTAGATCGCACTCCCCCCTCCCACCACCGCCTCTCGTAGATCTCGGTCTCCCCTCTCACCACCGTAAGCCATCACTTACCAAACTCTCACCGTAGGAACGAAAGGGATAGAAGAGAGGAGGAGAAGAAGAGAGGAGGGAGAGCGACGAGAGAGAAGGAGGGGTTCACGGCGAGATGCGAAGAGAGAGAGGGAGGAGGATCGGTGAGGGGAGAACGAACCAGAGAGGGAGGGGAGAGGGGAAAGCGAACCAGAGAGGGGGCTGTGAGAGAGAGAGCTGTGAGAGAGGAGGATCGGTGAGGGGGGAGGGGTGGAGGTAGAAGACGATGAATAGTAACAGAGGACTGATTCGTCTCTTTTTTAAATTGTCAGGGACCGATTCGTCCCTTTTTAAAATCTAACGTGACACGTGGCACTTAACGTGACACGTGGCACTTAACGTGACACGTGGCACTTAACGTGCCACGTAGGACACGTTTACTGTGCTGGTAACGTCAAAATGGATAGAGGGACTAACGTGTCCCGTTTTGGAATTGTCAGGGACCAATGTGTTCCGAAAAAATTGTAAGGGAATTCGTCCCACGAAAAATTTGTTAAGGACCAATTTGGGCCTTTACTCTTAGAAAATGTGAAAGCTGCTGTTGTTGGATTTGAAGCAACTCTCGGTTGAAGATGAATAACGATTGAAAACAGATCTGAAACTGAACAAGAATAGCTCAAATCTGAAACTGGAAAAAATGAAATCTGAAACTGGAGATTTGCTCGTTAATAATGAAGCTTGGCGTTTTAAACCCTTGCTTCGTTTTGTAGATAGAAGATTAAGCTTGTAGTTTTTCCCAGATTTGTTCGTTTCAGATTAAGCTTGTTTTTTGTCTTCATTTTTCCCAGATTTGCTTTATCATTAAACAAAATAATGGTTTTGTTGCCAAACTGAAATTGAAAGACGATATGTACCCTTTTTGTCTTCTTTCTTAGTTACTTTCTTGCTTTTACGTTTTGGTGTTTCAAACAAAGCATTCTCCGTGTTTTCGTCTTTTTAAGGTTTAAATACGTTTTTACCCCCCGCAAATAGGGGGTGTTTTGCTTTTACCCCCTACAATTTTTTTTTAAAAAAACCCCTTGCAAATGTCAACAATTTGGCGTTAGCCCTTCTGTTAGGATGTCTGTTAACACTCTGTCTACGTGTCAGTCAAGTATCTATGTGGCATTTTAATTGCCAAATGACTTGCTACGTGTTAAAAAACCCTAGACGGTCATCTTCTTCTTCTTCCCATTCCTTTCTCTTCTTCCCTTCGTTGCTTTCACCATTTCTTTCTCAAGCACACCCAAGTTACTTCTTCTTCTTCCCTTCGTTTCTCTTCTTCCCTTCGTTTCTCTGAACCATTCGTTTCTCTTCTTCCCAAATTACTTCTTCTTCTTCCCTTCGTTTCTCTGAACCATTCGTTTCTGTTCATCTCTTCTCTTCTTTTCTCCATGAATACACACAGTGAAGGTTCTTCATCAAATGCACACATACCCAGAAGACGATTTC
The DNA here is from genome assembly GCA_039519185.1 of Astragalus membranaceus. Lineage (NCBI taxonomy): Eukaryota > Viridiplantae > Streptophyta > Magnoliopsida > Fabales > Fabaceae > Astragalus > Astragalus membranaceus. The sequence continues at coordinate 78,960,752 of CM076847.1, forward strand.
CAGTTTGTCCGTGTGGGAATACGATGAAGTTTTACATTTCTGGATCTACACAAAACCCAGGACGCCCCTATTGGAAGTGCCTCCACTGGGTATGTTGTTAACTAATTGTAATATTCATTGTTGTTCCTCTCACTGTAAAACTGTAACTGTGTATTTTGCATTGTAGAAGTTAAAAGACAGCTGCAAATTATTTGTGTGGGATGATGAACTAAGTGAAGCACGTTTTACAACTCTCATGGATTCTCCTTCAACGGAAGCAAGCTCCCATGAAATTCAAAGCTGCAAAGCTTGTCATTATGCTGAGAAGTTAATTGAAGCAAGCACCAAAGAGAAAGAAAAGCTGAAGACAAAATTAGCAAATGAGAGGGAAAGGGTTAGGGGGCTTACATCTAGGTTTCAAGGGGTTCAATTTGTCTTGATTGTATCATGGGTTGTGTTTGCTGTTTATGTTGTTTGGGTTAAGGGAAATTAGTGTCCTAGGATTTGTTGTTGGTCAAGTTTTCTATTGATGATTAGTGTTTGTAATTTGAATCAAGTTATTAATGGAAATTAGTGTCCTAGGATTTGTTGTTGGTTAAGTTTTCTATTGATGATTAGTGTTTGTAATTTGAATCAAGTTATTAATGGAAGTTTGTTTGCTTTTTATTTGTTGTAGACATTCTTATCCATAGGTGCCTGTGAGTGTGGCATTGTACAACATTATGCTCCCAGCGCCCATGGCATGGGCGCCATGTTCCTTGGAGACAGTAAGGGCGCCACTATGGGCGTCATTTTCTTTGTTGTGATCATTCTTGTCCATAGGACCCCAGGTGCCTGTGAGTGTGGCATTCTGCAACATTATGCTCCCAGCGCCCATGGCATGGGCGCCATGTTCCTTGGAGACAGCAAGTTTACAAAATAGTCACTAAAATACCAGAATTGAACATCCATAAATGAACCAGAATCAAGTTTACAAAATAGTCATTAAAATACCAAAATACTGTCATTACTCATTACAATACGTGTGATACCAAAATACTTCAAACAAAATACAGTCATTACATTACAATAGAAATTACATTACAAGAGAAATTACTAAATCTCCTAATTTTGGAACAACTTCACTCTAGTCTTGGTTAGTCTTGGAGATGTTCTTACTCTTCCTGACTCTTGGGTTAAATCACCTCCATAATCAGCAGCAGCATTTGAACTATGTGCAGTGCCAGCTTCATCAATCACTCCTGGTGCAGTGGCAGCTACTGCAGTAACTGTTGGTGCAGATCCTTTTTTGATTGGCAACTTCCGTCTAATTCCAAGTGGTTTACTCCTTCCTGTTACCTTTGCAGCAATATGGACTGGTGCAGCAGAATCAACAACTGGTGCAGCAGAATCAACAACTGGTGCAGCAGCAATATGGACTGATGCAGCAGAATCAACAACTGGTGCAGCAGAATCAACAACTGGTGCAGCAGCAATATGGACTGATGCAACAGAATCAACAACTGGTGCAGCAGAATCAACAACTGATGCAGCAGCATTAGGCACTTGTTGTGCAGCATCATCAGACACTTGTTCTGCAGCAGCATCAGGGACTGCATCTGTACTATTAAAAGCTTCAGCTAAATTATTCATCAAAACATCACACTTGGGCTAAAAACTAAAAGCATGCTTACACCATAACTTGGTAGGAACACCCATGAGCCACTCCCATGCTTTAACATCCAGCTTCTTCATCTCTTTCATTTGTTCCTCCCATCCTTGATAGTAGGTAGCCTTTGCAGCCCCCATCATTAGGTCTCTCATTGCTGTACCTCCTCCAAATTTCTTCTTGAAATTGGCATATAGATGCCTCAAGCAAAGCCTATGTTCCACCGTCTCAAACATCTCTTCAAACACAGCAACCAAACCCTATATTGCCAATAAATTAAACAAAAACAGCAACAAATTATTAAAACACAGCAACAAATTAAACAAACACAAACAAATTAAACAATATACACTGAAATGAAACACAGTGAAGGTTTTAAACAATATACCTTTTGCTGATCTGAAATGAAAACCCATCTACTTTCTTGACCAATGTCCTCCATAAGCAAGGTCAAGAACCATCTCCATGATTCCTTTGTTTCATTCTCAACAACTCCAAATGCAAGTGGATAATATTGGTCATTTGGGTCTCTTCCAATAGCTATTAAGAGCTGTCCCCCATATTTTGTCTTCAAATGACATCCATCAACCCCAATAAAAGGCCTACATGCAGTCTTGAATCCTCTCTTTGTGCCATTGAAACAGAAGTAAAAAGACCCAAATCTGGCTTGCGAACTGGGTGGAATTCTATCAACATTGATTTTGCAAGTGTTACCTTGGTGAGCCCGAACAAGCTCTCCAGCATAATTCCAAAGCTGAGAGTATTGCTTATCTGCATCACCTTCAACAAGATCTCTTGCAATCTTGATTCCCTTCCAAGCCCTATTGACAGTCACACCAGTAGCATACTTCCTTCTAATCTCCAACATGACTTCGGATATTTTAACCTTGTTTGTTGATTGAAGCTTTTCAGCCACAAGTCTACTTACCCACTTGGAGTTGGCATTTCTATTATTAAAAACCCTCCCACACGTGTGCTTACCCTTGTATGTTTTTAACCTATACGTGTGACTGGTACCCACTTGACTACAATAAGCCAGATACCCACATTCACTTTTACACACAAGCCTTGCCCTATTTTTTTTCATTTTTTAAATACTTTAACTCCCTGCCATTTAATACAGCATGTTCCAAAATTGCCTCTTTAAATTGAGCAATAGAGTTAAACTCCAAACCAAGCTTGAATTTATAATCCCTATTTAATTCTTCTTTCTTGAAAACAGGGTACCTCATACCCATTTGCCCAATATCATCTTCCTCAGCTTCTGAACATGTGCTGAATAACTCCTCACTCTCATATGTGTCCTCCATCACTTGTTCCTCTTCATCACTTGATGTAGATAAGGTTATTCCTGCTGCAGCTCTTTTTGTAGGAGACATCATCTTACGAGTAGACCACATCTTGGTTCTTCTTTTCTTGACAGAAACATTTTCTTCAGCAGCAGCAGGTACCTCAGGTTCAAATCCATCATCAACAGCATTTGCCCTTTCTTCTTCACTGTCATCAAAATGAATCCCTGTAGCATCATCTTCAGATTCAGCTTCAGTAGCTCCTTCAGTCTCCTCCTCTAAACCCTTGCCACTGGAATCTCCATCAATCTTCTCCCCAACCAGTGATTCAACATACATATGTATGTCACAGTTATGCTTGATTGCAAAATCAGAACATTGGAGTGCATCTCTGTCTACCTTAAGTGACTTATAACCACCTATGTAGTCTGGTGAATCAGACATCCACCATAGGAGAACCTCTTCTTTGTATCCTGAGTCTCTAACAATGTCAACAGCTTCAAAGAAACTCCATTTGTCAACATCATTGATGTTGGCAACATCAATATCCCCACCATTGTAGCCAGTGTTTTCCCCAACTTCAAATTTACCCCCATGGTGAATAATGATGCTGAAACTCATGCCTACAAAAAACCAAACATTTTAAACTTTAAAAAAGGTCCCTCAAATATATATTTTTTTGAAAAAGGTCCCTCAATTATCAATGAAAACTGCTCAGTCAAATAAAGCACAAAGGCCCCTCATTTAAATACACAACACAGGAACATGGGTCAAAAACAACACAATCACAGCTGTGGTCCCAACAAACATGCATGAGAAGTAAAACAACACGCATCAAAATAATCACAGCAAGAGGAGTCAAAAACAAGACAATCACAGCAACAGTAGTAAAAACACATGCATGAGAATCAACATAACCTATTTTATTAACACAATCACAACAAACATCAACAGAATCAACAAAAACACACGCATCAAAAGGTGTTTTGACCAATAGAGTGCAGTAAACACTCTCTTTTTGCATTTCAAACGGATACACAGAAAAACTTACTACTGAGCTTCACAAACCCATCATCAAATGATTTCACAAACCCCAAACTAAAACACATCAACGAACCAAGTAAAAGACAGAAAAACTTACTTTTGAGCTTCGTTTCACTTCGTCTTCATTGTTGCTTCGTCTTCGTCTTCTTCTCTCGCAAAACCCTTCGTCTTCTTCTCTCGCAAAACCCTTCGTCTTCTTCTTCTCAGTGTGTTACTGCATTCTCACTCTCACTCTCACTCTCACTCTCACTCTCACTCTCACTCTCACTCTCTACGCTCTACTCAGAAAGCTTTCCATTCTTCCTCTGTTTCTTCTTTCTTTTACTTTCAATTTTTTTTAATTGATAATTTAACACGTGGGAAGCCATTTGGCAATTAAAAATGCCACATAGATACTTGACTGACACGTAGACAGAGTGTTAACAGACATCCTAACAGAAGGGCTAACGCCAAATTGTTGACATTTGCAAGGGGTTTTTTTTAAAAAAAATTTGCAGGGGGTAAAAGCAAAACACCCCCTATTTGCAGGGGGTAAAAACGTATTTAAACCTCTTTTTAATGAATTGTTTTAGTTTATTTGTCAGATAGCATTTCGGTTTCCCTTTAGTTAACATACTGCACTTTCGTGAATTAACATACTGCACTCCCCGAGCGATGAACGGGGAGCACCGGTGTTAATGAGTATAAATAAATATAATTGATATTTGTCGATAGGAAACTTGGTATAATTAGGAATCAAATAGATAAGAGTTATAGAAATTAGCCCTCTGCGATGTGTGGAGTTAGCTAAATCTGGTTTGTGTAAAATAACTAAAATAAGGAAGATCGACATGAGTACTCATTAAAGAAACAAAAGGGGGTGGACGCGAGTACTTACAAAAAATAAATATACAAAGAAATATAAAGAAAAAAAATATAAAAATAAATTCATTTTTTAAAATGGTGAGTTGCACTTTACATAAATTAATTTTTTAACCGTTAAAACTTTTCCAAACTCTGTAATAATTCAAAACATTTTGTTTAGCATTACATTTTATGTATTTTGTTATGAAATTATTTTTTTTTCACCAAACCGTGTTATTGAGGAACAAACTTTACGTATTTGAATATTTATAAAAAAATTCTGAACTCTAAAGTACATCAAAACACACCACTTAGCATAATTTTTTTCCACCAAACCGGTTTGAGGAACGAACTTCGCGTATTTGAACATCTAATTTTTTTTTGAACTCTAAGTTACTTCACAACACACTGCTTAACATCGCACTTTATTGAACTTCAATAAACAGAACAAAAGAAACCAATGTTTGTCATATTCTATATGTTCATTAAATACTATTTACAATCAAATACTAAAAAGCGGGACTAAAATAAAAACATAAACACCAAATTAGGTATGTTTTTAATACCCATTGGTGCGAAATGAGCAAAGTTAACTTTTTAAAGATTATAGAAAGTATGGTTCTAAAAAACTTCACTAATTTGAACATCGATTTTTTTTTTCCGAACTCTAAGGTACTTCACAACACACTGCTTAGCATCACGCTTTACGTATTTTGTCACGAAACTAATTTTTTTTCCACAAAATCGTTTATTGAAGAACGAACTTCGTGTATTTGAACATTTAAATTTTTTTTCGGACTCTAAAGTACCTCAAAACACACTGCTTAGCATCGCACTTTACGTATTTTGTCACAAAATTAATATATTTTTTCCACAAAATCGTTTATTAAGGAACGAACTTCGCGTATTTGAACATCTAATTTTTTTTCGGACTTTAAAGTACCGCAAAACACACTGCTTAGCAACGTATTTTATTTATTTTATCACAAAAATAATTTTTTTTCGCTAAACCGATTATTGATGAACAAACTTCACGTATTTGAAAATCTAATTTTTTTTTCCAAATTCTAAAGTAACAAAAATACACTACTTAAAATATAAAAATAAAAAAAGAAAAACCAAAGTTGTTTAATATTAAAAAACAATAAAAAAGAAAGGGAAAACTTAGTTTTCCCGCGAATGTGGCAGTAGGGCTGCATTCGTTTAAAAGATAAGATTGCAAAGTTAATTTGTCCTTTTATGAATCTTGGGTGCCATATAGTTTCCCAGATTTGCTTTATCAATGGTCAAAAGGTTTTTTTTTTCTCTCTCTCTTCAAAGACTGTTGCTGGGCATTTGTAAAAATGAGAAGAGAGGGATTGCAATGGGTTGCAATGGGGTTGCTAGAAGAAGAATGAAGAGGAAAGGAAGAAGACAAGCACAATAAAGACAATTCACATTTTTCTTTAAGTTTTATTTAAAAATAATTATAGAATAATGAAATTATTCTATGATACATGTCAAGTTAGTAGTCAAACAGCCACATAATAAGCCTATTAATGGAGTTAAAAACAAAAACGTTAAAAGGGACAACACGTAATAATTTTAAAACTTAAGCAACCTGATCATTACAAAAAAAAAAGAGTTAAAAGACCTATTAATTATTCAAAAAATAAGTTAAGGCACCGGATATTTTGCCAAAGCCTAAAATTGCCAAATTAAAAAAATTAGGATGAAAAAATGGTGAAATTGAGGAAATACGAGAACCAAAAGTTATTTTTTGATTTTGTTTCCTCCAAAGGAAAACAGCTCTACAGTTTGAAAAGCTTCCGTGGCGCGGCCTCTCTCTACCGCCAGTGCCATTGGTGATGGAACCCTAATGGACGATACTAAAAGATTATACCACTCACTTTCCAACGCTGCCACCTCCAGCGGCAGCGCTCAAGATCCAAATCTGAAAGACCCCACCACACTCTGCGAAACCCTCTTCACCCAACTCAACGCCAAATTCCACGAGTTTTTCTCTGCTCTCCCTCTACACGATTGCGACCATGAGGCTGAGAGTGGGTCTCTTCCGCCTCCGCATTCACAGCTGTGGCCAATTGTTGAAGATCTTGCTCTCATTTTGCGCTGCTCTCTGGTTGTTCTGATGCTACCCTACTCCGACCAGAAATTCCTCATCCTCAAGTGCCGCTTCCTTCTTCGCATCATCAAGGCGTTCCTTTCCCTCGATGTTACTCAACTCCATGGCAGCACCTTCTTGTGCTTTCGCAATTTTCTCTCCGATGTTCACATGGAACTTTCCGATTCATGCCGTCCATATCTATGTGCGGTGCTTGAGGTATGTTTAGTATTATCTCTCTTGTTTTTTCTGTGATAAATTGATAATGATTATTTGCTGTGCACTGCTGCTGTTACGGTATGCTTCAATCTTTGCTTAGTAATTAGTAATTAGTATTTAGTAATACATTACATATAAGAGGTTTTGTCTATTTAGGTTTTGAAGTCTAGAAGATTTTTGTTGCTAATTTTTAGTTGTCGATTTAGCATAGATTATACCTCAATGATAACAACAGCAAAGATTTATTTTAGTAGGCTGAGTCCGCTACATTGATCAAGCAATTCCAAGGCTATTTACTATTTAGAGTATAGTATGGTTTGTCGCTTTCTCTTAGGATCCGTTTGGGAGTTTTGGAGGGGAGGGGGAGAGTTTTGAAAAAACGGAAGGAGGAAAGGGAAGGAGATGAAGGGATAGTTCCCCACCTTGATTGGGAAGTTCATATTTCTTCACAATACTAAAACCCCCTAATCCAAGGATCTCAAAAAATGTATTGGAGGAGGGTTTTGGATGGTTTAGAGAAAAAATTAAATCCCTTTCATCCTTTATAATATTATTAAAAATAAAAATAAATTATTCATAAGTATTTTCTTTCACTTTTTTACAAACTACTCTCTCAAATTAGGTGAAAATTTCCCTCTTTTTCCCTCTCCTCTTTTCCTCCCAAAGCCATCCCTTCCCCTCCCAAACAGCCTAGTTTAGTATGACTATTTTATAGTTGATTCACTTTTCTCATTGAACCTGCCCTTGTCTCCCTCTTATATGACCATACCAACTCAGAGCCTTGAATAGTTATCTTTCATCTTCTTTCATATGCAATGCAATTTTCCTGACCACTATTCTAATCTTGTATGTCTATTCCACCATAGCAGTCATATCTGTGCTGCAATTTTTGGTTCCCTTGTTGCCCAACCATCTTGAACTACTGCAACGTGGCAATGAGATTCTGCTTTAAATTTAATGGTGAAGCTTTTTTGTTTCTGTAACTACAATGAAATGGAGAGAAACCGAGGAAGTGTAAAAAAAAGGGACACTAATTTTGTTTCATCGGCTTGAGTTTTTTGTATCAATTTAAGTGGATCGTACATCTATGTGATAGTGGCCTTAATAATTGTTTGTTGAAGCTTATAAAAAGTTGGCTTAATTACACTTTTGGTCCCCCTATTATGACCCACTCACGATTTTAGTTTCCAACCTTTTTTTTTCCACGAATTTAGTCCCCCCATTTTCCCAATTTCTAAAATCATTACCCCTCCTTAATTTGGTCAAACATTTTGTTGACTTGCCACTTACTAATCCTACCTGGAATGAATGGCAAGTGAAGGGCAAGTGATTTAGGGGTTACAACGTGTCATTCTAGGTAGGATTAGTGAGTGGCAAGTCAGCAAAATGTTTGGCCAAATGATTCTAGAAATTGGGAAAATGGGGGAACTAAATTCGTTGGAAAAAAAGGTTGGGGACTGAAATTGAGTGTGTTATAATAGGGGGACCAAAAGTGTAATTAGACCTAAAAAATTTATGTAGTTATCTGATATTCTGGTCTTTATTGGATGTCTAGTTTTATGCTTTATACTCCATCCGGGCTTTTACCACGTAGAAATGTGTATATGATTCTTACTGGTGGAGTTGTATCCATCTAAACTTCACAAATGTTATCTAAGGTATTTGCAGACGAGCTTTTAAGGCATCAGTCTTTGAGAAGATATCTTATGATTGCTGATTCAGCATCTTCCAACTGTGAAAAGATTTTCGCATTCCATGTTGACCATGGTAATATTGTCAGTGTCCTGGAGGTGATATCTACCCATTTTATCCTGTCAGTTTCTAGTGAGAGAGCATCTGAGAATTTCATCAGCAGGTTACTTTTATATTATGACAAAGATTTTAGATTTCCTGAACTTGGAGTTGCGCCTTCCATAGCATTGCTGCTTGACCCTATTGTGCATTCTGCACCAAAGATGTTCCAGGCACATGTAATTTCATTGGTCTCTGCGGCCATTGGTTCTGACTTATCTTCAGAGAATTCAGCTCCAGATATGGGTTCCCACCTAATGGTATTTCAAAAATCTGTCATCTTGTACTCTATGCATGTGTCTAGCTTGCAAATGGATGGTTTTCACATCGAATTGAATTGTGCCTATGATGCATACCTGTTTGAGAGGGGTCATCCAACTTTTGAATCTTATATCCAGGAAGGAACAAGGAGCAGATTAAATCAAGTCTGGCCAAAATCAAGTAATTCATGGGACTCTCATCGATGCAAAATGTCATCCAAAACAAAAACTGATCTTTTGGCTGAGTACACTACATTTATGAAAGGGTGGAAGTTCATCTTTACTGATCCATGCATGGACAAGGCTGCCTCAATCTTAGATTGCATAATTAAACGAACGCTATCCCAGGATGCCACTGGAGACGTAGTGTATATAAACCAAAGTACCACTGCTGAAGATATTTGTCTTCTTGCATCCATATTGAGGTTAATGAGTGTTTCACTGCTACAAGCAATTAAGTGTATAAGTAGCAATGGTGATTCAGGTTGTCTGAAAGCCATGGGCAGTTCATCTATGCGTGATAAATATGATTACTTGATCAGCATCATTAACCATTTTCAACATTTTAAATTCTGGTTACCCATTCAAACCTCACTACACGAAGATTTGATGAAAAGTCAGCAAGGAAATTATAATGTCTCCAAGTCAATGCTTGTGTACTTTTCAGGCTTGCTATCTTTAAGTTTTAGCAATGGACTTGATTTGTTAGCAAAGGGATGTATATCTGTAATCATTGCACTGGTGTATATGATTGTTTTTGAAGAGGGAGACTTAGTTGTTTTAGGGTCGTTGAGCAGTCTGCCATTGCGATCTTGTTCATCTGAAGTTTCCTCTTATAAGAGTGGAGAGGTCAGTTGTTCCTTCAATTCTCACGTTTTTGAATTAAATTTTGCCTGTATTTGATGCCTCAATCAATAATGCAATACTGCAGGGGTCTGGAGATAAACAATCTATCTATAAAGTTGCAGCAGAGTTTCATAGAATTCGAACACGTAATTTAAGGTACATATGTCTAATTCTTTGTGGTCTTTACATATGCTGTCTTTAAGTGAGTTACATATTAATAATAGCCATTTGGGCTTGCTCAAGGGCCAGGGCCCAGGGGTGATGGTAAGGGAATGCGCTGTGGTTTGAGTAGTGATTATATGTTCAATCCATTGTTAAGCCCAAGAAAATATTATTCTCTATCGGCTACATATAAATTATAAACCTTGTACCACTGTAACTTTGGAATGAGGCAACTTCCTTTCCCAAGCTTTTGCCAATAATGCAATAAAAGATCGTTATGCAACCATCATATAAATTGTAAACCTTGAAATGAAGTGGCTACACTTATGCACTAGTTAATGAATAAAAGAAGTTTTATTGAAAAGTGTAGTATTTAATGTTACTACTGCAGTGAATACTGCATTTTTCAATATAAAGTTTCCATTTCTGGAGTCCTTAACCAATATTCTTAGGGTATTAGCATGATCTAAATTTTGTAATGAACTAGACTATAGTTTTGTGGAAATAGAAAGTCTCAGGAACTTGATCGGTGTTCAATTTTCATGCCATGAAGTTATGTATTCTTCTGGTCTGAGCCATCTTATGTTTTTCAGAACGGATTTCGTCTCCTCCAGTGAAACAGTAAAGGAGGGAACAGAGGACACTTGCAATGGGGAAATGTTTCTTCATTGCATAATAAAAAACCCCACAAAACTATCTGATTATGATGAACTTGCAGACTTCCTTGAGTGTAAGAAAGGGGAAGATTATTCCAGCTGGTTGAATCGCCGCTGTAAGTACAGAAAATGGAAGTATCAGAAATTAACAGATTTAAGGAAGCTTAAGAAGAAAACAGCAATGAAGTCTTTGAAATGTCAGAAGATTGGTAAGGTTTTAAAGTGTAGATAATATAATCTGAATCTCATTAACTGTGTCCCATGTATGTATAGATGTTAACATATAACCTCTCCCCGAATCCTGTTAGCTAATTTTTGGTTCAAATATTTATATTTCTTGGCATGGTAGACTGGTAGAGCCAATGGTAACTGGTATGTATTTTCTTTTTTGTTACACACAGAAGCCTGAGCATAACACTAATGATTCTACTGTATATTAGAAGATGGTGGACGATGAGAAATTTCATTTACCGCAATTTTGCAATTCGGTCAATAATTGAGGCAAAGGAGGCATATATTTGAAATGATCGACCATCAAAGTTACAACCTCCGCCGTCAATTTTGCCACCCTAAGAGCGCCCACAATGGTAGTCCTTAAAGTCTTTTTTTCTTATTGAGGAGAGGATCTTATAAAGATTACCATTGTGGAGGAGTTTTTTTTGCTTAACAAGGAGAAGCCCTTCTATAACTAGTCTCTCTTTCTTACTTTATGTAGGCCTGTTTGAAAATGATGCGAGTTATTTGTTGATAATGAGTTGATGTGTAGCTATTTGTGGGGTCTATTAAGTAATTTTTTTTAGAGTTGCTGGGTTGGAGAGATTGGGTGCTTATTAATTAATAAATAATATTAAAAGAAAAATGGTAGTTGTTATAAAATGAAAGGTACAGATGGTTTGGATGATGAGTTAGTTTTCCCTTCTTTCTCCGGTCAATCGTTTCATATTGACCCAAAAGTAACTATTCTGACATTTCGTACATCAAAATTGTTCGTACCAAACATCATAGCCCATAAAATATTATAAATGAGTGATGTATACAAGTAGGCCCTACATAAGCACCAAAATGATGGTTGCTCCATTGGGGATGGTCTAACCTGAAGGTTGTGTGTCCGTGTGATAAAGGCGTGCTTTGGTCGTTAATGCATAAGTTGACCCCCAATTATTTGGTTTACGGTTGTTGACTAACTGGAGTTACGGATGGCAAAAATATTCACTTATCTAATTTATTTGTAAGAAATGGATTCAATCCATCTTTATAAAATTATTATATATTACTAATAGATTGGATCCAATTCATTCATTAACTTTGAAATTATTTTTCTAAATCTAGTAAATTACATTAAATAAACTAAACAGTCGATAATTGGTACATATAAACACTATGTAAACAAGAAAAAAAAATCAAAGGGGATGGAGGGAGTATTTACTAGTAGCTTTGAGCCATAAAAATGAGACAATTTTTTATGTCTAAACTTCAAAAAAAATGGACATGAAGAGTACTCACCAGAAGCTTTGAGCCATCACAAATATTTACATGGGTGGTGGGGTCTCATGTTAAGTGTGTGAGGGGCACACAAGTCACATCACGCAGGTGCCACCTCAACTGGCTCGTCCAATGTAAATGACATGTACAATTAATATTCGTCTATTTTTGTCACCCTTTTTATTGATCCTATTATTGGTTTTTCTAACCAGAGGGACTAATTTGATACAGATCTATTTTTCTCACTATTTCGCTCTACTCTATTGTTGTCTTTGCAAGTTACAGTGACTAAATTGATACACATATATTATTACGTCTTCAAGAGAATCGACAAAAAAATTAGAGCAATTCATATATAGTGTTATGTACCTTGGCAGTGTTGGGTAGATTGCAGTTGGTAGATCTCTTGTTGTCTGGCCGGAGGTTTAGAGTGAGCTCGGGAGGGGTACCTGCGAAGCCATTCCGACGCTCAAGTCAGTATTGAGAATAGATGAGTGATTTAGCTAGGAATGAGAATGTACCTATTAATGGCAATGTGAGCCAGTATTTATAGGGAATCGTGCCCGTTGTGAATCGTCGGATTGATAGAATTGATCTGAGACATCCAAGTATGATAGTCACAATTGGGCTTGTATATTGTGGATATGGATCAAAGTGATTGGGCCAATCCATGTCCAATTGCTGAATGAGCCTCTTGGTCCAGTCCAGAACAGTTGCCCCCCAAGTCGAGATTATTCCAGAGGATGGTATTGGCTTGAAGGATTTTTGTCGATTTGTTCAATGCGTTGATTCGTCTGCCTTGTCGGATCGTGCAAGATATCTTTACCGCGATGACGGTACTTTTGCTTTTTATCTTTGAAATTTTGAGAGGAGTGGGAAAGGATAAGGTTGCTTAGATAAGGCTTCTTGGGACCACACATTTGAGCTTGGAGCAAGCTTCTTCTCCCCTTCTCTTGGGTAAGTGTGTATCCTTTCCCTTCTTTTCTCCATGCAAGCCGTGACCATAGGGGCATGAAGTGCAAACCGTCACCATGGTTTAAGCAACAAACCGTCACCATAGGAAGAAGCGCAAACCGTCACCATGGTTTTCGCAAACGGGGACCTTGGTTCCCTTCACAAACTGTCACCATGGCTTACCATTCACAAACCGTCACCATGGCATGAAGTGCAAACCGTCACCATGTTAGATGTGAAAACCGTGAAGCAACAATTCGATCTTAATTTATTTATTTTCATGCCCAATCTGTATTTGGCCTGAGCCGTGTATGTGCATGTTGCTACCTTGTACAATTATTTAGAATGAGGTGGGTGAGGATATCATTGTGAATGATTGCTCCTTGTTGTAAAGGATTTTAGCTTATTTTATTTTTTCAAGGCTTTAGAGTCTATCTTCATTTCCCTTATGATATAAATGCCAAATAATATACATGTAATTTATAATCCATAGATAAAAGGATATGGTTGTTGGCATATGGTATTAGGCTCACCAACTATGAGGCATTAAGCTCACAAACCGTGATGCAGTGAAAAATCGTGATCCCCACTTATTTATTGCAAACCGTGGGCCACCATTTTATTGGCCAACCACAAACTGTGATCATAGGCAAACCGTGAACCACCAATGTAGTTCATAAATCGTGAACCAACATTATTATCCATAAACCGTGAGTCACTTCCATCTCTTGCAAACCGTGACCCAGGCGTTTGCAGACCGTGACCATCAGTGGCGGACCCAGGACCCCGGGGTCAGGGGTGTCAAATTTTTTAAGACCAGTGTAAATGGGTGCAAAACTTGGTCTACTAGTGCAATTTCAAATTTTCAGGGGGTTCAAAATAAAAATTTCAGGAGATTTGGGCTATTTATATAGGGCGGTAAGTGCATTTTTTTCCCAGGGGGTTCAACTGGATACAAGGTGGGTCTGCCACTAGTGACCATGGCTTCCTCAAGGTGTAAACCGTGACCATGATCAAACTGTGACGATGATCAAACCGTGACCATGCCTTTCAGCAAGCCGTGACCGTGTCAAGAAGTCTTGCAAACCGTGACCACGGCAGAGCAAACCGTGACCATGGCAAGCAGCTTTGCAAACCGTGACCTTGCTAGCCCAGACCTTCACCTTGGCGCCCAGCAGCCACAACCCGCAGGAACAAACCGTGACGTTGCTCAATGCAAACCGTCACCTTGGCGCCCAGCACCCATAAACCGAGAACATGTGACCTTGGCACCCTGCGCCAGCAAACCGTGAACATGGACTTTGGCGCCCTTGGCGCCCTGCACTTGCAAACCGAGAACATGGACCTTGGCGCCCTTGGTGCCCTGCACCAGCAAACATTGATCATGGAACCGCGACCTCATGGTCTCACGCCTACGCCTGCTTGAATTTTCGCGTCTTCCTTGGCGCTTGATACCTAAGACCTCATGGTCTCATGCTCTGTTGGTGATTTTGCGCGTGTGCGCCTTTTCATATGACTTAGGATTTTTCCGGTAGATAGTCGCTAAATTTGTCTTGCTTTAGGCAGTTAAATTGCCGACGCCTCTCGGGACAATTTGTAATGAAGTATACCCTTAACAGAGTTTACCAAGACTCGACCTGGATAGAACTCGTCAAAAGGGGTTGTGACCACCAAGGTCAACTTGAAGTATACCCTTGGAACAGTTTACCAGGACTCGGTCCGGATAGAACTCGCCCAAAGGGTTGTGACCACGAAGGCCAGCTTGAAGTATATCGTTGGCACAGTTTACCAGGACTCGGCCCGGATAGAACTCGCCCAAGGGGTTGTGACCACCAAGGTCAGCTTGAAGTATACCCTTGGCACAGTTTACCAGGACTCGGCCCAGATAGAACTCGCCCAAAGGGTTGTGACCACCAAGGTCACTTAGTGGAAAGAATTATGAGATTCTTGCTTTGGTAAATAGGAAAAATGCAAACGATCATGGTGTCTTCCTTTGACCAGTATTTTTACCGATGGTCTTTATTTGTTTCGGGGTGCCATGGCACTCTTGATTCCTTTGCTAGGATTGGAGGTGCACGTCAGCGCTTGCCTACTTCGTCTGATCTTGCATCGAGAGATGTATTTGCAAAACCATCGCCTTGGGAATACGGTCTTGGCTTAGAGTTAATGTCGAGGTTGCCCCTGTGAGGCAGGCAGTCCCTCCTTGCAGGCTATGTCGGGTCTTAAACTTGTCTTGCTCTACCCCTAACTATGGAGTTGGACCCTTTTTCTTTCTTGATCTTAAGGAATTTTCTTTGGAACAAGTGTTAACGCTAGTGAACTAGAGCAAAAATTGTAAATGCAAAATGAACTTTTAGTCATTCATATCGAGCTTTTACATTTTGTGTTTGTGCCCAAACAATAAAATTCTTAACTAGGCCTAGTTCTAGTTTCAAGTCCTGATGCCCTGCTCCCTATTCAGAGTCACGAGTTTCATCATCTTCCTCATTCACGTACTGAGCGAGCTTCCTTCGCAGATCATTTCTTCAATGTCATCTCTAAGGGTGTTGCATTTGTTGGTACTGTGCCCATAATTTTTGTGATAACGGCAGTGCTTCTTAGAGGTTTGACCTTTCCTTTGCACGAGAGGTTCGGACTGTTTAATGTCCCGAAACTCCGCATTGGCGCACTCGGCAAGGATCTCAGCCTGGGATGTGTTCAGCAGGGTGTATTATGGGAAGCGACCTTGTCGAGGTCGGGACTCGCGAGGATTTCTGTCATCTTGGGCTCACTTCTACCATGGCTCTTCAGCGGCCTTGTAGGCCAGCTCGTCCTTCTTTCTGCCAACCTTGGCTTCCTCTTGGTACGCCATGTTGTCTTCTTCATAATCCATGTACTTTTGTGCCTTCTGAAGGAACTCATCCAAGCTTCGGGGTTTGTTAATCCCCACGTCTCTTTGAAACAGACTTCCTTTCTTAAGGCCATCCTTCATCCAAAAGAGCCTTCTCTTGTCTTCAAGGTTCCTGACGTTGCCAGCCTCCTTGTTGAACCTTTCCAGATATTCTCTAAGTGTTTCTTTCTCTCCTTGCCTGATCACCCTGAGTACCTCTTCAGATTTTGGCTTCAAGCGGGAAGCGGCAAAGCGGGTTGTGAACATTGTGGCCAGCTGCCCCCAGGATGAAACCGAGTTTGGTTTCAACTCCTGGAACCAAGCTAGTGATGAATCCGTGAGAGTGAGGGGAAAGATCTTGCAGTGGACAGGTTCCCTTGACCCCCGGTATCTCATCATGACAGAGAAGTAGGCCAAATGCCTGTCAGGTTCCCCAGTCCCGTCATACATTTTGAGGGCTAGGAGCTTCTCTAAGGTCCTCAGAATTGGGCAGTCGTCAACCTTCCTAGTGAAGGGTCCTTCATTGGAGGTCCATCGCAAGTTGTGAGGTGACCAGCCCCCGAGATCTATGTCTCGACGGTCACGTCGGGCTGGAGATCTCCTCAAGGTAGATCTATGGCGATGCCTCTTATGGGTCTTGGCTCGGCTCCGCGACCTCTCGCGAGAATTGGAGGTTGCGAGCGATGAGGACCTGGGGAGAGACTCCTCGGGCCAGTATGTACCGCCAGTCGAGGTTGGAGGGGTGCTTGGAGGTGAATCTGATCCTTGGTGCTTGTCGCGTCGAGGAGGAGAGTGGCGAGCTCGCTTCTGTCTAGGTGGAAAGCGATGATTATGATGACGCCTGGGTGGAGATCTGCGGCGCCTGGAGCTCACTGTCCTTGGGGAATGGGTGTTCCAGCGAGGATGGGGTTACTCAGGCATGGCTATCATTCGCCTCTCTATCTGCCTGAGGCGCGCTTCTTGCTGCAACATAGTCTGGGTGCGGTTGCTCAACAGGTCCAAGAGCTGGCGGATGGTCGCCGCATCCCTAGGTTGGACGGGGATCTAGATAGAGACTGGATGGGGTGCCGGGACCTGAATGTCTTGGTTTGGCGTGGGAGCAGCAAGGCCTTCTGGAGTGCCCTCTGGCAGGGGTTGTGTAGCGGCAATACTTTGGGTGCCATGGGAAAGCAGGAGAAAGTTCAAAAATGTTGAGATGGTGTGAAAGATAGATATCTCCCACTGTGGTCGCCAATATTCTGTACCTTGCAGTGCTGGGTAGATTGCAGTTGGTAGATCTCCTGCTGTCTGGTCGGAGGTTTAGAGCGAGCCCGGGAGGGGTACCCGCGAAGCCACTCCGACGCTCAAGTCAGTATTGAGAATAGATGAGTGATTTAGCTAGGAATGAGAATGTACCTATTAATGGCAATGTGAGCCAGTATTTATAGTGAATCGTGCCCGTTGTAAATCGTCGGATTGATAGAATTGATCTGAGACATCCAAGTATGATAGTCACAATTGGGCTTGTATATTGTGGATATGGACCAAAGTGATTGGGCCAATCCATGTCCAATTGCTGAATGAGCCTCTTGGTTCAGTCCGGAACATATATGTTACCATATTTTTTTCAAGTGTGTTTGTAAGAAGCACTAATGCATTCGTAGTAGGCTTTACTTGTCTCTATTATTATATGGTAGGAAAAAAGATTGTGAATCAGAATGTAAGATGTGTTTATGTGACATGGAAACCTCTCCAGATCACAATGGTTTGTTTGAAACATCACTCTCAAAGAATAAGCTATTTAGGGTGAATTTTAAATCACTAGTAATCTGTAACTTTTTTCTCCTTGTTTTTTTTTTTGACGGAATTTTTCTCCTTGTTTTAAACTAGTATGTATGACCCGTGCGCTTCACGGGTATACATCGTATTTTTTTTCTTAAGTTAATTTAAATGTATTTTATTATTAACATGTTGCGGAATTAGATATTGGTATGTATTGTAAATGATTATGTATTATGTATTTGTACTTTATGTAGAAATTGATTTTACATTGGCAACGACTTAATAGAAGAAAAAAAGTGTAATTCAGTAATCATTTGCAAAACAGCTGGTGAAAAATTAAAAGTTGTGTATACTGGATAGCAAATCAGTAGATAAATTAAGATTATTTCAAATTGTGGCTAAACACGGTGCTTCGATTATACAAATGAATTGTTGGCTTGGTATGAGATAATATATAGATCAGTTGTGGCTAAACACCATATTAAATTAGATATTAATATATATAATATTTTAATCTACCAATATTTTTTTGGTTACATAATCTGCCAATATATTAATTGATTTTTCATGTGCAATTATTATATTATTATTATACAGATATCGTTTAGATTACCTTTAAAAAAAGATACTAATCAATTTATATATATTTATATATTATAATTGCAAATTATTAAACAACTTATATAAGTATTATTATGTTTATGGAATTTGTTGAGAGAATAAGTTTAACTGGGCATTCCTTTATAAGCCATCATAGTAAAATCCCCAATTAGGGGTTTTCGAAACAACGGGCCATCCCGCAGTTTTTGGCATCTTCTTCGGGTCTTTGAGTGCAGTCGCCAGCGAATTAAAATAGAGATGGTAAAGAAGTCGAATGACATTTAACAGTATGAGGAGAAGAAACCGATGGTAAAATTTAAATGATAATTTTTCTTATCAGCGTGATAATGTGTTTGATTATCATATCACGCCTTAAGAACAAACTAATATATGAAATTGTCGGTTGGTGTGGAATGAACTCAAAAGGGAAAGTAATTACCCTTTATAAAATTAATAAACCATCATTTAACTACTTTTCATTTCTACTTTTTAAAATGTTTAAGGATGTTAAAACCAAAAAAGAAAGTTCCCCCTTGGAGCTGGAGGCATTATATCGGCAATTTGATGATTGCTTTCAATTAAATGCAACTACAAATGCATATTACACAACAAAGCAAAATCAAGATACAAATGACTCTGATATAAAGGACTATATGGCAACTTAAGCTTTCAAACCTTTCCCTTTGGCCAAGCCCAATTAATATGACCAACATATTCAATTCAAAGCTTCCTTTGAATTAAAACTGGAAGTCTCCATTTGTCTCAAAAGTCTCCATTTTCCTTAAATGTCTCTATGTTAGAATGCAAATGATATACAGTTTACAGTATCAACAAAGTACTTGGGGCTGTAGAATTTTGTTATGATGCCAAGGCCAACTGTCCTTCTATTATTGAATTTGTGATTGTGTCATTTGTTTTCCTTTGCTATATAGCTTCCTCGTTTGAGCTTAAGATCTTTCCACTATATTTGGAGAGGAGCTGCTACTATATACTTCAACCACTACATATTTGCTAATTCAACTTTGTATCTGCAAGATTCAGAAGATGAGAAGGAAAAAAAAACATATTTTCAAACCCTGTTTACTTTGATTTATAATGAATTAGTCAAGGCTATCAAATTTTTATCTAGTACTTTTCACAAAAATATGCCAAACTCCCACCCTTCTAATCCCCTGTTGCACACTTATTACACACCCTTCTGATACATTATTTTCTCCTCTAATAGCCAGTTAATTAAGAACATTGATCTTCAAATTATCTAATGTAATGTCGCGTTAGACATTGATACGCCAAACTCCTACCCTTCTAATCCCTCACAATATAAAAGGAGAAAGTTACCATAAACCCAAACAATATTTAGTTTGAGTACTATCAAGTACCTGCAAGTTGTCAAACAAATGTCCATCATCAAAGTGTTGCATCTCATCCCTTGACCCACCCCAACTCCAACCAAAATAATTGCACACAACAGCTCAAAGTACCCATAATTTCAAAGTAAGGTAAAGCAAAATCATCAGTTTTTTTTTCTCAACCTTGCACCTGCACTTACTTGAACACAATATCTCACATTTTGAGTCATTTCACACTTTACACTTATTTCACATTAGAAAAGCATAAAAAGAGCAACAAACATATAAATGCAAACAGACACCTATAGAGAAAAAAAACCATCACAGAAATGCATCGAAAAAATGCGATGCCGCTCGCTGCTAGAGGTGAATCAAATAACACCTGCAAACTATTAATCAGTTAATGAGAATATGGTTATATGCGTGCATTAAAAAGAGCAGTTGTATAGGATATGGTTTTACCTTTTAGGAATTAATGGATGTCTTGGCAGTGATATAGAGAATGCTACCAACATGTAAGAAAGAGTGTGATACAAATCAATCCATAAGACTAAATCAGTCCATTAGAATAGTACCAATTCAGGTTATATAAATCAATCTATAAGACCAAATCACCAACTTTAAGAGACTAATACAGTGATCGCAACTGACACTGAATTCTCTTTCCCCAACTTTTTTCCTCATCCCCACACTTCCAATTCATTGTTACAATCACAAAAAAAATGTATAATAAAAGTAACAGACTTACAATTATATCCTCTTTATGTTCTACACATAATCATTAGCAAAGACAAACCTTGTTGTTGCATTAAATCCAACTTGAACGTGCAGTAAGGGATATGAGGCAAAAAAGAGAATCATTAGCAAAGACAAAGCGTAGTACCAAGTCTATTCAACAATCGTTTGCCAAAACCCTATTACCTGTTAGAGATTGAAACCGGATAACAGATATAAGAATTAATTCTGAACAAATAGTGAATAACCAAGAAAACAATTAAAGGTGAATCTTTAAAGAAAATTGGTCTTGGTCCCGAAACCTCTGCTTTTGAGTAACTCATGTAACATTATTCAAAAGCTTTATATTGTCTAACATTACACCCCAAATCAGAGTATCAATGTAAGTTATCTCGAGACCAAAAACATAAAATAAACCAAACATAAATCTGTAGTGCTTACCATATTAGTTAAGTCATGAAATCTTCATTCAACCACCATGAATATTATCACCCCCTCCAAAATTATTCTCTGTTTATGGAATGTTAAAGAAAACGTTCAGATACTAACTACTAAAGCATAAAAAGAAGAAGCACGAATATATGCTGAAGGATTTGAAATTGTAATTCATCTAGTCTATTGTTCCATGCCCTTTGTATGCAACTGCAAAATCAAGTAATATTAAATAGGTTAATCAAATAAAGCAATGGAAGCAAAAGTAAGAAAAATAAACCCAAAGGCGCATATGATGGTTTCCGGTCAGAAAAGAAGGGGAAACCATGTTGACTCAAAATACACAACAGAACTCATCAAACCAGATTACAAATGAAAATCAACAACAAAGGGGATGGAGAAAAGGAAATTTAGCTGCATAGAAGCATAAGGTTTACAAAAAAACAATACCAAACTGAAAACACCATACAATGTTGTCGAAGTCCAATAGAATACTTCCATTAACTGGCACCATCATGAGCCTCAAGAGCTTCCTTCATGTATGCATAACTGAAGAAGTCAAGAAACTGAAAATATTACAAAAAACTGGGAAAAAAATATTAAAGTGACTGTAAATCTAAATCTGTCATTTATTAAAACAATGACATGAAATATGGCTAGGAACTATGCCAGCCATTATGATCCACAAAATATGTTCTATATTTTATCTTTTCTCTTCCTCTCGGTAGTTATAGGAACCATACACGCCTTAAATTGGATGCAGATTAAGGGGAATCACATGATTTTCCCATGGAAAAACAAAGTTACATCATAGATCAAACATTTTAAACATCTAATCTATTACGGTAAACAGTTTTAATGTTCTTGAAGCCAACAAATAAAAAGTAAAAACTAAAATACACCTCACTCCAGAGAGGCATTTTATCAAACAGCACTTAGAAGAAAACTAAAAAATACAAAAGCAAGATGGTCTTTGTAGTTCGTTACCGCTAGCTAGTCAATGTAGATGTCAGTTTTGCGGAATGCGATAGTTGCTTCTACTCCCTTTGATGCCAGTTGGACTTCATGCGATGCCGCAAATGTTTTATGCGCTGTAATAGTGATCCATGTGATGCGATGCCGCTCGCTGCCAGAGGTGAATCAATAGCAAGAAATGCGTTGGGATGGGAAGTCAAAGTAGATCAACAGCATCGAAAACCTAATCAATAAAAAGACAAAGAAACCAAATCAGGTAGTGAATGCGTGGAAGATTTGAATTCAAAATTTGAGTTATCAGAATCAATTTGAATTAATTATTTATTGGGTCAAGAAAGGAATTCAATATATCTTTGAAAGAATTCAATAATTGTGGAATTGATAAGGAAGACCACAATGAATGCCTTTCACAGAATTGATGTTTTTGAATTGCTTCCAGCGCACGATTAGCAGATTGCCGTTTCTTCCTTCCTTAATTTCAGTTATGTTTTTTTTACTTGATTACCTTGAATTAATTTCGGCCAGGCGTTCCCTAATTTCATGCTAATTTGTTTGCTGTGTTCCGTTTTTTTTCCAGCAACGCCAGCCAGTACGTTTGTTATAGAGCCGTCCAGTTAATGAAGGCCGATGATCTGTCCGCCACGTATTTTTTAAGGTGATTGCGTGGAATTAATTTCAGTCATATGTGGACTGCTTACGTGGACGATTCGTGATTGAATATAATTATGATTTAATTATTCATTAGATTTGCGATAGCCCTTTTTTTTCCCACTTAGGTATGCACTTTGCGTTTAATGAGATAGATAGGGGTGGTGTCTATGTGGATACAACCATGTGTGATAGTGAGACTTATGGCACATCACGAGGGCAAGTGAAAGACTTGATTGGTTAACATTTTGAAAGTTGTGGAGTAATTAAAATCCCAATTTCTGTAATAATTGTTACCATTTACCAGTTGAATAAAATCCCAACTTCTGTTACAAAGTCAGTTACAGAACTCTCTCTCTCTCTCTCTCTATCTAATTCCAACAAGTTAGTATTACAGAGCGAGGTGATCGAAGATGGCGAACAACTCCAATGGTCATTTCCCTGCAAATCCCCCAATCTACAATGGTAAGAACTATGAATGATGGTGCGCTCAGATGAAAGTCATTTTTCGTTATCAAGATGTGCTCGAGATCGTCAACGACAATGTTCTGGTGTTAGCAGCAAACGTAACCGAGGCACAAAGGAATGTGATTCAAGAACAACGAAAGAAGGATGGCAAATGATTGTTCCTAATTCATCAACGCGTTGACTCGAATGTCATCGAGAAAATCATTGATTGTGAATCTGCGAAGAGTGCTTGGGATGTACTCAAGAACGTGTATGTAGGAACAGATAAGTTGAAGAAGGTTAAGTTGCAGAGTCTCTGAATGCAATACGAGTCGCTGCTGATGAAGGCTCAAGAAACTATTGCCGATTTCCTCACAAGGTTAGTTACCCTAACTAATCAAATGAAATCGTGTGGTGAAGTCATCTCTGAAGTTATGAAAGTAGAGAAAGTTTTAAGATCCTTAACCTTGAACTTTGATCACATAGTAGTAGCCATAGACGAATCGAAAAATATTGATGAAATGAAGTTAGAGGAACTTCAAGCTTCCTTAGAAGCACATGAATTGAGAATCAAGCAGAGAAGTTCAGAAAAGGAAACTGAACAGGCTTTGCAAGCTCAAGCTTCTAAGAAAAATTGGAAAGGAGGAAATAATAAGAATGATACGGGAAATGGAAGAGTAAGGGGAAAAATTCTGGTGAAGGCATTAGTGAACAAGGTGCTAATGATGGAGGTAAAAAGATAGGCTAAGATGGTTAGAAGAAGAATAAATTCTACAAAAGTGCAATTCAATGTCACAGTTGTCAACAAAGTGGTAACTTTAAGAGTGAATGCAAGAATGAAAAGGTGCCTAGAAAGAGAGATGCAGATGCACAAAATGCTAATGATGATGATTGAGCCTCAGAAGGTGTGCTACTGATGGCAGTGACTAATGCAGATATAGATAAATTTGGTTCTTGGTATCTAGATACATGATTTTTGAATCACACGACCTGTCATAGGAAGTGGTTCACAAAATTGAAGGAGATAAATAGGAAAATCACGTTTGCAGACAACAACATTGTTACTACAGAAGGCATTGGTAATGTGAAGATCTCAGGCAAAGGAGGAAAGTGCTCCTATATACAAGATGTATTGTATGTTCCAAGCAAGAGAAGCAATTTTCTTACGCTTGGACAGTTGCTTGAGAAGGAGTTCTCTGTGCAAGTGAAAGATAGACAGCTCAAATTGTTTGATAAAAACAAGAGGCTGATTTTAAAGGCTTCTTTGTCAAGTAATGGGACCTTTACAATCAAGCTTCAAGTATTAGAGCAGCAATAGTGTCTGTTAGCCACTGAAGTTGGTGAAGATTGGAAGTGGCATAAGAAGTTTGGGCATTTTAATTTCAAGAGTTTGAGTAAATTGAAAGAGAAGGGAATGGTTCATGGCCTGCCATCAATTAAGGTACCTAGTGAAGTTTGTGAAAAGTGTTGTGAGTCAAAGCAACCAAGGAATTCATTCAATCAGAAATTCCTGGCAGATTAGAGAATAAATTGGAGGTAATATTTTCTGATGTGTGTGGTCCATTTGAAGTTAAGTCACTAGGAGGTAACAACTACTTTGTCTCTTTTATTGATTAATATACTAGAATGGCATGGGTGTATTTAATCAAGAAAAAGAGTGAAGTATTTGAAACCTTCAAAAAAGATTTAAGGTGATGATTGAGAAGCATAGTGAGTGTGTGATCAAGACACTTAGAACAGATGGAGGAGTACACCTCATTTGAGGTTGTAAATTTTTGTGAAAAAGAAGGGATTGTGCATGAAGTAACCTCACCATCCATACGTCAACATAATGACAGTGCTGAGAGAAGAAATAGGACCATTCTCAACAGGGTAGGGAGTATGATGAAAGAAAAGTGGTTGCCTCATTAAGAATGGCTAGGAATATTGGCTAATTGGCTTTCTTTCATCATAGGTTGGCTAGGAATATTGACCAATTAGCCTCAACATGGTAAGACATCAGAAGAAGATTGACTAGGAATAAAGCCAAGAGTACTAAAGCATCTTAAAATCATTGGCTCATTGTGTTTTAAATATGTCCCGCGGAGCAACTAGGAAAGAAATTGGATGATAGGGAACAACCTATGGTTCTTGTCGGATACCATCCAAAGGCGCATATAAAATGTATGATCCAATTCAGAAAAGAGTTGTGAGAGCGGAGATGTGGTGATAGATGAGTCAAAGAACTAGAATTGGGACGAGTATGGAGAAAGAAGTGGTGAAAAGGTAACAGTCATTGAACTTGAAACTGCTCAAGGCATTTATGAACAGGTTGAAACACCTGTTGCTGTGGAACCAGAATTGCCTGGTGCAGCAGGACCAGTAAGAAGGTTAGAAAGGGATAGACAAAGATCATTTAGGCTTGATGGATATGATTTATTACCTGACTCAACAATTACTGCAAAAGGAGATCTAATTCACTTTACATTGCTTGTAGAAGCAAAACCTATGAGTTTAGAGCAACCATTGAAACACTTACAGTGGAAATAAGCAATGTTGGATGAGCTGGGATCAATTGAAAAAAACAATACATGGGAGTTGGTTGAACTTCCAAAACAGAAGAAAACTATTGATGTAAAGTGGGTTTACAAGACTAAGATCAAGCCTAATGGTGAAGAGGCTAAGTACAAAGCCATATTAGTAGCAAGAGAATTCCTTCAGAAACCAGGGGTGGATTTCAATGAAGTATTTTCTCCTGTGCCTAGGATTGAAACCATAAGGCTAGTAGTGGCCTTGGCAAGCAATAGAGGCTGGACTATGCATCAACTTGATGTAAAATCAACTTTCCTCAATGGACCATTAGAGGAAGAAATTTATGTTTGTCAACCACCTGGGTTTAAGGTGAAAGATCAAGAGAATAAGGTGTAGGAGCTTAAGAAAGCATTGTATGGGCTTAAGCAAGCACCTAGGGTCTAGAATAAGAGGATTGGTACATTTCTCTTGGATAAAAAATTCACTAAGTGCAGGAATGAGCATGGTGTATATGTGAATAAGTTAGCAACTGGAAATCATCTATTGGTGTGTTTATATGTGGATGATTTGTTAGTGACTGGAAGTATTCAAGCAGAAATAGATGAATTCAAGAGGGTTATGAAGTCAGAGCAAGGATATGTTCTTGAACCAGAAAAAACATGTTGATGATATTCTGAGCAGGTTCAATATGGTGAACTTAAACTAGTGACGACACCAGTAGATTCACAGTCGACTAGCTGTTACTGATGACTTGGCAGGTGATGTGGCATACCAGTCAGCAAGTTAGCTATTGCTAGTCAATGGTATAAATTCTGTAATCACTGTTGCCATTTACCAATTTCTGTTACAAAATCAGTTATCGAATTCTCTTTCTCTCGACCCGATTCCATTGGCAACAGTGGAACGATCAACCATTGCATATGTCAAAGGAGGGGGGGGGGGGGGGGCGCTCTTGTGGGTGAGAAACATAGAAAGGGGAACGTTGAGATTCAATGCCGATAGACTACCATTAGACTCGATAGGAGTGTGAAATAGCATTGCGCCACTTATTTTCTTGGCTCTGTTTGATAAAAAGTAGGCTAAATAGCACTTTTGGTCCTTTATCTTTGCTCCAAATTTCACTTTGGTCCTTTATCTTTTTTTTGGTCCGTTTTGGTCCCTCATGTTTCATTTTCGTTTCATTTTGGTCCCTCACGTTAGTTTTGACTAAAATTAATATTATTTTATTCAATTAAAACATTAAAATAATTAAAACAATTAAAACAATTAAAACAAAATTAATTTTTTTTCTCCCTCCTTCTTTCTTCCTCCCCCACCGTGAACCCCTCCCCCCCCACCGTGAACAGCGAAGATGATGAAAACCAGATCGGCGCACAGATCCATGGAGAAGGACGCGACGCACAGAACTGGAGAAGGATGAAGGACGCGATGCAGAAGGACGCGACGCAGAAGGACGCAACGCAGAAGGACGCGACGCAGAAGGATGCGACGGAGAAGGACGCGACGCAGAAGACGACGCACAGATCCAGCGAAGACGAACCAGCGAAGACGACGCAGAAGACGAACCAGCGCACAGATCCAGCGAAGACGACGCAGAAGACGACGCACAGATCCAGCGAAGACGAACCAGCGCACGCGAACCGGAACCGGAAGCAGAAGATCGCATAGGATGGGGGAGTCACGGAGGTCACAGAGGGTGGCTGTGGGGGAGGGGTTCACGGTGGGGGGAGGGATTCACGGTGGGTGAGGGTTTCACGGTGAGAGAGAGAGACAGATTGTGAGGTGGTGGTGGTTGGTGGCTGACGGTGGTTCACGGTGGGGGAGGGGTTCACGGTGGGGGGAGTAATTTCTCTAATTTTGTTTTAATTGTTTTAATTGTTTTAATGTTTTAATTGAATAAAATAATATTAATTTTAGTCAAAACTAACGTGAGGGACCAAAATGAAACGAAAATGAAACATGAGGGACCAAAACGGGCCAAAAAAAAGATAAAGGACCAAAGTGAAATTTGGAGCAAAGATAAAGGACCAAAAGTGCTATTTAGCCTAAAAAGTAATACATATCAAATAAAGTAGCTTATGACAGATGAGCAGATAATGAATAAACTAGCAAATTGAATTTAAAGTGTTTGGTAAAATTAGTAGTTGAACTAGCTTATAAATATAAAACGACATATATTAACATTTGTAATTAATACTTAAAATGAGAGTTAATATTCATTTAATGAAAGATAAATAATCTAACTACAGTAAAAGGGTAAAAATATGAGAAAAATGAAACGCTTTAGTAAAAGCTCAAACACCAGTAATTATCAAATAATACTACAAGCTAATAGTATCAAAAAGTTGGATCTGGATTGTGTGCATTCAGTGTAAAGATGCAGCCATGCAATTAAGTGTTAGAAAAATTCCTTAGGTACCAATTACACCCTCAACCAACTACACTCAATCCATTTCCCCAAAAATTGCTACAAAACAAACTTATCTGCTATAAGCTATTCAATAAACAATAACTGTTTTTTTGACAATAATAACAAGTCTTAAAGGTATGTTTGGTCCCTGTAAATATCACAATAATCCAGTTTCGTCCCTGAATTTTTTTTTTTAAAAAAAGTCCTCACAAATACCAAACGCTTCTAGTTTGGTCTAACTTTCCATCCAAAAAAACTGATGTGACTAACAGAGATGATGTCATCAATGATATCATTGCCACATGTCACCATTTAATTGGCCCTCGGTGCCACGTGTCACTGGCATGTCACGTCATCATCCCATGTCACCAATGCCAAGTGGCACTGACACATGCCACGTCAGCATCCAATGAGTGGCTGCCACATGGCACTCACATGGCAAAGTGGGGCAAATGTTGTTACTACATTTTTTTTTGTTTATGGGAGGCATGGGTATTGAACTCGTGACCGAAATGTGGAAAACATTAAGATTACCACTGAACCACTTGATGACCTTGATAGTTGATACATTGAACCACTTGATGCAAAATACTTAATTTTTTTAGTAACAATTTCCCTCACATTGCCAAGTGAGCGCCACGTGGCAGCCACCCATTGGTTGCTGACGTGGCCGCGCCAGTGCCACTTGACAGTGGTGATATGGGGTGATGACGTGGCATGTCAGTGTCACGTGGCACAAATGTCCAATAAAATGGTGACACGCGACAATGACGTCATGCTGACGTCATCACTGTTTGCCACATCACCTTTTTTGGACGGAAAGTTAACAGAGGGACCAAACTAGAACTGTTTTTTTGCAAGGGTTTTTGTCAATTTTTTTTTTGCAAGCACCAAACTGAATTATTGAAATATTTGCAGGAACTAAAGATACGTTTAAGCCTAATATCAATCGTTGTTTTGACTTTGCCAAAAGGAGCCTTCATGTTTTTGCAAAGATGCTTATGTGACTTTTATTTGTTGGTCAAATTGCCTATGTGACTTGGACAATAAAATTGAAAAAAAAAACTCATGTAAGATGAAACTAACTTCGTAACAGATTAGATTCAGAAATGGTCTTGTGAGTGAGGGTGACACTCAATTCCCATGGCACCGTCCTTCCCTACGTCTCCTCCGATCGCCGACAATTCTGATCCCGAGCGCCGCCTTCGCGAAGCAGAGGAGCGCCTTCGTGACGCCATCGAGGAGCTCCAGCGCCGCCAACGACGCGCCGCTGCTCATGCTCACCACCTCCACCACAATAACCACCTCGATTCCCCTCCCTGCGATCACAGCCCCGACGAGTCTTGCATCGCTCACGCCATTGGTAACCTCTGCCAGACCTTCCTCCTCTCCTACGGCGTCAGAGTCGGCATTGGGATCCTCCTTCGCGCCTTCAAGCTTGTTCGAAGACAGTCTTACTCCTCTCTCCTTGATCTCAAGGTTAGTGATTGATCAATCGTCAAATTGAAAATTAATTAGGGTTTGAATTTTCCAATATTAGATGTTTATCAACGGCATTGCATCTTTACTCTTATCAAATCTTCCCCGTGTTAGACTTGGGAAATGCATCTTTAACTGAAATTATGTCTAATTTTCGGAGCCACAATACAATAGTTTCTCCCGAAATTCAGTCAACTTTTCTTTTGCTTTTGTCGGAGCATGTTTTGATCGAAATGAGCCGAAGACAACGGAAATGTAAAACGGATTTTGAAATAATTTGTAACTGAGTCACGCGAGTTAAGCCTAACTCCACCCAAAACCATGGCTATAAGTGGAGGTTTACCCAACCTTTATAAGCTCTCACACCGGGCTTGGTCCACCCGATGTGGGACTCATTACATAGCACCCTCCTTCAAGGCCAACGTCCTCGGTGGCCCACGGCACTTCACTCGACGGGTTACGCCGCCGGTCAGAACCCTCCGTGTCCGAGAGCCGTCAGCCTCTCAATGAAAGCACCAATGTAACTGACTCACGCCAGTTAAGCCTAACTCCACCCAAAACCATGGCTATAAGTGGAGGTTTACCCAACCTTTATAAGCTCTCACACCGGGCTTGGTCCACCCGATGTGGGACTCATTACATAATTGCGCTTCCAAGTTTCTTTATTTTGATATATTCTATCTAAATTGATCCAGCAGCAGGATATTATCGCGTTTAGTTCAATTTTTTCTTTGAAGTTAATATTATTGCGTGGTACAGTTGACCCTTTGTAGCTTTCAGTTGTTGTTAGGTAACTTGGATTTTGCATGTAAGTATTAGCCACTATATATGTTAGCATTACCAGGAACATGTGAGGATATAAATAAATGTTTTGTTTCCAGCAACTTGTTTCAGAAAAAGATCTAATAGTGAGGGAAGAAGCATGTCGTATTGGTTTACTTTTTGGTGGTTTCACTGGATCATATCATGCTCTTCGTTGCTTGTTGCGGAAGTGGAGAAAGAAAGAGACAGCAGCGAATGCGTAAGTTGCAACTCAAAAATCTTTTTTTGATTTATTTTTGCAGCTTCTCGAATAACCTTTTTTTAGTTTTGTTTTGCTATATATAAATGCTTTGATATTGATTTATGCTGTGGATGTTTGC
This sequence comes from Astragalus membranaceus, assembly GCA_039519185.1. NCBI lineage: Eukaryota > Viridiplantae > Streptophyta > Magnoliopsida > Fabales > Fabaceae > Astragalus > Astragalus membranaceus. The sequence continues at coordinate 78,991,384 of CM076847.1, forward strand.
ATACGTCGCTTATTTATGACTTTGTTTAAGGGGATGATGGAGCAGAATTTTAGCAGGTTCAGTTGCTGGTTTCTCAATTCTAGCACTAAATGATTCAAATAGGAGGCGTACACTGGCTTTATATCTGTTAGCTAGGCTAGCGCAGGTATTTGAAAGTGCATCTCTAAAGTAGTTTCTTAGCAATCTGACTCATACAGAAGCATAAACATTTTTAGGCTCTTGTAATTTTTTATGTCAACCAGCTAATACATATTTATATATCAGTGTGCGTATAATTCAGCAAAATCTAAGAATCAGTTTCACCTTTGGGGAAGTCATTGGAGACACGGAGATTCTTTGCTGTTTGTCCTTGCTTGTGCACAGGTATTCAAATTTCATTGGGCATTTCATGCTAGGAATTTATTCTTAACTTATAACCTTGGTAATTTTTAATGGATTCTGATAATTGGTAATTTGATATCAGTCGAACAGCAACAGCCATAAAACTCATAGGAATATTTTATGAATTGCAACGATATCATTTGTTTGGTAGGAGATGTGTTGATTTAAGCAGGTATTGAATGTAGGGAAGTGCCAAACTGAGCTATTCCCTTTATATATAGGTATAGATGTGCATAAATCAAGATTATTTTATAATGGAAAATGCAATGTCTTTTATTATTCCAGAATTGATCTATGCTGCCCTCATTCAAAATTTACTCAGTGTTCTTTTAGAAACAACCTTTGATAAATATGGAGGAAGGACGCTACATATCTATAATATACTGATAAAATAAATAAATAGAATGGATCGGTAGATGGGTATTTACAATTGCAATGAGAGTTCCAGGCTTCCAGCCACCATACCATGCAACATTCTTCTTTGACAATAGCAATGTTTGCCATCATATCTTGCCATTGACATTCGTCTTCGAACCTCCCCACTTTCTGTGCTTCGGTTTTCACACCCTGGTTTTTCCACTTTTCAAAAACCGCCATTTTTGCAGTCAGGAACAATGACAGAATTTGAGCAAGATGTGGCAGCAGAGGCAATGGTGAAGTGGAGGATGGGGATTAGATCGCAACAAAAGGAGATGCTATTGGTTCTTGAAAATTCTGGCAGATCTTCGAAAAAATTTCGGGTGGACTTTGTGGCAGCGTTTAAGACAAGGTGGTGCTGGTGTTTTTTGTGCAGCGGTTCTTTGAATTGAAAGTGTCAACTGGGAGATGGTTAGAGATTTGATAATTCTGAGAGTATTTGGTCTACCAGTTGGCAGATGCAAAGGTTAAAATGAAAGCTCATTTTCTTCATTCTTGTGTGAGGAAAACATTTTGTGTGATGTCGACACTTTAATTTTCTTTTGTATCTTTTTCTTTGCACTACCAAACGGGGTAAGATCCCCTTTTCTCCCCCTCCATTTTCTTTCCCTTCCTTTTACCATTCCAAACAGTGTGTTAGAGTGGATTGATCAGGTGTTAGTGTTACACATCAAACACCTGATATGATAGTGTCATCCTGTTTGTATCTTATCCTATCTCTATCCTACTTCATATCATATCCCGTCTCTATCTTATCCTGACCACCAAACGGGCCCTTAGTGGAAATGAAATCAGGAAACAAGGAAAGGAGCTTATCGGGAAAAAAAAGGAAACAAGAGAAAGGAAGTAAACGGGACCTTAATTTCTATTTTCCTTCTTTTTACTCTGTTTCCTATTATTAACGATTGTCAACATGTATAGATAATAATATAATACATTTAATCATGCAAAAGCAAGTAGTAAGGATTTGAACACAAAATAAACTCTTTCTTTGATTAAATTCTCTTTGGTTCTTTTGGAACCATGAACTTATCCAATTCTTTAAATGGCTTTCTTTCAACTAGATAATTTTATCTAGTTGTGACGTTAATTTTCCATACTTATACCAAGGACTATTTAGGGGAGATCTTTGGACTTCGTATCTACTCTGTTGTGGGTTGAAGTCAAATACCTCTTTTGAAAGGTTGTATTGTGAACTTTTTTAGTTAATAGATATGATATTGGTGGTTGTAGAAAGGAATGAAAAAAAAAAGGGGTATAGAGAGATGAAGAAGGAATGAACTTTCATGGGATTAGCCAGCTTTTTCAGGTTTCCATGGTGTATTTATACTAACAGTTTGTGAAATATAAATGGAGTCTAACAGGAAATCTACCAAGGTACCATGAGATGTTCAGCCCTTGTATGACACAGACCTGGTGTAGTTTTTTTTCCATGTTTGAAATTTGTTATCATCAAGCCTTGTACAGAGGTTTGAACAATTAGTTTCTCACTAGCTCTCTTTATACCTAATGTACATATGTTCTCTTCAAAGTATAAATTACATTGCGTGACTAGTAATTAACGTTGTCAAGTTGTTTTTTTTAATCATATACTCTTATGGGTTCCTTGACTTATGTAAATTATTTGTGGTTATGGTTTTCATGTAAATCTTAAATGTTCGTCTATAGCATTTCATGCATCTCTCTGTTTCGAGTAATAACTTCTAATGATTTCATTAATCAACATTTATTTCAGGTTATGTATGCCTTTGTAATGCGACCCGAGAGCTTACCGAAAGCCTATCAAGACTTCATTCAAAAGACCGGACCAGTTGCAGAGCCCGTTTACAAGGCTGTAAGGGATAGCTGTAGAGGTCATCCGGTTGATGTTGCTTCACTGCATGCTTACTTATCTCGCAAAGGAAAATCTGACTATATAAAGTTGGAAAAATTTCCCTCTATTATTCCTTGTTCCATCATTCATCCAGGAACAAATTCATGTTTAGCTCACGAAGTAAATGCAACATCAGCAACCTTTAAGAAAACCTTCCCTCTTTATTTCTCTTTGACCTTTGTGCCGTTTGTTGTTCTGCACCTACAGAAGGTATTTTCCTACCAACCTATGTGTTACTTGTATATCTGCAAATGGAAACTGTGCTTAAACAATCTTATGCTGAAGGAACATATGCATAATTTTTCAGTGTTTCTAGCAAGTACTCTGGAAGATTACTAGCTTATACCATGTTACTAGGTTCCATATTATGTTTTTCCTGTGACAATTTGTTACAGAAGTAATTATGTGCTTATAACTTTGCCACGAGCATGCTGGTATCAGTTAAATGGCCACATAATTGGGTGTCATGTTTGCAATTTTTATTATACCTTTACATGAATTCAGTATAAGTATAATTAATTGAAGGGCCTCTAAGATTTCAATATGGATTCCTAGTTTCTTAATTTTGATTTCTTACACATCAACTCCATCTCTACATACTGCTGTATGTACTCATCAAGTTGCCTCTGTTCCCACAGTATGATCAGGTCATTAGGGCTTACGAGGTCAAAATTCTATGAATGATCCACTTCTAATATCATGTTTCATCTTTTTTTCCCTATTAATTCATGTGTAGTTTTTCTTTTCGTATGTCCAACGCCATCACATAATTTCATGGATGATGTTATTCCAATGAAATAAATATTGGACTGATTTATTGCTAAGATTTTTTTTGGGATTAAAGAGGGCTTAAAGCCCAAGCGAACTACACGGTAACAAGACGGGGAGAAGACCCTCCCAAAACATCAGCTAAAAGCTACAAAGAAATAGCATCCGGAGGATGATAAAAATAACAAGAAATACATCCTGCTTGCAGCTCATAGACGCAAGAGCATCCACACACTTATTGGCTTCACGGTACAGGATATCCAAACTCTCGGCCATAAGGACTCTAATCTGAGAAATTAGGGCACTACCAATGGAGTTAACTGGAATATTGTTGGATAATTGATGGAAAACCACCAAAGAATATTGTTGGATAATTGATGGAATATTGCTAAGATTTACGTTACATATAAGATCATGTCATTCATAGCTATTGTATGCATGGTGTCTTTAGTCTGCATCTACCAATGCCACAACTTCCTGTATTGCTATCATTGCTGTAAACTTCTGTCATGACCATCGTTATTTTGGACATTTCTTTTTTCTGATGAGGAAGTTTTTTTCTTTCAGTTCACTGGTGCTCCTTTCCGCACTTTCTGGTTTGCATGTAAAGGCGCTGTCCGCTCAACATCCTTTTTGTCTGCTTTTGTTGGAATCTTTCAGGTGTGTGTTTGTTGTTTGTTATTTTCCATTTCTAATCGATCAATGTATTATTAATATTCTTAATGTCTTTCTGGTTTTGCAGGCAGTCATATGCTTACACAGAAAACTTGCTTCAAGAGATCACAAACTTGTATATTGGGTAGCAGGTGGGGTAGCTGCCCTTTCAGTGTTATTGGAGAAAAAAGCAAGGCGGGGTGAGCTAGCTTTGTATGTTCTTCCCCGAGCAGTAGATTCATTATGGTACATCTCGGTGAACAGGCACCTGCTTCCAAATATTAGGAATGCTGAGGTATGCCATCATGTTACTCTGCACTAAATTAAAAGAAATTACCAGATTTTTTTTAACATCCACCCACAATATGTTATTTTGGAACTCTAATGCCAACCTGCATTTTTATGAAACGAATGTCAATTTTACTGTTGAGGTTTTTTTAGTCTTTTAGCTCCAATATCCTTCTACAACTCCATACAATCAGAGAGTGAGAATTTTATTATAGGAGATTTATGAAAATTTAGTACTTGCCTTGTACATCAAAGTGTAGAAATCTCATTTTATGCTTTCTGTTGGTATAGGTTTTCTTGTTTTCTCTCTGTATGGGAGGGATCATGTATTACTTGGAATATGAGCCAGAAACCATGGCACCATTTCTTAGAGGTCTGATCCGTCGCTTCCTTGCCAGCAGAATTAGCAATCCGAGTCCACCGTCTAATCCAACCGCTTCTTACTCATACCTACAAGCTCTTGATGGCATGACGAAGCCCAAATTACTAGAGAGCAGGGACGCTGAATCTTCTTCTGAGAAGAAGTACAACCTTGAATCTATTCCAGGGCTTTGACATTGTATTTTGGGTCTATTTTTTGGGGGATTGGGGGTCAGGTGGAGGGGACTTTCTGTCTGAAATTCTGTTTCTTTTAGGTTATAGGATATCCTATCTGGTAGTCAATCCTTTCAGCTTAGCTCCAAGTTGTTTTTTTTATTATTGCAGAAGGGAACCGGATTCAATATTAGCTTCACCACGACCTCCGTATTTTTTCATTGATGATGAAGGTATACCGGATGATCAGTTGGATTTTAATCTTTTATAATTTTATGCGGGAAAAAAATATCAAATATGATTGAGTGGTTATTTGTTTAGTTTATCACATAAAGAGGCCATATAAGACTGCTAAAAAAACTTGATCAGAGTTTTTTCTACATCAAGTTTTAATAAGAGTTAAAAGAAGAAATAAATAGCAAGTTAGAAATTTAAAGACTAGTCTTATAAACAACTTTCGTTTAAATTAGTAAAACAAAGTTGATAAAGTATAAATTCCAGTAAAACAAAGTTGACAAAGTTGCACATTTAAAATAATGAGAGGATAGATGAAGATGTTAACCATACAGATTTAAGCAGAATAGATGTAATAGAAGAATTTTTTGGGTATAATTCATGATAGAAAAATACCATTTGAAATTGAAGGAATATTGTATAGTACTACATCCATCCGATCTTATTTTTTATCCTGATTATAAGAAGAAAAAACTTATTTCAAAATGTATTAATTGTTATTTGTTAGAACTTCTTTTACTTCTTTTATACCCATATTTGAATGGGATTATCTTTATTAAATATTTAGAATGACATTAATATCAAATAAGTTTCACTTCGAGATTGAAAGTAGTACAATTTTAGGACTTATCGACTCTGTTCGGTAAAAAATAGCGGATAACAGATAAATTAGCAGATAGCGGACAGCGGATGAGCTTATAGTGGATAGCAGATAAGCTAACTAATAACGGATAGCTGATAGCGGATAAGCTATCTGATAGTGAATAAAGTGTTTGATAAAACTAACGGTTAAACTAGCTAATTAAACTAATTATTAAGATATTTATAAATTTAATTTTAAAAATTTAAATTTTAGTAGTCTAATTTATATATTTACTTGAAATTTCAATTTATTTCTTTACTTAAAATTAATGATAATTTAATTTATTTATTTACGTAATAATTGAACTAATTTATTTATTATTAACTAACTATTTATTTTAATAGTGTAATTTATCTACTGAATGGAAACACAAATAATCTCATTCTAATTCTTAGTTCCATTAGATAAAAAGGAATTTACGTATAAAAAAAACTGTGAGCAAATAAAAAGGAAAGTAACGTTGTCAAAAAAAATGGCTTAATTACAGTTTTGGTCCCCCTAGTTTTACCAACTCACGATTTTGGTACCCCAAGTTTTAATTTCACGAATTTGATCCCCTTATTTTTCCAATTTGTAAAATCAAAGTCCCCCTCTTAATTTGGTCAAAATTAAAACTGACTTTGACTTATTATCCTACGTGGCAGTCCACGTGGCAGTGCACTGTTCCTCTTCAACTCTCCCCCCTCTCTGGTTCGCGTTGGCATTCTTCTTCTTCTTCTCCCCTCCCCCTCCGTGAACCCCTCCCTCTGCTCCCTCACCCCTCCCCCCTCCGTGAACTCACCCCTCCCTCTCCTTCTTGATTCTTCATCCTCCTTCGTTCTCTCCCCACTCACAGCCAAAACAACACAACATCTTCAATCCACAATTGGATCCAATCACCAAACAATGTCTGAGAAATAGCTGCGACCTCACCCCTCCGTGAACCCACTCCCCTCCCCTCCGTGAACCCACTCCCCTGTCAATCATGATCCATCTCCTTCGATCTTCCTCCGATCTTCTCCTTTCTTCCTTCTCCTTCAAATCACACAGAGCAACAGATCCATCTCCTTCAAATCGCACAGAGCAACAGATCCAACTCCCCTGTAGGGTTCGATTAGGGAGAGAACGAAGCCACTGTTCCTCTTTTCTTTCGTTCGTTCGTCTTCTTTCGCAGAGGGAGGGGTGAGGTCATGGAGGGGAGGGGTCGTAGAGGGAGGGGTTCACGTCGCAGAGAGAGGGGTGAGGTCGCAGAGGGAGGGGTTCACGGCGGGGTGAGGTCGCAAAGGGGAGGGGTTCACGGAGGGGAGGGGGTCGCAAAGGTATGACAAGAAGAGGGATTGCGATGAGAGAGAGGGAGAGGGGTGGTTGTTAGGGTGTTTTGGTGGTTGTGGTTGTCGGAGGGAGAGAGGGTGGTTACGGTGGGTGATGGTGGGTGATGGGGAGAGGGTGGCGACAGTGATGGTGGCTGGGCTGTGAGAGAGGAGAGGGGTGGCTGGGCTGTGAGAGAGGAGAGGGGTGGCGACAGTGATGGCTGGGCTGTGATTTTTTTTTTATTAAAAAATTATTTAAATGCCAACTAGGATGCCTACGTGTCACGCCACGTAGGATAAGTGAGTCAAAAGTCAGAATCAATTTTGACCAAAACAGTGGGGGACTATGATTTTACAAATTGGAAAAATAGGGGGATCAAATTCGTGAAAAAAAAACTTAGGAGACCAAAATCGTGAGTTGGTGAAAATAAAGGGAACTATAATTAAGCCAAAAAAAAATAGAAAGAAAAGGAATAAAAGCATAGTTATCAGAACCGGACCGGACCGGCCGGTCGGACCGGGACCCGGTGGTCTTCCCGGGCCGGGCAGCGTGCAGGACCGGATCTGCAGTTGGCCCGGTGATGACGTCATTGGACCGGTGGAAAATCCGGGTCGGACCGGTTGATCTTTTTTTTTTTTTTTTTTTTTTTTAAGATGAACCATTTATAAATTTTGCATGTTTTCACAAAAAAGGCTTGGGTGGGGTTCGAACCCCCTCCCTAGTATTCAACATTTCAACTTTTTAACCACTAAGCTATCTATTATTTGTTAATACTGTCCCGCATTCATTAAATATAATCAATTCCGGATATGTTAATTTTTTTTGCACATTCTTTCATTAATAGTTTTGATTAAACACACATTTTTTTGACAAATTGATTCAAGTTCAACACTCATAAACATGTTAGTAAATGTATAATTATAAATAAAATTATAATAAAATTTCTATATTAATAAATATATACTTTCTTAGTATATATTATAATTTTTTGAATTTATTTAATATAGACCGGGTCATGCCGGTCCGACTAGAGACCCGCGGTCCGACCCCGAGTCTACGACCCCGAGTCTAGTGACCCGGTGCCTTGACCGGGTTGATGGCCGGTCCGGGTCTGATAACACCGAATAAAAGGTAAAAACCAACAATCAAAGCTGACTTGTCAAAGAAAAACACTCAAAGCTGACGATTTGTCGAAAAAAACAGTCAAAGCTGACGTTATTGTTAAAAAAACAATCAAAGGTGACGTACAAAATATGTGACGTAATGGGACTGCAGTGGTATAACTTTTTTTTGTTTTACTTTATTATTGAGGACAGAAAAGGAAATTGATAAAAATAATGTGGGTAAAAAGGACTAAAAAATGAGACACTATAAGCTATAAGCTCAAACACTACTTTAAGCTACCTTAGAAACGTTAACCGCTACTGCTTGCCAAACACGTCTAATTTTTCTTATCCGCTATCCGTAGTCAAATCCGCTATAAACTAGCGGATCAGACTTGCCAAACATAGCCATAATGTATTTTTTTTAATAGTCGGACTTATAATATACTCCCTCCGTTCCTGATCTTTGGTACTTCTGGTCTTTTATTTTTGTTCCAAAACAATGGTAATTTTAAAAAATCAATGTACAATTTCACAAATTTTTCCAAATATACACGTTATATTTTTTGAGTCTTTTAAAGTTCCAAAGCAAAAATTAAAACTCATTTATTTTGATTTCAATTATCCCAAGACAACTGCAAATGGGGCAGTTTAGTACTTAGCTAATATAAATTAATGATACCTTAATTTGTATGTATAATAAGCCAAAAATACCAAAAATTAGTAACAGAGTGAGTATGAGATTGAAGAAAAGTAGACCAAATGAAAAATAATCATTTTTCATCAAAAAGAAAAATTGTCAATCAAATAGTTGGAGAAAAAGTAAGATGAAATGGTGTATTTATTTTCAAAAGTAGGAAACCAAAGAGTTGTTTGATTATGATAAGTGGTTCTTTTTTAGGGGTCAAAGGTGATAATTGTTTTTGAAAAGACTATCTTGTTTTATGGTTTTAGAACAGAAATAACAGGACAATGTGATTTTGGTTTTTATCTTTGTGGGGTTGTTTTATCGAGACATTAAATTAAATTAAATTAAGACACTAAAATCCATAACAATTTTATTGATTAATACAGTTTACACACATGTATTAATCCATAAAAATTGCAACTCATTAACTATCAACTAGATTTTATTAACCATGAATTTGATTACTATCATTGTAGGTGTTCAAATATAGTCAATCAAATGAAGTTCAATTTTTTTTGGGTAAACCCGGGTATCCACCACATGGACAACAGTGACTAATCCCCTGCTCATTGTAGGTGCCTCGAGGGGCAGGACAGCTGACCCAGAGTTTTAACGCTGCTCCGTACCCAAGTCCGTGATCGAACCCCTGACCCTTAGTTAAGGAAGGTTCAGCCCCAACCGCTGAAACCCGGGTTTAATGAAGTTCAATTGATTGTTAATGAGTTGTGAAACATCAATATATTAATTAATAAAGTTCAACATTACATTAACTACTATATTGACCAATAAAATTGACGTCTTTATATGGTGTGACAAAATTGATATTCAAATATGTTAAATTTTCAATTTTTCCTTTCAGGTGTATGAAGAAGTAGAGGGGGTGCAGATAACAGATTGGCCCAATGCTGAGTTTGTTACTGGATGGGTCAAGACCCTTGCGGAACCCAGCAACCCAACACTGTTGCAACACGCGGGTCACACTTGACCCGGTGTATATAAGGCTTGTGGGAAACCCTAGCTCAGATTTTCAAGAACCCGGAACCCTAATCTTGGAGCTCTCCTCTGCCACTCTTCTCCTTCCTCGCAACTGTCACTGGTTTACCTTCTAATCTGGCCTTCCTGAAGCTCGCTTGCTTCAGTTCTTCACAGAAAACTTAGCTATGAACCTGCGCAACAAAACCTTACTCTTAGTTTGCTGTTTGGAAGATTTCCAGAAACCCTAGTTTCTGAGGTCCTTCTCTGATGGCCTTCTTCTTCTCAGGTTCTTCACCGGTCACTGGCGTAAAGGTAATACTGTAGTTGTTTTCTTTAAATTCTTTATCTAACTAGTCTGTATTAGAACCCATGCTCTTCTCAGCACTGACTTGTTTTTTTCTTTCTTGATGTTTCTGTTGAGATCTTGATGGATCTTAATGCTGTAGTCACGGATCTGCTTTTACGAAGGTAACTGTCACAAACCCTAGATTATTTCTCAGTTTCAGTTTACTGTTTGTGACTTAACACAAACCCTGGTTCACTGATGCTGACTTCCTGGGTTCAGGTGTAGAAGAGTTGATGACAGAATCTTCAGACAGGTAAAGGTGCTACGCCTTAGCCCCTTTACTTCCTGATTTAATGATCTGTTGCTGTTTTGCAATATTCTGATTTCTGCCTTTTGTTGTTTGAGTTTCTGATCTCCACTGCTTTGAAGATCTTCAACGAACAGTGTTCTCTCCTTGAGAACAAGGTATATTTCTTTCCCTTTACTCTCTATTTTCTTTATAACTGTTTCAGTCACAGAAACAATTTTCTGACTCTTGTTTTTTCTTTTCTTTGTTTTGTGAGGAATCTGTCAACCACTTGTTGAAGACTGTAATCACAAAGACTGCACAAAAGAATGGCTAAGAGACTTGCCTTACACAGAGTATAGAGGAAGAAAGATACACAGACTAGGGTAAAGCAAAACTTAGAGAAGTTTATTGAATTGTAAAACTGTATTGCAAATACTCTTGCATATATTTTTTATAAAATTGTGATTGTATTGTAAACCTATTTACACTTTATATAGACACCATAGGTAGTTAGTTGGGAGAGTTAGTTAGAGACTAACAACCTCCTAACTGAATAAACTGTTTCTGTTTGGCTCAAACTAACAAACTTTGAATTTTTAAAAATTAGTTTGGTAGCTGTTTGTTATTTTTAGCCAACGGTCAGTTTTGATATTAGGGTTTTTATAATACAAACCCCAATACCCCCCTTAATATAGAAACCCTAACATACAGGATACAAAAGCCAGACACCTTTTAGGCTAAGGATTACAAGTAAGAGCTTAACCTAAAAATTACTAAGCTAGAGAAATAGGACTTAGATCAACAGGACAGACCCCTGGTACTAGTCTTAGAATAGTAATTAGTTTGGAACAAGCCTCCAAACATTAGCTTTTGGAGTTGCCTCCTAGGTTAGAAAGCAACTAAGCCTATTTCTCTTCTTAGTCTCACAAAGGCTTCTCCTTTGAGAGCCTTAGTGAACAAATCAGCTAATTGTTCTTTGGTTGAACAATACTCCACATTCAGGTTGCCATTTGTCACTTGCTCCCGTATGTAGTGAAATTTAGCTTGGATATGTTTAGTCCTTCCATGTGAGCTTGGATTCTTTGTCAAACTTAGAGCAGATTTATTATCTATCTTTAGTACAGGAGGTTGACTCAGTTTGACCTGCAATTCAGAAATTAGAGAGTCCAGCCAAGCTGCTTGGGTAGCAGCTGCACATCCAGCAATGTACTCTGCCTCACATGAGGACAGAGCTACAACACTTTGTTTCTTTGAGCTCCAAGAGATTGGTGCTCCTTGAAACTTAAAGAGATACCCAGAGGTACTTCTTCTATCCACATGATCACCACACCAATCTGAATCAGTGTAACCTTCTAAGATAACTTTATTAGCTTCAAACTTAGTAGGAAAGAAAATGCCATAGTTTAGAGTACCTTTGATATACCTTAGTATCCTTTTGGTCGCATTTAAGTGAATCTGCCTAGGTTCATTCATAAACCTAGACACCATACCTGTGGCAAATAAGATATCTGGTCTGCTGTGACACAGATACCTTAAGGAGCCAATCATTTGTCTGTATAGTGTTGCATCTACCTTAGTACCAACATCATCTTCCTTACCCAAAATACCTTCTGCTGGATTTACTGCAGAATTGCACTCTGCTAAGTCAAATCTGTTTAGGACCTCTTTAGCATATTTGAGTTGATGAAGAATGATACCCTCAGGTAGTCTCAGAAATTCTAACCCTAGGAAGTAGGATAACTTGCCTAGGTCAGTCATTTCAAACTCCTTTCTCATAGAGTTTTTAAACATATCAATCTGTTTAGCACAACTCCTTGTGACTAATAAATCATCTACATAAAGGCACACTAATAGAAGATGGATCTGCAGGTTTCCCTTGACATACATCCCATATTCACTTGAACACTTAGTGAACCCATTAGTAGTGAAGAAATTGTCTATACGTTTGTTCCAAGCCCTAGGGGCCTGTTTCAAACCATATAGAGCCTTATGGAGTAAGTAGACCATTTCTTCCTTACCTTGCACTTCAAACCCAGGTGGCTGCTTGATGAATACTGTTTCTTCAAGTGGCCCATTTAGAAATGCAGATTTGACATCCATGTGAAATAGTTCCCAGCCTTGGTTGCAAGCAAAGGCTGTAACTAATCTGATGGTTTCGTGTCTTGCCACTGGGGAAAAGACTTCTGTAAAGTCTATTCCCTCTTTCTGTTGAAATCCCCTAGCCACTAATCTGGCCTTGTATTTCACAATAGTTCCATTAGGATCTAGTTTCAGTTTGTATACCCACTTAACAGAAATGGCCCTTTTCCCTTTAGGTAAATTAGTAAGAGTCCATGTCCCATTCTTTTCTATGGAATTTAACTCTTCCTGCATAGCCTTCTTCCACTTAACATCCTTAAGAGCCTCTAAGTAATCCATGGGTTCAGCATCAGCTAGCATAGCATAGTGTAGAAGATCACCTTCTGCATTTACCTCAGAATCTGTGACTAATTCATAATCAGCCAACCTTCTAGGGGGATTTCTAACCCTTTGAGCCCTTCCAACTTGTTGAATAGGTGTAGGGTTAGGTGTTTCAGGTTCCTCATCTTGAGGAAGTTGATTTGCTTGCTGTTGTGTTTCATCTTGATCACTTCCAGAGGTGTCTTCATCACCTTGATGTAGCACTTCAGATGTAGGAGTAGAATCTTCAGGTATGTTGGACTGTTCTGGGTTTGGATGCTCAGAATCAGTCCAGTTCCATTGGTCATTCTCTAGAACTGTCACATCTCTAGAAATCTCAACCTTGTTGCTTTTAGGATTAAACAATCTGTAAGAACCTGTAGGGTGGTAGCCAACTAGTATAAGGGGTTTACTCTTGTCTTCTAGCTTTTTTCTTCTTTGGTCTGGGATATGGGAGTAACATAGTGAACCAAAGATTCTGAGATGAGCCACACTTGGCTTATCTCCACACCAAACTTCTTCTGGAACTTTTCCTTCTAGTCTCTTGGTGGGACACCTATTTAGAATGTAGGCTGCAGTTGACACAGCCTCACCCCAAAAGGTGTTGGGTAGTTGTTTATGCTTGATCATGGACCTAGACATGTCAAGCAAGGTCCTGTTTCTTCTTTCTACAATCCCATTGTGTTGAGGGGTGTAGGGTGAGGTAACTTCATGAATAATGCCTCTGGAAGTACAGTAGTCCTTGAACTCATGTGAAGTGAATTCACCACCACCATCTGTCCTTAGGGTTTTCAGCTTTCTGCCACTTTGTCTCTCTGCTAGCTTTAGGAATCTTTTGAACACTTCAAAGGCTTCTCCTTTGGTCTTGATCAAATACACCCATAGCCTTCTAGAGAATTCATCTTCAGCCTCAAGTGTCTTATTGTTTGCACACTTGATAGTTGTCCTTCTCTTAGGATCAAAATCAACTAACCAGTCTTTGTTCCCTGTAAGGTGGTTAGAACAAGCAGAATCTAGATACCAAATTTCAGTGATGGTACTGCCATCACTGTTAGTAACTACTAATGCAATAAAATCTCTATCATGTTTAATATCAATAGCAGTTACATGTAAGCTAGTACTAGGTTCTGTTACAATAGGGTCAACACTAATAGTGCTAAAGGCTACTGGACAATCAGAGTCAGTGTCTTCTTCAGCCACATTGGCCTCAGTTCCTGACTCCTTAGGTTTATTAGGGTTTCTTGTGGGACACTCAGTGGCATAGTGTCCCATTTTATCACACCTGTAGCACTGGACCTTTGATTTGTCCTTTTTCTTAGTGTTGTTATTACCCTTAGAGGAATTAGATGAATTAGACTTGGGTTTGGAATTACCTGCCTTACCCTTAGGACCATTTGTCTTCTTACTGTTGCCTCCTTTGTTGCCTTTTTTAGGCTTGCCCTTGGCAGCCAGCATTGCCTGGTCTTCATCATCTGATTCCTCATCTAGGATTTCCATTCTGATTTCCTTTGCTTCCAGCTTGCCTTGAAGTTCTTCTAACTTCAAGCCAACATTCTTAGTGGTTTCCTCTATGGTATTTGTAACAACATACCATTTTCTAGGCATTGACCTCAAGATCTTTCTACAGATACTGTTCTCTTTAAGCTTTTCCCCTTGAAGAGCCATATCATTTTTGATTCTCTTCACTCTGTTGAAGAAGTCAGTAACCTTCTCATCTTTTTTCATCTTGAGGCTCTCATACCGAGCCCTCAAGGCTTGCAGCTTTTCTTCCTTTATAGGTGCTGCACCACAGTAATAGTGATTTAGGGCATCCCATGCTGCCTTAGCTGTTTCACAGTCTCTTATCCTTTCAAAATCTGCCTCTCCACACGCTCTGTGGATTAGAGACAGTCCCTTGAAGTCTTTCTGCTCATTTTCAGTGAACTCTTTCCTCTGAGCAGGTGTAGCATTTTCTTCTAGGGGTGTAAGGCCATCCCTTACAACATATAGACAGCCATGTGCCCCAAGTACTGGTCTCATTTGAATTGCCCAGGTTTCATAGTCTTTGCCATTTAACTTTGGAACATAACTGTCATGTCCTGAATTTGCCATACCTGCAATCTTACTTACACACACAAATCAGAAAAACAGTAACCTGCACAATTTTACACTGTGCAGGTGTTAAAGAAACTTAAAGAAAGATTAAAGAACTTAGAAAGAACACACAGTAGAGTTAGAAGGTTGCCTTGGATCTTTATACAAAGCTCTGTTTATACCATGTTATATTTTCAATTTTTCCTTTCAGGTGTATGAAGAAGTAGAGGGGGTGCAGATAACAGATTGGCCCAATGCTGAGTTTGTTACTGGATGGGTCAAGACCCATGCGGAACCCAAACCCAATGCTGAGTTTTCCTCTCAGTTTCAGTTTACTGTTTGTGACTTAACACAAACCCTGGTTCACTGATGCTGACTTCCTGGGTTCAGGTGTAGAAGAGTTGATGACAGAATCTTCAGACAGGTAAAGGTGCTACGCCTTAGCCCCTTTACTTCCTGATTTAATGATCTGTTGCTGTTTTGCAATATTCTGATTTCTGCCTTTTGTTGTTTGAGTTTCTGATCTCCACTGCTTTGAAGATCTTCAACGAACAGTGTTCTCTCCTTGAGAAGAAGGTATATTTCTTTCCCTTTACTCTCTATTTTCTTTATAACTGTTTCAGTCACAGAAACAATTTTCTGACTCTTGTTTTTTCTTTTCTTTGTTTTGTGAGGAATCTTTCAACCACTTGTTGAAGACTGTAATCACAAAGACTGCACAAAAGAATGGCTAAGAGACTTGCCTTACACAGAGTATAGAGGAAGAAAGATACACAGACTAGGGTAAAGCAAAACTTAGAGAAGTTTATTGAATTGTAAAACTGTATTGCAAATACTCTTGCATATATTTTTTACAAAATTGTGATTGTATTGTAAACCTATTTACACTTTATATAGACACCATAGGTAGTTAGTTGGGAGAGTTAGTTAGAGACTAACAACCTCCTAACTGAATAAACTGTTTCTGTTTGGCTCAAACTAACAAACTTTGAATTTTTAAAAATTAGTTTGGTAGCTGTTTGTTATTTTTAGCCAACGGTCAGTTTTGATATTAGGGTTTTTATAATACAAACCCCAATACAAAATAACTACTTATTTTGTATTAGGTAGTAGAAATGGCGATTTACCCATAGATTCCATCCTTGAAGCAACAGCTTAACAGCATAATACAACAAACATAATTAAATTGCATAGTAAATAAAGCGAATGGTTAGCTTATTATAAAGCAAAAGATTTTACATGTTTAATGTAATCAACATTAATAACGGTACTAATTGTCTTTTATTTATTTATTTATTTGTCAATTGTCTTATGTTTTTTTTATATACTCCTTCACTAGTACCTTCATTATTTCAATACAAACATTGGTTGTTCTGCTCATTCAAGCGTTACAATTTTTGAGTACTTAAAAAACAGAACAAGACTTGGCGGTCCATTTTTTCTTAAGGGAGACGTGTTTTAATTTTTTTTACTGTGTATGCACGTCATTATCTTCACTTAATAGTAACTACTGAATCCGCAATTATATCACGGCACAACACTCAAATCAGTGATATATCTTTTACCGGTTTAAGAATAACATATTTTCATTCAAACACGTACAACTCATTTGAAATTATAGCCAGAGCTTCTTTACTAGATACATTAAGTTGACAATATTTAACAAGTTTTAAAATGTGATAACTAATTGCGCTTTAATCGAGTTCATTTACGAACTAAAGAGGAAACCAATATGATAACTAACAATTATACATTGTCAAAAAAACAATTATACTTGTTCCATAACATAAAAGTTAATGTGATAACTAACGAAAACACTCGCTCCATAACATAAAAGTTCTATGTATACAAGTATGCAAAATTTAACCTTAGTAGATGATTGAAAATTGAATGAAACACTGCAACATATAGATGAAAAGTGAAACAAGGGATCACAATACTGTTCATAAAAAAAAAGGATCAGAGTACTCTATTGTTACAATGATTTGTACTGCTCAATAAGACGAGATGCATGGAGGCGGGATGTAGGGGTCGTGGTGCATCCCAGTTTCTTCAAATACGAGATCTGCAGAAAGCCAAAAAACTAGGTGTATCAAATCCAAGACAGATTTCCATGCCCAATGATACTGAAATAAAAGTGCACAATACCCATCTCTCTACCCAAACATTACCAACTAATAAAATGAAAGTTATCTGGACTGGAAGTACAATCTCAAAATCCACGAATCTAAAAGAGGCAAATTTAGTGATGGAGCAAATACTCGAGGGGCCAATTTGAGATGCCCTCTACTCTTAATTCTGACTAAATTTCCAGATTCCTTCCTAATTCAATACTTCCTCTATATATTACAATCTGTTACACCACCACCTTGTTAGTTACAACTAATGTCAGTTACAGTTAGTTGTTTCCATCCTTATTCCTTGTAATGTATACCCTTCTAATAAGTGGCCCTCTATCTATTAACCACATACCCCAAGAAAAGAATAAACCGAAAAAATCAAATGGAAGGTGCTCAATCACCATGAATTTTTACCTGCTTGTCACTCGGTGTTGCCGAACCCATTGCCTTCTCAATCTTTAATTTCATGAAATGTTCCTGAAAAGTGCACAACACTCAAATCTCAACTTCAATATCAGAGTAACCAGGAATACTGATGGCATGCTAAGTTTATAAATCCGGCCCATAAACCAAACAGTTTCGTGGAACTACCCAGAACTCGTGAAAACTACACAAACATTTTGAATAAGGAGAGACATGTAGATTTATCTAAATCGTCAGTTAAATGACCTGAAAAGTGTTTCTACCTGGGAAACATTCCTCACTTTATACGCCTTTTTTTGTAGGAATGAGTTCGGCCCAACTCAAATTCTAAGATGGTATTAGAGCCTACTAAAGATCTGTTGAGACAGAGAGAGGGGAAGAGAGAGAGAGAGAGAGATTTACTTTTTAATAATTAAAATGATATCCATCGGTTAAAAATTGTAAATAAATAGATGAGTTGGATTGGTTTTTATTGAATAGATGAAAATGAATTGGATTTTTTTATCCATTTCCAATGGATAGTTAATGGGTTTAAGGATTATTTTTATCAATCCAATAAAATCCAGTTCAAGTTTAATCCAATCCGTCTGTTTGACACCCCTAACTATAGCAAGCATAAGAACCAAACAATCCTAACAAGTCGTTGTAAATGTTAGCGAAATATTCAGATTAAAGTAGAAAGATAACAGGAGAGACTAAATGATATGAGATATCTAGGAAACAAATTATTAACATCTATTTATACTAATAATCTAGGTCATGTACTGGTTTTGTATTACAAGATAAGAGTGTACTAATGCCATGCGATAGACAAAACAATAAGAATGCTAATACTCCAACAGATCCCATACAGATGGACTCCCATATTGGATGGTGATATGATGTTGAATCAGTGTTGTTAGAACTAGACCGAATCGGCCGGTTCAATCAGACACTCCAGCAGTCGATTTACCAATTGGACCACAATCTGGTCGAACTGCCATAATCAGGTTGAGTTATGGTTGAACTGTTTTGAACCACCAATCAGACGGTCTTAAATGTTATTTTTATATTTTTTTCTCCAAAATATAATATTCTTTTATTTGTTTTGTCATTTATTAGTCATCTGGTTCCAACCATAATTGAACCATGACTCAAAGATCTCACTGGTTCGTTCTTCGGTCCGATTTTAAAAACATTGCGTTGAATAGTACTGGGAAAACCCAAACTCCAAAAGAGCTTATAATGAAAGAGCATTGTTCCCCTTACAAGCTAGCTTTTGGAGTTGAGTTAGGCCCAAACTCAATTTCTAAGACGATTTCAAAGCCTATTTTAGATCCATCGGGCTACCCACCGGCCACCATATACACGCACCAAGTCCCATAGTGCTAGGCGCGAGGGTGATGGGGTGTACTAGGAAAAACCCAAGTCACACATAAAATGTTCATAATGAAAGGACAACACTCACCTTGCAAGCTAGTTTTCTAAGGTTGAGTTAGGTCCAACCCAAGGTCTAAGAGATGCAAATCATAATTAATGAAAGCACAACCAACCTGCTTTTCCCTTGTAAGATGAGCACGTTTGTCGGCAGGAATTTGCTCCCATCTTAAAACCTACAAGGAAATAAAATGTCAGATTTCAAATAGGATATCACACAAGTTCCATTTCCTTTAAAGATCCCAGACAGTATCTTAGAAATAAAACCATATTTGGCTTCAGCAACATGTGAATGCACTTACATATTGAGCATACTGAATTGCTTCATCACAGCTTAAACAAGACTTTATTTTATTCAACAAATCCTGAAATTGTAATTAGAAATCATTGCATTGAAAACAGTTAATTACAAGGCTTCACAGCATAGGAAATAATGTTATAAGAGATTTGCAGATGATGTATCAAGAGAAGTAATGAGAACAACATTTGACAGACTGCTGTCAGTAAAGGCAGGTGTTTTTCTAGTAAGAGGGAGAAAAGTTGTCTTGTTTGTGGGAGAAAATATAGAAAAGAACGTGTTAATCAGCACATGAACCCAAACTCTTTCATCACAGTGTCTGAAGTAACTGTAGATATCATTTATAGTTTAATGGATTTAAATAATTGAAATTCATAAACAACCAGAAAATAATAATTTGTCGATCCCTATAAAATTGGAGTCTTTTGTTCTTAATCTCTGATTTATTTAGCATGTTTAGTCCCTACACCGTTAGCGTTTTGGTCCTCGCCGTTAACTCTAGCCGCCATTAGCTGATGATGTGGCATCCATGTGCAGACGCCACATGGACTTATTTTAGTTGAGTGAGTTTTGTGGTGATCGTAGATACCCATAATCTGAAGATGGGTCCATTGAGGCGGTGGACGGGGAGGGTGTGGTGGTTAGTGAACGGGGGAGGGGAAGGAGGAGGGGAATGAAGGATTGGGGGTTAGAGTTTTCTTATTAAAGTTTAAATTAACAAAAATTCATAGTTTACAAATAATAAAAGAAAGTGAGTTAGATGTGTCATGTCAATAAAATAATAATCCATGTGTGACGATTTTACGATCGGATCAGTCAGGACCAAAACTTTAGCGGTGAATTTGGTAGGGACGAACCATGCCCAAAAAAGTTTGTAGGAAATAACCCCAATTTTATAGGATTAAAAATCTATTTAACTCAATTGTTAATGATGAATGCATGAATTTATCCATTAATTAAAAGCATTCCTCAGAATCAAAACTGAAAATTTATTAACGTGAAATAAATAAAAATATACAAGAGAACAATATGTAAAAAAAAACAAGCAGTACAAAAAGATATGAGATTGCAGACCTTGTTTTTGTTCCCCTTTTGTCTAAGGCGTTCATCAATTACAAAACCAACCTGAATATCCAATACGGAAAAATTTAGTTACCAAGTAAGCAAATAAACAAATTCAATAATATACATGCACTTATAATACACCAAAATGGAATCATTTATAATAACATAAGAGAGAGCTAAACAACGTTCCAAGCACTTTTCCATTGAATCAATACTAAAGGACTTAATCAATTCAATTAGTTTGTAATTCCTAAGACTACGAAATCCCACATAGGTCTCAGTGAGTTACTGACTTCCTGTACTTTTGGGATAAAACTTCCTTGCACGCATTTGATCACATGGATTTTTGTAAGAGTTTTTTCGGATCCCATACTGATGTTTTCATCTTTCCTACTGTTTTAACAATTTTCACTTAACTTTTTTGGAGGATTCACAATAAAACCAAAAAATCTTACGAAACACAAAATGAAACAATACTATAGAAAACTGAGTATGGACAGGTTCAGGACAATATTTCAAGCAGAGCAGTTCTTGCACCCCAAACACTTGTTTTAGGATTTATTTTTTACCGTATCAAGCAAAATATGATATATTTTTTGTTACAGAATATTGCATTTTCTATTAGCTTTTATACATTGAAGCGTGTTATTTATAACCTTAAAAACTGTACGGAAAGTTTGCAAACAATAATAATAGTAATAAATGAAGTCGTACATCACATAAGGAAACAGTAACCTATTCTTCCAGAACCAGAATAAAAGGACAACTTCATGACGCTGATTTTGCTAGATGAAAGGACAACCATGGACTGGAAGTAAAATTGCATGTACAAGGTTGGTGAGGTTTAATAATTTAAAGAGCAATCCTCAAGGTTCGAATGATTAAATGTTTACTGTGGCAAATCACATCACTGGAATATGATCTAACTGTGGAAGGCCAAGCCTTTTTTGGTTCGGACCATTGCTAGCTACCCACAGAGTGTCCCAACGTTTTTAACAAAAGACTGATCTCCGCTCGTGTTTAGGATCAAATTTCGTACTGGCCAACACCGAGTTTGTCCACTGCGAGAATCGAACTCGGGAGCACCGGGTCGACCCCCGTGTCCCATGGTAGATTAAGCCATTGGGCCAACGGTGTTGGTTGTGGAAGGCCAAGCCTAATAGGCTGAATTTATATTGTTAGACCTCTTATTAATAAGAGGAGGGCCAGCCAAACATAATAGGCAGAATTTATATTAGCAGTTTAGAATTATTATTGCAGTATGTTGTAACAGTCAATTGTCAGTGTAGCAGTTCCGTATTTTGAATAAATAGAGAGAGGGAAAGGAGTAGGACAGGCAGTCATTAGATGGGAACGGGGAGGGAGAGACCAAGCTCTCAAATTCTTGGTGGGGAAGCCATTGTACACAATCTCATATCACTCTAATTTTTCTTCTCTCTATTTTCTTAAAATTCTGTGACTGTAACCGTGATTATGCAGCAATGTAAAACCGTTTCTGTTTCAATCTTTTATCATTTAGTATTACTTTCTATCAGTAAGGTGTGTGTTGAGCGTCTGAGTGAGGGAAATTAAACTACGGGGAGAGGAAGAGGATCTGGTCTATCTAAAGGGAACATTTTCCAGAAGTATTAGTTGTCACCTTATCTAGCAACCTCTTTTGATCTTGAAATGCTTTCTTTTTGGCCCATTGATGGAATAAATGGGAAACAACAGATCTGTCCTCTACACTGAATCTGCCAAAAACTAATATGTAATGATTAAAATCAATATTTCAAAATTAATTATGGCTGAGATCATTAACAAATAATAGTAATGTAATTGTCAAAATAAAAAGAGAAACCTTCTTAAGAAATTACTGCCGCTGTTTGCCTCTGCAAATTCTGCAAGCTCATTGGAAGCATCACTAAAATTATTTTTAAGCAGATCATTAGGCACAGGGACCAAATCTGCTTCCGAGTGTTGCTTATTAATCAACAAACCAGTGGTACAACAGGCCGTTTCCTTTTGACGAGCTTCTTGCTTTATCTGTAGCTCTTGCAAATTTATTTCACCCTAGACACAAGTATATACTATTCAGTGACTGGCTATATGTAAACAGTGACATTAGCATAAACTAGCAGATGTCCCTTACATTGTAAGGTATTTTCAATTTAAAAAAATATAAATTTAAAGTAAATAATTAAGAGGTAAAATATTTGAAATTGTGAAATACATATACTTACATTTAAATTTAAAATTATATTATTGTGGAAAATTTTGGTATTAATATTAAAGTCATGCGGCACGTTAAATGAAATCCTACAAATGCTCTTGCTTTAACTTTGCTTAGCGCCTTCTTAGTATTCTTCTTGACTACCTCATATTTATTCCCATTGTCCTCATTCTACACAATATAGGGACCATGTGTTTGGCACTCTTCTAAGCTTCACCTTATGTTTCATTCATTCATTGTTATCCCACCACCAAGAATCTTTACCTTTTACCCAATACCGCTTGATTCTCCTAGTATCTCTTTGGTTACCTTTATAATACCTTTAGTCATCTCATACTCGTGTCATTAGAACTACCTTGGATCTCACAAAACCCAGCCTCAATAGCCTTCCACTCAAAGAGCCTCTATTTTACACTCTTCAATTGCAACCATTTTATCCTAGGAGTGACAGTCTGACTATTTTTATTTACTTATTTCAAGTATTACATCCATAACCAATATTTATGTCGGGAGGTAAGCCTGACTATTTTTATTTACTTATCTCTCAAGGATTACATCCATAACCAATATTTATGTTGTTGGGAGGTAAGATTTTACCGGTATAACTTTGCAATACATGCAAAGTTTTATATCCAAATTCCTTATCATAAGGACCCAAGTCTATTTCATGATGTTAATAAATGTAAAAGCCATGTACAAATAAAATAAAGAGATAATTGAAAGGAGCAACTACTACTCCAACAGAAAGAGCAGGGATTTCAAAACGACTTTTATTCAATATTTATAGTCACAATAGTACATGAAAAGGCAGTATGAGATACCTGAAACTCCAGAAGATGGCGAGGGATTTCTTTCAGAAATCGCGATGGTTGAAGCATCTAGAAACACACAAAATTAGGAAAATCCAACAACTAATAGAAAGAATTGAAAGTTGTGCTTGGCAAACCTGCCAGTTTGAGTCCACCGTGAGATAGAGAATAAAAAGATTCAGCCGAGCACGAGTCATTGCAACATATAGTAAACGCCTTTCTTCCTTGGAAATTAAAATTATGTAAGAAAGAATCCTAACCCATCTTAAAAATCTAGTAGAATACAAATGAAGATATGACTAAATTATCAACCTAACAAACAATAATAATGTACCTCCACTAAGGCCCCAGTGTCCTTCACAGCACCTTGGAAATCATGTAATAGAGGGATCTCAGATTCATTTGCCTATTTAGTATACAAAACAGCAGTCAAGGAAACACAGCCACAGTATACAAAAGGCAATCCATAACCTTTCATAATAACTCTGAACAAACTAAGAAACCATGACCCCAGAAAAAAGTAGTCAAATTGCAATAAAGATTAAGTCCTCTGCCATCTGAACTGTAACAATTGGTTAAATTTGTAATAAAATAATTAATATCATTCAGATTTCTGATGAACAAATTCATGCTTATATTGCATTAACCAGGTGTAAATGTCAACCATAAATTTATTAAGAGATCACAAAAAATACTAACTTTGAAGAACATGTTGAACAAGCAAGAGATTACTATTAATGAACAAGGTAATCACATAGAAGATTCAAATCACAACAAAAATGAAGCACTGTGTGAACTGCAACATTTATGTAATTGTGCAGCTGAATCTTCAATTAATTTCTTAAAAAAGAACTCCGGATACGTTCGTGCATGTTTTTGCCATATTATGCTAACTTGACTTCCAATGAGAAGTTGCATGGTCATGTTGTAGTTTAATCAGGTGTAAATGTTTGCCATATAATTGTCCAAGGATAACGTGAATAAATAGGTATAAACATCAGAAACATCTGGTTTTCAGAAACATCACAAATCACATATTCATCCACTTGCTTGAGCTTGCCAAAAAGAAATGTTCTAAATATTATCACATACCTTAACTATGAAGACAATGTCCCACTCTAAACCTTTTGCCTACAGGTCAAAGAAGTGTAAACTCGCATTACTGTTGATTAACTCCATCAAATACTAATTAAGTGGGATAGGTACCTGATGAATGGTAGTCAATGTCACAGAATTTTCATTGTCCTTCCTCCTAGTGCGGAAATTTTCTCTCTCACGCTCAAATAAATAATCAATGAATGCTTTTAGCACAAAGATGCAACCTTTATCTTCTGAAAAATCCTTCTCCCCTTTTACCTCAACGAACTTGGTAGACAGAAACTCAGAGACATCATCTAACAGGTATTGACGAACCTGAACAAAGGTGTGATTCAAGCCTTGGAAGGACAGTGAATTAATATGAAAATCAAAAGACATTGTAGAAAGCAATGGGGAAAATACTTCCATGTATCTTCAGCAGTCTAAGACAGTTTAAATCGAAATCACAATAAAGGCTTTCATTGACTTAAGCCTACCAGTGACACTAAATGGAAATAAAAGGAAATAAAAAGAAATCTGAAATAAGGAATAAAATCAAGGAAATACTATGCCATCTCGCCTGATTATCCTACACCCCCCTCAAGTTGGTGGGTAGATATTTGTTAGATGGCATATTTAACGTGTTAGAATTACACATCATCCTTTACTATAAGTATCAATTAGGATTAGAATTAGCAATTAGCATTAATTATAATTATTGTATATCTCAGAAAACAGAGGTCGAAATGATCTTTATTGGACAGACAACACTCAGCATATCATTCTTTCATGGTATGAGTAGCATTAGGTTAAGTTCGTTTCAGATCCTCGGCCTCAGTTGCCTTTTTATGTGTGAAAACTACTCAACAACACTGAAAGCCCTTTTCTCTGCCATCACTCGTCTTCTCTACCCCTGCCATCGTGAGGAATTTACAAATTTTGCCGCTGATTACAATTAGTTTCTCGAATATAAGGCAATCCTACATATCTCCTCACCTGCTGCCATCGCTGCTCAATCTGGTAACTTTGTAGGCTTTGTTAATAAGTCCTCCTCTCTTGGACCTTGGGGTGCTTGACTCTGGTTCCTCTGACCATATGACCGATAACAAATCTCCTTTCTCTTGTCTTTCCTACTCAGACTCTTCGCTCTCTGTTAACTTGGTGGATGGCTCTAAAATGAAAGTTCAAGATTTTGGTAGAACAAATCCCCTTTATGTTATTGGTTGTCCCTCTAATTTAATACCCATAAGCAAACTCACTCTCACCCTTGATTACACTGTTCTAATTGATAGTAAATCAGTTTATGTCTAAAAACAGCGTACAGGATGGATGATTGGAACATGACACTAGTCTCAAGGATTATATAAACTTCCATCGCTAGTTACTTGTGACTCTGGTGCTTCCAACACTGAATAAAATGTGTCACCCAACTCGTACACATCAACGCTTGGGTCACCCAACTCTTAATAAAATATGTCTTGTATTTCTTAAGTTTTCCAAAATATCATCTCTTGAATGTCAGTCTGCAGTCTTGTTAGCTAGGAAAGCATATTTGCCAGATTTATAGTTAGCGAGTCAATAAAAGCATTGTCACTTTTTGCTTTGGTTCATTCTGATATTTGGGCTCCTAATTGGGTCTATTCAAGCTTATGCTACAATTATTTTGTCACTGATTTTTCCAGCCGCACTTGGCTATTCTTAATAAAAAATTGTTCTGATGTTTTTAATATATTTCCAGGTTTCTGCACTGAAGTTCAAAATCATTTTGGTTCATCAATCAAAACATTGCGCACGAATAACTAAGAGCATTTGGATGAGATGGTTTGGGTCTCTTCCAGCTTAACCAATGACCTGGATTCGAAACCAGCCTTGGGAACGCAACAGTGTTAAATCTCTTGAGGGAGAACTTTGCCGCTCATTGTGGTCCTACCCGGCTCGAGGGATTAGTCTCTGCAATTGAGCGCAGAGGATACCTGGTTTATACCAAAAAAAAAACTTTGCGCACAAATAATGCTTGCAAATATTTGTCCTTTCAGATTCCCATTTAGATTTAAATAATGCCCACTTGTATGACCAAATTTATGAGAGCAGGTGGTCTAAGGATGCTGATTGGAAGACAATCAAAGGGTTCAGAGTTCAGACGGCTGCCACATGAGAGATTTGCCAAGGACCGGAAAGATTAGGCAAGATGTTGTGTTGTATACATACCCTCACAGATCAATGTGGGCAACTCTTGCAAAATAGCCTAGTAAGGAATGTCATGATACAATTTATGAAAGGATGGTTAGAGTAAAGGACGAACGTATCGTAGCAGGAAAAGAATAACCAGTGGACAACATAGCCAAAAGAAAATACAGTTGCTGCTTAAGTAATAAGGATATCTTTGCAAGAGAAGCACAATAAGGACTTCGAGTTTCCCCCCAAAAAACTATTGCCGTGTCATGAGAAGGATCTACGAAAGAGGTCTATTACTTTCGAAAATGTAAGAAACAATGTAGGCTCACTACTAATGAAAACAGCTATGTACAACCCGTAGAACAAGTGTGTAATGCAGAAGTTCAACTGGGTATTGTAAAATCACTATCAACTACAAACTACTCTTTCAATATACACAACCATTTTTCCCGGACACAACAATGGCTAATAGAAACCTGAATTTTATCTTGCATAAAAAACTTACAGATCTGATGTCATACTCTTCATTCAACAATGTCCCTCCATCAACATCCACACTTGCCCGTTGCTCGAGAAGGTATTTCTAAAATTCAAAGTTTGTGTAAATTAAATATATCATGACATTGTATGGACTATTTTCAGAGAAAAGCTATGTTTTTAATTTAAACTTTATTAAATTTTAATGTCAAAACTTAATTTGTGTATCTTCATATTTATCTGACACTAAAAGAGGCAAAATATTTGAAATATAATGTGCCAGATCATGCAACAATACAATTATGAGTGATACATATATCCATAATAAGAGTGTTTCATGGAGATATAAAATACTATAAATATAGTAATACAGTAATATACAGTTAAAAAGTAAACAAACAAAGTTCAATACCCATTTCAAATAAGATGACCATGCAATTAAAAGAAAAGAAAAACAATAACTCATGCGCAAATACGGGCACTTTTTAGAGAGAAGCATCCGAGAGATAAGACAAACCTCAGGTATCATGTTTGCCACAGAAGTTATGATAGCTGAGATTGATTTTTCCTGTCATAAATAACATGGCATACATTTCAAGAGAGAGAAGTGTTTACCACAAGAGGTGAAAGGAGCAAATCATAAGCATTGAATTTTACAGAAAAAGATAGGATTAAAAAAGTCGGCTTGCATTTCATTAAGGGCACATATCACTAAGGAAGAGGAATGTAAGAATAAATTATTTGTGTCCTCTCTCTCTCTCCCTCTCTCTCTCTCCCTCTCTCTCTCTCTCTCTCTCTCTCTCTAATAGAGTCATATACCGTTATACAAAAATAGGTAGAGGAAGACCTAACGAAACATAAGTTGAAAGCATCAAAAAGGAATTCATTGTTTTACTAATAGTTGCTTTTTATTAAATCTCAATGGGGTCTATTGGGCCATGTAGCTAATTTACATATGGGATTGGTGTTATTAGGCCTTTCTCTTCTCATAATTGCTTTCCTACTTCATAAGAAAGGATGCGTTATTCTAGGATTTGGATCCAATAAGCCAACAAGGCAACTTTATACCATTCCATAGTAATGGCAACAATACGACATTATCTTGAATAATCTGAAAATTTTCTCCAACCATGCAAAACAAAGCACGAGAAACATTCCACAACACCTAAACAAAAGTCTCTCTTCTTTATTTCTCCTGATATCCTCCAAAAAGGCCAACTGACCGTTCAAAGTGGTGGCAAAGTCATGCCATCCATGATGCAAGACCCAATGGGATCTTTTCATAGAAAGACATTGATGCAAGACCCAATGGTCAACATTAGCACCTGTTCCCTCTCATAAAATAATGTTTCCCGTACATATAAAAAATTGAAAGATCAGATGTCACTGATATTCTCACCAACAAAGAATGATATAGTAATCATTATATTAAACATAAACTGGATCAGGAATTGAAGTGTAAGGAAAGCATTTACCCTGTGAACAAGTTTTGATATAATCTCTATTGTCATTAAAACCTTCTTTCCATGGGTAAGCTCACTCCTGTGGTCCATAAAAGCGATGAAAGTCAATATATCAATTAGTTTATAAGGTTATATACAGCAGAACAAGAACATAGAGAATCGCAGGCATTCTTTACATGGGAACATAACAAGCCAATGAAGCCTCAGGTTAACAACTGCGACATTAATTTAAATGTAAAACTAGATACCACATGTTCATTCACCATTGTGCCACACCGCGTGTTTATTTAATCAATGTGGTTTTGTGGCTAGGAAAAACAGTGGGACATCTTTGAAACTTGGGATATCTTGGAATTTTTGTGGCGAGCCTAACTCAACCAAAAGTTAACTCAGGGGATGGGGATTGCCCTAGCCTTATAAGGACTACTTTAGCTTATAACTCGTCAAAGTGAAATATGAATAGTAATAAAATATTTCAAATGCCTTTTTAAACATGATAAAACTTTCAGAGAAGAATGTCTATACCACCTTTTAAAGGTACCAGAAATCTTTGCACTAAAGATGTCACAGGCAGCTGATAAGAAACTGCATTTTCTAATAGTTGAAATTTTGTTGATATGTTCAATTACCTGCAGGAAGAAACACAAATCTGAAACATTGGTGCAGAAAGGATACCTTAAAACTAAAAGACAGAAAGCCACACAGCTATATGCTCCATTATGAATGTTCAAACTGAAAATCTTCATAAAAGCTGTACCCTCTTTTTTTTATCTTTCTCAAAGGGAAGTAAAGCCTTGAAGACTCGGCAATATGAGCCATCATCACAACCAGGCAATGTTGTCTGAAGCATGGCAATGATGGTTCTGACTACCTATAATAAAAAGGAACAAGGTAACAAGTAACAACTTATGGCATGTAAGCAGAGGTAAAGCTACAAGCATCGGCAAATCAGGTAGTTATAAGATTATAAACATAAAACTTTCAACAGCTTGTGAACTCCAATAAGTAACTGACTGATATCTTCCCCAAAATTCACTGAGCTCTAAGGATAACATACACATGCAACAAGTGTTCATAAATAAGAGAATGAAAGTCATATGATGAAACACATGTGTATTACACAGTGGAGCTTTATTATATACAGTTAAATACTAACTCACAATAAAAACAAAGATAAATGCTACCCTATTTACTTTATTTACATAATGATAATGATGATATTGTACGACGATAACTACTCTATTTACATTATTTTTAATACTTCAAGCTGGAGCACATAAATCATAAGCACCACCAAGCCTATTACTTATATAGCTTATGAAAGACCCCTCAAAGACTAAGTGAAAACATTCGTCAATTGATCATTTGGATTAACAAAGCTAGTGGTGATGTCTCCAGATAAAATCTTCTATTTAATGAAATAATAATCTATCCCATTGTGCTTGGTCCTCTTGTGAAATACTTGATTTGAGGAGATATGCAGTGCAGCTTGATTATCACAAATGAGTGTCATGTTCCTAACCACCTCGAATCTAAGCTCTTGAAGTAACTGTTTGAATAAGATAAGCTCACAAGTAGTCGATGCCATGACTTGATATTATACTTCTATGCTCAACCTTGCAACAAGATTATTTTTCTTACTTTTTCATGAGATAAGGCTTCCCTTAATGACTGTACAATATTCGGAATTGGACCTTTGTCTCAATAGCAAATCCTACCGGGCCAAAGAGGAGACACCGAAATTAATATGTTCAAACTACCAGCTCAACCATAACAACCGGTTCATCAGTTTTTAAAAAACCAGCTAAGTAAAACATGTTCTATGCATAAACAATCCATTAACTAGTTAGGGCCGAGTTTTATAACACTTGCAGCAGCATTACGTGCTATGTCTGTCATCTATTTTATTGTATGACATAAATTGATAGCAGACACCAAAATTACACCCCTAACACAGCCAAAACAGATAGATGTGTGAAATAGTAAGCTTAACACTGATTTAAGTAAGGGAGGGTGTTCATCAACCGATCCAATCCAAGACACACAAGATGTTAGTAGAGTCCAAGGAATGATTTATAGTTTGACAATAATAGTCAATTAAAATTGCTAGATAATAGAAATAAACACTCTTCTTGTCTTAATTAGGGGGGAAAATACCTTTTTTCTGTAAAATGCCACACCGTGAATGTTAAATGGTATTTTCCTATCCCGAAAAGCCATTTGGAAGGCTTTCCCCGATATCTGAAACGGGAAGAAAGGAAGTAGCAAACACCATTTAGTCAGGTATAGGGTAAATGCTTTTGTACAAAGTTAAAATTATAATAATTAATATCAAGAAACATCACCTGCCTACGGTAGAGAACTGCAATGTTGCCATAGCTACAGTTAGCTGCTGAATGATTAGATGAAAATTCTAAGATCTTGTCAACAACAAATGCACATTGTGCGTCCTCATTATGGCACTCTTTCATAACTATCTGCAGATTATTACAAAATCTAAATCACGGTAAAGCATGGCATGCTTTTTAAAACAGCAAACATCAAGATGTAAGTACCTTTGATCCAGCAGAGTTATCAGTAAGAACTTTCTTCGACTGACACCGCTTGGCATTATTTTGAATAAGAAAAGATGCAGCCTCAACGATGCAACGTGTGGACCGATAGTTTTTGTTAAGTCTAATCTGAACCAAAAAAGTAAGTGATATCCAGATGAAAACATTTAATAAGAGTATAATGTATGCATTTCTCTATCAATATCTGTGGGTGCGGCATAATTAAAAAAGATTCAAGTGTGTGGCATAAAAAATTAAAATCTAATCAGTCAAGGACAAGAGAAACCTCTTTGTAGTTTGGATAATCATTACGAAAGGAAATAAATCCGGAAATGTCAGCTCCGTTGAAACTGAAAATGGACTGTAAGAAAAATAAGACATCAGACCAGTGATTAGGATGGTCTTTTAAGTGCACAGCAAGAAAACAATACAAACATCCAACCAGGCGTCTCAAACATTAGGGACTTAAGAAGACATTCAAACCTGATCTTCGTCACCAATAACTGTTATTTTATGATGGGAAGCAAGACTCTTTAGAAGCTTGTATTGCATGGCACTGGTATCTTGGAACTCATCTATGACAACAGCTTTCCATGAATCCTGACTTTCCCTGAAAACTTTGAAATTGTTTAAACAACCAACAGTTAGCACAGCCAACTGTAACAAATGAATAGATGAGTTAATTGTATTTTTCAGAAAATGTTTACCTTCGGGAAAATCATCGAGTAGCTTTACAGAACAGCTAATCAAGTCATGATAATCCAGTGCATTACAGGATTTTAATATGTTATTGTAATTCTCAAGAATTTCAGCCTGATTACAATCCAGAGCATGGAATCAGACGTGTAAAAGCAGAACAAGGGTGTGTGTATGTGTGTGCATGCACATATGGGAAAACCGTTTATCCGCTTACTCCATTTTCATTGCCCATTTCGCGATACTCTGCAGAAGTTTTTCCCGAGGCTTTGGCCTGAAATCGTGTTAAGTTATCACATATGAGATGACCAAGCTAAAATTTAACTTTACGGCATAAAAAATATAAAGATTTGGAAGACCCGGTGAAAGCAATTATAAGCTACAAATAGTAACGTAGGCATTACAAAATGCAAAATTTTAAAAAGTCAAAATAATTTAGGTAAAGAACTATCAAGTTTCATGACATCATAAAGACTTTTTTTACATATGTAGAGGTGCTCTATAAAGTTCTGGTAGATACAGGGCGGGTTGCATTAAATATCAAACTGGTCAAAATATAGTTTAAGGTGAGTTCCTGCATGATAATTGATTTTACATGTCCTTTTTATCAAGTCATAAAATAAAACCAAATATCTCATAATAAAGGTTTCTCGGATTATGTATAATCGGTCAAAGAAACATGAGGAAATGAAGTAGTTTTGGATTATTATTCAGGTCAGGAAACCACAGGATCCATGGAAAGAGAGAGTTATGAATAACACCCGTCCACCAAAGTAAGCATGGAAAAAGCAAAAGTTCAACTCAATCTCATGTTTATATATATTATCTGTACTGTAGTGCACACTGCACAGATTTTATGAGAGTATGCAAAACTGGCTCCCATACTAAGAAATATGAGCCCACAAGGTCAAGGGGCGGTATATCTAAAATCTAAAAAATTATAAAATAATTCCAAAGATGATAATGAATAGAAGATATCAGTTAGGCTGGCATAAACAAAACATCTTTTAAGATGTTGTTACAGCTCAAATTATGGATAGTTTTCGACATTTATTTTCTGCCTTGTGGCACGGTGGTCACAACTCGCAAGTTCTAATAATGGAAACCACCTCTCTGCTCATGGGAGAAAACTACTACTAACCCTCTCCAAACACCAGAATGGAGTCTAATAAAATGGGCGACCCCTTTTATTTAATTATTGTTGAATGCTTATTTTTTGGCTCTTCGTAAAATTTTGAACTCAGATCAGTATTTTGGGTAGTCTTAGTAATTTTGCATATCCTATTCCTATTCCTATTCCTATTCCTATTCCTATTCCTATTCCTCTCTCTCTCTCTCTCTCTCACTATCTTCTTGTTCTCTCTTTTCTCCATTTCTCTTAACCTGGTCTGCAACAAAGACACTTGGTTTAAAGGAAGCATCCAATCAAATTTATTTGCCACACCAACACCAAAGGGACCGCATTGCGCACACAAGGGATGGCAATTATGGTTTTCCAAATTTCAAGATTTAGCTGGATTCGGAAAAAAATAAGCATGCATTGCCTACAACAATAATCAAGGAATACCCCAATAGGTGGGGCCAACTATGCAAACTTCACTCTTCCTCTAAAATTCTAATTAACCTTCCTCTTCCTCTTTTAATCAAACTTTCCTCCATTTGATCACCTTTCTCAATACTTCTTCTATCGCTCTTCTCACACAACCCAACCCACCTTTGGCAGGTCTACGTCATCTTCTCATTAGGCGGCGCTTGAACTTACTCCCAAATATAGTTCTTCCTAATCTTGTTTTTTCTTGTAGGTAGACCATACACTCATAAACTACAACATTATCATCTCTGCCAAGCTCATTATTTTGTTCTTGTTGCCCTGTTAACACATATTGGCACTTTATTGTCAAACAGTCAGTGATATAGAACATTGTTGGTCTTGTAGTTGTCCTATAGAATTTTCCTTTGAATTTGATCGCCAATTTAAAAGCACAAATTAAAACTAAAGCATTTTTCATTTTGTCCTCCTAGCCTCCCCCTCATCTCCACATCACTTTGCAAGATGGATCCAAGATATCTAAACCATGCAATGGTATCATAAAGCCCCGAACTTGGACCTCCGAAACATTGCCAACTCTCTTCTGGTTGAACTTGTGTGCCAAATATTTCATCTTACTTCTACTTAGCCAAAAACCTTTCGATTCCAAAGTTTCTCTACAAAACTCACGCACTAAACTCATCAACCAGGAATATCCTCCACACACAAAAAATGTATGCATTGAGGCACTGCTGGGCAGTAAGCACAGAAGGTACTGCCAGTTTAAGGTTATGCAGTGAGACAGGTCAAATTCCCACTCTAGTACCAAGTTGAAATTATGCTTGAATTATGTGCCTAAGCCAAACCAAACAAAACAATGTGCCTAAGCCAAACCAAACAAAACAATCATATATTTGTGCTTGCAAAGTAATTTGCTCCTTAATTAGAGCAAAAAGTGACCTGATTCAGGCACTAATTGCAATTGCAAGATATTTCTAGTATAAACCATCAGTTTTGTAAAAACCGGACTTCTTTGCAGTGAGGTTAATGTATATTTTGTAAATTAAGCCTCAGTTTATTACTTTTGGAATGATTTACTCTTCAAAAAGAATCACACACCTGAGTCACAAACTTTTGCCATTTTTTTGCCTTATCCTTGAACTGTTTTGGAGTTGTTAGACTATTGGACATTTCTCCAATCAACAATGCACCGTCTTTATGTCTACTTTTTCCATTTTCAAATAATCGGGTGGCCTCAATAATTGCATTTCGCTGTTGACCCTGCCCATATATTAAGAACTCAGATGTACGACCTAACCTGCAACACAAGTGTCAAAATTATAAAGAAATTATTTGAGCATGGTGAGTTTAAGCAAGTACTAGGTAATATTTCTTAAAACCTGAAGAGGCGTATTATTTTCCATAACATGTTTGATCTATCTTATATATTGGTCATGTACTTCTTTCTCCTTTCTCTAGCAAAGTTTCATTGAAGGCTCTAAGCTGCTTACAAATATTAAACCTCCACTGCTCGAGCCAAAATTTTATGGCAATTTATGGTGTATGCAGGCATATTATGTGTTTGGTTGGAAAGGATTGCACACATCACTTCGAATTTAGGATTGAGCTAACTCAACCCCAAAAACAAGCTTGTGGGGTGACTGTTGCCTCCACTTATAACCACTATTCAGGCTATTTCATTCTTCCATGTGGGACTTCCAAGACACCTGTTATTTACGACGTAAAGAGAGACTTGACAGCTTTATTGCTTCTTTGAAAGGATTGTTTGTTTCCTCTCCCTTTTTTCAGTTTTGGAGGAAATCTTATCATCCCTGTTATAAAAATTCTTTTTTCATTAATATAAGCCCCTAGGTTTTAAATTAAAAATTTGGCGTCTCCTAGCAGTAGTTTTTAATTCAAAACCAACTAAAATTGTTCATAACCTAGCAAACCTTTCATGAAAGATATGAGTACTTGCTTAAAACTCAGTTTACCATTTAACGAAGGTCTAAGGTTGATGAGTATTACTTCAACCCCATTCCCAACACCTCATTCATCGTTAATTTTAAAAATTCAGCATGAGATAAAATGGACCGGAATATTGTTACACTTCATGCCTCAAGGGCCTTGTGTGAGACGCAATTTAGAGGTACAAAACCATTCCCAGAACCTAATAGCTTAAGCATTGTGGAGTTGAAATAGATAACCATAAAGAAAAAATTTGCTCTCACATTTTAGTATTTTCAGACGTCTCAAGTTGTTGTCTTTCTGCTCTTTCTTTTCCTGTTTTCTCATATTATGATGTGTTGCTCCTCATTTGCTACATGATATGTCTGAATTCTGATCTACGTTTTTATTTGTAAGTCAAAGAAGACATATGAAAGTCTGTATATTATCTATACCTCAATGCATATTACTGAATGAACTGACAAGCTAAACAGTTTAGCAGTATTACAGTGTTGAAATTACTATTCCTTGCATGACCAAGGAATGTACATATTGTATTGTATTTCTTGAGAAATACAAATTAAAGGATTTTTTCTTTCAATTTTAAATATTGCTGTCGAACTTGAGCAATTTTTAATTATATGTATCAAATGGAATTTATTGCATCTTAAAATTAAATACATGAAAATGTAGTTAAGCGCACGTGTTCTCAACACATTAAGCTATTATGGGGAACAAATCAACAAAATATATTTTACAAATAGTATTCATGTAAACAGGTTATCAGTTTGAGAGTTGATTAGTTGATAATAAATTATGGAAAATGCCATGATTAGCATTCAAATTTCAAATAGCAAGAAATTAACCACAAATTTAGTAAGTAAACGCAACATAAAGAAGCACACAAGTTGGAACTTATAAGCAGCAACATACGACAAAATAAGGAAAAAACTTCCATCAAATTCAGGGAAACCTACTTTTCTGCGTGTGAACGACAAAGCTGCAAGGAAAATGAATGAAAAGTACTGATTGTAAGTTCTTTTGCTGTTGCCTTCCCGGTTATGGCTCCGATACGTTCTCTCATTTCAGAAGCTGCTGCTGTTGTAAATGTCATTGCAAGAATGTTTGACGGACTAATACCCTGCATACATTTACCAGGCAGTGGAAATTTCATAAAACAAATTAAGAAATAACATTTAAATATAGAACCTCAAGACACATCAACTCGGAAAGACAGTAAACAAAGGACAAGAATCAAAGATAAGTCCACGGTATCCATATCTTAGAGTACAAAAGAAAATGCACCACCTCATTAAGCAGCACCAAAACACGCCCAACCATTGTGGATGTCTGGTATCAACAAATAAAGACAATTATGTTCCAATGCCAAAAGCAAATACTCAAAGGAAAAAGAAAAAGTTAACTTGCATTGTATAAAGAAGATAAGTAGAGTAGACCTTTCCACTTCCCGGGCCAGCAACAATGATTAAGGGGGTCGAAATATCAGTGCAAGCTGCTTCTCTTTGCCTTTCATTTAAGGATTGCAAG
Organism: Astragalus membranaceus; assembly: GCA_039519185.1. Taxonomy (NCBI): domain Eukaryota; kingdom Viridiplantae; phylum Streptophyta; class Magnoliopsida; order Fabales; family Fabaceae; genus Astragalus; species Astragalus membranaceus. Next base: position 79,028,125 of record CM076847.1, read on the forward strand.
TATTTTGAATATTCCTCAGGCATGGTGCTGCCACTCGGTAAATTTTGGCGGTCGGTATGCACATGTTCGTTTTTAGGATCTAAATCAACCTCGGAGCTAAACAGGCCACCATTTCCTATACCCTTAGAAATATAACTAGTTCCCCAACTCGGATTAACATCACCAACTACACCACTCTCACTTGTTGAAACTCTCTCGTGACAGCTATGATCTGCTGCTTTCTCAGAAGATTTTTGCTCACACAGAATGTCAATTTGTTCCAAAAAGTATTTTGAATATTCCTCAGGCATGGTGCTGCCACTCGGTAAATTCTGCCGGCCGGTAAGCACGTATTCTTCTTTAGGATCTAAATCAACCTCGGAGCTAAACAGGCCACCATTTCCTATATCCTTAGAAACCAAACTAGTTCCCCAACTTGGATTAACATCACCAACTACACCACTCTCACTTGGTGAAACTCTCTCATGACAGCAATGATCCGCTGCTTTCTCAGTAGATTTTTGCTCACAGAGAATGTCAATTTGTTCCAAAATGGACTCATCAAAATCATCATCAAAAAGACCACTTGCGGAGAAGTAATCAAGCTTTTCTTCAGGTTTAGAGCCTCCGAGTTCTTTCCTAGGAGTTTCGAAATCCGATTGACAGAGGTTTACCTTGGTGGCACCAATTGCAGGAGCAACCACTGTCCTCCCACTTGAACTGCAGTGAATTGCACCGTAGTCATTCCCTGTTGCGTTTGGGCTGTTCAACGGTAACTCTGCAAGAGGAACTCTCTTTGCTAATGGAACCCTAACCACGGCATCAACATCGCCTGAGCCCTTGATTCTAGAAACAGCAACGGGTCTCAGATTTGAGGTTTTCAATAAGGAAATCAATTTGCCAAATAAATTGCATGCGAAAATTTGCAAATGTATTGTTTTATTGTATATTTTATTTTCACTTCGTGACGTTCAATTTTTAAAACCTAATTAATCAGAAAATGATGTTTGAGAAAATTAAAAAAAAAAAATTAGTGAAGAGAGGAGTAAGGGAAAGAAGAGTTACTGGTGTAAGGGAGAGGAATCAGAAGCCCTTTTTTGAGGAAGAAGTGGCTTTGCTGCACTGAAATACGCGCTGATTCGGCCACTTTGCCGGTCTGCCATTGTCTGTGCTGTAACGAGAACGTCGAACTCAAACTCAGCCACTCTGAAGAGTTATTTATATATGCTGAATCTGATGCATAAAACAAAAAGAGGCGCCAAGTACTGCCCTATTATTTTTAAATTTTTAATTTCCATTTCCATTTTTTTGTTTTTCATTTTCTATTAATAAACTATTAATAAATAATTTTAAAATTTTTACTTTAAAATTGAAAAAAAATTATAACTTTTTTTATTTTCTATCAATAAATAAATAATCCAACAGATCTCTTTCATTAATTATCTACTCTTTGTTAATAATGTGGTTCATAATTATCGATTGCTCAAACGTACGCTTAATAATCATGGTTAATAACATTCAAATTCGTATGGAACGTATAAATAAATGAGTACCTGCAGATAAAATAAACAAATAGTAACATTACTCGTTAGTTAATGGGTTGGGGCAGATAATTAGGTACTCGTACTCGCTAAAATCACTTAATAATTTTTATAGTTAAAATTTAGTTACAAGTATTTAGATGTCTTTCCGCTGTTTTAACCAACACGTCTAGCCCAGTGGTCGGGCTACCTTGAGCTACGTAGTGGGGGTCGATCCGGTTTGCTCCCGGGTTCGATTCCCGCCCACGTTAAAAAGACGTGTTGGCCAGCGAAATCCTTGCTGCAAGTAGCGAGCAGAGATTAGTCCTTCGTTGAAAGCGTTGGGACACTCCGTGGGTAGCCAGCAATGGTCCTAAATCAAAAAAAGATGTATTTCACCACTACAAGAAAAACGCATTTTCCCGGCGGAAAAAATCCGTCGGAAATGCCCCAAATCCGTCCGAAAAGTGACGTTTCCGACGGATTTTTTCCACCTGTAAAACGCTCGTGGGTAATGTTTTCCGGTGGAATTTCCGCCTATAATTTCCGGCGGATTTTCCGCCGGTACTGCACATTTCCGGCGGATTTTAAAAAAATAAATTAAAAAATACGCCGGAAATGCACATTACCGACAGATTTTTTTTTTAATTTTTTCGAATTTTAAAATTTAATATGTAATTTAATAAGATGTAAGAAAAATGAAAATGAAGTAGAATATGAGAAAAAATGATATTGAAAAGAATGATAAGAAATAAAGGAATGAGAATGAAGAAGTAGGAATGAATAAGAATAAAGAGAGTATGAGAAGAAATAATATAGGAGAGAATAAGAATGAAGAAGTAAGAAGGAATAAGAATGAATGAGAGTATGAGAAGTAATAATATAGGAGAGAATGAGAATGAAGAAGTAAGAATGAATAAGAATGAAGGAGTGATAATGAATGAGAAGGAAGAAGAAAGGGCAAATATAGAAGAAAGAAATTTATGGAGATCGGAGAGTATGAGAAAGAAGAAGAAAGATAAGATAGGAAAATTGTAAAAAAGAATGACAACGAAATAAGGAGTGAAATGAGAGAATGAGAAGAGCATAGAAGAAAGTTTTATTTATAGGCATTTTCGGACGGTTCCGGCGGATTTACCGGCGGCTTTTTTTTCTCAGTACATTTCTAGCGGATTTTAAAAAATAAATAAATATTTTTTAAAAAAAAAATCCGCCGGAAACGCACATTACCGCCAGATTTTCCGCCGATAATTTCCAGCGGATTTTTTTCGTCGGTAATGTGTGTTTCTGGCTGATTTTTTTAAAATTAAAAACAAAAAAAATGAAAAAACCGCCGGAAACGCGCATTACCAGCGCATTTTTCCGCCGGTAATTTCCGGCGCATTTTTTCCACAGGTAATGCACATTTCCGTCGGATTTTTTTTTAAAATAAAATTAAATTTTTTTTAAAAAAAAAATTAAAATTTTTTTAAAAAAAAAAATTCGCCGGAAACATACCGAGAGAAAAAAAATCCACCGGAAATGCCAAATTTCCGCCGGAACCATACCGGCGAAAAAAATCCGCTGCAAAAACGTGTCTTTCTTGTGATCACCCCCTTTAATCAAGTAATATAAATCATCAAATATTTAATAGAATAGATGTCTAATTTTCTTATATAAATAGAAAAAAAAAATAGTAAAAATATTAACTTGTGTGCAATTTTTTTTAATAAAAACTCATTTTTACGTAAATTTAATAAATACCCGTGGATATCCGCGGGTATCTGGAATACACATTACCCGCAAAAACCCATGTCTGCTAATGGCTGCGGCTTACAATACTAAGCATTTTGCTTAGTTATTGTTTCTAAACAATTCTTAGCCCTTTGATTCCTGATATCTTAATAAAATCAGATCTAACGGTTAAACTTAAATAAGGGTGTTTTTGTAAATTAACACCAAACTCCTCCCCTGCGCTTGCACTCAGTTCTGCACCGTAACCGTTTTTCACGCAAACTTCACGATTTTTCTGCTGCCTGATTTCGTTTCTCCATTGTGTGATTTCGTTTCTGCTGCCTGATGTTTGCGTTAAACATCACAGTTTGATTTCGTTTCTTGAAATTCTTGTGTGATTGTTGATTTTGCAGCATTATCAAGTGAGTTCCTTACCCTAAGTAGTGTTACTTTGATGTTTTCATGAAATGTTTGATGATTGTTGTGAGTTCAACCTAGTACATGTGATTTCCGAATTGTTTTGATGCTTGGAACTAAATTTTTAACTTAGAACTCTGTTTTATGAAGATTGATGTTGTTGAACTTCCATGGTTTTGAGATTGATGATGCATGTCAATTGAAATGTTGTTTGAAAGATTGTTGATTGAACATGCTAGCTTCGGATTGAATTACAAGCTAATAATGTTGCATTTTTAAGTTGGGTTTTTAAGTTTGAGCTGAGTTGGTACCAAACCTTCAGCTGAAACAAAACCCCACATTCACACTCACATTCAGCACTTACACTCAATTTCATAAAAACAACACACTCCTTTCATTGAGAGAAAGAGCTCGAAGGAAGAGAAAGAAAAGAGAGGAGAGAAAACCCTCACTTCTCAACCAAGACCAAACCAGAATATACTCCCCATTTCTTTCTTCCCCATTTGCAATTCCATCGTCCTTTGTGAATAGAACACAAGAAACACAGCTGAACTAACATCACAGTTTGATTTCGTTTCTTCATTAACGCAAACATCACGGTTTTGATTTCGTTTCTCCATTAATGCGCATTAACGCAAGGGTCACGCAAACATCACAATTTTTCACGGCTTTGATACGCAAACATCACGCAAGAATATGATTAGAGAACATTTGTAATCGTCCTGCAATGCTCGTACGTCCTTTGGTGCCCATTTGTAATCTGTCTGCAATCTTTCTCTTCCTTCGAGCTCTTTCTCTCAATGAAGGGAGTGTGTTGTTTTTATGAAATTGAGTGTAAGTGGTGAATGTGAGTGTGAATGTGGGGCTTTGTTTCAGCTGAAGGTGTTTTAAATAACAAGGAAATACCCCTTTTACCCTTGTGTTACTCGCACCCTACTATTACTCATACACTACCCAATTTATTTCGCATAAACTAGCACACCAAAGCATTCAAGTAGTTCATGCACTCAGTTCTGCACCGTAACCGTTTTTCACGCAAACTTCACGATTTTTCTACTGCCTGATTTCGTTTCTCCATTGCGTGATTTCGTTTCTGCTGCCTGATGTTTGCGTTAAACATCACAGTTTGATTTCGTTTCTCCATTAACGCAAACATCACGGTTTTGATTTCGTTTCTCCATTAATGCGCATTAACGCAAGGAGCACGCAAACATCACAATTTTCACGGCTTTGATACGCAAACATCACGCAAGAATATGATTAGAGAACATTTGTAATCTGTCTGCAATGCTCGTACGTCCTTTGGTGCCCATTTGTAATCTGTCTGCAATCTGCCACTAACAGATATGCACATCTGTGGTTAGTGGCATCTAACCACAGATATGCACATCTGTGGTTAGTTGCATCTAACAATTGTTATGCATATCTGTGGTTAGTGGCATATAATCATTGTTATGCAAATCTTTTCTTATTTTTGTTAGTTATAAATTTGCTTAATGAAACTTAAGTTTTTGATTTTTTTTATTGTAGTTCAGGGGCCTCCAGTTCAGGTTTGTCATGGTCAGAATGAAAATCGCACTGATATGGTTCTACGAACATTGGTTTGTTTCAAAACACTGGTTAGATGCAGTAACCACAGAATTGCATAACAGTGATTAGATGCCACTAACCACAAAATTGCATAGAAGTGGTTAGATGCCACTAACCACAACATTGCATAACAGTGGTTAGATGCCAGTGTTTTGCATAGCAGCGTCTGTCGGAGCAGCAACAGCAGCGGCGGGAGCGAAGGAAGCAGCAGTGACTCCGAGTTGGTCCTAGAGGTAATCAACGAGAGTTTTGGCTTGTTCGAGTGTGAGACTTGAGATCTCGTTACCGAGTTGTTCGACCTTTTCGGAGACGGCAGAGATACGGTGGAGACGAGTTGTGCGGTGAGAGAGAGTGGTGGTGGAGACGAGTTGTGCGGTGAGAGAGAGTGGTGGTGGAGACGAATTGTGCGGTGAGAGAGAGCTGTGCGTTAATGGAGGCGAGATTTGTGGTGAGAGAGATTGCAGTGAGAAAGTGTAACGAATCTTTACCCGTTTTAGTAATTAGTAAGTAAATGACCTTTCTACCCATTTAGTAACAAATACTAAACATATGTTTAGTATCACAAATCAGACTCCCTGCTAATACCCACGCTGATATGATGTAGGTATGAGGCATTTTCATCCAATGGGGGACTACTGCTCGTAAGTCGTACTCACCCTGCACTCGTGACATCCCTATCTGCACATTGGTTTACTTCACGATAAACATGAGATATTTTCACCTCAAAGTCTTCTTGTAACAAATTATTAATTATTCTCAGCAAGCTAAAATCCGAATTACTACCAAAATAATCAACCTGGAGACTTTGAACCACACTCACTGAGTCCACCTCAACCTCCACCCTTCTAATTCTGCTACGCCTAACAAGTTGGAGAACTTCATTTACAACCGACAACTCTAAACTATACACACTAGAGCTCCCAATATGGTTCAAGAACCCAAACTAGCAACCCACATCCAACTTTGTCCAACTCGAATGTGCTTCTAGAATGTGTGTTGATACTTGATACCGAAGAGACATTAATATAATTAAAATTGCCCTCGTAAACAAATTTGGGATTTGCGACCCGAGATGAGATCGTTCTATGGGATCCTTCACGAGATTATGCTTAGAAGAATCACTCTTTGGTGGGTATAACAATTGTTAGAGGAGCTTTCTAGAAAACTAAGTTCAGATTCAAAATTCGAGAGTATGGAGACACTACTTTTTTTTTTACTAAAAAATGATATTCATCCAAATTAAGAGATTACATCGATTATAATACAAATTCAGCATTGCTAAAAATACAAATGATGAATCTGCGAACAAACTCACAACACCCAAATTAATAGCGTAAAACGACAAAAATACCTACAAATGTGACAAAATAAAAGTCACCGGAGTACACATGTTTCCGAATCTGTAACTTTGAGGCCCTAGTCATTGTCGGCTGAATGACTGTGTCAATAATCACAAGATTGAGTGGGGAGGTATAAAACCTGCCTATTAAGGGTAGATGAATAATACATGACACATCATCCAAAGTGATTGTTATTTCACCAAATGGTAGGTGAAATGAGTTTGTCTCTGTGTACCATCTCCCAACAAAAGCAGAAATCAGCTCATGGTCAACAGTGGGGAGAGCTGAAAATACAATGGGCCCTAAACCCGAGTCATATATGTATTGATAAAAACCAATAGTCTGTGCTAGAGGGAACAACTTTTTTTTTTGTTTCCATGGGTAGCTATTTTCAATTTCATGCGCAACTGAAAAAATTAAAAGGAAAGCATTATTAAACTAAATCTATATAAGAAGACTTTGTAAAAAAAATTAATTAATTAATTATAGCGCTTACCTGTCCTCTAAGGATTTTTGATGCTATGTGAGCATCAAATCCTGTAAGCATTGAACCGTCGATAGGTCCAACATACGGCTGGTCCTAATCAGGGTGCTGGTCTGCCTGATCAGGCTGCTGCTCCTCATCAGACCCCACAGACTTAGCAGAATCAAGAGCCTCGTAGTCATGATCACTACAAGAATTTCGGTGATTTCTGAGGGAAAAATCCCTCGGAAAAGCAGGAAAATCGGTCGCTAATTCACGTTTCCGACGGACAAAATTCCGTGGGATAAACGGTCCTCGCAAACGATTTCCGACGGAAAATTCCCTCGAAAACGCTTCCGTCGGAAATCCCTCGAAAATCCCTCGGAAATATCCCTCGCAAATCCCTCAGAAATATCCCTCGCAAATCCCTCGGAAATTCCGTCGAAAATCCGTCGGAAAAATTAATTTACTGTAAAAAAAAACTAAATCCCAACAGTCATCCATTCAAGCTCCACAAATAATTTTTATTACATTTTTTATTACATACTGATATTCATGGGTTATAAATTTTACCCACATCATGTGCCTCATACAATGGCCTAGTATCAAATTAAAAAGAGTCAAACAAATCAGAACTAGTTCTAGTTGTGTTGCCTAGCCAAAGACAATGGGCACCAAACCATGAAAACAAAAATACAAATAGATCAGAGAGATAAGAACTACAATTGTGGAAGTAAGCTTCTTGATTCCATATTCAACAAAAACACAGTAGTTGATTACATATTCAACAATATGATCAGTAAATGAAGTGTAAACTCGGGATATTATACTGAAGTTTCTAGTAACTACAAAAACAATTTACAAATGCCCATAATCATAACGGAAGTGAAATAATTTTAAGATTAAAACCTAAGAAAATTTACACAGGTGCAGGAAGTCAAAGATAGCATAAGTTTCACTTCCATGAATAAGAAGTTGATCTTCCATCTTCCAACCTTTCCAGATCCTTGTTGAGTAGCAGTTCTAGCAGGAGAATAAATCAAAACCTGCCATTACATTGTAAATACAAGACAAATGGATAAGTGAGTGTGATTAACTTATTGCACATTAGGCAAACAATTATGCAAGATGTCTCACACAGTACCTGCTACTAACCACCGCGTCACCGTCAAAGCCGGCGCTGTCGTACGCAATGCTTGAAACTGAATATATATGCAGAACAAAGAATGTTACTAAAATTTATCGCTGTTGGACGGAAAAGAAGAATAACAAATGATTTTACAGTACTATATTGTCTACTTATAATAATCATATGCAGTATAATCATGCTGCATACATTACTAACTAGCCCCAATCATATAAAAACTGTAATAATCATGTACAAAATTTTGGCCTTAAAGAAACACGATAATCATGCTAAAATTGAAGAGTTATCAAGCTACAAGGTTTTATAGACTGAACTTACAGAGTAGTCTTTCACACATTCTGGACAACCGCATTTCTCCGAGAATAGTTTCTTCCCAGTCAATGAGCCTTCTGCGCCATCTAATTTCCCAAATCGACCCAGCACCTGCACAAGAAAAAGTTCCTGCTACAGAGGCTGATTTGTTAGTGGCAATGCTGTATAGCCAAAAAAATACAGATTGACCATTTCACACTTTCAACTGCAAAAAATCAGAAAACCATCTAGTATCAACTCCTTATTATTTCAAAGCTATTAATGTTAATGTCTATCCACCAGTTTGAACAATTTTTAGGAGCTAGGTTTTTATCAATGTGTAATTTGCCAGTTAAAACAATACACAATAATATATAGGAATTTCAAATGCACCAAATCAAGATTACTTTAAGATAGTATCATTTGGCACAAATGAAATTAGCAAGCCAACAGTTATTGCCTTCATGCTATGGTCTCACAGTTGATCTCTTTTATTCTAGATGCATGTATGCTGCTTACTTAAAGATATGAATTTCACGGTACTGCAAGAGGAATAAGACTCTGTTTGAATTCATGAAAACCTAAACCAAACCATAAAACTAAACCCACATCAACCTAAGTTAATAATTACTCGACTACAAATAGAACAATAACTTACCAGATCCTTGTAGTCCCTATCAGAATACATCTTCCAATAACTGCCTTCTCACACGCCCACTTGATACCTGCAGCCAGAAAATAGATTATCGCTAGTAGGCTAGAAATAGCTAAATGCGACAGAGAAGATATGAAACAGCTTTATAGACATATAAGTGAACTGAGGCAATCTAGTTAGTTATAACTACCTAGCTTTATAGATTATTTGTACATTAATGATTAGCTGCACATCAGTTTATATACAAGTCAATGATGAATGGACACTACAAGAAATAGCAGAAATAGTTGAAGCTGCTAATAGGGTACAGAGTAAGGCCGGTTTCTGTCTCTCACCAAAAATAGCAAAAATATCAATGAAGACTTACTCTGATCTAGAGGGATCAAGAGATATAAGAGTATGGAAAATGGCCTCTGAAGTTCCATCAACAACACCAACTGCCATTATTGTTGGATGATCACCCCAATGCCTTCCACGGGGTAGGACATGCAATCTTCAAGTTTGACAAAACAACAGAAAAGCGGAGAACAATGAAGATAATTACCCTCCATCTAAATGCTCCTTGAATATCCGTTCAAATGCTCGACAAAGTTCTAGGATGGTGTATAGTTGAGCCTGAAACATATATTAACATTAAGCATATATTCAAGAGGACATCAAAGAAAGAACTTTACTCGTCAAAGAAATCATCAAAAACAGCCTACCCCAGCATCAAGAGCAATAGGTCTCCCAAGATGATCCATCTTTGATTCAAGTTCCTCAATGCTTTTGTTTATTAAAGATGTTATACTAGGTATCCTTGCCCCAATTACTGACTCCAGCTACAGAAATAAGGCATCAGTTGCATTTCAAATGAAAAAAAGTCTTGTAGTAAACATGAAACAGTGGTAGATGATTCAAGAAAAATGTAAATTCCCTAACATATTATTTGATTAGTTAGAAAGTAGATACCACTTCACTTCCATTAATTACAAACAATCCCTCAAAAAATTCAAAGATTCTCATTGTGATATGAAACTATTCTTTTTAGGTAATCACATTCCAAATTAAGGAGAAGTACTCCAATGCCTTTCTTGGATTTGGCTCTGAAGATGTAAGACATGATATGAAACTATTTCATTATAAATATCAAAAGCAACAAAGTTCATAAGAGGTGTTGCAAACTGGCCCACTGACCTACATTATTAAGAGGTGTTGCAGTTGCCAGTCCGGGATTTGGCACTGAAGCACCACTGGGTGGGAAGGCTGCAAAACCGCCAACACTTGCCGCTCCAAAAGCAGAAGTAAGAGCTGCTTCTAGAATAGGACTTAAAGGTATAACAAATGAGTCGGCAGTTTTTGGTAATTTATCACATTGCCACTAGAAGTAGTTGTTACAAAAAGTGTATCACCTTGGACTCCATAAACATGAGCAGGAAAAGATGCTGAAACGGACAACTGGGACAGCATAGATTCGAGGGGATTTAAATAGTACTGGTGGGAAGAAAAAAGTTCTAATCATCACAAGTAAAGGATAGCATATGTATATTTATGTTTAAAAAGTATGCAGTTACCTTTACATCAGAGGAGAAGTTTGTGACAATCTTCTTATATCCTGCTTTCTTTAAATGAAAATTCATCCATCTCAACAAGATTTTTTCTGTTGGTGGACTCATCAACTCTTCCATGTCCTGTTATTTCAGAAATATGACGCCAACAAATACAACAATGATGAGAAGTATGAAAAGATAATGAAAAAAGGTAACTTACATTACTATCATCAACCAATTGCAACAGTTGAGGAGTTTTCTTAAGGTTCAGATCAGCCAATATATAATTGAATCTAATTTAGTACCAGCATTAGCAATGTCAAAAGTTTTTGTTGACTACATTCAATCCAGAAGTAGGATGCACAAATCATTGAGCATTTACCATAATACCAAGACATATACACATCACATATTCACCAACTCTTCTCGGAGCACCACAAATAAAACTAGTCATAAAAGTTCACGTTCAAAGAATGGAGATGAAATGGATCATAGACATTCTTAACTAGAGAGATATTCATCAGAAAACAAAACAAAACATGCTAGCACAAAGCAATTCATGTCCTCCAACACATAAGTAAAAAAAATTCCAATCCACTTGTCTTGATGGGTAACCAGGCCATATATTAGTTATACATTAAAATCATGAAATTCCATTGAAAAATTAACATTTAGAAATTGCACCTCCTCTCCCTGACTTCCCATCTGCTAGCATTTGTTTTCCCTGACTTCATTCCCTGTCATGGACCCATGGCAACAACAAAACCAAGCACAACAGATTGCAAACTCCTGAGAATCAACCAAGCACAAAAAATCAGTCAATGATTTGTACTTAAAATACACAATGGTTGTCATTGTCAACCCCCTTTTCGTTTATAGATGGCTATTGGCTATCCAATTATGGGATAAGCGCTTCAATTGGTATGGAAATAATACCAATATCACACTTTCAAAACACAAAACTCTATTCAAGTAGATTGAAAAGAAAGGTAAATCTAAACCTATTGATTCACCACCTAACACATTGCCAATAATCCAATAATGAACTTTAAATCCAAATGCTACCTATAGACATAAATGTTTTTAGAAATACTAGATCAAACTTATGTTTAATAAGATTTACTCCTCTTGTCAGGTTCCCTAAACTTTGGAGCACCGTAAGGATCTGCTCCCAGTCCCAGTTTAAGAGGCAAAACCAACAACAGATTTGTAATACGGCCAATCACACTTCCAATTGCACCAACCTGGAAATAAAGCCACAATAACATATTAGCAAATCACATAGACAATCATTCAAATACAAATAGCACTATATCAACAAAAGTAACAACAAAGCCTTATCCACTGGACACCATTAAAAACACTACCAGAAATCAAATTTTCAATAAGCCATCGTGTTTTCAAACCTCCTCTAAAGTCTAAACCTTTTAATAAATAAAAAATTAAATGAACTCTAACTTACAACTCCTTCTTCGTTTTCCATGACAACGAGTGCAGAATCCCTCTTCCGACTCCCTTTGATGACCACATCTTCAACATCATCAAACTTGACGAGTTCATAGAAAAGTGAAAGGAACCTTGACGAGAAGCTTAAGGTAGATATAATTGGACTTTGGTACTATTCGCTTGGTCTTTTTGCTCTTACCCCCAGCCTTAAGATCGATCACCTGCGTATCAAACTCAAATGAAAATGTAGACAATTTTGGTAAATTAAATCAAAGCCAAACACGGAAAAATGCTTTGCTTCATAACAGGGAAACGAAAATTAGGGAAAGATGTTAGACTATAGTATAACCTTAGAGGGGGGGTGAATAAGGTTATGTGTAATTCTTGGATTCTTTTCAAAATAAATGATAAGTTTGTTTAAATCAAATGCGGAAAAAGAGATTTGAACTTATCAGATATATGCAAGTAGGCAGATTAGGCACAATGAGATATTATTCTATATTCAATATTTACAATAAGGTTGTTTTATAAGTAATGCAATGATATTGAATATAGCAGATCTACAGTAGTGATAGAGAAGATGATAGATAAACAGATCTGTAGTACAGCGAGTATAACTATAACCAGATTAACAGATTCAGATCAGAGTAGGGATATAGTTATACAACCAGATTAACAGATTCAGATCAAAGTAGTGATATTATAAACAGATATAAACAGTAAATAAAGTAAAGAGAGAGGGATAGAGATACACCAGGAATTTTACGAGGTTCGGGATAAAAGCCCTACGTCCTCGGCCTCCGGCTTTGCAACCTTTGGACTTTGCTGATAACCACTATATGAAGAACCAATGTTTTACAAACAATCAACTTCAAATAGCAAATCTCAATTCCCCTGAATTGAGAACCCGAGCTCCCCGCTAAGGATTTCAACCGCTTCAATCTCCTGATTGAACGACCCAAGAGCACCTCCCAGGATTTCAATACCACTTCAATCTTCTCCGATTGAACGACCCAAGATCACCTCCCAGGATTTCAAACCAACTCAATCTCCTGATTGAGAGACCCAAGAAAACTTCCCAGGATTTCAAACCAACTCAATCTCTTGATTGAGAGACCCAAGAAAACTTCCCAGGATTTCAAAGTGACCCCACTTAAAATAACGAATACAACTTTGAGATCTATGATCCAATCACTTCGGACAGTATGACAATATAGTAACTTTAGAGAGATGAGTGATTTGGAAAATATAAAAGCTTTATAAAATATATGACAATGAAAAGCTTATTTTCTCTGATCTAGAAAGTGTATGTGAGACGTATAGTAATTTGCGAAAAGTGGTGTGTTTGAATTGTGAAACACACTTGCCTATTTATAGGCGTAGAAAGATTTGAAAAAATAAATGCATGAAGTAATCGATTATGTTGAATGTGAGAAGCAAGTGCATAATCGATTGTATGTTTAAATATGGAAACTTGGAATAGCTTGATAATCGATTATTGATATTAGTTCAAATAGGCACATAATCGATTATTTGTTGTCAAAAGGAAGGCAAGGCAAGCAACTAATCGATTATAGGTTTACTTCATGGAAGCACATAATTGATTATACATAAAATAGGAAACAATTTTTGGCTTGATAATCGATTATGCCTTCATGTGTTATCAAGGGTATAATCGATTATACATAAATGAGGAAACTTTTATATAGCTTGATAATCGATTATTCCTTCATGTATATCAAGTACATAATCGATTTGTTGATCTAAAAAAGGAAGGTAAGGCAAGCTCTTAATCGATTATTTGTTTTAATTAAAATAAGAGAGTAATCGATTATGTGCTCTGAAAACATTCAGGCACCTAATCTATTATCTTTGTAAAAAAGGAAAGAAAGGCAAGCCACTAATCGATTATTTGTTTTAGTTAAAATAGGAGAGTAATCGATTATGTGCTCTGAAAACATTCAGGCACCTAATCTATTACCATAATCTATTATCTTTGTAAAAGAATAGGATTTTGATTTCAAGCCTTCAACAAAACTATTTTTAGGGTTTTAATCTTTCAACAAAAAATAGTTTTAGGGTTTTTGTTGCCACCTTATGCATGCATGCAATTTTATAAAATATTTTTCAAAACTATTTTGATGCACCATGCATGTTTTGAAAAACTCATCTCTCAGCTACTAAAAGTCATAGACCTTCAGTGATAGGACCTTACACAGTGTCCTAAAGAAAGCTTATAAACAATTAGGTCTTGGACTTCTGAGGTGGCTTCTTCTCCAAGCTGCTCCATTTTAATCTTCCTGCTCTTTGCTTTATGTCCTGTACTTAATTCAACTTGAACCATTAGTAGATAAGTTGTAATTTGTTATCATACAAAACAAAGAGTGTTTGCCCTTGGTTCAACAAAAGATAGTAGAGAGAGTACTTACCTTTCGGTGGCCAGAGAAATGCATAGCTGGCGGCGCGCTGGTTGCGCGACTGAGGGTGGAGGCCAGAGTAGGGTTTGGGGAAATGTGAGGTTAGGGTTTCGCCGGATTTGAGGAGAACATGGGAGCTGAGGACGACAGTGTGACGGTGAGGAGTGTGGGCAGAGTGTGGGCGGAGTGGTGATTTAGTGGGTGGTGGTGATTGAGAGTGAGGAGGTCAAGAGAGTTAGTGAGAGAGAGATGGAGTTTTGAGTGAGACAAGAAAAAGAAAAAATGAAGGACGTTCAAGGGAGAAGAAAGAATAAATCCAATGGATACAACGTTTCCGACAGAACTTTTTGCAATACCGAGGGAACTTTCCATCGGAAATTAACGAGGGATTTAAATTCCCTCAGAAATATAAGCGGGAAATGCATTAAACACGTAGTGAGGGAACTATCCATCGGAAATGAAGATATTAGCGACCAAAAAAAATCCCTCGGAAATATGTGGTAGGTAAATTAGCACATTCTTGTAGTGGATGATACTGCTCCTCCATGTCCTGATCGGGACAGTCCTCCCCTCTATGGTGACCGCCCCATCGTGCCACCTCAGGTCTCCGCCGGTTAGAAGCGTGACTCATTTCTGTCAAATCAGTTAGATCCTGGTTAGCTGACCATGAACTCTCACCACGATGATACGTGTGTGGGATCCTGTTAAGCATTCTACCTAGAATGTTTTCCTCTCTACTAGGGATGGCAATGGGTACCCTGTGGACAAAGTACCATTATGCTCGTACCCGAGCCCGCACATGTATGGGCAGGGTACTATAGTGCCTATCTCCGTACCCTCTGGGCACCAAGTGCCCATGGCATGCCCATTACCTGCACTTTAACAACAAAAAATAATAAAAAACATAAAAAACATTATAACTCAATTTAAGAAGCAATTATTTTTTCGTATCTACTAATTAAAATATTACATATGACAATATTTAGTGAATTGAAAACATCCAAAATATTAGTAGTTTGGATTTATTTTTTTATAGTTGGATATACTTAAAATTATAATAATAGTATAACTATATATATATATATATATATATATATATATATATAATATAAACATAAAAAATTTTAATTAGTAGTCAGATTAGTGTTTTATGGAAAAAATTATTTCATTTTTTTTAAATTGTATATAGGTAAAATTGTATATTCGCGTGTATATATATATATATATATATATATATATATATGCCCCATACTCGAGTCCGCGCTCATGTGTGGGGTAATTTGTAACACCCTTTTCTACCCGATAATTATTTAATAAAATCCGAGTTACAAAAAAATTATTTCATACTTCGAAAAGAGATGTCACACATTCATCGATAACCAAAGGTCACATACGGTATATAACACTTTAATCAAATTTCATCATCACGCAGCGGAATACAAAATAAGTCTCAAAACATAAAACATAACGTCCTGAATGAACTCCAAATAAATAAAGAAAATGGAACAGCCAAAGTCTAGGTTCGTTTCCCCCCTTGAGTGTTACATATCAAAGCAAAGGACACCGACTCAACTAGCGAAGGTAACTAGGCCTTCACTCGCAATCACCTGCACGTTACCGCATAGGGGTAACATTCAAACAGAAGGGGTGGGATATCTCCAATATAATAGTGTAAAATGATAGGAAATATGCTAGAATATGACAACTATATCTACCACTCCACTACACACATATAGTCATAAACACAATGTTGCACCCGAAAAAGTCCCTGAGGGGATCTTTCTTCGTTTACAACTTTTTAAAACAATGAAGTCGCCACCAATATTTTTTAAGGTAAAACATTGAAAAAAACCTTTTTTGGAAAGCAATGGCCTTTTGGAAACCGGAAAATTTGGGTTCGGGGGTCGGTTAGGCATGGGGAAGGTATTAGCACCCCACACCTCCTTTCTACCGAAAGGGAACCTTTAACTAAACGTGTGGTTTTAAGTGTTGATTTGGAAAATACTTAAATTTGCTTCTTTATTGAAAAGGGAATGAGAAGATTTAATGAAAATTTTTATTTTTGGCGCTTGACGAGAGTTAGCCTCTCGCTCCTACGTATCTCCCGGTGCGATGGAGAATTCAAAGCTACGTAGTTCTTGGGTAGAAAATGTTTGTGTGTTGGTGTTTTTTAATATAGGGGTTTTAGGATTGTGTGATCTGTGTTGAAGGACCACTGGGGGTCTGAAGGGCCGCTGGGGGCTGAAGGAGCGCTGGGGCTCTGAAGGACCACAGTTCACTTATCCTAAAACGATGATTAACCCGGCCGTACGACCGACTTAATCCCCTACTTTGAAAATAAGATTTTTGATTTTTGAAATGAAAGAGATGTGTTTGTATTTTTTATTTAGAAATTATTTATTTTTGCGCTTGACGGGAGTGTGCCCCCGCTCCTACGTATCTCCAAGTGCAATGGAGAATCAAAGGCTACATAGTTCTGGCTTGTCTATTCTTTGAAAAGGTTTTTGTCTTTTGTCTTTTTAGTGAGTTTTCGAAATAGGACGAGCATTTAGTGAATGATTAAACTAACCAAGGTTATGGGTAATCACCGCTAAGTGTTCTTGAAAATGAGAGTCACCACCACCAGTCAGACGAACAAGGGTTCTGATTGACTGTTAGTAGCAACTCGTTTTTTATTTGCTCTTTTGAAAATGGTTTTCGAAAGAGATTGATTAGCACGGATGATCAAACTAACGAAAGCTATGGGTGATCACCGCTTATTGTTCTTTGGGGGAAAAAGACATCGCTACCAATGGCTAGACGAACAAAGGTTCTGATTAACCACTGGCAACGATGGGTTTGAAAATGATTCTAGCTTATAGAAATGATTCTCTTTGTTATGCAAATGCTAGTTTTTGATTGCTAAAATGACTTTTATTTGCTGCGCTTGACGAGAACGAGACTCGCTCCTACGTATCCCAAATGGGAATCAAAGCGACGTAGTTCTAATAAAAATGTTTTTGAAAGGGTTTGGAAAGGGGAAGAGTTTTCATAATGATCAAGCAAGCAAAGGCTTTGAGTGATCATTACTAATAACTCTTGATGGCGTTCATGACAATCAAACAAGCCAAGGCTTTGAGTGATAGTCACTAATAACTTGCATTAGTTAGAAAAGAGTTTGAAAGATTTTTGGGAAAAGGGTGAAGTTATTATCAATGATTGGTTACAAAGCTCAAGCACATTCAATAATCAAGGAATCATGCATATGTTGAACGTTAACCAAGACTAAACATGCCAATACGATCAAAAGATCCACTTATCAAGGATGCAAAGGTAAAGTTCTCAAAACAAATGCGTGTGTGTAGGAAGGAGTGTATTTACCCTAATGACTATATGCTACAACAAGCAAGTAGGCTTACGTCTTCATTAGGAGGTCATACAAGTGGAGGGAATGACATACAATTAAATCAAGACATTTAGGTAGCATAAAAAACAAGTAAACAATTGATCATAGGCATAAAATGATCTTAATTAAACTAATGACATGTAAGCAACGATTTCTCAATAACATGAACAAAGAGGAATTGCATCAAGACTAGGGTAAGCCTATCATTTGCAATCAACAATATGAACAAGTGCCCAAAGGTTAATAACACCATCAAAGAGGAGGGAGCATCAAGGTTTTGGGTAACCTATCCTTTGCAATACCCCACGAACCCTAAACCATAAACTTAACTATCTCATCTTTTATTCATTAAGAAATTGAAAGGGGAAGGTTGAATCATCTAAAACCATCCTCACCACTTAGAACATGATGCACTAGGCATAAGTGGGAATCATATGATTTGTCATCAACAATGGACAATAATAAAACTAGAATACAAGAGCAAGTGAATAAACACTAAAACCAAGTTGAATCACATAGAGCAATCTTCTCACTTGACTCAAAGTGCCCTAGGCACAAGTGAGAATCAACTTGTCTATCATCAACCACTAACAATAAGCAAATTAAAATACAAAGATTAAATAAACACACAACTAAGTTGAATCACATAGAGCAATCTTCTCACTTGAATCAAAGTGCCCTAGGCACAAGTGAGAATCAACTTGCCTATCATCAACCACTAACAATAAGCAAATTAAAATACAAAGATTAAATAAACACACAACTAAGTTGAATCACATAGAGCAATCTTCTCACTTGAATCAAAGTGCCCTAGGCACAAGTGAGAATCAACTTGCCTATCATCAACCACTAACAATAAGCAAATTAAAATACAAAGATTAAATAAACACACAACTAAGTTGAATCACATAGAGCAATCCTCTCACTTTGAGAAAAGTGCACTAGGCACTAGTGAGAATCAACTTGCCTATCATCAACCACTAACAATAAGCAAATTAAAATACAAAGATTAAATAAACACACAACTAAGTTTAATCACATAGAGCAATCTTCTCACTTGAATCAAAATGCACTAGGCATTAGTGAAAATCAACTTGCCTATCATCAACCACTAACAATAAGCAAATTAAAATACAAAGATTAAATAAACACACAACTATGTTGAATCACATAGAGCAATCCTCTCACTTTGAGAAAAGTGCACTAGGCACTAGTGAGAATCAACTTGCCTATCATCAACCACTAACAATAAGCAAATTAAAATACAAAGATTAAATAAACACACAACTAAGTTGAATCACATAGAGCAATCCTCTCACTTTGAGAAAAGTGCACTAGGCACTAGTGAGAATCAACTTGCCTATCATCAACCACTAACAATAAGCAAATTAAAATACAAAGATTAAATAAACACACAACTAAGTTGACTCACATAGAACAATCCTCTCACTTTGAGAAAAGTGCACTAGGCACTAGTGAGAATCAACTTGCCTATCATCAACCACTAACAATAAGCAAATTAAAATACAAAGATTAAATAAACACACAACTAAGTTGAATCACATAGAGCAATCCTCTCACTTTGAGAAAAGTGCACTAGGCACTAGTGAGAATCAACTTGCCTATCATCAACCATTTACAATAAGCAAACTAAGACACAAGAATAAATGAACGCATAAACTAAATTGAGTCCTTTCTAGCAATCTTCACCACTTAGATCAAGGTGCACTAGGCACTAGTGGGAATCATCTTGCTAGATCGTCAATACAACAATATTTGCAAGTAAGGTATAATAAAAAATAGCATTTAACACTAAAATGCAACACTAATAACAAGATTAAACATCACCAAACAAAGAGGAACAATAAAATCATGACAAAATCAAAAGGGGTGCGAAACATACAAGCTATTAAAACATCATTTTATTTCACAAAATGCAAGGAGCAAGATCAAACCAACACAAATCAACAATCATTCAAGGGTGAGAAGCATCATAAGCACCCAAGCCTCCCTAAGTGCTTGTCAAAGTGCTCATGGCACTTCTCACCAACAACAATCAACAATATCACATTATTAAGATGAGAGAATGCATGATCTTACATCTTTGATGCAAGGAATTAAATATGATGCAAGGGTGCTAGAGATTTTACCCTATCTCCAAGCTAGGAAGTAAGATTGAAGAAAGAAACTAGAGCAAATCAACAAATCTTCAAGGAACCCAAGAAGAATCTCACGCAAATTTGATGATCCAAACCACTAGATGATGATGCTTGAATTTTGGATGAGAAATGGAGGAAGTATGTGAAAGAGGAATGGATTTTTGGTGAAATGGTAGTGTTAGGGTGAAGAGAAAATCAAAAATGGATGAAGGAGGGGGGGGGGTGGTAGTGGCTTCGGCCTTGAGAGGAAAAGGGAGAGGTTTTTGGTGTGCTAGGGTGAAATGAGGCCTCCTCCTTGTTATTTTGGAGTGTAGGCTTATATATGGGTCTAGGTGAAAATAGGGTTAAGGGTAGAATGGGGATGGAATGTTCTATTTCAAGTAAGTTTGCATTTTCTAATGAAGAGGTGAGTGTGAGTGGGTGGGGTTATTTACCAAAGAGGGCATGAATCTTCATGAGAGTGAGTGAGAATTGGTGATATGCACCAAAGGAGAAGGTTTAAGGATGGTACAAGGCATATTCCTTCAAGATAAGGAATAATAGTACAATAGAAGAGTGTGGAAGAATTTTGTGAGAGGGAGAGAGAGAGAATTTCGAAATTGTGGGGGGAGAGAGAGAGAGAGAGAAAAAAAACTTGTTTTTGGTCTTTTGTCTTATTGAGGACACTTCATTCTTTTTGAGTTTTTGAATTTTGGGCATGAGAATGATAGTGCACCTATTGAAAATGTGTCACATATTTTTTGGGCACCATGAAATATCCTTCTAATCATTCATGACAATAAAAATTGTAATTTAATAATTGAGGAATATTTAATGGTCTTTTTTCATTTTTCTATGCACTAAAAATGGAGAAAATGCATTTTTAATTATTTTGGACTGGGACTTTATTTCCAAAAATTATACAAAAATTACCCTTGGTAGAGTAACATGTATACCATGTCCTTGACCTGGTCTTGGTCCAAAAATAATTAATTTGCTTTTATTTAAATGCCCAAAAATGCAAAAATATGCACTATTTTATTTTCTAAAATTCCTAAAAATTAAGAAAAATATTTTTGACTTGGGCGGACAAAATTGGGGTATGACACACAAGTCAAATTGTAAACACCATAATCAGTCACCAAATGTCATGACAATGCATGAATGCAACGCACACCAACGGGCATATGCATGTGGTACCAAATCACCAAAATTTTTGCCTGTAAATAGAGGCGTCACCAAAATTGAGAGCTTTCACACCCGGCTCACCAATTCACAAAAATTGAGCTTTCACACCCGGCTCACTAGTTTTATAAAAATTGAGCTTTCACACCCAGCTCCAAGACCAAAGGCCTTCACCAAAATACACCAAAATAAATGCACACGCTGTATGCGACACCATGAATGCACACAGACAATTATCAAATTAGTCACAATGTGACACACCAAAATTAATCACCGGATATCACCAAAGTTGAGCTTTCACACCTAACCCAACGACACCGAAACACCAAACTACCCGAAACAACAGAATACTAAGGTTTTGGAGCCTTCACACCTAGCTCCAACAACACCAAGGTTTGAGCCTTCACACCTAGCTCAAACAGCACCAAGACTTTGAGCCTTCACACCTAGCTCTAACAGCACCAAGACACCAAGATGACAACAATTTTCCAAAACATTTGAGGCACGACAATTCTTCCCAACACCGGAGACAACGACAATTTTCTAAAATAATTGGGACGATGACAATTTCCAAAATATTTGAAATACGACAATTTTTCTCTTTTCCAAAACGGCAACATTTAACGGTTAAGCCCACGGCTAACAATTTCCAGAAATTAGATCACTTTGCCTAACATTAGAATATTCAGCTAGGCCTCTGAATAAGCTTTCCAAAACATTTTGAAACGTCTCAATCGGACTTCCGAGTCAAAAGATACGTCGAAAACAAAACCGGGGGAAAACTGAGACACATCCTGAAAATGGCGCCCAGGCACAGGGCGCGTAGCAGGCAACACGCTGGAACTGGCCAGCAACAGAAGCTGGCGCCCTTGGCGCCCAGGCAACACAAAAACGCAACAAGACACAGGATTATGGCGCCCATAGGCAACACAACGCAGGAACTGGCGCCCAAGGAGGCGCCTAGCAGGCAACACTGCAGGAGATGGCGCCCTTGGCGCCCAGACAGCAGGGAACACAACAAAACACAATCAGGAACACACCCAGACACGGCGCCGATGGCGCCCATGGCGCCCCTGCGCCAAGACAGCGCGCAACACAACACAGGAACAGGCGCCCATGGCTCCCCTGCGCCAAGACACAGCAACACACGCACACTAGCGCACGCGGACACTCACCAGACACAGCGCCCATGCGCAGGGCGCCAGAAACAGCAACAGAACACCAAGGCAACAGGACCAGGCACGGCGCCCAGGCACAGGGCGCCAAAAACAGCATCTAGGACAATGGCGCCCATGGCGCCCTAGGGGTCAACAAATCCGTTATTTCACCAATTTAAATCACCAATCATTAACCACCAATGTCAATCACCATGAATTGTCAATCACAACATCAAAATACAATTAATCGAACACCTAGCATGCATTTAGTAATAACAACAATGAACACCAATTTCTAGAGTCACAACAATCACCAACAATGCCAAATTTCAATCCAACCTAGTTATAATTCAACTAACACCAAATCAAACATCAAAATCAATCAAAGGGTATTATAGGACCTATCCCCACATAACCCCATCATGAAACCCCATTATAAGGAAGAACCCCACCATTACCTTATAGTAGGAGAGCACTAATCCTCTTGAACAAGTCACCAACAAAACCTCAGCAACAATGGCGCCTCTTCTCTTCCCCCTTGTGCGCCGAATTCTCCTTCTCTTCTCCTCTCTCTATTCGCGACCTCTCTCTCTTTTTCTCAAAACAATTCGCATAATGAGCCAAAACCCTAGCCTAGGCGCTTCACCTATGCGCCTAGCTAGTGGGCTCTTGGATCACGGGCTTTCCTCCAGCTTAAGCCCGATCACTAACGCATCCCCTAATATTCAATTATACACCTCTTAGTCCAATGCTAATATAATCACACCAGCTGAAATAAATAAATAAATGGATACCTAAATATTTAATTAAATAATATAATTTAATATTTAGGCTTTACATAATTACCCGCCCGTTTGCGGGTGCCCTATGAACATAGACTCAATTGCGATCTCTAATCTCTACCTCTAGTTGGCGCCAGTACTGTAATTAAATAATAGACGTCAGTAACAAGTAATTAATAGTATTTTTAATTTAAAAAAAAACAAAGGATTTATCAAATAATAAAGATAAATCCGTTGTTGACATTGTTTTGCCATAGATTTAACATAAATCCGTAGTGCGCTTTTAAAAGACAAAACAAATTTATCAATTGAAAGATAAATCCGCTGTTGAACGAAACGAATTTATGAATTGAAAGATAATTCCGCTGTTAAGCGAAACAAATTTATCACGTGAAACATAAATCCGCTATGAAAGAGAAACAGATCTGTGGTAAATCCGTTGTGCAATTTTAAAAAGCCAAACAGATTTATCAACACGGAGGATAAATCTGGTGTTGAAGTTTTGTGTGATTCGGATTTACATAAATCTGTTTGGATAGAATTAGGTAAATCCGTTGTAGGGAACTTCCAGACTTACTATTGGTTTCACGGATGTTTGTGTGAGAAGTGTTTGGGTTTGAGGGTTTTTGTTAGTTTAAAGGGTAAAATAGGTATTTCACTAGGGGTGTGGGGGTATAACAATAACAACTAGTAGTGGGGGGGGGGGGGTATAAAAATCGTTATTATGTTTTTCCATACGCACCGCCCAGAGATCGAACTCATGACCAAAACAGTTAAGGGACCTAAATATCTACCGTTCCGGATCGACCAGAAACATAGGCTCAATACTAACAAAGCCCATAATTCACAATTAACGGACGACGCTGATGCACTCATTCCATCCGACGGAAAGGGGGACTTAACTCTATAAAAGCGCCGTCCCATTACTACTACAGGTACACATTTATTACCTCACAATCACCTATTCCTAATGATGACTTAAGCATCAGAGTGTGTGCAGGCACCACCTCCTCGCCGGACCAACACGAGCCTAATCACCTCGGAAGCTGATCAAACATCACAACTACTATACCTCGGGAACAACTCAGAGTGAGCTAGCTACTCAGCTTGGTGAGCACTTCGGTCTCTACTATGCCACATTATGTTGGTTAAATGCCCTACTAAGGGGGGTGTTTGTTTCAAATCTAGATTTAAGATTCCTTGGAATTCATGAGTCAGGAATGGGCATTCCCATGTTTGTTACAAGTTTTAAAAAAATTATGTCTGGGTACGAGGATTCCTAGAAGTAAGATAACTTCCAATAACCTCTATCATTTTCATGCAAAGGTTTCCATGAAAAGAGTTGAAAATAAGGATTCCCACGAGGATTATGTGAAAAATTAAATATAAAAATTAATTTAATTTCTATAACTACCTTATTTTTGGGAATGATTAAAAATTTACCAAATAATTTTGTTTTTAGAAAATATTGAGAATTATTATTCCTATTATTATGTTCCTAGGAGAGTAATTCTAAACAAACACCACCTAAGTATTACCGACAGGATATTTGTCTATCTCAATTTTTGTCTGTAAGAAAACCTGAATCAATTGTGTGCAGGCGGCAAATACAAAACCCTTTACATAGCAGGTAGGTATATAACCATTCAATTTCTTTACATTCAACTCCATCCATTCACGTGCATTTCCGATCTTACCATTCCCTCTCCCCACCACCATTTATTTTCAACCTTTCTCCCATAAACCTACATTCTCATACATCACAGCATCGCAACATTGGTTTGTGATTATTTATTTGATCTAAAATCGTTGTTTCTAGGGTTTATGCCATGGCGGATGCAGGGAGTCCAGTGGGTGGGAGTCACGATCACGATAGTGGGGGCGAACAGAGTCCGCGTGGTTCTTCATCTGTTGCACGTGAGCAAGACCGTTTTTTGCCTATTGCCAACATAAGCAGGATCATGAAGAAAGGCTTGCCGTCTAATGGAAAGATTGCCAAGGATGCTAAGGATACGATGCAGGAATGCGTGTCTGAATTCATCAGCTTTGTTACTAGCGAGTGAGTCCAATCCCAAAACTATATCAATTTTATGTGAAATGTTTGAAAATAATTTCTTTTCCCTTTCTTCTGTAGTTTTTGGCAATTGGGGTCTATTGGAATTTGAACGAATGATTAGTGATGTGTCAATTGATTTTGATATAATGTTGAGAGGAAACGACTTTAGGGCTTCATTTAGTTAGTTTGTTTGTATGAATTGGACATTGTTAGGTTTCTTAGTTTATCATGAAAAGGGATCTTGATAAAAGGGTAAATAGAGATCTTGCTTTCTATTATATCTGTTTGTTATTTATGTTTCTTGTTTTCAGTTTAGTTAGTTGGTTAAGGGCTGTTGGGTTGTAGGGCTGATCCCTAGTTATCAAAAAAATAAGAAATAAGAAACAGAATAACAAAAAGATATTAAAGAAAGCAAGATAAAATGCATCATTGATGATTGATCCCTATTTACCCCTTTTCCTATGATAGACTTTTAAATTCTTATCTGTAGGATTGTCTTGTCTAACAGATATGATTATTTTGGGTGGGTCGCAGGGCGAGTGAGAAATGCCAGAGAGAGAAGAGAAAGACTATTAACGGAGACGATTTGTTATGGTCAATGGCCACTTTAGGATTTGAAGACTATATAGAGCCGCTTAGGGTGTACCTAGCAAGGTACAGAGAGGTAATTTTGCCTCTTCTTTTGTTTTTTCAGTCGGTGTTTAACTTGGATGATTCATATACAATATTGTGTGGACATATGGTAGAACTTGAGGAGACCATTGGAATCATCTAAATAAATCTTCATCAAATGCATCTGGGTACTCTAAAGGGTAGAATACAGATAATACAACAAATGGTGCATTCATGCTTCCTAGTTTTCATTTCCCTTGAGGGGGACTTTGAAGTGAATGCATCCATCAAGTTCTCTTCAAAATTTTGATAATGTTCTTTATAGCTTTATATCTATCTGACTGTTCCGTTTTTCCTTCTTATGTGCTTGGTGATTTTGAAATGCCTGCAATTATGACAGTTAGAGGTTAGTTAATCCTCCCTTTAGTTGACTCTCTGATTTTTTTATCTACCTCCGACTATTTGCCGTTCACCTTGACCATTTTGCCAATGCTAATATTTGTGCACCATAATCTCTGATAGGGTGACACTAAAGGATCTGCTAGAAGTGGTGATGGATCTGGTAGACGAGATCAGGTTGGCCTTGCAGGTCAAAATGCTCAGGTGTGATTGGATAGCCTTTTGGATTTATAATTTTGGTTTGAGAGTTTTCATTCTGATGTTTTTTGGTCAAAATAAGGTTCAGTTCACCAGCTAACACGTACTTGCTCTATGTTGTTGTTTTATATATATAGCAGGTAATTCATCAGGGTTCTTTGGACTATATTAATTCTCAGGTAGTACTCTCTCTGGAATATATGCACCATGCTCATTTTTTCTGTGAACACATGCATGCTTAATTATGAAAATTCAAGAAGTAAATTGATGACAATCTCTTATCAAAGGATATAAAAGTATGAACGGCCGTGGCATGAACTTCAGCTCAACAAATCCACTAAATCAGTCCAATGAGGGGAGTTTAGACTTTAGGCCCTTCACTGAAGTCTTATCCGACTTGGGGACATAATGACCTGCCCACATACAAGCGGAAACATAAGCAAATATTGAACTTTCCCTTACCTTACTAGCTCATGATTTCCTACCATTACAATTCAGTTTTGGGAATGTCTTTTTGACTGTCGTATACCTCACTAACAGGTTACATACAGCCTCTCTTAACGTTAACATGCCTTATCACCAATATGTCTCTCAAGGTTTCAGATTTTTAGTCTTCTGGTATCTTTGGCTGTAGTTGCTCCCATTTCTCAGACTTTATTGACCAGAACAAACTGGACTGTAGGTGTAGAGAATGAAAATTCCTTGACTGCACATCTCCTCATAAAAGTTACTTATGGTGGGGTTTTTATCTCTAAGAATATATTATTTTTCACGAGCTCCAGTTCCTCTTTTCAGCCATTAATTTTCCCGCTCTTAATCCATTTCCAGTCCCTAATCTAATGCGTTTACATGTTATTCCCTCCACTGTACAGCCTAACACTTCCATTCCAATGTCAGTCTTCTTCCACCTCTTCTCTGGAGTCACCCACAGAGAAGAGAGAACCAATATTCTTCTACCAGTTCCACCTCACCCAGTTGATCCTCCCCGTTGCATTCAATTGAGCTTGATTCCTTACAATTATTTTAACTGACATGAAACCATCAACCATAAAGCACACTTCGGCCGATCCCTACTTGTTTGATGCTATGAAGACTAAGCATGATGCTCTTCTCAATAACTCTTGAGCCTGGCTCACATAGATAGGCAATTCATTGCAAGTGGATCTTTTGGGTTAAAGAGAATTGTAACGACTTAAGCCTTAATGGACAAGTGTAAAGGTTGGTTGCAAAAAGGATGTCAAAAATAAAATAATAGAAAAACAATCATTGCAAAACGAAATGAGACACACACATAAATGAAACGCTAAAACAAATCAAATGAACTGCCCCTGGATTCAAACATGAGTCATGCGAGTTCTCCACTTTCATTTGTTATAAGCTGCCACATTAGACTCTAGAGTCTAGATAAGCTAATCGATGCAACTTATGAAAATAAGCTTAAGCCAACTTATAGATTGACCATAAGCTGCTTCTACAAGCTCTCATACACATGCACAAACGCTTATATCAGTAGGTTAACCCAAATAAGTTGTTCATAAGCCAATCCAAACAGGCCCTTAATAGTTCATTTTTACCGTTACTAGGTAGCTATTTCTAGGACTTACTTGCTAAAGCACAAATGGGTGAAGCAAAAAGGATCTTCACATCTATGGTTGGTGGCAAATTGCCTATATTTGAGGATGATTATTCATTATTTTTCATATCTTATGCGGTATACGTCTGTCATTAGGGCACTCAAATAAGCCATTGGAACCCAACCCAAAATCGATTGTAGCGTGAACAAAATTTGTAGTTCCAGACTCCCAGAAACTTAATGTTCCTATTTCCAATGCTCCATTCAAGAACAAAACCTATGGAATTACAACTGCCAGGTTTGTTTTCTCAAGTATATAGCTAGCTATTATTCTCTAGCAATCTAACAGCTGCGTAACAGAACAATCAACTGACAAGTGACAACTGTTTGTTGTAGCGTCTTTTCTTGGTTGTGGTAGTGACCTTTAGGATAGAAACCATCAACTTCAACCCCACCCCCTAAGAAAACTCAGGGTGGGTGAATTAGTGAAAATTGGTCAACCACCCTTGAGTTTTCCATAGAAGTCACTGAATCTATTTGCAGAGAGCTTTGCTCAGAAACTCAATGTCAATAATCTAATCAACAGCTAAAATATGACTCACCTTCAGGCGTTTGTTGAACATTATTGTGGACAAAGAATGAATGTAGTTAACATATGCTTGGTTCTTGATTGAAGGACTGGATTATGAGAAAGAGACACTGCTTAGATTGTAACAATAAATTGCTGCCGCAGCAACTGACAATGTGAATCAGTGGGTAAGATCCGATTTCACGTTAATGCTGCCATTATGTTAGCGATACTTTTGTACTTTGCCTTGGCCTGACCTTGTGACAAATTGTTGTTTCTAAGACCTTCAGAAAAAAGGAACGTGCTTAACTTGGAGCAATTGTGGAATTGGCGATCGTTTGGAAGTTTCCCAAAAAGTATGCAAGTGACGACAAAGAATGCTGAAACGACTCGTGTTGGTTTGTGAGGACCGTCGACAATCCTAAAAGCAGTTAAAGATGTTACAAATGGTATCAGAACCGGTTT
The DNA here is from genome assembly GCA_039519185.1 of Astragalus membranaceus. Classification (NCBI taxonomy): domain Eukaryota; kingdom Viridiplantae; phylum Streptophyta; class Magnoliopsida; order Fabales; family Fabaceae; genus Astragalus; species Astragalus membranaceus. The sequence goes on from CM076847.1 coordinate 79,057,150, forward strand.
AAGGATGGCAATATGAGAATTGGACCCAGGACCCACGCTGAGTGTGATGGTGGGTATTGATATTGTATTGGAGTCGTACATTGCAAGGTTCTCGGGTTGTTCAATGTATATATGTGATTGGGCTCCTTCATCCTTAAAGCTAGCTTTTGGGAGTGAGATCCAACCCCATTTAACATGGTATTGAAGCCAAGTTAGCATGTAGAGAAGTGTAAGGAGGGCCGGAAAGGATCTGCTGGAGCTTGCAGTAGGCCAGGAGACATAGTGCCTTTATTTTAGGGACCTAATAATTTGACCACTTTTGGGTGCTCCTCAAGAGGTTGTCATTGACGAACCTTATAGAGACTGGCTAATTCTCCACCAGCTTATTGTTATTTTTTGAATAAACTGGTCTTGAGTGTGTTTAAACTTAGACATTACCCAGAATAATACATATAGGATAATAAGGTCAGTGCGATCTCTTCCCCTTGCCATTTATCAGGATATTGGTCTTTATGTTGTCCTTCTGCTGAAGTCTAGGAATCCAGGAAGATGGTTTACTTACATGATCCAAAATATAACAAGGACAGAATTAGATGACCAAGTTTTGCTGCTTTGTATACTACATCATTGGAGTCCTCTTTCTCTAAAGATTATATAATATGCATGGCTTGTTTTGTCAATCACAATAATTTTAATAGAACGATCGCATATAGGAATTTCTTTGCTTTCAGTTTTACTCCACAAACATGTTTCTTATGAGTTGATAACATATTTTTTAAACTGTTGTGATTTGCAGGTGCAGCAGGAGCATATGGTTTATAATATGCCTCCAATGCAAAACCACGAGTAGATAATATGCCTCATTAATTTCACGTAAATGCTTGTGCTCATGGCAAGAATGGAAACAATGGTTTGGTGACTTAAAATTCAGGTTCTCGCGTAGAAAGTATGGGTGCCAGAATTTTGTTGCGGTACTCATGCAGATTTTTTTTGGATACATCTAACAATTTTAGCCCCCTTAAAAGGAAGTGTGGGGTTTCTGCATTTTGAGAACTTTGTTTAGCTTACATGTTATTGCACAAGATTACATGTTATTGCACAAGCTGTATGTTTTGTTTGGTTTATGAAAGAAAGTGAGAAGAAAGAAAATAGTAAGAAAAAGTGAAGTGATTTTTTGGTAAGTAGAGAAATGATGAAAATTATAAAAAAAATCTCTTCAAGCAAATGAGGAAAAAGACTATTTATCATATTAGATAAATATCCTTGAAATAAAAATATTAAATAAAATAATAGAACATTTTTTTGGGATTTTTGTTTATCTTTTTCAAAAATGCTTTGCAGTTTTCTAAAATTTGAGAAGAAATGATACAAACCAGAATAATGAATACTAAGAGTAACTTGGACAGAATGATAATGAAGAGGATTTAGAAGGGAAATGCAATTATATAGATTGAAATAGTACAGATTACACAATAACTACCAAGAGCAGTTTGCTCCTCTCAGAAGTAACTACTTCTGGCCATGATTTCTAATAACTTCTTCCAACCTAACTTCCTAAGAGATACCAACCTATTTATATCCAAATACAAATAACTAACTTTCAAACATAACTACTCACAATAACTACTCAATAATTATTATTTATTCTTTTTGTTTCTCCTTTCATAAACCCTCCAAATGACGGGTTTACCCTTTTGGTTCTTAACATCAACTTGTGCGCTATCATTGCCCTCCCCATGAGAACAAGCCTTGTCCTCAAGGCTGAAAATAGAAAATTGCGCAGTCATGAAGTCCTTGTCTCCCCAGGTCGCTTCCTCAAGTGGTTTGTGACGCCAATGGATAAGAACTTGATGAATAGTCTCTCCTCTTCGATCTATTGTCTGGTGGGCTAATGCAGCCTCTGGTTCCCATACAAAATCTTCAACAACCTCCAAACTAGCAGGGAGTACCGGGTGGACAGCAACATCACCCACAGCCTTTTTTAGCAAGGAAACATGGAAAACAGGATGTATGCGAGATGTGGGAGGTAACTCCAACCTGTAAGCAACTGCACCAACACGCTCTAACACTTGAAACGGGCCAAAATAGCGAGGAGATAACTTAGGACAGATTCTGGCCGCCACAGATTGTTGCACACGAGGTCTCAATTTTAAGAAAACCCATTCACCAACTTCAAAAGAGCGTTCCTTACGATGTTTATCTGCCTGCGTTTTCATTCTATCACGGGCACGGGTCAAATGACGCTTCAGTTGTCTTAGACATTCATCACGGTCAGCCAAATCTCTTTGCACTGCTTCGACCTTAACCTCACCAGGCAGATAACTAGTAAGCACCGGAGGAGGACGCCCATAGACCACCTCAAATGGGGTTGTTCCCGTGGAAGCATGGAAAGTCGTGTTATACCAGTATTCTGCCCAGGGAATCCACATGGCCCAAGTTTTGGGCTGATCAGCAATGAAACACCGAAGAAAAATATCCAAACAACGATTAACAACCTCTGTCTGACCATCCGTCTGAGGGTGATATGCGGTACTCATTTTCAAATGCGTACCTTGCTGTTTGAACAACTCCTGCCAAAAATTGCTTACAAATATAGGGTCTCTGTCACTAACAATTGATTCAGGAATGCCATGGAGTCGGACTACTTCCTTGGTGAACGTTTCAGCTACAGACCTTGCTGAGTAGGGACGCTTAAGATGGATGAAGTGGCTGTATTTGGATAACCTATCAACCACCACAAAGATAGCTTCAAATCCCTTTGATTTGGGTAGGCCGGTAATGAAATCCATAGAAAGTTCTGCCCAAATTTGACTTGGCACTGGAAGTGGTTGGAGCAGACCACCAGGAGCTGAGGTAGCATACTTGTTGCATTGACACACGGTACAATTTTGTACAAATTCCTGGATATCCTTCTTCATACCCCTCCAATAAAGATTAGCAGCCAAACAGCGGTAAGTACGGTAAAATCCAGAATGTCCCCATCCCCCTTGTGGAGTACTGTGAAACTCTTTGAGAATAGTAGGAATTAAGGCGGATGTTGCTGCCATGACCAATCTGCCCTTATACAAGAGAACCCCATTCCGAATTACAAACCCAGTTTTTGTTGTTTCTTTTTGCTGTAAAGATGAAATAATTACTTGTAGAGATGGATCTTGTTGCACTTCTACCCGGACAGCCCTGTAATCTAACCATTCAGGATGATAAATCATAGTGTTCAATTCTAACCTGTCATCTGAGCCTCCTAAGGCAGCAGTGGTGTTGCTGGTTGTGACCTCAAACTGGCGAGACAAAGCATCATCACCTTTGTTTTCCAGTCCCGGTTTGTAAACTATGTCAAACTGATAACCCAAAAGCTTAGCAACCCAATTCTGCTGGTCCATTGTCGTAACACGTTGTTGCATCAGTTGTTTAAGGCTCTTTTGATCGGTACAAACTGTGAACTTGCTCCCCAAAAGGTAAGGACGCCAGTGCTGAATTGCTAGGGCCACTGCCATTAACTCTTTCTCGTAGGCAGATTTGTTCAAGTTCCTGTTACTAAGACCCTTGCTAAAGAACGCAATAGGTTTCTTGTCTTGAATCAAGATCGCACCCAATCCATTACCGGACGCATCACTTTCAATGAAAAACTCCTTGGTGAAGTCTGGTAAGGCTAGAACTGGGGCTGATGTGACCTTCTGCTTAAGTTGCTCAAAAGCTGCTTGCTCTTTTCCTCCCCACTTGAAGCCATCCTTCTTTGTCAAGTCTGTAAGAGGTCTTGCAATCTTACCATAATCACGAATGAACTTCCTGTAGTAACCAGTAAGACCCAGAAATCCTCTAACTCCTTTAACATTCTTAGGTACTGACCATTCTAACACACTGCTGACCTTTGATGGATCCATAGATACTCCTTTATAAGAAATAACATGACCCAAATACTCAACAGACAACTGCCCAAAGGAGCATTTCTTCTGATTGGCTACCAATTGATGTTCTACCAACGCGCTCAATACCTAACTGACGTACTGAAGATGATCCCGCCAAGTGGTGCTATACACCAGAATATCATCAAGAAATACCAGGACATATTTTTTCAGCATAGGCATGAAGACTGTATTCATCAAAGCTTGAAAAGTAGAGGGAGAATTCATCAAACCAAATGGCATTACCAAGTATTCATAATGACCCTCATGAGTACGAAAAGCCGTTTTATGAATATCTTCATGTCTCATGCGTACTTGGTGGTAACCAGACTTAAGATCAATTTTGGAAAAGTATCTCGCACCATGCAACTCATCCAATAACTCATCAATTACAGGAATAGGGAATTTGTAAGGAATGGTTACCTTATTCAGAGCACGGTAGTCCACACACATCCTCCACGAACCGTCTTTCTTCTTTACTAAAATAACCGGACTGGAATAAGCACTCTGGCTTGGTCTAATCACTCCGGTCAGCAGCAACTCTTGCACTTATTTCTCAATTTCAGATTTGTGATGATGAGGATAACGGTAGGGGCGAACATTGATTGGTCCCTGACCTTCAACCAAGTGTATTGCATGTTCCTGCTGCCTCTCTGGTGGTAGGCCCTGTGGTTCTTTGAAAACTGACTCGAAGCTGTCCAACACAGACTGCATCTCAATTTGTTGATTCTTTGTCACTATAGCTTCTTGGGAAACACACCTTAACTGAGCAAAATGATTATCATCCACATATTGCTGCAATGGTGCACACTCTCTACTCCGTACACCCTGAATCTCAACCCACTCGCCCTGGTAATCAAAACACATGATCTTTTGTAACCAGTCTATCCACGTAGCCCCTATTTGCGTTAACCAAGCCATTCCCAATACCAAGTCAATTCCATCCAAATCAAAGAGCATAGTATTGATTACCCATGAAATGCCTTGGACCATAATTATCACATCATGACATTCTCCATGTGTCTTAGCAGTAAATCCATCTCCTAACTTGATGGGTCTAGGTGGTGCTTCAGTGATATGTAAACCCATAGCAAGCGCTAAACGCCTAGACATGAAATTTTGAGTTGCTCCGCTATCCACCAACATCATCACTGGAACTCCCCCTATTGTTCCTTGCAACTTAATTGAATTGAGTCTATTATTAGCGTTCTCCATCAACCCATTAAAACTCATGACATTGAGTTGAAGTTCTTCGTCACCTGTCTCTTCCACTTCTTCTTCCATGACCGTCACTTCACTCTCTTCCTCCGATTCGTCTTCCATCACCATTACACGAACACTGCTGCCTGGACATTGATGCCGAGGATGAAAAGGACCTCCGCATTTGAAACAAAGCCCTTTTTGACGTCGTTCAGAAATTTCCTGTGAAGAGAGGTTTCGCACGGTTCTGTCTCTGTCACGCAGCGTTGTTCCTGCTCTCTCCGTCGAAGATGTCACACGCTGCAGTTTCCCTGCTTGATTGCTTGTGTGACTCTCCTGTTGGCCCTTAACGTACACCCAATCGTGATTAATCGGTCTGAAATTTGTTGAAAAACGGTTACCAAATACGGTTCTGCCATGTGACCCGATTGGCGACCCGTTCTTCCTTCGTGACACTCAGTCTCTGTTTCCATCTTCGGTTTCACACTCAATGGCCCTGGTCACGTTCATCAATTTGGGTCGCGATACAGGCCCGAGTGCAATCAGACTTCACACTTTCCCCTTGATACATTCCTTCAAACCATGGACGAAATAACACGTATTGATCATTCGGGAGGCGAGGAATTTGCGAAATTAAGCGCTCAAATTCCTCAATATAGTCTTCGACAGTTCCCACTTGTTTGAGGGAAGATAACTGTTCGAAAATATTTCCATCACTAACTCCTCCGTAACGCTCCAGTAGCGCTTCCTTCAAATTCTCCCAAGTGAGTTATGCATTCTCCTCTAACAAACCTTTGAAGAAACGAATTGTTGCGCCATCCATACACAATTGCGCCAAATTAACTTTGATTTCCGGGCGAGTATTTTGAACATGGAAATACACTTCAGCCCTTGCAATCCATCCAGCGGGATCATCTCCATTGAACATGGGCAATTCCACTTTTTTTTACAGATAGACGAAATTCATCCAATGCATCACCATGCAATTCAAAATTTTTTTGTTTGGTGCCTGTAACACCCCGGTATTTTCATTTAGTAAAAATACCCAAGTGTACCATCCCTAGAACATCAGAGATATATTTCCTGCTTAGACACTGAATATCACAATAAATTTTCGCTGAATATAAACCAAACAGTCTTATTCACAAACAAGACGATACGGTTCTCAGACCATAAACCACCAGCAACTATAGTATTCAGTATCATACAAGAAAGCGGAAGAAAGATATAACACTAAAGACATAGTGTCGTAGTACATAGACAACAAAAGGAAATATAAACTTAAGCATAAAGCTAAGTCATCAGCAACCATCCGAGCTCAACCTACTCGTGCCTCTGCGGTCTCCACTTTCCCTATTTCTCTGTAAAACAACAACATATAAACAATGAGATACAATCTCAGTGAGTTCTACTGAGACCCCTACTAACACTCTCGGTTCAATTATGAGTTCCTTTTAACTTAACACGGCACCGACTGCATTACTGCTACAAACCCAGTGAACCGCATTATTTAACTTTTAACAGATCACCGACTGCGTTACCGCTACATACCCGGTGAACCTGTTAATCGCACAACAAACAAAGTACGGCACCGACTGCAATCCACTGCTATATTCCCGGTGTATCGCACAACTTTTAACATAATATCGACTGCAATCCACTGCTATATTCCCGGTGAACCCCCTTACCAATAGCATTTTTCCTAATGGCACGGAGTCTAGGGTAAGGGATCATGACTGCCCCTCCTAGTATGTTAACATGGGTCGTCACCCAACTCGATATATGTTAAATATATCTACACTTGATGACCTGTTAGTTCACCTATACTCAATGAACATTTAGTCCATCTACATTTGACCGTTAATCGAACATAATACCCGCATTGGGCCGTTTCTTATAGTCGATATAATATATATATATATATATATATATATATATATATATATCGTGCATCGTAAACCGGTTTAGACAAATAAATAATAATCATCCTGCGTCAGTTATACCATACCACGTAGGACTCATAGTCCGCTTTATTATTAATAAAACATATCCGCACACGTGTACTATTATTCGGTTTTTCGAAACAATTTCAACTTCAAAAACAGTTCATTTTACCTTTTTAAATTATATATTCAGTTAGGCCTCTGAATAAGCTTTCAAACGCATTTTAGAACACCTCAATCGGGTTCCCGGATCAAAAGTTATCGGGAAAACAAAATCAGTGTACAGTTGCTGAAAAACTGCAAAGCGTCGCGACGCGAACGGCTTCCGTCGCGACGCGAAAAACATTAGAAATATTTCGTTGCAAACTTTTAAGGAGGGTCGCGACGCGATGGATGCGTCTCGCGATGCGATGGATGCTGAGAAATTGCAGATTTTGCGGTTTCTCGCAAAATCCGCTATTCCGCTCAATTCCGATTCTTGTTCCGATTGAAAACAGTTCAAACAACCGGAAAAACAGATTCAATCAATATCACACAATCAATCAAATCAATCAAAAACTCAATCTAAACAAATTTTATCAAGATACGACATATTTCCAAATAACGGTTTTTGAGTCAAAATCTTTCGAAACCAATCAACACAAAAATCATTTGCGAAGCGAAACAATCCTAAATGTGAGTAAAACTCACCGATTGTGATGAAAATCACAAATAGCCGAGACTTTCCGCGAAATTTCTTTTCCGTTATAACCACACGAACGCTCCCCGAATCAACTCCACGTTCCGGCGACATCCGTATCCGCTCCCAAAGCTTTCCACTCGATCACGAGACATCTTTTTGACCGAAATACCAAATTCCTCGAAATCCCGCCATTCGAACCCTAATCACCAACCAACTTCCAATTCGCGAAATTGAACTTTGTTCCGCACTCAATACGCTTCGGGTTCGTTCCTAATCATCCTTGAATCACCAAACACTATTCATCATCTTCAACCTTCAATCACTATTCACACATAAACTCCAACATTGAACCCTAACCTCTTGATTCTTCAAAAACCCCAAATCGGACTTCAATATTCGCATAATCCACCTTGAGCTCGCTCCTAAACGCCATCCTAAACTTTCCTTTGAGCTTGAACCACAAAAACCTCCATTTTTCTCTTAAAATCGAAAATGGTGAATTGAGGGAGAGTGGATCATATGTTGTGATGTTTGTATCAAATTGAAGAGGAAGAAACGGTGGTCATTTTTCGTATTGGAGGGAAGACGTTTTGAAGAACCTTGGTGCTCCATTTTTCCTCTTCTTCCATCAAATCCATTCTCTTCTCTTTTCTTCTTTTCTTTCTTCTCTTCTCTCTCTCTCTCTCTCTCTCTCTCTCTCTCTCTCTCTCTCTCTCTCTCTCTCTCTCTCTCTCTCGCGTATGCTTCCTTTCTTTCTTTTCTTTCTTTTCTTTTAATTCTTTCTTTCTTTATATATTAAGTGGTAATGTGGTCAAATGACCACATTGCCTTTAATCTCTAATTTTGTTTCCAAATCGTCATTGCCCCGAATTAACCGGTTAACGATCCTATGACAACCAATAATTAATTTTAGCACTCAATAAATTTACCAGTCAAGTACTAAAATAATTCAATTGGGTTAACATCCAAATAATTCTATTAATTATTTTGGGGATGTTACATTCACCCCAACTTGAAAGAATTTTGTCCTCAAAATTTCGTCAAGTCCTTTATTTGACTAACCGAGAATCGACATTCTCAGAAAGGTCTAAATTTGCTGGAAAACAATCTTGGATTAACGAAATGAGTGTAGAAAATGTTCCCAAGTTGGCACGCCAATCTTTAAGTATGTTCTACTACTACCCTAGAATGCTCTAAGGTTATAGTCTGAACTCTCTTGTTACGAATCAACATGAGAAACTCATCATTCGCCTCCATAGGCTTGATACTACGTTTGAAAACACTTCCGTAACTTTATTCCAATTATCCTCGTTTACACAACTTTGATTAATCTAAATCAAAGGGTTTAATATGAGGCACTTGATAGAAATACAGGTTGAAAATGAGGTCCACATATTGGTACTCCTCGGTAGAGGTACGAACAAACATGATTTTCCTGAAGGGAGTAAACACATTCTCAACAATTTTCTAAAAATCCTTATCAGTTCTCATACACCTTGAAAAATGTGACGAAAAGTCACGGCGAAATTCCTTGACTCGCTTCCAAGTTTTCGAGGTAAAGCTTTTTCAAAAAGATGGAATGAGGGTTTTAAAAACTTTGGCCTTACACGTATAAATAAGCCGTGAGGACATCAAATAAATTTGGAAACAATCAAATCACCTCAAAGTTGTTTTCAAACAACTATTAAACTTAACCCAGAGTTTCTTTTTTCTCTATTGCAACTTTCCTCACTATATCTTTACCAACGACGCACCCAATTCCTTTTCGAATTGGCCAATAGCGTTGAGAGTTTCCCTTCAACCTAATTACGCCTCCAATGATTTTCCTCTATCAGATTTTATTAGCCTCTTGATTCGTTCCAAAAATTTAACTTTAGCATGCGGGTTTTCACAAAATGACTTTCAAAACTACCATGCCACACGCCTATCTTCACTTCGAAAATTTCAGTCACTTGCAAGCATATCCATCAATTAATCCTTTGATGGATACCCACAATCGTGAAAAACAGTCAGTAGTCACCTCACTTTCACATTTGTATTCACGTTTGACTTGTCAAACGGAATCACATAATACTATCTGATTGTTAACCTTCGCAAGCGAAAGGTTAACACCAAAACCTTGCCACTATAGTGGAAACTTATGTATGCACCCCGCCTTAGAGCTAAAAGACTCTAACGATTCCATTTCATGCATCATTAACTCTGCCGTGTGAATAGATTTCCTACTCAGCGCATCAGCTACAACATTGGCCTTCCCTGGATGATACTTCAACTCGAAGTCATAATCCTTCAGAAATTCTACCCATCTCCTTTGCCTGTTATTCAGTTCTTTCTGATCAAACAGATACCTTAAGCTTTTGTGATCACTAAAGACTTCAAAACGAGACCCATACAGGTAATGTCTCCAAATCTTTAGTGCTTACACAATAGCAGCCAACTCCAAATCATGAGTCGGATAATTCACCTCATGAGACTTTAATTGCCTAGATGCATAAGCTACCACTTGTTGATTCTGCATGAGAACACATCCTAAACTCTTCCCAGAAGCATCGCTGTAAATTTGGAATTCCAATGACGGATCCGGAAGAATCAGGATCGGAGCAGAAGTCAACTGATTTTTCAATTCTTGAAAACATTCTTCACAATCGGCATACCACGTAAACGACTGACCCCTACGAGTCAACCGATTAAGTGGAAGAACTAACTGTGAGAGCCCTTGAACAAATCTCCTATAGTAACCGACTAGACCTAAGAAACTTCTGATCTCTGTGACTGATGATGGTTGCTCCCAGTTTAACATAGCTTCCACTTTACTGGGATCCACAGTAACTCCCGATTGGGAACTCACATGTCCCAAAAATTTTACCCCAGGTATCCAGGATCACACTTTGAAGGTTTCGCGTACAACTTCTTTTCTCGGAGTACATTCAGAACAATGCGGAGATGTTGAACATGCTCCTCAATGGTCTTCGAGTACACCACGACATCATCAATGAAAACAACTACAAATTGATCCAGGTACGTGTGGAAAACTCGGTTCATGTAGTCCATGCATACCACCGGAGCATTAGTCAAACCGAAGGGCATCACTACGAACTCGTAATGTCCATACCTAGTACGGAAAGCTGTCTTCGGCATATCTAAGGCTCTAACCATTAATTGATGATAACCCGACCTCAGATCAATTTTTGAAAACACCACGGCACCTCGAAGTTGATCCAACAATTCGTGTATCCTTGGCAAATGATATTTGTTCTTGATCGTCACTTTGTTGAGTTGTCGGTAGTCAATACACAATCTCATACTTCCATCTTTCTTCTTGACAAGTAACACCGGAGCACCCCAAGGAGAAGTGCTCGGTCGGATGAACCTCTTAAAGATCAACTCTTCAAGTCGAGACATTCTATAAGGAGCAATAGATATTGATCCTGTGCCAGGAACCAACTCTATTGAAAACTCTGCCTCTCGGTCAGGAGGTACAGAAGAAACTTCATCCGGAAAAACATCCAGAAGGTCATTCACAACTTGAACGTTTGCCAAATCTAAATTAGTTTCAGTGGATACAGACAACATAATAATTATAAGCTTCCGCACCTTGGAATAGTGTGTGACTTGCTGAGGTGGAAGAGATAACTGCTTCAGAATTTGTCCTTGACAATCCAACTGATTCAGAAGCGAAGCTGATAGTTCGATCGGCACAGTTGTTTGTTACATGATTTGCAGCCATCCAATCCATACCCAAAACGATGCCCATACTTCTCATAGGCAAGCAAATAAATTTTACAACAAAATTTCTGTCCCCTATGACAAGTGGACAATTTGACACTAAGATTAGGTCTGGACACGACCCTCAGTAAATTGTCAGTAGTTGTAACTGTCTAAGCATCTAGAGTGTTGACTCGTCCTTGCCTTAGAGCTGCTTGTAACTCCTTGGAACTCTTCCTTGCAGGGAACTTATTTGTATAGTGATCCTCTTCATTACAATAATAGCACTGATTGATCTGTGCTGACGATCACCCTGGTGATGTCTTCCACAGTTAGAACATCTTCTGACCTTTGAAGAATCGAGGAATTGCACCTGCTTCTCCTTTGATGAAATTATCTTTGGACTTTGCATTCCGAGTTGGTAATTCAACTACCTTCTTTCCTTTCCAGTACTCTCCTTGAGATCATCCTCGGCGACATAGGCTGGTTGCTCTAAGGCAGCATAATTGGTGAGCGTATAAGAACTGAAACCCTGAGTCATATAGGCACGAAGGCCCCTCTTATACATCTGCATATTCCATTCCTGATTCGGAGCATACTTTACCACTTGGTAAAACTAAGACAACTTCTCAAACTTAATGATGAATTCTTCCACTGTCATGTCACCTTTCCTGAGGATGCACCGGTTGGAGATTCCGGTCTTGGTTGAGGATTGCGTCTTGATCATCCTGCCATAATTCTGCTTATGATGCACTAAGTATTAAGTTGATCAGGCTCAATGTCTCTTAGCATCACAAGTATAATTACAACAAGGACTAACAAGGAATCGACTCAACCCTAAGCTAAGTCCGACTAGGTCGAACTGCTCTGATACCAACTGTAACACCCCGGTATTTTCATTTAGTAAAAATTCCCAAGTGTACCATCCCTAGAACATCAGAGATATATTTTCTGCTTAGACACTGAATATCACTATAAATTTTCGCTGAATATAAACCAAACAGTCTTATTCACAAACAAGATGATACGGCTCTCAGACCATAAACCATCAGCAACTATAGTATTCAGTATCATACAAGAAAGCGGAAGAAAGATATAACACTAAAGACATAGTGTCGTAGTACATAGACAACAAAAGGAAATATAAACTTAAGCATAAAGCTAAGTCATCAACAACCATTCGAGCTCAACCTACTCGTGCCTCTGCGGTCTCCACTTTCCCTGTTTCTCTGTAAAACAAAAACATATAAACAATGAGATACAATCTCAGTGAGTTCTACCGAGACCCCTACTAACACTCTCGGTTCAATTATGAGTTCCTTTTAACTTAACACGGCACCGACTGCATTACTGCGACAAACCCGGTGAATCGCATTATTTAACTTTTAACAGATCACCGACTGCGTTACCGCTACATACCCGGTGAACCTGTTAATCGCACAACAAAAAAAGTACGGCACCGACTGCAATCCACTGCTATATTCCCAGTGTATCGCACAACAACTTTTAACATAACACCGACTGAAATCCACTGCTATATTCCCGGTGAACCCCCTTACCAATAGCATTTTTCCTAATGGCACGGAGTCTAGGGTAAGGGATCATGGCTGCCCCGCCTAGTATGTTAACATGGGTCGTCACCCAACTCGATATATGTTAAATATATCTACACTCGATGACCTGTTAGTTCACCTATACTCAATGAACATTTAGTCCATCTACATTTGACCGTTAATCGAACATAATACCCGCATTGGGTCGTTTCCTATAGTAGATAATATATATATATATATATCGTGCATCGTAGACCGGTTTAGACGAATAAATAATAATCATCCCGCGTCAGTTATACCATATCACGTAGGACTCATAGTCCGCTTTATTATTAATAAATATATCCGCACACGTGTACTATTATTCGGTTTTTCAAAACAATTTCAACTTCAAAAGCAGTTCATTTTACCTTTTTAAATTGTATATTCAGTTAGGCCTCTGAATAAGCTTTCAAACGCATCTTAGAACACCTCAATCGGGTTCCCGGATCAAAAGTTATCGCGAAAACAAAATCAGTGTACAGTTGCTGAAAAACTGCAAAGCGTCGTGATGCGAACTGCTTCCGTCGCGACGCGAAAAACATCAGAAACATTTCGTTGCAAACTTTTAAGGAGGGTCGCGACGCGATGGATGCTGAGAAATTGCAGATTTTGCGGTTTCTCGCGAAATCCGCTATTCCGCTCAATTCCGATTCTTGTTCCGATTGAAAACAGTCCGAACAACCGAAAAAACAGATTCAATCAATATCACACAATCAATCAAATCAATCAAAAACTCAATCTAAACGAATTTTATCAAAATACGACATATTTCCAAATAACAGTTTTTGAGTCAAAATCTTTCGAAACCAATCAACACAAAATTCATTTTCAAAATGAAACAATCCTAAACGTGAGTAAAACTCACCGATTGTGATGAAAATCACAAATAGCCGAGACTTTCCGCGAAATTTCTTTTCCGTCATAACCACACGAACGCTCCCCGAATCAACTCCACGTTCCGGCGACATCCGTATCCGCTCCCAAAGCTTTCCACTCGATCACGAGACATCTTTTTGACCGAAATACCGAATTTCTCGAAATCCCGCCATTCGAACCCTAATCACCAACCAACTTCCAATTCGCGAAATTGAACTTCGTTCTGCACTCAATATGCTTCGGGTTCGTTCCTAATCATCATTGAATCACCAAACACTATTCATCATCTTCAACCTAGGCATGGCAATGGGGCGGGGCGGGGACGGGTTTAACATTCCCCATCCCCATCCCCGATTCCCATATTCATCCCCGTTCCCCGTCCCAAACCCAACGGGGATGAAGAATTGATCCCCATCCCCGTACCTAACGGGTTCGGGGATCCCCGCCCCAACCCCGTCCCCGCAGTGGAATTCACTTTTTAAAATTTAGAAGTAGTTTTTACCTGTCCCAAACCCAAACCCGAACCCGCCCCCAAACCCAAAACTTATCCCACACCCAAACCCACCCCAAACCTGAAATTTAACACAACATAAAAATCAAGATCGAAATCAATAACAACAATTGACATCCTAAATTGCATTTGAACATTACCTGTCTCAAATGCAAAATCTGCAAAATTTTCCTTTGACAATATAGAAATTCCATTAACAATAATTACAATAACAAGAAAGAACCCAGAGAGGGTATAGTAGTGTAATATAAGATAAACGTAAAACTCACCCTTAAGCTCGGCCTCACGCTTCAACCTAATCAACTCCTTTTCCTGAACACAACACCGAATAAAATAAAATAAGATTCGTTAGTGCTTTATCAATTCGTTTCAATTTAAGTTTGAATTTCAATAAAATAAAATAAATGGAAATCCGTTCGTGCTTTACCTGGGAAAGAGAGGAACAGTGAGATCGAGAGAAACAGTGAGAAACGAAAACTACAGCAACTGTATAGAGAAACGAAAATGAGAGAAATAGTGAGATCGAGAGGGAAAGATAGGTAGAGCGAAGGAGAATAGAGAAATGAAAATGAGGGAAAGAGGGGTAGAGCGAGAGAGAAGAGAGAAACGAAAATGAGGGAGAGAGAGTTCTTACCTGAGAAGACAAATTGATCGATGGAGAAGAAGACACAAATTGATCGATGGAGTTGGAGAAGACGACACAAATTGATCGATGGAGTTGGAGAAGAAGACACAGAGGCGCTGGAACTTCATTCTCAGTGTGAGTCGTGAGGGAGTGAGGCGCTGTTTAGGGTTTTTTTTGAGGGCTTCTAATTTAAGAAGGGTATTAATGTAACTTCCTACATTCGGGGCGGGTTCGGGGACAGGTTCAGGGACGGGACCTATATCCCCATTACCCGTCCAATCCCCGTTTTTCAATTTCGGGGAAAACCCAAATCCAAACCCAAATCCAGTCAAAGCGGGGAAAACCCGTCAAATCGGGGCGGGTTTGGTTCGGTCCCCGCGGGTATGGGTTTCGTTGCCATGCCTTCTTCAACCTTCAATCACTATTCACACATAAACTCCAAAATTGAACCCTAACCTCTTGATTCTTCAAAAACCCCAAATCGGACTTCAATATTCGCATAATCCACCTTGAGCTCGCTCCTAAACGCCATCCTAAGCTTTCCTTTGAGCTTGAACCACAAAAACCTCCATTTTTCTCTTAAAATCGAAAATGGTGAATTGAGGGAGAGTGGATCTTATGTTGTGATGTTTGTATCAAATTGAAGAGGAAGAAACAATGATCATTTTTCGTATTAGAGGGAAGACGTTTTGAAGAACCTTGGTGCTCCATTTTTCCTCTTCTTCCATCAAACCCATTTTCTTCTCTTTTCTTCTTTTCTTTCTTCTGTTCTCTGTTTCTCTCTCTCGCGTATGCTTCTTTTCTTTCTTTTCTTTTAATTCTTTCTTTCTTTATATATTAAGTGGTAATGTGGTCAAATGACCACATTGCCCTTAATCTCTAATTTTGTTTCCAAATCGTCATTGCCCTGAATTAACCAGTTAACGATCCTATGACAACCAATAATTAATTTTAGCACTCAATAAATTAACCAGTCAAGTACTAAAATAATTCAATTGGGTTAACATCCAAATACTTCTATTAATTATTTTGGGGATGTTACAGTACCTACAGATTCATTATTGTGTGATGATTCTGCAGTCTCCTTCCCTTTACTCAAACTAAGTAGAGAGATGATCTTCTCTTGATTCTCCTTATGCTGATTCTGCATTTCCTTCAAGGAACCTCCATGGTTGCGATTTTTTCTTCTAGTGCAGTAACCTTGGTCTCCGTTTTCTTTGGTGGCATCCGGCAGGTCGGACCAATTTGATACAAACCAGAATAATGAATACTAACAGTAACTTGGACAGAATGATAATGAAGAGGATTTAGAAGGGAAATGCAATTGTATAGATTGAAATAGTACAGATTACACAATAACTACCAAGAGCAGTTTGCACCTCTCAGAAGTAACTACTTCTGGCCATGATTTCTAATAACTTCTTCCAACCCAACTTCCTAAGAGAAACCAACCTACTTATATCCAAATACAAATAACTAACTTTCAAACATAACTACTCACAATAACTACTCAATAATTATTATTTATTCTTTTTGTTTCTCTTTTCATAAACCCTCCAAATGATGGGTTTACCTTTTTGGTTCTTAACATCAACTTGTGCGCTATCAAGAAATAAATTTTTAACTTAGGATAAAAAAATTAAAAGTAAATTTTTTTTAAAAATTTAAACAAGATTAGACATAAAAATTGGAAATAATCTTACGAAAACAATAAAATCATATACATCAATCAAATACAGTAATTTCATAATTTTTCTAACAAAAAATACACAATCTCTTATGCTACATGTTAGGCTATATCAACTATGTCACGACTCACGAGACAGGGTTTGATGCATAATCTCATTTTTGTGTACTGGGTTTTATAGGCACTTAATTAAATCAGGGATGCCAATTTTCATAAGAATAAATTCAGTCCAATTTAGAAAAAAATTCAGTCTCGGGCTTTTTCATACATCTTTTAACCACGACCTTTCCATTTATTTGTATTTGAATTTAGAGTACCACTTGCTGCGATCAGAAAAGTACAAAAAAACAAAAATAAATTGTTTGACCAGTCAACATCTTTAATAACCAGAAGTGTGAGTGTAGTTATTTTCTTAGATTTCTTATTTTTTTTCATACTATTCATCATTTTTCTTAAATTTATATATTTTCTATTATTTCCCGCATGCCATAAATTTAAGAAATTTAGCTGGTACTCAATAGACTCCAGGCTAATGCCTTGATCTTGGCTGATTTGTGATGACCTTTCATTCAAGAACTTTGATCGTATTTTAAGATCAAGAACAAAAAAAAAATCAAATTCTTTTGTTATCAAAAAATAAATAGACAGAAAATAACTTATTTTTCATAAAAGTTTACATTTGAAGTAAATGTCAAAATTTAACCAGACCAAGCGCAAGATGTACTGTTCTGTGCAAACATTAGAACATAGTAATATCCTATAAACACCAAAAAATTCAGTATTTTCAACTCTTTAAGCGACAATTAGTTAGAATGCGTCAGAGTAGCTAAACAAACAGGAAATCAAATTCCTGTTACCTACCACAGATACTGGATGGTTTAGTAGAATGTTTACAGAATTGCATTTTCACTAATTGTCAATATCTAAGAAAGTAAATTCCAACTGTTCTCAATTCCAATTGTTCTCAAGAATCTTTCATTTTGTATTGCAGCATATATCTAAGAAAGTAATTAGAGCTAACAGAGGATACATTGGGAACTTGAAAGCCCAAATTAATCAAATCTCTCCAAGTAATACCCTTGTTTTCTTTCAACATTCTCTCTTCAATAGTTTCATATTTTTTGCTGGATACTTATTTCTTTATGGCTTGGCAGGATTGGAAACTGTAGGTTTCTGAACATCCTCCAGATCTTCTTGTTCTGGTCCTTCTGGATTGGTTATGAACATTACTGGCACTAAAACATTCATCACATAATAAAAATAATTCAATCAGCCATCAGATAAAAAATATAGCAAAAATAACTATGATTATTTCGCTTTCAAGTTATGTTTTCTTGATGCTATTGCCATCAGGATAGTGTGCAGCTACTATCACATCAACCATAAAAAATCACAAAATAATGCACATGAAAAAAGTTAAAAGTAATTTACCAACTATTTAGACCGTATTAAGCTCAACATTGGGAAGATCAGTATGCATCTTCTAGTCCTGCTTTGTGGCAAAAGACGAAGCTTCGAACAAAGAACTTGGAGAATAGTTAAGTTGGTAATTTACCAAAATTGGTCTAAATATGTTGAGCTTCTTAGCACTACTGAAAGCAGCCTCTGCATCAGCACACTTCTTGAAAACTACTCTAGCCCTGCTACTCCCTCTATCAATTTCTGTTTCAGATTCCTCTAGATGTCCAAAATGCCGGAAAATATTATTTAGGCTTGTTTCAGAGGGAAGAGACTCCAACTCAGCAAAGTCCAAAACAAGTTCAGCTGGTGATTTCTCATCTAGATAACCAGAAGGTTTTTCAGGAACCTCAGCATCAAAAGACTGTTTCCTTGAATAGGACCTGCGGGTATAAACATGAACAGGTTTTTCTGGCTCAGAAAGGACATGTTGCTCTTCAGAACCATTCTGCATGACCATGTCTGTGCAATATGTGTCACTCAGATCGTCGAATTCAAATGCTTCAGGAGATCCGCCTATGGGTTGGTTCTTGCTTTTGGTGCTAATTTCGTTCGTAGATAAGATTTCTTTTCCAGAATCATCGGCCAAAATGATTGAATTCCTGAAATCAGAGAAGAAACTTGCTATAACATCCAAAAAACTATAATCTCCCCGGGGTTCTTGTGCTACCCACTGAAGTAAAAACAGCAAATCCTGTAGAGATGAAAATTCCGTAGGGACAATCAAGTTTGACTTATGAGTCTCCTCAAGATTAGAGGAGAAGACATCAAATCCATTTCCTGAAAAATCATCTGCATTTCTATCTGCCACTTGAGACCTGTCTCCAGAACATCTTGATATAGAGGGTGGACTAGTAAGTTGATTAGCAACCCTAAGAATACATTCACCAATTCTAAAAGATTGTTTTGTAGTACTTGGAACTTTTGCACGGGAAACAGTTCTTCCATCTTTCGACCCCGAGACATCAGCACAATGATCAACTTTCTTTCTTTTCTTGGAAAGGACAGGATAAATCAGATTACCAATGATCTCATCCTCCTGGCAATCACCAAGGTTAGAATCTGGAGTCCCACCTGTCGGTTCTGTCAGACTTTTATTTTTCTCTTGATACACACCATCTTTCAAATTACGTTTACGTTTGCGACGGGATCCATTTGTAGTTTTTAAATTTCCACCACCAGTTTGATCAGTATTTTTACTTGCATGAATTGTGTGCTCATCAACTTCACTCATTTTCTTATCAGTATCGTTAATTAAGTTGTCAATGTCATTGTCGATACCTCCGCAATATTGTAATTCAGGCAATGAAGAGAAACCCTTGAAACGATAAGATGCAAGCAACTGAGACTTGGCAATTAGAAGCTCTAATCGATCAAAACCACCAGTTGGCATCTTGGACAGAGCTTTCAAGTACTCCACAAGTTTCTCAGGTAAAAAGGAGCCAACACTTGAAGATTCATCCACTCTATGCTTAAAACTTAGTTCTCGTCGAATTCCACAGTTTTCAAAATTCTGGAGTTTAATCTTGTCATAGGTAATTTTCGGTATGCAGGAACATGCTAGTCCAAATTCTACTCGTCTTTTAACTTCATCCAAAGCACAATCTACAGCATTCCGAAACGCTTCTGATTTGCTTTGCTTTTCAATACAAGAGAAATTCGTCCTAAAAGACTTCAGCTTAGATGCTTCATTCCAGGCAAATGTTCCATCCCCATAATATGCTACCAAATACGAGTCCTTTTTGAAATGCTTCATTGCTTGTTCAGATGAATCGGAGGGATCAAATATCTGTCCCGGCCACCATGGGTGGCTTCTCACCTTGCCCCAAACAATATCATACACAGAAAACTGACCTTCCTTTTCTTTTGGCAGCTGATAACTTGCTTGATAACTTTTTCCCGAACTCTTCATGGATGTATGCTTTATGACCTTTCCATCTGTTCTTTTTGAATGCTCAGTGTCATTAAATTCTTCATCTCCAACTTCCTTCCCTTTGTGTGAACCATTATTCTCCGGAATCCTAGCTTTCCCTTCAATACTTCCCATAATATCCGACTCAACCGGAATAACATCACTAATCACTTCCTTCTTCAAAATTTCATTGACCCCCTTGTGACTAATGCCCTTCAGCTCATCAAATGCTTTCAAGGTTGCATCATTTCCATCCAACTCAACTGTCTCATTCTCACTCTTACCTTCTAAAGACCTCACACCTTGAGAATCCTCAAATCCTCCACTTGCAGGACTCACATCTTTATTCTCCTGAATTGATCCATCAAAACCTACATTATCATTCAGCTCAACATCACTTCCACGAGTGCAAGCACCATGTATATACAAATCAGAATCCAACACCCCCATAGTTATTTTGTCCTTGTCACAATTCTTCCCAATCAAAGATCCCTCCACCTCTAGATTTTCACTTTCACCAGCCATGCTCATATTCTCTCATCAAGGTTCACCGTGGAATTTGAATGAAATACTACAACTTACAAGCAGACACTTCTAAATCTGTGGTTTATCCATATGATAACTTCCCTTAATTAGTAACTACAAAAAAATCTCTCTCCTAAACCCAAAATTTGGACAAAGCCAGAATCAAGAAGCCAGCCCCTATAGAGAAACTGCATAAAATCGACTAGGGTTCAGACAGAGTAAATAAAGGTTCGAACTTTGATAACCGTCGAAGAAAAATGAAAGAGGAAAAGTCCAAAAAAAGGAAGAAGGAAACAAAAACGATAAAGAGAAGAGTAGGAATTTAGTACCTAGCAGGTTAGACCTCGAAGAGAGAGATGGAAGGTTCCGTTCCCTCTAGCATGGACCTCCGTGTGACCGGCGTCAGCTCCCTGCCTGTTCCCCAAATATGGTCTTCCTCTTCCACCGTAGAAGATATTACTTGGAAGTTGCGGTTGCGGGTTCAATATTTTGATGAATTATATAACGGTCCCGTTAGTGGAACATCAAAACTTCTCAATAAATTTGTTGGGTGTTTTTTTTTACCCCTCTTTTTCTGAGGTATTTCCGGAAAACCCATATTTCTACCTTCCGGAAATATGTGTATTTTTTATTTAAAATCGCTTCTAACCGACCGTGAAATCATACAGTAAAAATACAAAAAATAATACAACTAAATGTTCAAAATCTGTAAAGCAGCCAACAGACTATCGTAGACATCCTCAGGAATGCCGTCGACTCCGTCGACTGCCAAAAGACTATCATAGGCATCCTGGACATGCCTAGCTACTCTCTACCTAGACTCATAGGGAAGTGGACCAACATCCTTTGGAGGCGAAGGCGGAACTGGAGGTGAAGGCGGAGCCGGAGTCAGGCGGGGAATGGACACCTGGAAGTACCATGGTAGGTACTCGTCATCACAAGCACCCTGGACGGGTGTCCGTCGACCGCTGTCCCTGAAAGCCTGCGCTGGGGGCTGATAGAACATCAGATGCTGTACTATGACCTCTAGAGATGGACGCGGGCCCGAAATAGGTGGATCGGGAATCTGCTGGACATATCCAAACTGCCAACGGACCCTGTCTGGCATATAAGGCACCGCCACATCCCCCCACAAGAGCCAACCTCAGAATAATGAAATGTTGTGACACCGGAGGTACTCTGTGGTCGTCCCAGGGGCTCCATATGACCTGCTCCCTCTGCAAGTCATCCAGCAGCTGCCGAAACTCTGGAAGCTTGACACTATCGCACTTCTTGTTCGCCCACCTGCTGCAACGTGGAAGTTCACTGGCACCGAAGTCTTTCCGCACCACGATGGTGGGGAAATACTCATATATCCAGCACTAAAATAATAATAAAAAATAAATAAGTAATTATATAAATAAAAGTAATTAAAAAGAAATAAAAATAATTAATTAATTAATTACCCGCAGCAGAGAAGCGTATTCGCCAATCTGCGACGTCTCCTAGTAACAAGCATCATTCAGCTGCTCGTAGAGAATAGCTAGAGCAGCTGGACCCCAAGCCCACTGGCCACACAGGGCAAAGTCCGAAATAAGAGTCACCCACTTGACAGGGACAGATGTGTGACTCTTGTCGGCAAAAATGGTGCTGCCCAACAAGTGTAGCAGATAGCACCGTGCCGCCTGATCAAGATGGTCGCGCTCCATGTTCTGTGTGTATGAGGCCGTCAAGAAAGAAAATCTGAATGCCGGTCCCCTGTTGAACTGACACTCTTGCCAGCAGGCTGTGTGGTCTACCCCAGCAGGTCAACTCCATCCCGAATAGCATCGGCACTGTCAAAATGTGGCCGATGCGCCAACGGTGTGCCGGTGAGCGGCAAGTGGAGCAACACGAACACGTCGTCCAACGTCACTGTCATCTCCCCCCACGGCATGTGGAATGAGCTGATCTCAGAATGCCACCTCTCCACAAAAGCTGATATGAGCTCGTGGTTGATGTTGTTGAGAGGTGTGATGTCCAGCTCAAAAAGATGCGCCTGCTGCAACCATCCCGCTATATGTGGGTGGTGCTGCTGAGGTCTCATCTTCAGTATCTTCCCCCCATGGGAAGCAACTTTAATCTTACCCCGGTCCTGTAAAAAAATAAAAGTAATTAATAAATTATTAAAATTAATTAATTGTTAAAAAATAAACAAATTATTAAAAGTATTACATGTCCTATCTGTAGTAGTCTGTGGACGCAATGAACATGTAACCGGTGTAATAAAACCTCATCATCATGCTGAGAAACCTCAGCCTCAGCCTGGTCATCTACATGCATGACGTCTGGCTCAGCAGGCTCGTGATAATAATGCTCCTGGTCCTGCTGCTGCGCTCGGTCTCGGACACGTCTCTGACGCTCAGTTGCGTGTCCCGCCTCTCTAGTCCTCAATCTGATCCTGGTCCTACTGCCAGCAGAACTCTGCTCATCTCGGGGTCCTGCTCCTGAATGCTCGTCTCGCTCTAGGTTTCCTGTTCTGGTTGCCACTGAAAAAAGCAAAAAAATTAATTAAAAGGGAATTCCAAAAAAATGGCTTCCGGAAATACCTCTTTTTGAGATATATCCGGAAATCCCTAAAATTTAACTTTCCGAAAATACCTTAAAAAATGGTATTTTCCGAAATGTTTTTTGGAAAAATACGTTCCGGAAATACGTCTATTTCCGGGAAGTTTAGGGGAAAAACTCACTTTTTCCAGAAATATGATGGAATGATGAATGATTTCGTTTTTTAACAATTTTTTAGGGGTATTTTGGTCCATTTGGTCAATTTGGGGGGTACAAAAAAAACACCCAAATTTGTTGTGTAATCGATCCTTAAACTATAATATTATTCTCTTTTTTTATAAGCAATGTTAGTAGGGGTGGGGAAATGTTAGTTTCCGGGGTTTGAACACAGAACCTCCTTAATCATTTAGCTCGCCAACTAAGCTACCTACTTGGTGCACTCTTGTTCTCTTTGTAATCGATCCTTAAACTATAGAAATATTATAAATAAATAGTCTTTAAATTATTTTAAATTTATCAAATTAGTTCATCAATTATCACACTCTCTCCTATTTTGTGAATATTTAAGAGATTAATTTAATAGATTTAAAATAATTTGGGAACCATTTATTGTATTTCAATAGTTCAACGACCAAACTGAAAAGAGATCAATAATATAGAGAACAAATCAAGATTGTACTCTAAATTTGTTTATAGGGAATACTCATTTTATTCCTCACAAAAATCTCGGTGTTCAATATGTTGGTGTTCAATATGTTGTTTGAGAATAAATAATGATCGATTTTGCTCGAGATTTACAAATGGGGGACACATTAGTGCACATGGCTGTTAAAAAAAGACGTTATGTTAATATTGTTGGCTTGTTCGTTACTTTGCCAAGGAGTAAAGACGAATTATGTGCAATTTCTTTTTGGTCATTAAATGATATGCAATTTAAAAGGGATCATTTTGGTCTTTATTTTTGTGTCATTTTGTTCTTATTTTTTGGTCATTTCAAAATTTCAATCCCTCATTAAATTTTAAAAATAACTCTATCTTTTTCAATCTTGAAACTTGTCTCTGCAAAATCTTTTATGGAAGAAGACTCTTTTGTTGTTACTTTCTATATGTAGTAAAAGTAGTGTGTTACTAGTTCTTTTGAGTTGCTACCTGATTATGTAGTGTGTAGTTGCTACTTGAATGTAATTATTGTCATCTACTCGAATGTAAGAGTTGTCATCATACTTGTCACCTACAATCTTTTGTTTTCTTAATGTAAGATCCATTACGTAAACCTATAAACCTGTAAACCATATGGAAGCATAACAATCAAACAAATGACTGAACATCCAAAATGTGTCTCTTTATAACAATAAATTGAAAAGATTGCATACATTTTAGCCACAAAAGGATACCTACATAAGTTGTAAATTTACCAAAAATAATTGATGGTCCACATAATTCGTAAATCGTTGGTGGCTCTGGTGGAGAAGGTGAAATGAAAAGTTGTTGGGATCCCTCAAACGTAAAACATCTTAAAATATTAAAGGCTTAAATATCATTTTGGTCCCTGTAATTACATTGATTATCCATTTTAGTCCTTGCAAAAATATTTTTTTTAAAAAGGTCCTTGCAAAACATGTTTTTTATCCATTTTGGTCCTAATGCCTTTTGTAAGCTTATGTGTCACATATTTTTTATTTTCAGATAATGGGGCCTATTTTAATACATGCTGACTTGGATTTAATGGACATGTGGGCTGCCAATTGACTAAAAAACCCCAAATCCCTAAAAATCTCAATTTTCTTCCCTCTCAATTCATCTCTCTTACCTTCATCTTCTTCATCTCATCAGTTTATCTTACCCTCCCTCACCTTTTTTGAACGTCTGAAACCTCACTTTTTTCCTTCTGCTCAACAATGGTTGTCCGAGTAGTGAAAGAGGGGGGGGGGGGGGGGGGGTTACCGCGAATTTGGCGCTCAATGTTCCGACACTCTTGACGAAGCCTGCGTTGCCAATCTCTCAACAGTTATTGTGGGTTTGGCTTCGGCTTCAAAATGTTCATCACCTTCTCCATTTCCCATTGATTCCAAAATCAAAAAATTTATATACAAAAAAAAGAAATTTTTGGAGTGATCGAAAAGATGAACGTTACCCACAAAATCAATCGCTTCAAATTATATTCTTTTGGGAAAAATTTATGAAGATCAAATCCTACTAAAGCAATCTATTAATTCAAGAACACAATTATTCAATTTTGGTGGTGTGCGTATAAAAAACCTTAGGAAGAATAATCCCCACTCACGAACATCTTCCTTCTTTTTCCCCTTCCACGCATATTCCACAAATTGCACTTTTTTTCATATATAGTTGAAGAAGGGGGAAAAATAGAAGAAGAAAACGAGACCGTAAATATTTGCAAAGCAAGTAGGTGTTCACTGCTCTCGGACAACCATTGTTGAAGAAGATGGAGGGTAAGACGAATCTAGACAGCAAGATGAAGCGAAGAGAGATGAATTGAGAGAGAATGAAATTGGGTTTTTAGGGATTTGGGGGGTTTTTAGTCTATTGGCAGTCCACATGTCCCTTAAATCCAAGTCAGCATTGCCAGCTGTATTAAAATAGGCCATATCATCTGAAAACAAAAAAAAATATGACACATAAGCTTACAAATGGCATAAAGGACCAAAACTGATAAAAAAATTAATTTGCAAGGACCTTTTTTAAAAAAAATATTTTTGCAGGGACTAAAATAGATAATCACTGTAATTGCAGGGACCAAAATGATATTTAAGCCAATATTAAATATTATTGCACCAAAAAAGTGGATAAATAAGACCCTCCACAAATTTGTGAAGTACCCACATAACTAAGGTGATATTAATGACCGTTTTACAATGGTTCTTAAGGGAATTTTTTTATAGGCAAATATTAGTAGTTAGTTAGGAGGAGGAGAGAATGTTAGTTTACATGATTTGAACCATGTACCTCCTTCAAATTCTTTCATATCTCTTAACTCGCCAATTGAAATACCTTATTTCGGATTTGAACAAAGTCAAATTCTTACCACTGAGCTATCGTGAACCATTTTTTATTTTATTTTTGTATTTTAAATTTTAAATGTATGCTAAAAACCCTTGAAGCCTTATCAAGGGCATGTGTGTTACGAATTAAAAACTAAATGATTTTGTTGTTAAATAATTTAGAGATTGATTTTTAGAGATTTTTAAAAAAAAATGAGAAGTTTTGGTAAAAAAAAGGAGAAGTTGTTTTGTGTTTTTGTGTAATATACTGAAAATCACTTATTTTAAAAACTTTATTCTTTATAAAATAATTTTTATGAGAACCGAAATCACTAAAAATGTTTTTTTAATTAAAAAAAGTGATTTTCTCACCAAAAAAAACTATAACAAACGGATTCCAAATCTCACAATTTCACAAAGTTCTGTAGAGTTCACAAAGTATTGCAGAGTCCACTAACTTAAAATCCATTAAAATCCTGACTTAAAAAGTCTTGAAAGTCCTGCAAAGCCCTAAAAGTCATAAAATTCATACAAAGCCTTTTAAGACTTTTTTCTGTTAAAATAGTGCTTTAAAATCCTAACAGAATACACCCCCCTAAATTCCATTTAATGGTTAACAGATTATGACAACTTAATATATCAATTAACTATGTGAACAATTTTACTAATCACAATTTTAAATTACACTAGCCATAAAAAATACTATCAAATTTTTCGATATATTTACACAAAAAAAGCTTTTCCAATATATTGTTGTTGAATTCAATATCCTAAGCCAAATGCATTATTGTTGAATTTATATATCCTAAGTCAAATTACACGGCAACAGATACATATATTTAGAGAACTAAGTCAAATGCTCATTCTTCTTGCTCCCTTGTTTTTTTCCAAATTTGTTGTAACTAAACAGCTTTACAGCACTTCTTTTGCTGCCATGTCTCCAACAGTTTTGCTCCTCTACATTGGCACCACACTTACACCACCCAAATTTGTCTATAAATACAAATGAACATCAACGCTTAAAAAAAAATAAAAAACCACACATGAAACCACTATCAAAAATGTATAGAATTCAATATCAGAGTTCTATTTCACTTTTGAGTAAAATAGAGAGAAAAAATATTGTTGAGGTATTAAATCACAAAAAAAAGAAGAGTTTAAGAAGAGAAAGAAGCTGAAGCATTAGGGAGGAGGAGTAAGAAGAAAGAACCAAACACCACCACTCATAAGTTGCAACTCTTTTTAAAATATCTATTTTATTATTTTTATTATCACCTTCGCTATTAGTTTATCTATTTATTAATTTGGATGAAATGGTAGGGGTCTCTTCCAGCTTAACCAAGGTCCTGAGTTCGAAACCATCATTGGGCATGCAGCAGTGTTAAATCTCTAGAGGAAGAGTTTTGCCGCCCATTGTGGTCCTACCCGGCTCGAGGGATTAGTTTCTACGGTTACGAGTAGAGGATATCCAATTTATACAAAAAAAAGTTTATCTATTTATTAAAAGAAAATTAGAAAAGGCAATGACTTTGTACAACCCCCTAGCTACTCAGTAGACACCCCCTCACTCTCAAAATCCCCAAAATACCCCTCCTTCAAAACACCAAAACCTTTCCCTTTCCCTCTCACTTTCACACCAAAACCTCCGAACCCTACCTTCTCTTCCCTTCTCCATCAATTTCCCAATCTCCTCCATCAATCTCGCATTGATCTCCTCTCACGTTGCTTCTTCGAAACCACAGGTAACCACCATTCTTCATCATCTTCAGCAGTTAGGCAACACATTGCCTCACAATGTTTTCCTACGTCTGGAAATTGGCAATATGTTTGCTGTTGTTGTCAACAGACGTACCCGCAATATGGCAACTGATACACAGGCTATCTGCACTGCATATGGGGGTGTGGCCAGTGTTGAAGTATCAATTACATATGCTCAGAATAGCGTTTAAATTTGGTCAGAATATTGCACGAAGAAGAGGAAGATGACGCTGGTTCTGACTCAACTAATTCGAATTACCGGACATTCCTTGCCAATTATGTCTATGGTGATGATGTTAGTGACGATGAACCAACAAAAGTCTCTCTCAGTGGACCGTCATTTGGTGAAGATGACAACTGATTTCGTGCTGTTTTATTTTAAATTGCAAACTGTTATATCTTTGTTTGAATAATTTAACGGAGTGGGGGGGGGGGGGGGGGGTTGGACGAAGTATGGGCCTTAGAAAAAACAAAACGAAAAAAAAGCAGTCTAGGCATTCACGGTGCTTCTCAATTGGAAAAGCAACCCCACTTTTATTTACACCCCATTTTTTCAAAAGCAACCCGATTTTTATTAAAATAAATTCGTGGGTTGTATCACACCAAGTTCTGATCTCTTAAAAAAAAAACAGCACATGGTTAATCGCGCCCCCTTTATTTCTGTCATGCAGCTCATTCGACTTTCCTTATAAAAAAACTGCTAATCTATTTGTTTTCCTCTTACCATCTCTCATTCAAAAATAAAATTGTTTTCCTATCAACCACCTTCGTAAATATTTGATTTTCAAATAGGGGATTTAGCCGATTGTGTAATCAGATTAATCTGCATTTTAGGACAAATAAGCTGTATAGCTCAAGAGTTTAAAACTCTTATTAAAAGCAATAAAATCCCAACTAAAAAAACAAACACATCAAATTATTTTCCATATGAAAACATGAATTTTTTCTATGAACACCCTTTCGTAAAATCTAATTTTTTTAAAATAGGAAATTAAGTCGATTGAACAACTACATTAATCTGCGCTTTAGGATAATGATGTGTATGACTCAAGAGTCCTAAAATCCTTATAAAAACAATAAAAAAATTTAATTAAATAAAAGGCACAAACACAAACTTTTTCTACCCAAGAACTACGTAGGTTTGAACTCTCCATCGCACTTAGAGATACATAGGAGCGGGGGCAGACTCTCGTCAAGCACAAAAAATAAATAAATTTTATTAAGTCTTTTTCTTTTAATCCGATTTTCTCTTAATTCATAATAAAAGGATAAAATAAACATTTTCAAAATTAACATTATTCTTTTTACAATTAATTAAAAGGCAACATTCCTTCACGCATAACCAACTCCTGAACCCAAATATGATTTCAAAGACCCTTATCCAAATCAAATGGGTTTACCAACGTTTTCCATTGTAATTAAACTTTGGTGGGGGCACCATTTCAAATTTCGAGGAATCCTTTCCCGGATTTTTCGGTCACAACATCTGGTGACTCTGTTGGGGACAATATTAGAGAGTCTAACCTAATTTAATTAATTGTAGAAAATCATTGTTAATTTAATATTTTATTTTGCCCTTCCCTTTTAATCTTGGTTTATTCTTGTTGCATGTTACATCTTTATATGGTATATGAACCTTAGGATAGAAGACTATATTCCTTTGCATGTGTGTTGTTTGTTTTGCAATTGGGGAATGTACTTTTAAAATTTGCTCCTACATACACTTCACTCTTACACATCATGACACACGAGTACAGTCCTACACCTAGACTTGAGTATAACTTAAGTTAGTACGAAGTTGCGTAGTGATGGCTTTCTGGGTGTACATCCTATTTGATGGTCACGAAAGCCTCACCTAGAGTTTAATTCTTTTTGAGGATGCTATCACTTCTAATAGTTTACCTGTTATTGGGATCAGTATTCTTAAATGAGGTCATTGGTTTTAGGAACCATATGTAGGACTTTTATAGAGCTACCCTTAGAAGATTCACCCAGTAGAAAGAATCTTAGAACTATTTCCAAAAGAACCCTTTTAGGTCACAAAGGTGCTTCATACCCATGCATTCAAACAAACAATAAAACACTAATGCATTTCATTCCCCTTTTCTTTTAACCAAATATCCCAAAAAAATAAGAAAAATCATTGATGTTATGTTCGCAGGTTTTTTAGAAAGATACAACCACAAGTATCATGCATTTTTTCCCTCTTCTTTACATGAAAAATAAACTCAAACATCTCATGTTGCATGCATTTCTGTGACTATCAGGAAATGTAAGACATTCTTTTTGACAAGAGAGATGGATCAAAGTATAAGGAAAACCCTACATTTAAAAGTCGGACAACCAGACCTTAGAAGCCTACGGGACCTGAGCAATAAGATGACGAAATGCGACGTGAGTCTTTTGTCGTCAGATATGGGAATATCCTAAACCTTTTGAAGATAAATGTACAAGTTGAGGCTCTCACTACATTGGCCCAAATTTATGATCCACCGCTACGTTGTTTCCCTTTTCAAGATTACCAGTGGCCCCAACATTGGAAGAGTTTGAACAGATTCTGATTTCCCTTCAGAAAACAAGAAGCCTTATCGATATATGGAACACTACTCTTTAGTTAATGCTTTAGCCGAAATATTAAAAGTTGAGGTGCAAGACTTGGCTGAAGAGGTAGTGGTGAAAAACGACATGGAAGGCTTGCCAATGTGGTATTTAGAGAAAGAAGTTTCATCCTTGGCCGATAAAAAAGATTGGGATGCTTTCATGGATGTCCTTGCTCTCATCTATGTGGTTGTTTTGTTTCCAAACATCGATGACTTCATTGACTACACTACAATCGATTTCTTTCTTGCATTCAAAGATCGACAAGAAAGCCCCGTTTCAGCCATTCTCACCGATGTGTATTACGCTCTTCACCTACACCACGAGAAAAAGGGAGGTCTAATTTTATGTTGCTTACTGTGTTGTACCTCTGGCTTACTTCTCATATCTTCAAGAGAGGGTGTCAGATAGAGGCGAAAAGTAAAACAGAATGGGCTTGATACTTAACTGGCCTCAAAGGAGACATGATCTTTTGCTATTCTCGTAGTCAAGAAATAGAGGAAGTTGTTTATTGATGCGAGGATTTTCCCAACATCCCCCTTATATAGGGATGGCAAAACGGGCTTGACCCGCCGGGTCGACCCGCAAACCCGCCAAAAAAAGGCGGGCTGGGCTAGGATATTGGGCCCGCTGAGCCCGCTCCGCCAAAAAGAAAAACCCGCGAGCTAAAGTCATGGACGGGGCGGGTTGGCCCGCCAGCCCGCTTTTTTTTTTAAAAAAAAAACAAATAAACAGATCAATATGGCAATATTATCATCAGCCCA
Source organism: Astragalus membranaceus (assembly GCA_039519185.1). Lineage (NCBI taxonomy): Eukaryota > Viridiplantae > Streptophyta > Magnoliopsida > Fabales > Fabaceae > Astragalus > Astragalus membranaceus. The sequence goes on from CM076847.1 coordinate 79,088,398, forward strand.
TTTTGTTAAAAAAATTGATGAAACGGCGCAGCCCATTTTGTTGATTTCTTCCATTTCTTCCATTTTGTTAAAAAAATTGATGAAACGGCCCATTTTCAGTTTTTCACTTCTCTTCTCACGCTCACGCAGCTCACACTGGTTCCACTCCACCGTTCAGCGCCTTTCTCCACCGTTCAACACCTTTCTCCATCGTTCCTCACGCAGCTCACGGTGCTCACGTAGCTCACACCGTTCAGCGCCTTTCCCCACCGTTCCTCTCCACCGTTCAGCGCCTTTCTCCACCGTTCCTCTCCATCGTTCCTCTCCACCGTTCAACACCTTCAGCGCCGTTCAGCACCTTTCTCCACCGTTCAGCAGCTTCCTCGCGTGCCGTTCTCTTCGTCTCGTTCTTCCTCGCGCGCCGTTCTCCACGTCACGTTCTTTCTCTCTTTCACACGCGGGTTTGCTTCTTCTATCCATAAGGTCAGTTATTTATTCCTCTTTTGTCATTTGTGTTTGCCCTTTTTTATCTGTATGAACATTTTGATCTGTGCCCTTTTTTATCTGTATGAACATTTTGATTGTGCCCTTTTTTATCTGTATGAACATTTTGATTGTTATACATACACTTAGTTTGTATATTAATATGAAATTGCTTATTACTCTTCTTAAGGAAACTATTGTTGTGGTTACTGGTGGAAACAGAGGAGCTGCGTGGAAACATTCTGATTGTTATACATACACTTAGTTCCAATGTTGTAGACAACTTGCTTCTCATGGATTGACTTGCTTCTCATGTACTCTGATTTTATAATAGACATTCCCGTTTGTATTGGGTTGAATGTGTTGCTTTGCTTCTTTAGTTTGTATATTAATATAAATGTGTTGCCTGGTTTGTATTGGTAATAAAAATTGAATTTATTGTGTTTTAGGACTTGATTTGATATGGATTTCTTGGCTCCAATTGATGAGAGTGATGATGTAGATTTGGACCTAAATCTTGAAGAAGAAGAAGAAGAGTGTGAGTCAGTGGAACCTAGTATAATCAAGAAGAATAAGAGTAGGCCGCTGAAATCCGTTGTCTGGAAATATTTTACTCGTGAAGAAGGGTTGGACAGTATGGGAAGGCAAAGAGCAAAATGCAATGCTTGTGGTATATCATTTGCAGCTGGAGGAAAACTGTATGGGACTACTTCTCTCAAACGTCATATTGGTCGTTGTAATAAAGGTAAATTTGGAGATGTTAGTCAGATGATGTTAGACATGCAAGGAAAGCTAAAATCCATAAAGATTGATAATTTGATATCTCGTGAAAAATGTGCTAAGCTAATTATTAAGCGGGATCTTCCTTTTAAATTTGCTGAGTATGATGAGCTTACAGATTGGCTTCAGTATTTGAACCCTGAGTACATTCCTATCACTAGAAATACTGCCAAGGCAGATGTTGTGAAAGCATACATGAGGGAAAAGGCAAAAATTAAGGAAGAAATGGCCAACACTCCTTGTAGGATATCTCTAACTTCCGATTTATGGACATCAATTAATACTAAGGGTTATATTACTTTAACTGCTCATTATGTTGATAGAAATTGGAAGTTAAATAGTAAAATCCTCAACTTTTGTCACATGCCTCCCCCTCACACTGGTTTTGAGTTGTGTAAGAAAACAATTGGGTTTTTGACTGATTGGGGAATAGAAAAGAAGGTTTGTAGCATTACTTTGGATAATGCTTCTGCAAATGATGTCATGCAACAAACTTTGAAGAGTCAACTAGCCTTGCAAAAGTGGTTGTTATGTGAAGGGGAACTCTTTCATGTCCGTTGTTCTGCACATATCTTAAATTTAACTATGTTGCAACGGTTTTATAATTGAACCGAGTAATAGTGAGGGGGCACGGTAGAGCTCACTGAGATATGTTATCTCACCCTATCATTATTGTGGTTTTTACAGAGAAACAAGGTAAGAGGAAGACAAGGCAGCACGAGTAGGTGACGTGCATATGGAGATGCCGAAGACTTGTAGTCTTGAGTTTCCGATTATGTTTCTCTTGTTATTTTCTGTTATGGTTATGTAACTTGTATTGGATATGAGTTATATGAACCTATTCCGCTTCTCTGGTTATGATATTGAACAATAGACTTTGTATTCCTTATTAAGTTGAGAACCAAGTTAAAGTTTATGGACTTCAAGACAGGTTGATCCGAGACATTGTGTTTTATTATCAAAAAAAAAATTAGTATGTTCAATATCTAAACAGGGTTTGTGTCCTCTGATTGTTGACACATATGTGCATCTCAGTGTATCTAGATGTTAGAAATATTGGGGTGTTACAATTGGTATCAGAGCAATTCGACCTAGTCGGACTTAGATGTTAAGAGTCTTTTACATCTTCTAAACCTGATTCTTTTTAGTATTCTATTAGATATTGGGTCTGATCAACTTAATACTTTGTGCATATTTCGCAGAATCATGGCTGGAAGAGATAGGAGAAACCCACCTATTGACCCTCATCAGGAATGGATGCAAAATATCACCGAAACTCAACAGAAGATGGTGAATGACATGATGCTAATGCAGCAGCAACAGATGGCTCAAATGGCTCAAATGCAGTAGATGCATCAAGTGCCCCAACCGCAACCAAATGAGCCAGTCAATGTACCACAACCTGAGGATCCTAACAGGATGTACTTCCGGTTTTTGAAATTGAAATCTCCAATCTTCAAGGTGGGATCCGACGTAATGAAAGCTCATTTCTGGGTGGATGCCATGGAGAGGATTTTTCTGACCTTACAATGTGATGAAACAGAGAAAGTGATTTGTGCTGCCAATGCTCTTGATGAAGATGCTCATACTTGGTGGACTAATGCTCGCAGGATGCTTCAAAACCAATGGCCACCTCTCAATTGGGTTAACTTTAAGGAGTTTTTCCTAGGTCACTACTTTCCTGATGCTCAGAGACTTGCCAAACAAGTTGAATTTGTTAGTCTGAAGCAAGGGGACATGTCAGTTGGGGAATATGCTGCAAAATTTGAAAAATTGTCTCAATTTTATGAAGTAGGAACTCATGCCCCCAATGACAGGTGGAAGATGATTATGTTTAAACAAGGTCTTCTTGGTGATGTAAACCAAAGTCTTAGTTCTTACGCTATGACCACTTATCCTACTTTAGTACAACAAGTTCATACTGCCGAAGAAGATCTCAAGAGGATGTATGCAGAGAAGAGGGATTTCTGGAAGGACAAGAGAAGAGGTAATGAATCAACCTCTTCCAATCCTAGACACAAGGGTAATTTTGACAAAGGAAAGCAGGTGCAGACGATTGATTCTTCTAGACCTAGCAAATGTTTTTTTTGCAAGAAGAATCATAGAGGTAGATGCCAAACTGTGCAGAATCAGTGCTACTTTTGCAAAGAATTGGGCCATTATGTTAATGAGTGCCCGGCGAGAAAGTATTTTTTGGAATCTCCTAATGCTCCAAGACAGGCTCGAGTCAACACCTTGGACGCTCAAACTATCAGGTCAGATGATAATCTCCTGAGGGGTACAGGTTCGCTTTTCCATCAATCTGTTAATGTACTATATGATTATGGTGCTACTCATTGTTTTATCTCTGAAGCATGTGTTGAACGGTTAGGATTAACGGTATCTCCCATATCTGAACCAATAACCACTCTTACGGCTGCAAGGGGTCGTGTTCGAACCCAGTCATTATGTCTTAACTGTCTACTCACTATAGAAAGCAGGGAGTTTGTAGTTGATTTTATCTGTTTGCCTATGAAGGGGAATGGAGATCATCTTGGGAATGAATTGGATGACTACCAACCATGTTACCATTGATTGCTTCAACCGTACCATTGGGTTTCCTTTTGAAGTGGTGGAACCTTCCCTACCTGCAACTGATAGTGTTATTTCTTTCATTTCAGCCAGCCAGTCTCTATTTCAAGGTGCGGAAGCTTTTGTTGTTATATTATCTGCATCAACTGAAGCTGGATTGGATTTATCGTCTGTCCAGGTTGTTAATGAATTCTTAGATATTTTTCCTGATGAAGTTTTCTCTTTACCTCCGGAGCGTGAGGTAGAGTTCTCTATAGATTTGGTGCCGGGTACAGGGCCAATATCTATAGCACCTCACATGATGTCTCCTCTTGAACTAAAGAAACTAAAATCCCAACTTGAGGAATTAATTTCCAAACAGTTTATTCGATCGAGTGCTTCTCCATGGGGTGCTCCAGTATTGCTAGTCAAGAAGAAGGACGGAAGCATGAGATTATGTATTGACTATCGTAAATTGAACAAAATTACCATCAAGAATAAGTATCCGTTACCAAGGATAGATAATTTGCTTGATCAACTTCGAGGTGCTGCAGTATTCTCCAAAATTGATCTAAGGTCGGGATATCATCAAATCAAAGTAAGAGCCTTAGATATTCCGAAAACCGCTTTCCGTACTCGATATGGACACTATGAGTTTATAGTGATGCCTTTCAGTCTAACTAATGCTCCAACGGTATTCATGGACTACATGAACCGAGTTTTTCATTCCTACCTGGATCAGTTTGTGGTTGTCTTCGTAGATGACATCTTAGTATATTCAAAGACAATTGAGGAGCTTGCTCAACATCTCCGCTTTGTTTTGAATGTACTCCAAGAAAAGAAGTTATATGCAAAGCCGTAGAAGTGTGATTTCTGGATGTCAGAAATAAAATTCTTAGGTCATGTGATTTCCCAGGAGGGAGTAGCAGTCGATCCTAGCAAGGTTGAAGCTGTGGTAAATTGGGAACGACCAATCTCAGTAACAGAAATAAGAAGCTTCTTGGGACTAGCAGGCTATTATAGGAGATTTATCCAAGGCTTCTCACAGTTAGTTCTCTCACTTACCCGGTTGACTCGCAAGGATCAGCTCTTTACATGGGATACTGATTGTGAGGAATGCTTCCTCGAATTGAAAGTTCAGTTAACTTCTGCTCCAATCCTGATTCTTCCGGACCCGTCCCTGGGATTCCAAATTTACAGTGACGCCTATGGGAAGGGTTTAGGGTGTGTTCTTATGCAGAATCAACATGTTGTGGCCTATGCATCCAGCCAATTGAAGACTCATGAACGGAATTACCCAACTCAAGACTTAGAGTTGGCGGTTATTGTGTTTGCACTAAAGATTTGGAGACATTAACTTTATGGTTCTCGTTTCGAAATTTTTAGTGATAACAAAAGCTTAAAATATATGTTCGATCAGAAGGAACTGAACAACAGACAGAGAAGGTGGATTGAATTTCTGAAGGATTATGACTTCGAATTGAAGTATCATCCCGGAAAGGCTAATGTTGTGGCAGATGCATTAAGAAGGAAGTCTCTCCACACCGCAGAGTTAATGGTTTATGAGATGGCATTGTTAGAGTCTTTTAGAGACTTGATTCTCAAGGTGACAAAGAAAAGGAATCGACTAGTGTTACAGAATATTCGGATTACCAGTGTATTAAGGGATCAGATTCGTGCGGCTCAAGAGGTCGACGTGGAGCTGCAATCTCAGAAAGGATTACCAAATTTTACCAAAAACAGTGAAGGTGTTATCTGTTTCGATGGTAGAATTTGTGTACCCAATAATGAAGATATTAAGAGACAGGTATTAGAAGAAGCTCATCGAAGTCAATATTCCATACATCATGGATCTACCAAGATGTACCGGGATTTAAAACAGATGTATTGGTGGCCTGGAATTAAAGCTAATGTTGCTGTGTTTGTATCTCAATGCTTAACCTGTCAAAAGGTTAAAGCAGAGCACCAAAGACCTGCTGGTCAACTGCAACCTCTTGATGTGCCAGGAAATGGGAAGATATCTCAATGGATTTTGTTATGGGCTTACCAAGGTTGCAAGCCGATAATGATTCCATTTGGGTAGTGATGGATCGATTAACTAAATCCGCTCACTTTATTCCCGTTCGCTCGAATTACAAAGTCTCCAAGCTAGCAGAGGAGTATGTGAAGAGTATTATAAGATTACACGGAGTCCCTGCCAGTATTGTGTCAGACCGAGATCCTAAGTTCACCTCCAAATTTTGGAAAGCATTGAATGAAGCTTTAGGGACAAGGTTGCTTGCTAGCACTGCTTATCATCCTCAGACTGATGGTCAAACAGAGAGAACTATTCAGACTCTTGAGGACATGCTTCGGGCATGTGTGCTAGATAGCAGGAGAAAATGGGAGGATCATCTTCCATTGGTAGAGTTCGCCTATAACAACAGTTATCATTCCAGTATTGGAATGGCACCATTTGAAGCACTATATGGGAGGAAGTGTAGAACCCCATTGTGTTGGTCGGAAGTATGTGAAAATAAATTTTTGGGACCCGATGTGGTTCGTGAAACTACTGAGAAGATACGACTGATTCAAGAAAGAATGAAAGTTGCTCAGAGTCGGCAAAAGAGCTACGCCGACAATCGAAGGAGATCGTTGGAATTCGAAGTTGGTGATCATGTATTCTTAAGAGTTTCTCCAACCATAGGTACCAGTAGAGCTTTGCGAACGAAGAAGCTTAGTCCTCGATATGTTGGACAATTCCAAATCATCGAGCGTATTGGGCCAGTTGCATATCGTCTTGCCTTGCCTCCGGCCCTATCAAATCTTCATGATGTCTTCCATGTCTCTCAATTGAGGAAGTATGTTCCCGATCCGAATCAGCCGCTGAGTATTGACACGACTAATCTCTGACCGGATCTATCATTCCAACCTTATCCTAGCTATATCCTGGAGCGTGGCGAGAGGACGCTGCAGACAAGGACAATTCCCATTGTCAAAGTGGTCTGGGATGGCTTCTCAACCGAAGAAACCACATGGGAGTTAGAAGATGACATGCGGACTCGATATCCATATCCATTCCATTGAGGTATGTCTTTTCAATTTTGAGGACAAAATTTTAAAAGTTGGGGTGATTGTAACATCCCTAATTTTTAAAATGTGATTCACAGGGATTATAAATAATTTCTTAGACGAGTGAAATAATAATTCGTGAATCGGATATGGGTTAGTCGAGAAAACATTATATATTGGTTAAGTTGGAGAGAGCTTGGGCAAAAATAAGGGTTTAAAATGAATTAATGAGCCAAAGGCATTTTGGCCTTTTCCAACCATTTAAACCCTCAGCCCATTAAAACATTATCATCCTCTCTTCACTCTCATTTTCCAGCTGAAGTCAAAAAGAAGGAAAACAGAAAAGAATATGTTATATTGATTTTTGACTGGAATTATAGTCTGGAAACACATATATTATCTGTTTTGAGGTTGGATTTTGATCGGAATTGGGATTGGACGCGAACGGAGAAGCGAAACGAGAGAAACAGAAGGAAATCGGAATGCAGAACAGAGCACACGGATCGTGCTCCCCTGTGGCACGAACCGTGCGCCTTCTTCGCAGATGGTAAATCAAATTTAGTGCATCACGCACGGGTCGTGCGCCCCTAGGGCACGAACCGTGCGTGTGGTTCTGTCTCAGGGTGCAAATTTCTCGTTTCGTCGCTCCTTTCGATTCCAAACCTCTTCTATTCCCTCTTCCAACCAATTGTGATGATATTACCTTGATAAAATCATTATTTTGAAGGTGATCAACATGATTTTGAGAAAAAGTTTTGGAAAACTATAATCGTTTGAAAAACCGAAAAGTAGACCGCGTATGAGTACATGTTTGTGAATAATAAAACGAATTACATGTCCAACTTGGTATTGTATTATAATTCCGGATGTCTAGTATCGTATTCATCAAAACGGGTTATAGAACAACGATAGATATAGATTATATCGAATATAGAAGCCGGCCCAATGCGGGTGTGATATATAGATTATATCAAGTTGGGTGACGACCCAACGAATAGCATACTAGGAAGGGAAGGCTCACCTAGGCCCTGGAAACGTTATGGAATAGTTACTAACGGGGGTTCATCGAGATTGTGGTTGTGTGCACGGTCGATGTTATGCTACGGTAAGTACACGATTCATTGAGATTGTGGTTGTGTGCACGATCGGTGTTTCGATTGGTAAGCTTGTAATGGTAAAGTAACTTACAAGACTTAAAAATAAATGAATAGCACATTAGATACCGAGATTGTGGCTGTTGCATGGTCAGTAATGGGCTATATATATATATATATATATATATATATATATATATATATATATATATATATATATATATATATATATATATATATATATATATATATAAGCAAATAGTTTATAAATTTAACTATGTTGCAACGGTTTTATAATTGAACCGAGTGATAGTGAGGGTGCACGGTAGAACTCGCTGAGATATGTTATCTCACCCTATCATTATTGTTGTTTTTTTTACAGAGAAACAGGGTAAGAGGAAGACAAGACAGCACGAGTAGGTGACGTGCATATGGAGATGCCGAAGACTTGTAGTCTTGAGTTTCCCGATTATATTTCTCTTGTTATTTTCTGTTATGGTTATATAACTTGTATTGGATATGAATTGTATGAACCTATTCCGCTTCTCTGGTTATGATATTGAACTTGTATTGGATAGACTTTGTATTCCTTATTAAGTTGAGAACCAAGTTAAAGTTTATGGACTTCAAGACGGGTTGATCCAAGACATTGTGTTTTATTATCAAAATTTTTTTTAGTATGTTCAATATCTAAACAGAGATTGTGTCCTCTGATTGTTGACACAGATGTGCATCTCAGTGTATCTACATGTTAGAAATATTTGGGTGATACACATAAACTACTCCTGTAATGCAAAAATGAAGATGGGCGTGATGACCAACCCAAGTCAGAAATGGTATATAAACAAGGGCAAAAACAATGGTCTGTTCTCCCCTTCCCTCCACGTTTTTCTCCCTCCCTCTAGATTTACATTTGTCCTTCTATTCTATATTCCATATTAAGATTCTCAATACTGTGGGGTAAAACAAAGCCAGCATAACATATAAAATATCTAGAGTAAATAGTTTTCGGATGTATAGGAGGAAACTCAGAAAAGTTTTTTCAATTCTCAAGTGTTCACGGGAATCTAACAAGAAAGTATCAAATCACCAATAGATGAAGAATCATATGATTCCATCTTGTTCGGGATAACTAGCAAAACAATCAGATGCAATTCCAAACATCCTATTGATCCTACCACTCAATAAGACAACAGTATGAGTTTAAAATTTCATTACAAGTTGGAGACTTGATCTGGATCTGAAACACTTCAACATTATATTATAGGTTTAAATACGTTTTTAACCCCTGTAAATATAAGGTGTGTTGCTTTTACCCCCTACAATTTTTTTTTTTAAAAAAAACCCCTTGCAAAATTCATTTTTTTGACGTTAGTTTTTCTGTTAAGATGGACGTTACAAAAATGTCTACATGGCATTTTTTATTCTTTTCTAATTTTTTTAATATTGACTGGGCTGCCATGTCATTAGTTTTTATTTTAATTAATTTAAATTATTTTTCTCTTCTTTAATTCACTTCGTTTCCCAAATCCAGAAAAATTCACTTCTTTAACTCACCCCTATGTAAAGCATTTCAAGGATCCTGAAAATTTTCACATGGACATATTCTTTAACCATACACAGTCTGGCCAATGTCAGCACCCATAGGACATATTCTTTAACCATACACTGTCTTTAACTCACCCCGCGGCGAAAGTTTGCACCCCATACACCCCTCGGCCTCCGGCCTCGAGCGACCAGCATCGATATTAGGTTGAAGTTGAAGCAACATGGCTACGGTATGGTTGCAATTGCAAAGGGTTATCAGTAACGGAGGTGTTAATTTGATCTCCACAGTCCCGCATTCTTCTTCGCTTTACTCTTCTTCTAGATCCTTCTCCAAATCAACTCCCTACGTTGTCAAGGTTGGAATACCGGAGTTTCTAACTGGAATAGGGAAAGGAGTTAAATCCCACATCGCCAAGCTCGATTCTGAAATCGGTGACTTCCAGAAGCTTCTTGTCACTCGTAGACTCAAGTACAGGCTGGGATTATGGAGGCCGCGTGCAGTGCCTGTCAAAGCATGATTAGTTTCTCATTATGGAGGCACTCCATTTATTATTGTAAGCTGGTTTTCAGATCTGGTTTCGTTGCTCTCAAATCTGGTTCCCTTGCTCTCAGATCTGGTTTTCAGAGCTGGTTCCATGGTTGTTGGTTGCTGTTTTATGGCTGGTTCCATGGTTGTTGGTTGCGTGAAGATGGAGAACGAGAGAGAGAGATGGTTGTTGGTTGTTGTTTTAATCACTTCAAGGATTAAAGGTCCTAGTTAAGTATGGTTGTTGGTTGCTGTTCTATGGTTGTGCGTGAAGATGAAGAAGAAAGGGGGAAGAATGAGAAGATAGAGAAGAAATGATTTTCATTTAATACGAGGCAATACCATTAATTTAATGAGATTTAACAGTAATGACATGGCAAGCCAAATGGCAATTCTGTTAGACATGTCAGCAACTCACTAACAGATATTTAACAAAAGTGTAAACAAATCTGAAATTGTTATTAGAAATCTATCTTAGAGTACAAATGATAATCTGTTTAAATAGGCTACAACTTAAACCTAACGGGCCTGTCTAATGGGCCGGACTAAAATATAATTACAATGTTTACTCTATTTACAACACTCCCCCTCAAGCTGGTGAATGGATATCTATCATTCCCAGCTTGCATGTAAGATCCTGAAATCGCTCAATGGGAAGTCCCTTAGTGAACACATCTGCCAGTTGAAGCCCTGTAGGGATGTATGATGTAGCTATAAGCCCGCTATCCAACTTCTCTTTGATGAAGTGTCGGTCGATCTCTATGTGCTTTGTTCTGTCATGTTGAACCGGATTATGGGCAATGCTAATGGCTGACTTGTTGTCACAAAATAGCTTCATCGGGGCTTCGTATTTTATCTTGAGATCATCTAGTATGATTTTCATCCATAGTAGCTCACAAACTCCTTGAGCCATAGCTCGAAACTCTGCCTCTGCACTTGACCTTGCAACTACATTCTGCTTCTTGCTTCTCCATGACACCAAGTTTCCTCCTAAGAAAATGCAATACCCTGAAGTAGACCTTCTATCCACAATCGACCCTGCATAGTCTGAATCTGTATAACCTTCCATGAGAAGTTTCCCATCTTTCTTGAATAACAGTCCTCTTCCTGGATTTTTCTTCAAATGCTGGAGGATTCTATCAACTGCTTGTAGATGTCTTTCTCGTGGATCATGCATGAATTGACTCACCACACTGACTGCATATGCTATGTCTGGCCTGGTGTGGGCTAGGTATATGAGCTTTCCCACAAGTCTCTGATACTGGGACTTTTCTACTTGTGGGCTTTCCTCGTCACTTCCAATTTTGTGGTTTTGCTCAATAGGGGCTCCAGCAGGTTTGCAACCCAATTTACCTGTCTCCTTAAGAAGATCAAGAACATATTTCCTTTGAGAGATAAATATACCTTGCTTAGAATAAGCAACCTCAATCCCAAGAAAGTATTTTAGCTTCCCAAGATCTTTCATTTCAAATTGAGCAGCCAACTTTTCTCTAAGAGTCTGTTTTTCAAGTTCATCATCACCAGCAATGATCATATCATCTACATAGACCAGAAGTAAAGTAACTTTTCCATTCTGAGAGTGCTTCATAAAGAGAGTGTGGTCACCTTGGCTTTGCCTATACCCCAAGGACACCATAACTTGAGAAAACCTTCCAAACCACGCACGGGGTGACTGTTTGAGACCATACAAAGCCTTTTTCAACCTACAAACCTTATTTCCTCCATTAGTGGTCCCATATCCGGGTGGAATCTCCATGTACACTTCTTCCTCTAGATTTCCATGCAAAAATGCATTTTTAACATCAAATTGATGCATCTCCCAACCGAAGTGTGCTGCTGTTGTGCGAAAAGGTGATGTGCAAGTATACACAATCGCAACAAGTAATATAACGATAAGTAAAGTTCGTTCCCACAGGGATTGGAATTAATCTAAGAAGTTTAAGTGATTAGAATCTTAGTGAAAAGAATTAAGTAACAAGTAAAGGTAAAGAGTTGTAAACATCATAAGTTGTGATAAAACAGTATTAAGTTTGAAGTGATTAAAGGTGAGTTGGATAGCTCAATAGTTATGTAAATTCCCAAGAGTAATGTTCAAATAATATTAGACGCTGTAGCGCTTCAGAATCAGTAGACACTGTAGCGCCTTGGTGGCGTGCCTTTCAGTCACTTTCGTCAGGGTTATGTTACAAGACTCCTATGTCTAGGCTCTAAATAAGTTTTACCCCTGTATATTAAGTTCTTACAACATTTGCCTTATGAACTATTACTCCCCTATGTCTAGAGTTAAGTAGTGCTTCCTTTAAATGTCTTTAAAGGGTTTTCATTCATATCATTCCTTGAGTTCTATTTGTGAACCATGTCTGTACCCACAAAGTTACCTTGTTTTAGTTGATCATTTCCAAACCAAGATTGAAAGTATTATGACACAAGGAATAAAACACAAACATCATAATATTATACAAAAGTTACTCAAGGTTCATTACATACCAAGAACAATCCAACTACAACAAAGTTAGCTCATCACAAGTTCCATCAACATAATACAACTAGAGAGTATGTATTACCGTATGAAGACAAGAGATGAGTGGTTGCAAAAGATACACTCCAATGATCCCAAGTCGCATACAAGAGATGAAGTTGAGGCGTGAGCAAAACCTTGGATGAAGACTAGAAAAACTATGCTATGAAAATAAAAGCTTAAGGGTAGTGTATCAATGGAGAGTAGCTACTACGTGTTCTGTAGTTCTCTTCTTGTTACAACTACTTGTCTACGTATGTTACCTCCTAGAGAAGCAATCTTAATTAAACTAATTATTAACTAAGTCTTAATAGAATAATAATATTACATGATGATCATAAGACTTAGATATTATCCTTAAAGTACTTTACAAAAAGTGCTAATGATGGAATACAACAACTATCACATGGGTTCCATTTAGGAGGCGTCAAGTGTAATTTAGCATCCACTTGAAAGTCAAAATATCCAGCTGAGAGGAAGAGATAAGGGTGGTGACTCATCATGTCCTCAAGTGGCCACACAAATATCTCAATGGTCAGCCGTCATATAACGCTGTAGATAAGTTTTACCCCTGTAGATAAGTTTTACCGCTGTAGATAAGTTTTACAAGACTCCTATGTCTAGGCTCTAAATAAGTTTTACCCCTGTATATTAAGATCTTACAACATTTGCCTTATGAACTACTACTCCCCTATGTCTAGAGTTAAGTAGTGCTTCCTTTAAATGTCTTTAAAGGATTTTCATTCATATTATTCCTTGAGTTCTCTTTATGAACCATGTCTGTACCCACAAAGTTACCTTGTTTTAGTTGATCATTCCCAAACCAAGATTGAAAGTATTATGACACAAGGAATAAAACACAAACATCATAATATTATACAAAAGTTACTCAAGGTTCATTACATACCAAGAACAATCCAACTACAACAAAGTTAGCTCATCACAAGTTCCATCAACATAATACAACTAGAGAGTATGTATTACCGTATGAAGACAATAGATGAGTGGTTGCAAAAGATACACTCCAATGATCCCAAGTCGCATACAAGAGATGAAGTTGAGGCGTGAGCAAAACCTTGGATGAAGACTAGAAAAACTATGCTATGAAAATAAAAGCTTAAGGGTAGTGTATCAATGGAGAGTAGCTACTACGTGTTCTGTAGTTCTCTTCTTGTTACAACTACTTGTCTACGTATGTTACCTCCTAGAGAAGCAATCTTAATTAAACTAATTATTAACTAAGTCTTAATAGAATAATAATATTACATGATGATCATAAGACTTAGATATTATCCTTAAAGTACTTTACAAAAAGTGCTAATGATGGAATACAACAACTATCACATGGGTTCCATTTAGGAGGCGCCAAGTGTAATTTAGCATCCACTTGAAAGTCAAAATATCCAGCTGAGAGGAAGAGATAAGGGTGGTGACTCATCATGTCCTCAAGTGGCCACACAAATATCTCAATGGTCAGCCGTCATATAACGCTGTAGCGTCTCCTTGATAGCATACCGCTGCAGCGCTAAAGCAAAGCATCAAACATATTCACAAAGGCATTGACTATGCCCAAGGTTTAAGGAATTGACTTATAACCTATATTTATTCTAATATTCATATATTCACATATTTAAGCACTAGAATTACTTGAGAAGTAAGCTTAATTTAAGTATTAGGAGCATAAATAACCTATATAAAATAAGGTTATCAGCTGCCAACGAGAGTATGATCCTTACTGTATTCATTTTCGCCACTGGAGCAAATGTCTCCTCATAGTCAATTCCATAAGTCTGAGAATACCCCTTTGCCACCAATCTCGCCTTGTATCTATCCACTGTACCATCTGACTGATATTTAATGGTGTATATCCACCTCAAAAATTCTTATTTATATTTGGCTATATGAGTCAGCTTTTGCTTACTAAGAAATTTAAAACATGCAGCTAATCATACTTCCTATTCAAGCATACAAAATATTCAAAAACATGCAACACATGCAAAACATGGCATAATTATACTTAATTATACTAAATATTTAAAAACATAATTGTACTTAATTTAAAACATTATTAACCATAAGGTCCTCCCCCAGAAATAAAATCTGGCAGTGTCCTCACTGCTTGCTTGACAAGAAAAGGGAGAGGCCTTAGAAGAACAACAAAACAAAGTTCAAAGTACATAACTGGCATAAGAAGCCAACAAATCTTGCCTTATTAGGCCTTCTTGAGCCTCTTACTGGCTCTTGAAGGTGCTGGGGCTCCTTTTGCTGCCTTCTTCTTCTTTGGCTGAGGTGGAGCAGTCTTTTCAGCCGCTACAGCGGTTGTTGGCGCTGTAGCGCTTGCTTCCTGTACTACTGCCACTGCAGCGTCTGATTCTTGCTTCCTCCAGCACTGGCTCCGTTTCATCCTGCAAATTCACTAGCTCCTCAGCAGCCTCCTTGTTAGTTTCCTCCTCTGTCAGAATTACCTCAGGCATTGTGTCACTAGGTACTGCAGACATAGTTGCTGCAGCATCTACTGGCTGAACACCTTCTTCTGGGTGCTCAGCCAGTTTGACACCTGGGTTTCTTCTAGCCTTTGTGTATGACTGGTAAATTTTCTTGAGCTGCTCAGTGGGTTTTTCTTTTGTGAGTGGATGTTTTGGCTCAGGCTTCTTTGGTGTGGCTTGCTTGGCAAGTGTTTTCTTGGGTGTTAATTTAGTTGGTTCAGGGATGGAGGTGGGGGTTGATGGTGGATTGGCTGTTTTGGCAGGGGGGTTTTTTGGTTTCTTTGGGCTTGGGATTGGGTCACACTGTATTTCTTCTGCTTGCTCATCTTCTTCAGTCTCAGATTCTTCTTCAGTATCACTCTCCTCTCCTGATGATTCTTCATCATCCTGCTTTTCCATCTCTTTCGTAACTGCAATTGTTTCTTCTTCATCTTCTTCACTTATGTTTTCAATGTCATCAGAGTCCAAACTTTCCTCCTCTACTACAGCTTTTTGTACTTTCTTGGTTGGGCTAGGCTTTGTTTTCTTTGCTGGGCTAGCCACAACCTTTTTCTTTTCTGCCCTAACTCCCTTTTTCTCTGGTTTTTCAACTGGCTCTAGCTCCAGTAGCCAATCAGGGAATTGAGGAGGGGGAATGGATGTTTTTCCTTTGGATATCTGGGCATACATTGCTTTTTCCCAGTCAAATTTTTCTTTCACAAATTTGCAGAGGACCTGCTGCTTCAGCTCTAAGCGCTGTAGCGCTTGAGAGTCAGAAGACGCTGCAGCAGCAAGTTTCTGCTTAACTTTGAAAATGCAAGGAAATGCCCCAAGAGGGGATCTTCTTTCTTCTTTCATTTCAACCTCTACATCAGCTTCCAAACACAACTCAGTAATTAAACAAGGAAAATATAAATTACCTCCCTTTTTAACTCTGCACTTCTCTATCTCCCTTGCTATCAATCTTCCCACGTCTATCTTTTCTCCAGCCATTATAGCATCAATGACGATGAGTCTTTCTTTTTCCACAAATGTTGTGTGAGAAGTGGGTAGCAGGGAGTGTTTGATGAAACTACACCACAGATTTGCTTCTTCACACAGATAGGCTTTTTTAATTTTGTATTCAGCCCCAAATTTATCCCAAGTTGCTCCTTCCACACAAATCCTTCTTCTAACAGCCTCCATCTCTTCATCTCCCCAGTTCAGAACTTTCACTTCCAGCGCTTTTCCATGATAACCCAGATGGAAAATATCATTGATTGTTCTGGAGTTGAAATTTACAGTTTCTCCTCTTACTAGTGAATGGGTTTGAGGTTTTCCCTCCTTAGGCTCTTCAATGCCAGAGTAGAACTCCCTTACCAAAGACGTCATGTAGTCTTTGCGATGCTTAATAAAGTTCTCCCATCCCAACGCTGTGACAGCGGTTGAGAAAGCTTCAGGAGCACTTTCTGTCTTGAATCCCCTTTCAGCTATGAAATCCATCTTCCAAAACCTCTGAGGATCTTGAGTTGCCTTAGCCAAGGTGTTTTTGACAGAGTTAGAGGATTCTGGTTTCCTAGTGGCTCCCTTGCCAGATCGTTTTAGGGCAGCTTGCTTTTTAGTCATGGTTGGTTAAGAGCTTGCGTGTTTATTTCTGGGTTTCTGGGAAATGTTGGTGTGTTGGGACGAAGGAAGAAGAAAGAATAAAGGTTATGAGTGGTGGGTTGGTAACGGTTGAGGGGAGTTTCAGAGAGCAAGGAAAGAGAAAGAGAGAAAATGGTAGCGTGGGGAGTTGTGGATATTAAAGTTACAGTTTGTGAGTGAAGTGGGAGAGAGAAAAAGAAACTGTTGATTTGACTAGTGCAGGTGAGTAGGTGCACGTTCAGGTCAGGCTAGGGATGAGGGCACAGTGCCAGCTCACCCTGAGCAAGATCTTTTTATTTTTTTGTTTGACCATACCCATCCCTGATTTAACACAGCCGCTACAGTGCTTTTGATACAAATACCCGCTACAGCGTTTATCCAACTTTCCTGCATAGAAAATAAACATAAAAATTTTGTTAGAATCCTTGGGGTGCCTCCCAAGAGCGCTTGCTTTAATGTCTGCAGCCAGACTTTCTCTTGCAAATTAGAGATCCTTAAGTTCAATTGTGGTTTTATCTCTCACCACATTTTCACCAAAATATTGTTTAACCCTTTGGCCATTCACTTTGAAGGTGGTATTGGTTGCTGTATCATAGAGGTCCACAGCCCCATGGCTGTATATTTTTATCAATTGAAAAGGGTCTGACCACCTAGATTTTAACTTTCCAGGAAACAATCTTAACCTGGAGTTGTAAAGCAGTACCTGTCCTCCTTCAGTGAGATCTTTTTTTATCAGTTTTTGATCATGCCATATTTTGGTTTTTTCTTTATAAATTGCTGCATTCTCATAGGCAAAATGCCTAAGTTCTTCCAATTCATTTAGTTGCAGCAATCTAGCATCTCCTGCTTTCTTGTAGTCAAAATTGAGTTTTTTCAGAGCCCAATGGGCCTTGTGCCGAAGTTCAATTGGTAGGTGACAGGACTTCCCATAAACCAACCTATAGGGGGACATCCCTAAAGGTGTTTTATAAGCTGTTCTGTAGGCCCATAAAGCATCATCTAGATGTATTGACCATTCTTTCCTTGAAGGCCCTACCATTTTTTCTAACATCCTTTTTATTTCTCTGTTTGACAATTCAGTTTGACCACTAGTTTGTGGATGATAAGCAGTTGCTATTTTATGCTTGACTCCATATTTAGCCAATAGGGTCTCAATTAATTTATTACAAAAATGAGATCCCTCATCACTTATGATGGCTCTAGGAGTTCCAAAACGAGTGAAAATGTTTTTCAATAAAAATTTGCTCACAGACCTTGCATCATTGTTGGGTAAAGCAATAGCTTCCACACATGGTGCTGAATGGCAGTGCTGTAGCACTTGGATTTGTTCTTCCTTTGCTAGGCATCTCCTCATTAACTGGTCTTGACACTTTTTGTATAGAAAAGGTTCATCCCAATAATATTGTTTCATTGTGTGGAAGAACCTTCTCCTTTGCTGATAAGTCATCTCAGCAGGTACCACCTTGCTAACCAGAAAGTTCACTATGTCAGCATACCAAGGTGTTGCAGGTTCAGCCGCTACAGCGTCAAGTGTTGTTACACTAGCCGCTACAGCGGTTGATGATTCAGCAGTTATTGTCAATAGCTGCTCATCTGGAAAGTATTCCTTGATCTCCCCACCTGCTGTTCCTGCAATGTCTCTTTCCAATCTAGAAAGATGATCAGCAATTTGGTTCTCCACTCCCTTTTTATCCCTTATTTCTAAATCAAATTCTTGGAGTAGGAGAACCCACCTAATTAGCCTAGGCTTTGCATCTTTTTTTGTTATCAAATATTTAATGGCTGAATGGTCTGTGAAGACAATTACCTTGGTGCCAACTAAATATGATCTAAATTTATCAAATGCAAAGACTACAGCTAATAGTTCTTTTTCAGTGACTGTGTAATTCAATTGAGCTTCTACAAGTGTTTTGCTAGCATAATATATAGAGTGAAAAATTTTATCGTACCTTTGCCCAAGAACAGCTCCAATGGCAAAGTCACTAGCATCACAGATAAGCTCAAAAGGCTTACTCCAGTCAGGAGCTATAATAATTGGTGCTGTTATTAAAGCTTTCTTTAATTTATCAAAGGCTAATATGCATGGCTCATCAAATATAAAGGGGTTATCATGCTGTAACAGTTGACACAAAGGTTTGGAGATTTTTGAAAAATCTTTTATAAATCTCCTATAGAATCCAGCATGCCCCAAAAAGCTTCTAATACCTTTGATGTTGGTTGGAGGAGATAGCTTCTCAATGACCTCTATTTTAGCCTTGTCCACTTCCAATCCTTTTTTGGATATCTTATGCCCCAAAACTATACCTTCTTGCACCATAAAATGGCATTTCTCCCAGTTTAGCACAAGGTTAGTCTCTTCACATCTAATCAAGATTTCTTCCAAGTTGGATGGCATAGATGGAATGTTTCTCCAAACACAGAGAAATCATCCATGAAGACTTCCATGGATCTTTCAATGTAATCAGAGAAAATTGCCATCATACACCTTTGAAAAGTGGCAGGTGCATTACACAGGCCAAATGGCATCCTTCTAAAAGCAAATGTGCCATATGGACAAGTGAATGTAGTCTTTTGCTGATCTTCAGGCAATATTGCAATCTGGTTATAACCTGAATAACCATCAAGAAAGCAATAAAATTCTTTACCTGCTAGCCTGTCCAGCATCTGGTCAATGAAAGGCAATGGAAAATGGTCCTTTCTTGTTGCCTTATTCAACCTCCTGTAATCCATGCATATTCTCCAGCCTGTTATTTTTCTGGTTGGAAGCAGCTCATTCATCTCATTAGTTATTACTGTTACCCCTCCTTTCTTGGACACACACTGCACAGGACTAACCCATGCACTGTCAGAAATGGGGTATACAATACCTGCATCCAACCACTTGATGATTTCCTTCTTCACCACCTCTTTCATAATTGGATTCAACCTCCTCTGCCCTTCAATGCAATTTTTAGAGCCTTCTTCTAACACTATTCTGTGCATACAAATGGTTGGGCTGATACCCTTTATATTTGACATTTGCCAACCAATTGCCTTTTTATGCCGCTGTAGCGTCTGAATCAGATCCTGTTCCTGCTTTTCAGAAAGGTCAGAAGCAATTATAACAGGCAAAGTACTATTGTTACCTAGATAAGCATATTTGAGGTGTGAAGGCAACTCTTTAAGTTCCAAAGTTGGTGGTTGTTCAATGGAGGGGAGATCCTTTCTCATGTCTGAATTCTCCTGCTCCAAAGATTCATATTTCTTAGCCCAAATTTCTTTGACTGTCTGCTCCTCTTCTTCTGCAGCTTCTGCATCAGACCCTGTATCTTCACTGCTGTCCAGTAATTGCCTCAGATGATCTGTGCTTTTCTGGAAGTGATCCTGAACTACCTTGTCAATAGCAGACACAAAGGAGCACTCTTCAATATTGGGACCTGGAAATTTCATAGCATTCAGGATGTTGAACTTGACTTCTTGGTCATTGACCCTCGTGATCAATTCTCCTCTCTGCACATCTATCAAAGTTCTTCCAGTGGCCAAGAATGGCCTTCCCAGTATGATGGGTACTTCTTTATCTGCATCAAAGTCCAAGATTACAAAATCAACAGGAAATACAAATTTGTCTACCTTTATTAGAACATCTTCCAAGATTCCTTCTGGATATGCAAGAGTTCTATCAGCTAGCTGCAGTGTAAGTGAGGTAGGTCTGGCAGTTCCCACTCCTAGCTGTGTGTATATGGACTTAGGCATAAGATTTATTCTGGCTCCCAAATCACATAGAGCACGACCAGAGTAAAAATTTCCAATTGAGCATGGTATAGTAAAACTGCCAGGATCCTTTGATTTGGGTGGGAGCTTGTTCTGCATCAACATGCTGCATTCCCCAGTCATTGCCACTGTTTCAAACTCCCCTAGTCTCCTCCTCTTAGTAAGCACATCCTTCATAAACTTTGCATAGTTGGGCATTTGTTGTAGAGCTTCCACCAAAGGAACATTAATGTGCAACTGTTTAAGGACTTCTAGGAATTTGTTAAATTGCTTGTCTTCATGAGTCTTTCGAAGTCTTTGAGGATATGGAGGATCTGGGTATGTTGGGATAATTT